>CM050219.1:22052500-22420000 GCA_027475355.1 Coilia nasus
TTAATCATGATGGTGATAATGTATGATGATATTAACATGTGTATGTGTGCTGGATTTCCTCTGCTTTGCAGGCTTTGCTGGTGTGGAACCTGAGCTCTTCTCCCCCCACTCTCTCCAAATCTCTGCCCCACTGTCACGGCGACTGGATCACTGGCTGTGTCTGGACTGCTGATGGTGTTGTAAGTGTGTGTTTGTTGTGTTTTTTTTCTTTGTCAGTGTAACGGATGCCAGCTAGCACAGCTTGGCATAGAACGTTAGTAAACCTCCCTCCCAATGCCTCAAAAAGGTGCGCTGCTGACTGAGCTAATAGCCTGACTTTTAGCTCACTTGGTAGCGCGTCTGCCTCCCATACTGAAGTTGCTGTGAGGTTGCGGGTTTCAGACTGAGTCTGGACTGCACAGGAAGACCATGATTACATCAGGTCGGAATAATATTAGTTCCTAAAGTTCCCTAAGAGGATCACCAGGTCTCTCACAAATGGAGGGATGGCTATAATAACTGTGACTGCAATGAGCTGTTTTTGTAAATTGTTGTGACTTAGGTGAATCACGCAGTTCACACCTCAGCTATGATGACAAATAGTGAAGTAAACGATTTCATTCATATCACTTTCAGAGTGAAAATAAACACTGAGAGCCAATAGGAATCCAAAAGAACATCACATTCTAATAGTTGTTTACACTCCCTAATAAGAGCTTTGGAATGTAACAGAATTATTATTTTTAAAATGATTATTGAATGAAAGTAATTTAAAACTCATTCATTTAGTTGTATCTATGGTTGTATTTTAATCCTATTTATTGATATTTGTTTGTGTTTTTTTTTAACTGTTTGCTTAAATTTGGTTAATGACAACTCATCTATCCCAAAGGTACAGTTGGGATAGGCACCATTTGGGTCATGTGTCTGAGTGTGAACTTGTGTGGTGCTGTGTATGTGTACAGTATGTGTGTTGCTTGGATTACCTGCTGCATACTCTTTTTTTTAAGGATAAATAAGGTTTAAGTGGAATGGCACAGCTGCGACGCTAATAATGGAGCTCTCCTGAAACGTTCTACAGGTGAGCTGCTCCAGGGATGGCCGGGTGCGGATGTGGGACGTCCAGACAGGAAGTTGCATCACAGAGATCTCTGCCCCTTCCTCCCTCAGCTCCCTCTGCTGTGTGGTAAGTCACGTGCCAAGTCGTGGCTGCCCTGTGACCACTAGGGTTACATCCCCTACTACTATAATTGACTAATGATCGATTAATTAAATTGAAGTGAATTTGCCTGTAGTGGCCCTCTGTTCCACCTTTTGAAAGCAGTCCAACAACACGTAATTGAAATGCGAGCACGTCAAGTACTATTTACAAGAGTTTTCTGAGAGAAAAACATAAAAATAAAATAATGCATTGCTTCAGTACAGCTCGGTCAAAAAAACTGTGTTGCTTTCAACATCTCTGCCTTCAAACTGAGTTCATTACCTCTCGCGCAGTCCGTTACAAGTGATGTAACATTCTAATGGAAGCTCAAAATACAAAATGTTTTTAACTTGAACAGACAGATGGGTTTGTACTGTAAGTTGAATGAGCCTGTTGTTTGTGTCTGTGTGTGGGGCTGTATGGTGGCCGAGTCTGTATGTAGTCCATAAATGGTTAGAAAGACGGACGGATGGATGGATGCATAGATGAATGAATGGCCATACCTGTGTGCAGAGGGACACTTTTGGTGTCCATACCAGAGGTGAACAAACTGACTTGAGAAAGTGAAAGTGCTGCCATGTATTCTCTCTGCCTGTGCTCTTAACACAGGTGATTTCACTAAACAGCTCATCAACCTGGCTAAAGAATTATGCTGATTAGGATCGCCTGATTCCAGTGGATTGGCTGAACCAAATATGTGGCAGGACTTTTACTTTCCGAACCCGGGATGTCCACCTCTAGTCCATACACAGCATGGACTATGCAGGGCTGTGCCAGTGGTTTCCATAATGGTTGTCTCATGGTTGTATCATGGTTGTCTCTGTCCTCAGGCTGACTATCTGATGGCGGGCTCAGCCGATGGGCTGCTGTTTGTGTGGAAGAGGGAGGCGGGCATGAAGATCACCCAGATCCAGGCACACAGCTCCTGCATACACCACTGTGGTGCCATCCTCAACGGCGGTATGGAAGACCACACACACTTACACACGCACTCACACACACACACACACACACACACACACTCACACACAGATACAAAGGAACCTGCTTGCAGGCATGAAGATCCAGGCACACAACTCCTGCATACACCACTGTGGTGCCATCCCCAACGGCGGTATGGAAGACCACGCACACACACATTTACACACGCGCACACACACACACACACACACACACACACACACACACACACACACACACACTCACAGATGCAAAGGAACCTGATTGCAGGCATGAAGATCCAAGCACACAGCTCCTGCATACACCACTGTGCTGCCATCTCCAGTGAAAGTATGGAAGACTACAATACACACACACGCATGCACACATACACCTATACACATTCACAGATACAAAGGAACCTCACCTGAAGATCACCCAGATCCAGGTACACAGCTCCTGCATACACCACTGTTGTGCCATGTCCAAGGGCAGTATGGAAGACCACACACACACACACACACACACACACACACACACACTCACAGATACAAAGGAACCTGATCGCAGGCGTGAAGATCACCCATATCCAGGCACACAACTCCTGCATACACCACTGTGTTGCCATCTCCAATGACAGTATGGAAGACCATAAACACAGCACACCCTACACCATACTGAACCAGCACACATTGCACACACAAATATAAAGGAAACTGATTACAAAATGGAGCAAAGTCATCTTGTCTTTTCCCAGACGGAAGCCGTGGGGGCAAGGAAGAGGACCTGATGGTTGCCACGGCATCAGAGGATGGAACAGTGAAGCTGTGGCAGCCCCTGCAGGTGATTGGTCCTCTTAGCTTTACCCATAAGTCCTCTGGGGAACAAAGAGTATATTAAAATTCACTGCTGCATTGAGCACATCATGCCGATTTTCATGTAAAGATTGGACCTAATGGCCACAGCAAGAAAGAAATATGTGTACTACATTACATAAAATTTAACATACACTTTTATTCAAAGTGGACTACAATTGAGAGAAACAACCAACAAATGTTTAGGTTTGAATGTCAGTGTTAGAGTTGATAGGAAGTGCTCTCAGAGCGATCGGAGAGGGATGATCCTGTGGTAGGTACATATGGGATGAGCCTGTGCTAGCTAGTTTACCATATTGGACGTGTGACCCCGGTTTCTGTAGATCCACTACCACAGCAACATATGGGATGACCCTGTGGCAGCTGGTTCACCATTCCTCCATATTGGATGTGTAAACTGTGTTTGTACTGTAGCTAGTTCCTCCATATTGCATCTGTACCTGTGTTTCTGTGGTAGCTATTTCCTCCATATTGGATGTGTGATCCGTGTTTCTGTGGTAGCTACTTCCTCCATGTTGGATGTGTGATCCGTGTTTCTGTGGTAGCTACTTCCTCCATGTTGGATGTTTATTCCGTGTCTCTGCTGGTGTACTGTACCACCACAGCGTGATGCATGGGGTGACCCTTGTGTAGCTTGTTCCACCATGTTGGATGTGTAGAATCAGAATTAGATTCATTATGCTTAGTATGCTTATGTACACAAGTAATTTGACTCAGACTGATGCTGACTCTTTAGTATACATTTAGACATGTTGTGATTTAGTAGACAAAGCAGTGTATGAAACTTACTGTGCAACAGGCACAATAATTTGCATGTCACATGAGGGGCCTACAGGAAACATGGACAGAGTCACAAAATCACATTTTTCAAGTTGCTACCCCTATCAGTAGTTGCATTGAAACCCCAGCGTTTTTAAAGTAATCCTATGAGTAAACAAGCATAGTCTTGAGCTATAAGCATTTTAAAATAGCATTTTCTTATGAAATCAAATAAAAAAAATAAACTTAAAAAAAAATTTTTTCTTAGTTCTTAGCTGCATTTTGTGACCATGGCTGTTTTCCCCGTGCACTCCTCACATAGTATAGACACGGTGCAGTATGTAAACATGAGAAACCGTCTCTGCAGGTGCACCACCACAGCACGCTGCATGGTCACAGCGGGGGGGTGGAGTCGGCCGTGAGCAGCCCCACAGGTGTGCTGGCCCTCTTCACCGTGGCCCGAGACCTCTCGCTCCGTACCTGGGCCCTCCACTCCGCTCTGGGTACCTCCTCTCACCTCACCTCACCTCACCTAACCTCACCTTGCTTTACTTTGTTGTGTCTCAGAGTATCTATTGCATGCTGTCTTTTATATTTTTTTGTTTTATTTTGTATTTTGTATGGTGTCCTTGAGTGTTTAGAAGGCACCTGAAAATGAAACGTATTGTTGTTGTTATTATGAATGCATAATGTATACACAGTTCTTAGCAAAAGTTTTCAACCTTTTGAAAGTCACAATTTTACTTGTGATATACATTATACTCCAAAAATGTAGAGAAGAGGTCTTAACTAAAATATCACGCTGAGCCTGTAAGTGTAGTAGCCTGATGTCTGGTTGTCCTCTCAAATAGAAATTACAACTAGTGGTGTCTTTAGGTTGTCTCCAATGTATTGCCCCTGGTCCCAGGCGTGAGTTGTGGTTTAATTTGCAGAGGTCCCTGCCTGCCTGCGGAACTGTGTGACGGCCCTCTGCTTCCTCTGTGATGGCCAGTTGCTGGCGGCTGGCTACGAGTCCGGCAGAGTGGAGATTTGGCTTAGCAATAAGGTCATCTGTTGCACTCAGGTAACTTGTGGTGTTTTTCTATTTTTTTTTTTATTTAATTTCCTTCAGGATGCATAAAGTATCTATATCGATCTATCGATCTATCTGTTGATTGATTCATCGATCTTGCATTTTTTCCATTGCAAATGCTATCAAATTAAGGAAGGAAAAAAAACATTGAACAAAGAAGTTATCTAGTGTTGCTACTCATGGGATGATTTAAATATTTCCAGATAGTCCCCATGTTCTCAAAGAGAAAACAACTCGGGGACAAAACTCGCAAAGAAGTTAGTTTCTGCAGAAATACACTTTCTCCAGTGCTTCTGCCACACCTCGTACCTGAAGTGTCTTGATAGTGCCAGGCACCATATGTATCGTATGCCAGGCACCATATGTAATACACCTTGATAGTGCCAGGCACCGTATGCAATACACCTTGGATCTTCTCCGCTGTGTCAATCGAGAGCTTCCAGACCCTCTACCTTGAGCTTCATCTGATGTCTTGTGACCATTGTGACATGGTGTGGGAGGTGACAAGCACAAATAATGACTTCCCTTTTCCCCTCGCTGTCCTTTCCTCACTGGATATTTCTGTAGGTGTGTAGACATAATCTGTATTTATCTTTCTTGTGCGGGACAGAGCCACATACATGTCTACAAAGGAGGCAGGACAGAAGGTTTGCTGAAAAATTGTAGTAAATAAAGGATGTAAAAGTTTGATTCTCCACTAACATATTAAAGCTAAGGGTGTGTGTGTGTGTGTGTGTGTGTGTGTGTGTGTGCAGGTGAGTGATCGAGGAGTGACTGCTTTCTCAACAATGCCAGAGGGCAGGCTGGCTGTCGGCTGCTGGGACAGCCATGTGTATGTGTGGAGAATCCACTGGGACCCACAGCACCAGTCGGCAAGGTGAGAAGGGGAAGGACATCTACCACCTATCTGTCTGTCTGTCTGTCTGTCTATCTATCTTACCTATCTGTCTGTCTGTCCGTCCATCTGTCTGACTGTCTGTCTGCTTGTCTGCCTACCAAGGACCATATTTCTGCACACAACACATGAGCAAAAATGATCTGTAATGCACTTAGCAGATTGTTGAAAGAATTGTTACAGTCTGAAAGTGTTATAGTAGATTGTTAAATACGCACCATGCCATTTCTATTGCATGTATTTGTTGTAATCTATTCTCCTGCTCATTGTTGTATTGTCATCCATTCTCTTTCATTCATAATTACCTGGGTGACCAGGTATTGCAATGACCCTCTCCATCTGTCTGTGTGTGTGTGTGTGTGTCTGTCTGTCTGTCTGTCTGTCTGTTTGCCCATATTGCCCGCAGCGTTGCCCTTATGGGGACCAGGTTGCTATCTCTGATTGTGCTTGCTATCTCTTATGTGTCTTTTTTGCTGCTGTAGTATGGAGAAGGTGTCTTCGTATGAACTACAGAGTGCTGTGAGGCATCTTTATTACTGCAAAAATCTTCTGGGAGCTTGTAGCAGCGGACTCGTCTACAAAGTGGAGCACTCACTTGATGACTACGAAAACTGCCTCTGCAAGTATGCAGAATACATTTGTTGCTAAAGTGCTTCATAATAAGCACTGTGTTGCTGTGTTGCTGATGGTGGCTGTTACCTCTGCCAGCGGAGGTTATGTAATCGTCAGAGTTTGTTTGTTTGTTTGTGTGTTTGTTTGCTTCTTTGTTGATTAGCAACATAACTCAAAAAGTTATGGATGGATTTTGATGAAATTTTCAGGGTAGGTCAAAAAAGATTTTGGTGGTTATCTGAGCTGCCCTGGCGGAGATCTGCGCTCTGAGTGCTTTTCTATTATTTATTTTTTTATCTTATTTTTTTTTTAAACTGTTTAAAAGTTGTGCCAATGTTTTCCTTTGGTTCATCAGCTGGAGAGAGGATCGTATCCTTGCTTTGCTTCCAAACGATATCAAGAGTTGCTGGATGGCAGGGGAACGTGACGGGAATCTCTCGTTTGGGTTTATTGTGAGTAGCTGAAACGTCCCTATTGACTGATCAATCATTGCGATCTCATGTTTGGCTACATTAACGCTAACTAACCGGAGCACTGTTGGCTAGTTCATCTTAGCAGAGCAGTCTGTGGGACATAGCGTACCTCCAGATCAGCTTAGAGCAGCAATGCTGCTTTTTAGGTTTGTTTCGTTTTTTGGTGGTTACTGCTTAAAACTAGTGGATTGGTTAGACCAAGTTATGACAACAGCAAGATTGGCACAGGCTCTGGCATTAATACCATCAAAATAGTTTTTTAATTTGTCGATTGCAAGAAAAAAGTTTTTGTTTGGCTTTACAAATGACATGGGGTTCCTACAGATGTGTTAATTGAAAGCTAGATACAAGCTGGGTAGTCATGTTTGCATCTTTATCTCTGCACTTTGAGATGTGTGCGTGTGTGTGTGTGTGTGTGTGTGTGTGTGTGAGTGTCTGTGTGTGTGTGCTTGAGTAACTGTGGGAGTGGGTGAGATGTTGGTCTTTGCCTTAAGTCCTGTGAGTGGTCAGCATGCTGCGTTCTCACAATGTGTGTTGTGTCTGTCTGTCTGCCTGTGGTGTCTGTCTGCCTGTCTGCCTGTCTGTCTACCTGTCTGTCAGCTGTGCATGTCTCCAAGTAGCCCTTTGCACTCCAGCTCCTGTGGCACTGTGCTGGAAAGGGACTCTGATGAGAATGGTAAGAAGAAGCAAGCCTGGGTCTCTGCCATCACAATGGAAGAAGGTAGGTTTCATGGTGTCACATTACATTTAGCAGAGACTTGTATCTAAGTAATACCTCAATAGGTAAATCATAACTCAAGCTGGGGTCTAGCACGAAGTCCTAGACTCTTAAAGTAACAAACAAGTAGAGAATTGCATAATCAGTACAGGTGTAGGGGTGTTAGAGTTGTTAAGACGGGAGGGTTTCCAGAAAGAGACATGTCCTCAAGAGGCATGTTTCTGTGGATGAAATGTGTGTTCTTGTTAAGTACTACGATATGGACTGGTTATAAAACACTTGCAACCTTATGTTCGTGCATCACATAAACGATGGCTGACAAAAACCTAAATGAGTAAATTGAACCAAAACAGAGCTGAAAATCCGTTCTCCTTCTCCTCCTCCCTCCTCAGACTTTGTGGTGTATGGGGATGTCAAGGGTGACTTGTGGTTCAACCAGTCCACTGACATGACCGCCTGGGACAGTCGATCTGTAAGAACCTTTTTCCCTCCAATTTCCCCTCGGCAGTAAGGCCAACCAATGACAACGCAAAGCCCAGGCTATAACACTTGCAATGTGCATTCATCTTCAAGTTCCAAATTGTCCTCTAATGGGCATCTTGTTCAGTTGTATTGCTATGATTGTGCACTGATGTCAATAAGTTGAATGTAAACTTGACTATTGTCGGGGTCACTTTAGGGCTGGGCAGTGTACCGATATTATCGTAACATCACAATACTTTTGAAGGAGATATGTAGTTGAGACTATATCGCCATATGAATATATATTTTTAAGCTGCAAGACCAATTTATCGAACTGATAAACACCGTTTAGACAGCTGCAGGTTTCTTGGATCGCTCAACTATGGCCCTGCACGCTATTGCTTACTTTTTTGTTTGCACGGCTCTTTAAGAGCCGTTATAACTCTGTCTAGATCAAACAGGGTGTGTTTTTGCTTGTGATGGTGTTGAGTGAACAGGAAACACGTTGCTAGTGCTCTTTAAAACATTGATATATATGTCGTATATCGCTAATTGACCCAAAACCAACAGGATGTAAATTTTGATGTAATAATCGCCCAGCCCTGGGTAATACTGATGTTATCAATACTGAGCACAGGCCATTTAGTGGTAAGCTTGTGTCCTAGGACACCTAATGAAGTTGCTGTCATTTGAAATGCTCTTGACATTAAAAAAGACAGGAAAAGTGATTGCAGTGGTCATGATTGATTACTGATTACTTGACAGGCTCACAGCGACCGGATCAGTGTGGTGAGGTTGACGGAGAAAAGCATCATCTCTGCATCTTATGACCGAACTGTCAAACTCTGGGACAGACAGACCAAAAAACAGGTCAGACTCCTTCATGATGCATGCATTAGCAACCCGTGTGTTTTTGTTTGTTTGTTTGTTTGTTATTAATAGCTGCAGTCTTTCTCTGACACAATACTGTTTGCCTCCCCCTGGTGTCTGTTTACATTGTGTGTGTGTGTGTGTGTGGTTGTGGTGTGTGTGCACATGCATGTCTTTATACGATTGTGTGTGTGTGTGTGTGTGTGTGTGTGTGTGTGTAGGTGGGGATGTTTGTGTGCGCGGGCCCTGTGCATGCTCTGGAGGTTGCCCAGCAAGAGCCCAGACAGATGGTGTGTGCAGACGGACTGGGGAAAATCTACTTCCTGTCCTGGACAGAGTGATAATCCACTTCCTGTTCCAAATGGAGTGACTATAGGCTGATAAACACAAGCTCCCTGGGATGTGCACTAAATCACTTTTAACACATGGAACTTCCTCAATATAGTTGTTTGTTTTTACTTTCTTGTTGGTTTGATTATATCTTCTGTTGCATGTTCAACATTGTTTTCATTCATAGACATTCAGTCATTCTTGTATCCTCTACCCTGTGTCTACCAGTTTATCTACCTTAAAGATATAAGCAATGCATACCTGTTTGTGGTTTACAGAAGTGGTGAGGAGTAGATGAAGCTTTAACTGATTAAAGATTTTTGATTTGAAAAGAAGTACAGAATGTGTTGTAACACTAAATCACACTTGCTAAATGGGTTGTATTTCAAATGTGCCTTTTAGTTCATCCAAAAATAAACTGAAAACATTTTTGTTTACTCTCATCAGTGTGTCAGTGGTTGATTTTCTCATTCCTCCACCTTTCTTAATTACTGAGATTATTGAGACAAGATCAGATGTGCAGACTCAGAGAAACTGCAGAACTAAGTATGGAAGAGATCCACCATCACGTCCTTGAGTTCGTGTATGGCGCAAGACATTTATGGAGACAGGGACAGCGTTGGATAAAGGGAGGAGTGGGTGACCAAGAACGTCTGAGGAAAACGTTGATCGTGTAAAACAATCCTCTGCTCGTTCTCCCACAAACCCCATCCGTACTGCTGGATCTCTTCCACACTTAGTTCTGTAGTTTCTTCAACTGCCTTTGTAATAAATGTTTTAAATTGTAAAGAGACTTTATGGACACCCTGTACTTATTAGTCTTTGGCCCAGATGATGTGTGACATACTGTACCACCCTGATCAGTATGTTATTTTATACAAAGAAAAAAGTGATAGAAAATGCACCTCACTTTACGGTCGCTTTCCTCTTCTGTAGAGATGCACTTTGAAGGCTCATTTCCTGGCTTTACACATTAGAGTCGGTATACGTCTTTGCCACTGTTGGCCTAACTGTCTTTTTTGTCTCTGGTGGGCTAGAGATGTGCAGCCATGTGATGTTGTGTAAAGAATGAGCAATTACATTGGCACAAGTTCAGAACAACCAGTGGAAGGCACCGCCTCTATTGATGCCAAACTGCCGGTGTTGAAAATGACTAGCTACAGACAAGCAGGCAGGTTATCGCTGTAAGTTCCCACAGTAGCAATGAAAGGACAGTAGCCTAACTGTTGACGAGGGCGGGCATATACAGGAGGGGAAACAAGCACTGTTCATTTGTATTTTTATTTAAAAATTTAAATAAAATTAAATATTAATCAACATTTCCATTTGAATTAAAAATGTAAATGTGCCAGAGTTAGCAAAGTAGTTTATTTTCGTCTTGGCAGATCAGCTGTTAACCAGGGCGGGCATCTACTGCAGGGGAAACATCCGCTGTTAACTGGTAACCAGGGAGGGCAGTGGGCATAGGTAGCTCTATAGCAGGGGAAACAACCATGGCTGGGTGTCCCCATCATTCTCGGTCTTAGAGGTTCGTAATGTTAAATTTGTTATAATACAGCGTACCTAGATTTGTTGAGTGCATATGTTTTGTGCAAGCATCCAAAATAAGACCAGTGTGTTAGTATCATTTGCCTAGTGCACAGGTGTGTGCTTATAGATGTGTATTATGTTATTTGTTTATAATCACATCACAGAAACTAGCTAGTGAGCTTTTTAAAAAAAAAAAACTTACCGAGCGTGTTGCTTTCACTTTCATGAATTAAAATCAGAGGGACCTCTGTGGGACACTAACCTCATTCTAAGAAAAACATCAGTTTACGAATATTACATTAGTTTGAGAAGATGATTAAGGGTGTGGAATGTACAGTATAGGGTGTGAAATGGTAAATAATAATAATAATAATAATATGCATTTGTATAGCACATACACAAACGATGTAGCGGAATGTGCTTCACAGTTTGACAAAGGAACACAGAGCTACACATGGCAAGCTTTGTTAAAGTCCTGTAGCGCCAGAGTAATCGGTCAGGGTGCTGTGGAGTGCTCTATAGTGCCCCCTGTGGTTCCCAGGGGAGATCATTTGCTGGGCTGGTGGAGGGAGGGAGAATAGTAGGGAACTGACCTTTCACATACAGGCAATGAATCAAATGCCTAATGAGGAGATAATTGTATTAATTGTATCCAATCTGTGATAATTGTATTAGATGTTAAACCTAGACACTGAAAGAAATATTTTAACATCAGCTGAATTTGTTTTTCAAACTGACTGTTGCACAATATTGCCCAGATGAGCTTGGAAATGTAGACTGCCATTGCCAAAAGCCACAGCCTAGAAGGAAGTCAAGAACACAGAAAAAGAGCTCATGTAGGTTTGCTTGTGCGGTTAGGACATATCATGGTTTTGTTATGACATAAATATTTAAAAACTTAACAACAAACCTTTTTAGTAAATACAGACACTTACAGACAAATATATACAGACAAAAATAAATACAAATAAATACAGACAAAACACTTCTTTTTTGGGATCCTTATTTGGATATGCACCATAACATCCTGTTGTACCCTGTGGGTATAATTAATGCAAACAAACACAAACACACAAACACACGTGAGTCAGGAGTCCAACTCTTGCTTCATGTTCAGTCTCCTCTGACCTCATGATAACATGCATCATGGAAATCAACACCTTCATATCTCTCTTCTCTCTAACAGGAACCACACATGAACACGAAAGCAGAGGAGCTGTGACAGGTTGCATCAGGCGTGAAGACGTGAAGATGTGTAAACTGATTAAGGGAAGGAGAGTATAATTTCACCCACCCCCACCATCCTCTCAATCAGCCCTGAGTGTCCAGTCCCCAACAGCCGTTACAGGGGAAGGCAAATATAGGGCTAAAAGATTACAGATGTTACTGTAGACCCCTTTAAGATTCTCCTTCCTTCCTATGGGGGCTTGAACCCTGACAGAGTAACTAGGAGTGCACACTAATCAATAATCACCTTATGTACACATACACACACACACAGTTCACAAGAGGAGCACACAGTAATCAACATACACCTCAAGGCAGTGCAGTTATGTGAACTGAACTGAAATTGAAATGCCTTTATGCCACATGACCAGGCCTACTGACCCTTTACCCAACCCTGCCCACACCACATCTTACCGTGTTACAGTTTTTCTCCATTGGTTTGGATCATTTCTTGAAACAGAAATGACATTCTCAGAATAACATGGACAAATCCCCAAACCACCTTGGAATTGTTCACAACAGAATGGCATTTCTCACTGATTTCATCAAATTGCAGATGTTAGCACAATGAACCCACATTTGGCACATTTTTTTAAAATAAATAAATCTTGCTCATCTAAACTGATTAGTTAGAGTTACCTTATGTGTGTGAATAAAAATGGTTAATTTTTTTTTGGTAGTATGAGTGCAGTGTATGTGATGTCAAACTTTGGAGGCTGCTCTTGTGAAACCTTTTTTTCAGTTTTATACATAATTGTGTTCTGTTAGGTAGACCTCTGCCATAGTCCCAAAACATCAGGCATTTTGACTTGCAGTGCTTACACAATGCCAAATGAACTATGCATTTTGGGGGCACTGACTATTTATATGAGAAAGCAATTCAGTTTTGACACATGGGTAAACTATTTTGGGAGAGATTATGAGCTTCTGCAGGTGATCTATGGTGTTGTGCTAAACCATCCAGGGTATTTTGGCAAAAGCACTAAGTGAATGCAAATGAGCCAAAGCAATTGAGAAGGATCTTTGCGATTTTTGATGCCACTGACTCTTTATATGGGAAAGGAATCGACTTTTGAAGCATGTGTGAACAGTTTTAAAAGAGAGATATGAGCATTTTCTAGTGAGCTGTGATGTTACACAGAACTGTAAGACTGTTTGGCCAAATTACCTTAGAGTTTTAAAAATATCAATACTGTTTCAAGAAATGAGCCAAACCAGTGGAGAAAAACTGTAAAAGAGGAACCCAGAGAGCAGGAAATCACTCTGCCTGACACTCAGCCTTCAGCTACATTTAGCCGCACCAGCTCTGGACACACACATAGCAGTCTGTGGGAGAGAGGAGGCATCCATCCGCTGTGTGCTCTCTCGTGGGTTATAGGCAACAACACACTTAATCTTATAGGACATTCGAATTGTCAGTGTTACACAAAGGATCAGAGCAGGAAATCACTCTGCCTGACCCTCAGCCTTCAGTCACACTCAGTCACCAGCTCTGGACACACACAGCAGTCTGTGGGAGAGAGGACGATGGCATACATCCCCTGTGTTCTGATGGTGCTGCTCATCTGCCTAAGTCTGGACCACATGGGTGAGTTACACAGAACTAACGATACCTTGGTTATCAGCAGCATAAAGTCTGTTTTCTCAAATCACTCTCTCTCTCTCGTGGGTTATAGGCAACAACACACTTAATCTTATTGGACATTCGAATTGTCAGTGTTACACAAAGGATCACAGAAGCAGTAACAGCAGAGGAATTACCTCTGATTTTCTAACAGTAAAGATCTGTGCACTGTTTAGAGACACCAGCCCGCAGACCTGCGTGCCTGTTTTGTAACTTTTCTTACGCTAGCTGTGAAAGCCTCAGCCCAAAACGTATACGTAATGTCAGTTTTCTATAGCCTACAGGAATGGTCTACTACATGGTCTCTTTTTTATCTACTCTACTGTTGTGTGTGTGTGTGTGTGTGTGTGTGTGTGTGTGTGTGTGTGTGTGTGTGTGTGTGTGTGTGTGTGTGTGTGTGTGTGTGTGTGTGTGTGCTCATAATGTAAAGCACTTTGAGCTAAACTCCCTGCATGATAACTGCCATATCAATAAAGGGTTGACTGCTGCGCTTGTTAAACTGAAGTAAATAAAATGTAATCGAATCAAACTGATTTGAGTTGGTTCCATGTTGTCTCTGCACCTTCTCCTGCAGCATGTCATGGACCAGAGCAGGCCACAGACATCGCCTTCCTGCTGGACAGCTCAGGGAGTGTGAGAGATGTGGAGTTCAAGGCCATGAAACAGTTTGTGATAAACCTGATCAAAAAGCTCCTGAAAAAGGACACACAAGTGCGTTTGTGTGTGTGTGTGTGTGTGTGTGTGTGTGTGTGTGTGTGTGTGTGTGTGTGTGTGTGTGTGTGTGTGTGTGTGTGTGTGTGTGTGTGTGTGTGTGGAATTGTGTGCACACACGTCACGTGGAGACTGGCAGGCCTCTCATAGAGAATTTAACTACATTTAATTGAGCTATAAACACTAAACTACAGCACTAAATTACACTATATTATACAGATTAAACTAAGCTGACTTTACTAAATAGATAAAAATTGACTCAACTGATCTACACAGACTGCAAACTGACTCCACTTAAACATGGCAAAACAATTTAAACTAAACTGAAATGGATATGCAGTTTTGTTTTGTTTCTTTCCAGTTTGCTATTGCTCAGTATTCCAGTTCATGTGACATACATGTCAACTTCAGCCAGTTCAACAGCAAAGGGCTTTGGGAGAAGCAGGTGGAAAATATCCGCCAAACGTATGGAGGGACCAACACTGCAGCTGCCATCACCAAACTTGCGTGAGTCCAACAAACACAAAGGTCTAAACCTGGGAAAGGTCTAAACAGGAAGAGACTACTAAAGCCGTCCCTATCAGTCTGTTTTTAAACATTAACAGTATACAGTACCTGGTGTAGGCTCCACAATGCTGGTGACACTTCCTGCCTCGCTGACCTCCAGCTCTCCCCCAGGTGTTTTAGCCCAGTCTCAGAGATTGTGTTTTCTGTGTCTGTATGCAGGAAGGAGCTGTTTGTGACCTCTGGAGGAGCACGGCCTGATGCCACCAAAGTCCTCATTGTCATCACAGACGGGCAGTCAGTGGATGGTTACAACCTTCCCTCTGCCATAGACATGGCTGACGCTAAGAACATCATTAGATTCGCTGTTGGGGTAAGACACAATGTCCACTACCACAGGCATGGCTTTAAAGCAGCACTATGCAACTTTTTCAAGTTAATTACTCACCCTTACAAGTCAGTAGATGCTTAAATGAGTCATTACCAGGCGGATGAAGACTTTCACGACCACCCCAGCTGTCTGTGGACAGAATACCATGCTTGCAATATCGGGGTGTCCATCTCGGCACCCTCAGTCTCACAAAGTCTCGAATATCACGAAAAGCATGATCACGTTAAATTCTGAAGAAATTCTGACTTTACCTCGGTGGACATGACTACTTTCTTATTTGCCGGTTATTTTGATCAGTTGGGTTGAAAACACATGCACATGGCGAGGGGAAGGGAAATCAGTGAGTTTTTATGAGCGTGTCCATTTATTTGGAGACAGCAGGGGGAGCTCCATTACGAAAAAGCCATAGAGGTAAAACTATTTTTAGCTCTATGGAAAAAGCAAAACGGATCACAAAGTTGCATTGTGCTGCTTTAAAGCAACACAAAGTCGTTTTTTTTTTTTTTTTTTAACCTTGGGGGAGCTTTTGGCGCTATACTCTAATTTCTCATTTATTTTATTAATTACTGTATTTACAGTGCATTTACAGTAACAAGGTGCAAGGTACAATAAAGACTATGAGAATTCCATGGCAGCAGAGCAGTACTGCACATCAGCAGAATACTATTGCACGACAGCGGAGTAATACTAATGTGCACTGGGGTGCAGTGAAACCAGTAGAGCAGTTAATCACTGCACATGGCCAATACTGCACTAGGGCTGCCGTGTGAAATATATGCTAGCTGTGCTAGGCAAGTTAGCGTAGTGGGTGCAGCAAGTCGTGGGGTTGTGAAAAGGACAAGTGCAGTGAGTTCAAAAGTCTGATAGCCGTGGGGTAGAAGCTGTTCTTGAGCCTTGTTGTGCCAGTGAGCATAGTCCTCTAGCGTTTCCCAGATGGCAGCAAAGTGAAGAACATCGTGTGCTGTTTTGTTGGATGTTTGGCTGGGTGTTCAATCACCACAAGAACACAGGCCTAATTCTGATCTGACCCCCTGTGGCAGGTTGGAAAGGCGTTCGAGAACTCCCGTGCACGACAGGAGCTTAACATGATCGCAACATCTGCAACAGATCATGTGTTTGTCGTGGACAACTTTGACACCCTGGAGAAGATCAGCAGCTCTATAGAAAACCACATTAAGATCATGCAGAGTATCGACACCAATGGTACCCAGCATCCATGTGAATATAAAGACATGAATCAGTGAATCAGTGAATTTGCTTTCACAGTTACACAGGGTTTAATGTGGTCATGTGAATGCAATCAGGTAAATATGCACAATATGTAATTACACAGGTGTTAAACCCACATCTTCCTCCTCCTCCTCATCCAACTCCTATTTGACAAAGACCACAGCGACCACTGCTTCACCAAACTCAGGCCAAATAGGTACAGTATTACTGTGCACACCTCTGGAGGTGTCTCTGGTTATGTGTTCTGCAATGATACAGTATGCTGGTCTGGTAGCAGTGTTTCTTATCTGTCTCTCCCATCATTTTCTTCCTACAGCTTCCTCAGGTGTACTGATGATTAGAGCTGCTGTCTGTGTTTGTCTGCTGGCTGCTGCACTGACTGTAACTGTGCTGATAACAAGAAGGAAAACAAGTGAGTGGTTCCTATGGCAACAATGTGAACAATCATGATCTCACTTAGAACCAAAAATAGTATGAGCTATTATTATGGAAAAATACAACAGTCTGCTCAAATTCTCATATCTATTGAGGTGGTACAGACATTGAAAGTGTATTTGTTTTCTGATAATCTAAATACAGAAAATGCCATCCAGGTGTTGTTTTAAGCTTTTTAGGTGCTGAAGAATTAATAATAAGATCATTTCAGCATAATAGCGTATGTTTCCCACAGTAGTAAGCCTCTGTGAGGACATTTGAGCTTACCAGAGTCACCGGCGTAAAGCCAGAGAACAAACTTCCATATCATCAACGTGCTTTCCAGCTAGTGATCCATCTTGCTTAACTCTATTCTAGAATATTAAAACTGCAGAATTTCCGGAATATCTAGAATTCTAGCTACAGTTCTAGAGTACAGTCACTTTATTGATCCCAAAGGAAATTAAGTTCTACAGTTCCACACTGTAATATTTAACCCTCATGTGGTTCACGTGGTCATGTTTCAGGTGCTGGAGGAGAGACCGTGACCTACACCAATGCTATAATGTTACATGGTGGTGAAAACAACATCAACACAACACCAGTAGGCACCAGCACTGTGTATGACACTGTCCAGAAGTAGACTGGAGAGAAGAGCACATCTTCGTAGCCTTGTAGTCCTGGTGGACTCTCCACCCCTCATCAGCTGCTCTGGAGCTACAGGAGAAGACTGGGGTGCATGTGTGGCTATCACTGATTTTAGCTTTACCCTGTTTAACTCATCAGTGTTACACCAGACAGTATGAAATATTATTTAACCATCCTTCTGTTGTTTTAACTTTTGTCTCAAGCCAGTGCTGTCAAGATATTTTCTAAATATGTCTATACTGGACACTGTATCACTTATAACAAGTGTGCTTTTAAGCTGTGTCTTTAAAGTACACATATGTACGAAATACATGCATGCAGAGAGAGAGAGTAGAGAGAGAGACAGGGACAGAGACGGGGGAGAGAGAGACAGATACAGAGAGCAAGAAAAGTAAAGAGGGAGAGAGCAGTGTTTTTTAATGTGCTTATTAGTGTCAAGCAGTACAAGTTATACTGAAAGGGGAACTGAGAGTGTGATATCTTTCTCTCAGGCTTTCTCAACCCCTCACCTCTGACACACTGAGGTCGTGCTATACTCTTTTGCACAGTGCAAAGCACAGTGTCCTGTCCATTTATACATTTTGACTTTAGTTTAAGTAGGCCTACACACATCAATGACTTTGTATGCACGTGCTTTTTTAAACATATAAGACACAATTGGGCTGTTTTGTGCTAAAAGCATACCCTTACATGCAATGAAAATGTGTTCACTGTTTTCAAAATAAAGCTTTTTTTTCAGGACCCAGGTGGAACTCTAGTTCACTCAATGATCAGTTATTTAATGTGTCACAGTGGGCTTTTAGAGGATAATACATACACGCACACACACACACACACACATGTGTGCATTGAAACCACCACGAGAAGGATGTTTTTTTTTGTTAGTTTGTTTGCTCTGTTCTCACAAGACAAATACCACAAGAGGAGGAGTTAATACTTCACACACACACACACACACACACACACACACACACACACACACACACACACACACACACACACACACACACACACACACACACACACACACACACACACACACACACACACATCCTCCATCTCTGGCAGAGGCTAATGGTGTAATAATGTATCCTTTTATTAGGCTCTCTCATACTCTCTCCACCAACATGCATGCTGGCACCATTTGCCAGTTACTAAGACTTGTTACAACACACACACACACACACACACACACACACACACACACACACACACACACACACACAGGTGAAAGAGCTAATCATGCATGTAGTGATGTCTGCTTTACAAACACCAAAACACCAAAACACCAAAAATAGCAAATGTGGTATTGTGGGGGCTTTTTTGTGTCTGTTCTGTGTGTGGTTTGCTCACTTCTCAAAACTCACAAGAGGACGGGTTGAAACTTCACACACCTACACACACACCTACACACACACACACACACACACACACACACACACACAGACACACACACACACGTCACGTAACTGAAATAGAGGAAACAGAAAATAGTATGATAGGGTCCTTCTTTATCTTTAGAGGCTTCACACACTCTCTCACTGTCACTCCGTCTCTGACTTTCTCTCTCTCTCTCTGTCACACACACACACACACACACACAAACACACACACACACACACAGGTTAGCTGAAAAAGCTAATCATGTAGTGATGTGTCGTTTACACCAACTCGGTAGCAAATGTGGTTTTGGTGTGTGTGTGTTCTGTGTCCGATTTGCTCACTTCTCAGAACCCACAAGAGGAGAGGTTGACACTTCACACACCTACACACACACACACACACACACACACATCACAGACACGTCACATAGATGAAATAGAGGAAACAGAAGATAGTTTGATAGGCACCAGTCACATTTAGGTTTCCGCTGTGTACACACATTTACATACATACATGCACACAAACAGGACAACATACAGTAGCACAGAAACATTTAGCAAACGAGTGGACCAGAGAGGAAGATGGCGTCCATCCCCTGTGTTCTCACAGGCCTGCTGATCTGCCTGAGTCTGGGCCACATGGGTGAGTTACAGAGAGCATTAGACTGGTAGCCAACAGTACAACCGTAATGGCGGAGAGCATTAGACTGGTAGCCAACAGTACAACAGTAGTGGCGGAGAGCATTAGACTGGTAGCCAACAGTACAAGCTGCTCACCAGCAGTAACACTGCACTTTATTCAAACTGAGATGTATTTTTGTTATCCATTGTTAAGTTGTTGTATAACTTAAATTTCTTATTCTGTGGAATGATACACTAAAACGACATGTCATTATGTAGTGTTGGGAGATAATGTTGAGTAAGATGGAGTTCCTGTTGACCTGTGGTCTTTCCTTCAACCCATGACCACATTTAAGTTTGTGGATACTACTGATTATAAATGCTCATATGTGTTGATCACTGCAGTAAAGATACAGTTGATTTTAATATGAAATATAGGTGTGTGTGTGTGTGTGTGTTTCTGAAAAAAAGAAAACTGGATGTTTCTTCATGTTATCATGACTGAGGAAGATTCATTCATCATTCAGGTGTCCATGGAGACCCCCCTACAGTATTCTCCAGTGTGGGTGGGAGTGCTACTCTGCCCTGCAGTAATGTGGTTTATCCAAACTGCTCCTCTACTACATGGCTCAGAGGAACTTATGAATTATTTGCCCACGGAAAGATCAAACCAGATGTATCCCCACACACAGCTAAGAGACTGCGTCTGCTCTCTAACTGCTTTCTCCACATTGCTGATGTCTCCACTGAGGATGCTGGACCCTACATCTGTCGGCAGTACCTAAGAGAGGGTGGAGGAAAGCATGGACATGATGCTCCTGTTAACCTCGCTGTTCTGCAGGGTAGGGGTCATGCTTGTTTTATTTGTTGCTTTCAGGCACTAAGGGCCACAGGAAGTAATTTTTAAAACATATTTTGGATATATAATGTCTGTTCCACCAGGTTATATAATATTTAAACAATCATGGGTTTATTGTGGTCACGTAAATACAATCAGTTAAATATGTACAATATGTAATCACACAGGTGCTAAACCCACATCTTCCTCCTCATCTTCATCCACGTCCTCTTCGACAAAGACCTCATGCACCACTGCTTCATCAAACTCAGGCCAAATAGGTACAACATTAAAATGCAGAAAATTATGCTAATAATAATACAAAACGCAACACAGAGAATCACACTTTACTCAGTGGGTGGTTTCCTCTGAGATGCCTTGCAGCTAATGCTAGGACAGTAAACTTACTAGCCACTGTCATCTCTTAGGGCAGAACAGCATCTGCAGTGCATGTTTATGATTTGTTTATACCAATGTTATGACACCCAAGCTGAAATAAGTTGCGTAATCCACGCAATATCTTCCTTTTTTCAGCAACAGAGTCCTCTACTCCAAAGGCACACCCAGGACCACCAGGTAGGGCAAAAAGATGTATCACAATATTTATCTACACATTCATTCAACAGAAATGACTCCAAACTAAGCTGTGCTGCACAATATGTAATCACACAGATGTTAAACCCACATCTTCCTCCTCCTCATCTTCATCCAAGTCCTCTTCTACAAAGACCACATTTATCACTGCTTCACCAAACTCAGGCCAAATAGGTACAGCATTACTGTGCACATCTCTGGAGGTGTCTCTGGTTATGTATTATGTCATGATACAGTATGCTGGTCTGGTAACAGTATTTCTCACCTGAGCTCTGGATTAGAGTAATTACTCTTGTTCTGTTGCTTGGAGTAATTTCAGTGTGAAAGTTACTTTTCGGCATTTAATGCATATGTAGTGTCAAGCATTCACGCTGCAAAAGTAAGTGGAGGTTTCACTATCAATTCTCTCTTCCTCTCTCTCTCTCTCTCTCTCTCTCTCTCTCTCTCTCTCTCTTTCTCTCTCTCTCTCTCTCTCTCTCTCTGTCTCTCTCTTTCTCTCTCTCTCTCTCTCTTCTCCCCACAGCTCCTTCAGGTGGTGGTGTAATGGCTGGAGTTGGGGTCTGTGTTTGTCTTCTGGCTGCAGCACTGATTACTGTTGTGGTGATACGCAAGAGGAGGGCAAGTGAGTGGTTTCCACAGCAACACTGTAAACAACTGGCGCTCATCATAGTGACCATGCTATGAGCTCTCCAGTTCTCCATTCTAACATTTCATCTTCATGTTGTCCATGTGTTAATGTTTCAGATGCTGGAGGAGAGCAAAAGCACAAATCTGTGAGTGAAACTGCTTTTTCACAGAAGTATTAAGTATTCTACAGGGGTTTATCAATGGCTACAGATACAGTCATTGGGGTTTTATGGTATATTTAGCATTTACAGTGTTTATTTAAAGAATTAGATATTGGATATTTCATGCTTTTGTTCAGGAACTTCTCATCAAAGCGGCAATCCTCATGCCTTAACAAAAACATCACACACCTTCCTGATGACAGCTACAACTTGCACTGGATAAATCACACAAGCAGAGTCCTTCCTGTGCAGTACATGAGGGTTTTTATAGCCTCACTGTAAAAATAACAACACAGGAACATACAGTATATTTTTATTTGGTTTATACATTACATTATTATTCCACTGGTTATTTGTATCACATACTGGTAAAAGTATGTATGAACTGCATTACAGCTCCACATGACTAAGTAGATAATGTGGCACATTGTTTTCTCCCAGGCTCAAGGCAGGACCACTGCCACAGCAATGCAGTCTGTTCAACCTCCACGGTCCTCAGCTGACGTAAGCAAACAATGCACATAATACTGGTAGAGGAATAGCACAACACACTACTGAGGTTTACTCGTCACTCATGATTCATTTCCCATAGAACCTAACACTGATCTGAGCACCTAACTACTCTAACTCTGAACTAATGTGGATGAGTCTCTCTTTCCTGCAGGCTGAGCTGCACTATGCAACCTTTCAGCACCTCAACCCAACCCAAGCAGGGCCTGCTGCAGTGAGTCACCACTCGTTATTTATCTTCCTGTTTGTTTATCTTCCTGTCACTGCTCCACACTGTGGCGTCATACCTTTGTTTGTTTGTTTGTTTGTTTGTTTACAGAAGCAGTCTAATGACACTGTGACCTACAGCAGCATCATGCAGCTGTCTGGTGGTGAGGACCAGAGCAACAGCAGACCAGTGGACCCCAGTGCTGTGTACGCCACGGTCCAGAAGAACAACAACACACAATTAGTGTGCAAGCTAAGCCAGCTAACATAATATGGAACAAAAATGTCATACCTTTACTTGGCATTACTGATGTTTGATATTTGTCATACTTTTGCCTTGTAGACACACATTACAAATGCACACGCACACACACAAGCATGCACACGCACACACACACACACACACACACACACACACACACACAACAACAAAGAAACAGCAATAAACTTTCTACATGATATGTAACATTAAGGTCATGACCTTTGCCAATTACATCACTGCCTTTATTTGTGGCTTTGGTAGTGTAACCGATTTAAAGGCCTTTTTACTATTTTCTTATTTACTCTAATGTGTTGTGTCTATATTATGCCAAAATGTATCACAAACAAATAAATAAACATTCTGTTTTATCTGAAACGTGTGTGATTTTCACCTGCCTATAGAGTACTCCTTGAACAGGGTTCCCACACCTGGGCTGGCCTGTAGTGCAATCGGTTACTTTACTGTTAAAAAGCATTACAAAAAAATGTGTTAATAACAAATGAGGTTTGTAAGTACGTAAATAAATAAATGATAGATGAGTGTGGGCCGTCTGCTGTGTGTCTCGGCCGTCTGCTGTATGTCTGCTTTTGCAGACTGTTGCTGCTTGGACTGTACTTTAAGTGGTACATGGAGGGATGTTCATCTATAAAATGTATATACAATATACACATAAATTATATAAATTAAATAAAATTTCTTTTAGATTTCTTTGTGTGCACATTAATGACTAAAACCCTAACCCTAACCCTAACCCTAGATTTGTGTTAACATGAGGTAGTTTATAGTTCAGTCAGTCAGTGAAGAGCAAAAGTAGGATCAGATCTTAGATAGTGGCTGGTGTAAATATGTCTGCTGTGTCGTATGATGTCCTGTCTTCCCTACACGAGAGTTCTCAGAACCACCAGCCCCCACAGAGGGAAAAAGACAGACATGTACATGCTCATGTACACACACCAGCACACACACACACACACTCACACACACAAACACACACACACTGCCACACTGATACCAATCAGTAACACTTAGTCAAAGTCTAAGTAAGTCTGAATTTTGTCAAATTCAGCGGAAAGGCCCCTCGTGTTCCTACACCAGTATATCCTTAAAGGTGTACTTCCATCGTGTTTTCATTAATTTTGTGGTGTTCTCTAGTATTAATAATTGCCCTGTGCGCTGGTTTTGATGAAAAAAAAATGTTATAGTGCTTCTGTTTCAGGCTGTTTTAGTTTGGTGGAGGGGGTGGGGCCGAGAGAACGACACGATTTCACCAGAGGCGTGACACGCTCCCTGCAGCTTCCTTTGCCCCACAGTCAACTTGATAGCAGAGTAAGGTAAAGGGGAAAAGTCAACTTGACAGCGCTAAAACTGCACACAGAATGTCTTCGGAGATACAGCCTTATGTGTTTTATCCTGAATCCGAAGAGGAAGGAGAGATGGCACAAGCACAGTTGCTTCCTGATCGTTTGTCAATGAACGTTTCAGAATGGTAATATTTGCATGACAAAACAGTGCAAGTGCCCGGCTAAATGCAGTTCAGTCATTCAACTAGCCTGCTAATCTTATGCGAGTCAGTCACAGGCTAACATCATTTAAAGCCCATTCGGTCAGTTTCTCTTCTATGCATTTTCACGTCTACGTCACGCCGCTCGTCCTTTTCGCATTGGGTTGTTTTTCCGCCTATTGTCTTCTTTTGACTGATATAGAAAATGGGGGTAGAAAAACATTTTGATATGCAGCATGCATATGCAACTCGGGGTGAGTTATCATATTTCAAAAGAGCAAGTACTAAACGGTTTCTCGTGGAAGTACAGCTTTAAGTGTTCCTATTCCTACACCTTCATTCCAGTGTTGCAGCACACTCCTCTCTACTCCACACAGGGCACAGAGTGGCCTCAACAGCATGGGCTGTTATAAAAGTAGTGGTGTTGGACAAAACCTCTGCTAGGAGACTCGTGTACAAACAAGCCTAGCATCCACCTGCATCAGTACTTCCGTCCGTGTCATCTCATGAGGAAGTGGTGTGTGTGAGACAGGGAGTTTAATTTTCATCACCCCCCTGTGTGAGACTCAAAGCAGACACTGACCAGCTCAGAGAGCAGAGGAAATGGCAAAGCTGCACAGCACAACACTGCCACAACTGCTGACTATACTAATGCTACTGCAAGGTAAGACTTAGTACTTGATATTTAAACCTCTTTCATAGTGTTCAGTCGTCAAGAAAGATGATTCAAACACAGGTTTCTATATTTTATGTGTGTGTGTGTCAGCGCGTGTGTGTGTGCTGGCCTCGTGTGTATGTGTATGCGCTGACTACTTTGTAAGGGATAACGGCCGACGACTTGACCAGTCCTGTGCAAAAACGACGAGGTGGAGGCGAAGAAATCCGCAAAGAGAGGCGAAGTTGAGTTGCTTCCACCAAATCATTATTTCCATGAACTGGTCACCTTGAAGGCCGTCATCCCTTTCACCTCCCATTTATATTAATGATCTACTTTTAAATGGATAAGCTAAAGAAATGGTTGATTTGGTGCTTTATAGCATCCGTGAAGAAAAAGTAGACCATGTAAAAGTCATTTAACCGTTTATTTGGCTACGAGAGTTGTCATGGCTACCATTCATTAACGCATTGATGTAGAATGGTGATTCAAATTTTTGAGATCTACTTCAAAGGTAGCCAGTTATACAAAGTTAGTTCCCACCTCATCAGCCAATCAGAAAAGAGAATTCCATTGTTAAGGGAGATAAATGGAAGTAACAGGAGGCGAGATGTGGAGAGCTATGCATCACTAGATTGCCTATGCTCTTAGATAATTCAGATATTGTTAAAGAATTAGAAAATACAAATCCCCATAAAAATCTGTAACAGCATCACAGACAGAACATAATGTTTACTCTGAGTTGTTTAGCGTCACCATGGTAACACTTTATTTTATGGTTCCTTTTTAGTGCATGTACTGTACATATAACAACATATAATATTATATACTTACACTGCACATACCTAACACTAACATAATGATACATGTTGTTGAAAACTTTGTTCTTCATGATGTAGATAAACTTGATGTAGTTTACTGTATTTTCAGTTGTGCAGAGAGACGCCATCACTGTGTTCTCCAGTGTAGGGCGGGCTGTTACTCTGCCCTGTGCTAACGTGCTCATTGGATACCCAGACTGCTCATCAACCACATGGCTTTACAAAAGGTCCACACAGACTAGAGTTAAGGAAGTCACCCTCAGAAAGATTAAACCACAGAATACACCCAGACCTGAGAGACTGAGTCTACTTCCTAACTGCTCTCTCCACATTACTAATGTCTCCACTGAGGATGTTGGACTCTACACCTGTCGGCAGTTTGACAGAGGACGATATCGGCCAGCAGATGATTCTACGGTGTATTTGTCTGTTCTTACCAGTAAGTTAACACTGATAACATTTCATTTTCAAGTCATTTGTTTCCCATTTTGAACATTTTACTGTTTACACTTTGTTGTACGGTTCCTTTTTTAATGTATCTACATTCACACTCACACTCATCTGCTGTCCCTGGTGGTGACTCCAATACTACTATGGACAACAATATACTGCACTACACTGATAACTATACTACACCAAAGGACTCTTCCATAACACTGGACAATGTTACTGGGACACTGTAATCTATCTACTTGGATTACCGCAAGGCACCTTATCACCACACTTCTCTACCTAATGGATTTCTTATTATCATTACTTTTTTTTCCCGGTTCAGTGAATGTTGTATGAATGCAAATGTGTGCAATATGTTTGATGTGTTTTTGAAATGTGTATTATGTGTATGCTGCTGGACACCTTAATTTCCTTCGGGATCAATAAAGTAACTCTACTGTACTACATGTAACAACATGTACCTACACTGTACCTATACCTATTACTAACCGCAACCCAAAGCCTAAGGTACAGTGTAAGTGCATACTTCTACATACTATACACACTTTGTTACTCTGTACCTAATTGATATAACAGGGACAGTAAAGTACAGTGTAACCTGTTTTTGTTATTGTAGATCACTCTACTACATTGCACCAAGTAGGGTGTGCATAACCAGTCTTTACTCTGAGTGTGATGTTTCAAGTCCCACAGCACTATCTTAATCTGAATAAAATGTTCACACTTTTGTGGGTGGATTTTGCCTGCACTTTTCTGGACATCTTTTTTTTTTTATTAAACTTAGTGCCCAAAACATAGCCAACGTGTTACTGTCCCTGTGTCAGCCGTGTTAAATCTTACAGTCTTAAAGCCCCTTAATGCAGTCTCTGTTTACATACAGTACAGCAGTGGATATTATGTTCTTATTTATCGATTTATGTCCCTTTCAGCTTGCCCAAACGTACCTAGTCCAGCAGCAGATAGTCATGTGACAGTCTCTGGATGCCTACAGCAGAGGTCGATATTATATTAGTTTGTTTGTTTCTTTTCTTTTCTCTCTCAGTTTCCTCAAATGTAACCAGTCCAGCGGTAGATAGTCCAGTGGCCCTCCACTGCCTGCTCCACACCTATGTAGACTGCCAGAGTGGGCGTCCCAGGAACTTTAAGCTGAAATGGGTGGATGAGGAGGGGGCCGATCTTCACAACAGCCGAGAGTCCCAAACCAGAAGGGAGTCCCCCTGCTCCAACAGACTGACAGTGAAGCTCAGAGCCACAAACCCTTTCCTCACCCAGAGGACGTGGACGTGCCAGGTGTGTGTGCAGGGACAGACTAAGATGTCTGCTTCCTACACCATCAGAATCGCAGGTCAGTCATTATGTGTTTCTGTTATGTTACTGTATACACTGGGTACACAACCGATTTACAGCTCTAAAGTGTACTGAAAAACTAGCCCGCTCCAGGCACTCTCATGCAGAGTCAAGGACATTAATGTAAAACCCCCTTTGTTAAAAGAGCATGGGGTAAAATATCGTAGTGAAATAAAATGCCGACTCGTTTCGGCCGTACTAGCCCTTCATCACGGGATGATCTGACTGATGTGCACAGGTGTCAATCCCTGGTTCAGAAAGTAAAAACCCTGCCACGTTTTCCTTCTAACACAGGTGACTTCATTGAGTAGCTGATCTACCTGTCTTGAGTGCTCATTACGATCAGCTGATTCAGAGCTGGTTGGATCAAATTTGTGGCAGGGTTTTTACTTTCTGATCCCAGGATCAACATCTGTGCTGATATGAAGTTCTATTTGAGAGTTTAAGCAAACTTTAAGCAGGGTCTTATGCCCCATGTAGTAAAGCCAAGTCCCTCAAGTGATGCTGAGGTAAGATGTTTAGCTCCAGGTGACATTGGTTGGGGAATTCCCTCCATGAATGCACGTCACTGTCGCACAAACTTGCCACGCTCCTCACACATGCGCTCTACCTGAGCTGCCCTTGTGCATCTTATACTGCTGAACTATTTTTGGCTACTCATATCATTTTAGGTACATCAGGCTCAATTCCGTTACAATATATAGCTACACATTCAGTTATTTGCCACCACACACTCACCTACACAAACACACACACACACAAAAAAAAGAGAGAAACAGACAGACACAGACAGACACACATAAGCATGTATGAAGCAAGTATACAGTATATGTTGTTTGGGTTGGATATGCACTGTTGGTATTAACAGCATATTGGGCACAATACTATACTGTGGAAGTGCAATAGCAAGATAGCAGCAATAGCTACCATACGTATGAACGGGGGATGTGCAATATTATTTATTAACGTGTGCAATATGAAACCAGGAGAGCTATGGGCAATGAAGGCATTGGATATATCATCATGATTTTCACCATGTTTTTCAAGTTTTTCTGTTGTGGTCTGTACCTTTATTCTTTATTAGGGATAAGTACCCTGGTGTGCATTGTGCTCCGTGTGTTAATCACTGCAATTCTGGATGAACCAGTGTTTGTTAACACCACTAATCAGGGTTCATCCACTGACGTGTATATGGGTGTTAATTTGAATGAATGCCACGTCTGATGAAGGGCGTGTTTATTAATACTTTTGTGGAAGCACACACGCATTTGTTCCTTGACAAACGACTTTTACCTTCTGAACCGAGCATGTGTGCCTCTGCCTACGCATGTCCCCTCTCTCAGGACACAGTGCTCTTCTGGCCACGGTTCTGGGGGCTGCTGCCGCTGTGTGTGTGGCCACTGCGGTGTGTGTGATGGGAAGAAGGAGAAAAAGTGAGTGTACACTCATGTCTCTGCCTCGTATACACGTACACATCATGCGCTGGAAGCTTGAGACATTAGCGAGGGCAGATGTGTACCTGTTGCATAGGGAACATATAAGGTGACGGACAGACAGGAAATATGGGGTTAATAAAGTGAACTGAAGACTGATAGATGTCTCCTGTCTGGGACTATTTACATACAACATGAACAGCACATGTTACAGTAAGCACCACCACATGTTGCTTGTAGTCATGTCTACAGCTGTTCCAACCCTGGCTTATTTACATCGATGCCAATGGTGATGATGGTGATGATTATGATGGTGATGAGGATGATGATGATCATGATGATGATGGTGATGGTGATGATGATGATGATGATGATGATGATGATGATGATGATAATAATGATGGTGACAAGATCCGTGCCACACCTCTGTCTTCTTTCAGATGCAGGTGGGCCAGGTGATGGGGGAAAGAACCAGACAGGCCCAGTGAGTTAAACACACGTGATCTGCCCTCCCTCTTCTTTAGCCCAGCGCACAGTGAAAGACTGGCACTGTCACTCATTACTACTGCTGATACACTCAAAAAAGACTGAAATGTCATCTGATAGTTTACCAACGTCAGATATCCTCACCTTATTCCGCTCTTCCCCCTTGTTTAGCCCAGTGCAGAGTCAAAGGCCATTATGTTTTATGCCATTATGCCGTAATACTGCTACACTCAAATGTTGAGTCAACAACCTGCTAAAGGAACTATATTAATTCAAATTTTTAATGAAATCTATTTAGTCTTGCCTACTGCTTACAGTTGCTTTGCATGCTCATAAGGACAGTCACTTTGTAGAGCCCTCTGTACCCTTTGGAATGCACCCTTATTCAAAAAAGTTCTGTAATTATGTTGCATGGTACTCACATCTGTTTCTTATGTAATAACTGCGCTGTAAGTGTTTTAGTGACATGATGAGGGAAAACAAACTCTGTCACGCTCTGTTTTATTCAGAGTCAGGGACCACATGATGTCCTCTATTCTGCTGTGAACAAATCTGCAGCCCATGGCTATGTGAGTATGTTGTCATGTGGTAAAGTAAAACATGGGGGAGGGCAAAAATGGCTTAAAAACAGTATTTCTTTTACCTTAATTCCCAGTATTACTCAATAATTATAAAACAGTTTATTTTCTTCGTACTCTGCAAATTCAAGATAAGGTGTTTGAAATGTGCTTACTCCAAACATGCTGTTTGCTCACAGAATGCGGCGGACACAATATACGCTAACGTTCCCTTCTGCCCTCAAACCCAAGACCTCCGTCCTCACGTGAGTACACAGTAAAGACTGATTGAGTGACATATTCTTCACAGGTAATAATCACGTAATAACATCACATGAGCACACAGTAAGGACTGAGTGAGTGACATATTCTTCACAGGTGGTCTTCTTCACATGTAATAATCATGTAATAACATCACGTGAGTCGGGGCTTAATTTGAGGGGGAGCAAGCCGGAGCGCGCTCCGGAACCTCCGACGTTGGCTCCGGCAGCTATTTATACTGGATCCGGTGACCTGACACTGGCATTAGTTATATCGTCTTGCTTTGGTGACTAAATACAGCATTAAATATATGAATTTGTACTGAATGTTGATGTAACTAGTGTTATTACAATGCAGTTTAGTTTTGGTGCGCGCGCACAGCGTTGTTAGCAAGCGCACCTCATCCTCTGCGCTCCGGGACCTCCCACTTTACAAATTCAGCACTGACGTGAGTACACAGTAAGGACTGAGTGAGTGACATATTCACACTAGGTATGCGCAGATGGTGGTTACAGCCGCAGACTCCGTGGCTAAATCGCGGCTAAAAAAATATTTTGAATATTAATAAATTCGGGTAGGTGGCGTTTTAACTACTCAACTAAAATAAAAAAATATATAGCCTACATTGTTAAATATGGCAGGCGGGTGCGGTTTTGAAAATTGGTCAAAAACCGTGGATGCAAATGGATAGCAGACAGATGATGAGTTTTGTGAAAAAATAGCCCATCCGTGCATCTCTAATTCACACAGGTGGTCTTCACATGTAATAATCACGTAATAACATCACGTGAGTACACAGTAAGGACTGAGTGACTGACACAGGTGGTCTTCTTCACATGTAATAATCAAGTAATAACATTCACCAATGATCTCCTATGCAGGCTGCAGACACAGAGATCTATGCTAACTGCTCCATCATCACCAATCAGACAAAAGGAGGAGCTGCAAGAAGATGGAGATAGTATTTCAGCAGGTCCAAAAATGTAAACACACACACAAGTACAATAGAGTGTGTTTATTGGTATGTGTACGCTGACAAATCACGCCACTCTGTCTGCCATCTTGTTTTTGTTCTTTTTTTCTTGTTGTTGTTGTTGTTGTTTTTTTTGCTTAATTTGTTGCTTTTTAAGTTATTTTTTGTATAATTTCTGTAAGTAGTGGTCATATCGTGCATTTAGGGTTGTGCATTTTGGGTAGACATTATTTTTATGAGTGTGTATTGCGTCGGCCCACCTGTGTCAGACTGCCTGTGACTCTGATCAACACTGCCGGGGGGCGGGGCTTATTGCCCCCTGTCATAGCCTCTGTTGCACAACGTATCCAGTTCGGTGGACGACCCATTGGCTTTCCTGAGAGATCTGGTCACCACTTGAAGAGTGGACTATTTTATCTGATTTTGTTTTTGTTTATTTTCAATTATGTGTTTCATGTTTTAATGTGATTTGTCTTGCAATGTGCAAATGTTATATAAATTAATAAGTACTTACTTACATAAAATACGTATCCATGTAAAATCCTAATCCAATAAAAGAAAAGTAATAAAATAAAATAGTATTTGGCCCTTTGGAGCCAAGCCCTGTGGTTGAGGGCAGGACAGCAGAGGGTAAGTAGACTGGTCAATGGCAGGAGGATACACATTCACATCACTTGTGAGGTTGCTGTTGTTTACTGTGATTTCTAACTGTTCATGAATGTGTTTCCTGTACAGTGATTGAAGCCAGGTAGTTGTTTGTGTGTGTGTTTGTGTGTGTGTGTGTGTGTGCGTGTGCTCTGTTGGGTTCATGATGTCCCCATAAAGAGGGGTCACATAGGGTCACACAGTCAGAAACAAGTGTCCTATGTTTGATTTTTAATCTTGTTTTATTTAGCTTCCCTGTAACGGCTGTTGGGGACTGGACACAGAGGGCTGATTGAGAGGATGGTGGGGGTGGGTGAAATTACTCTCCTCTCCTCTCCTCTCAAACACAGCCTGTCCTTAATCAGTTTACACATCTTCACATCTTCATGTCTGGCACAACCTGTCACAGCTCCTCTGCTTTCGTGTTCATGTGGTTCCTGTTAGAGAGAAGAGAGATATGAAGGTGTTGCTTTCCATGATGCACGCTATCATTACATCAGAGTGGACTTGTCACTGAATATGAGATAAGCGTCACAACCCCTAGCTTTCCCAACGCATATGTTTTGATGAATTCACAACACACATATACATTTATTCTTACTGTGCAATAGCAATGTATGGCTTCCTACTGTATGCGATAGGCAAACTGAATACATTTACTGTACTGTATATTTGTGTGGAGACTGTTTTACATGTATGTGAACAGAGAGGAATAAGAAGTGTATTGCATATCTGTGTATCACTCATAATTTGCCATCTCAGCTTATTTCAAGTTTTCATAAATAAACCTGCACTAAACAGGTCCTGCAAACAGGTCTCTTGTCCCAGGCCCAGCGAAAGGGGGTCCCACAAATGGTACCTGCTTATGGTATGGAATGGGGGGCCATCAGATTATCTTGTCTCAGGCCTAGCCAAGACTGTCAGCGGGCGTGCACACACACACACACACACACACACACACACACACGCACACACACACACACACACACACACACACACACAGAAACTGCCAAGAGGTCACGCGTGCATAGCTGATATTAGAGTGAGAGATCTTGTTGCTGTTCTGGTGTTGTGGTCGGTGACAAGACGGTGGGTGTACACGTGTCAGTTCATGAGTTTCACAACCACAAACACCTGAGGAACAGGAGGGCTCATGAAACGCTATCAAACACACACGCACACACAAACACACGCAAACATTTATCATGTGGATTTACCAGAAATTAAAGGAAGTTACTCTGAGTCTAGGGTTATATTTAACTTCAAGCCCTCTCACACAAGTTCACACACCCAGGACAGAGAAGAAGCGTGTAGCACACAGAGAGGAGTGGACCGGAGAGGAAGATGGCCTCCATCCCCTATGCTCTCACAGTCCTGCTGGTCTGCCTGAGTCTGAACTATATGGGTGAATTACAGTTTATCAAAATAAATATCCCTGACATAGCAAGGAGGCTTAGTGACTATTTTAGTGTACGATGAACTGGAAAAACAGTCTATTTGGACAGAGGGATTAACTACAGAGTGCAATTTTATTGACTTACTGTACATTAAGGTTTACACACTGCAGAATATGTGATTTTACATCCCAATTCCTGACCTGGTAGCTTGTTTGGGGTCCTTTAGTGATGTTTTAATGGGATTGATTTGGCTAAAGAATATGGATGTCTTTATATTACTGTGCATCTTGTGGAAGAATGAACATCTTTTCATCCTGTCACCATGCTACATGTATGTGTTGTTGTGTGATGTTGTATAATGTAGTGTTGCTGATGTGGTGTACACACACTTACGCACAAAACAAGCAGTACGTGTAGGAAATAGAGGCGGTACATTTACTGTACAGAGTGTGTTTGCTCATGAACACACACACACACACACACACACACACACACACACACACACACACACACACACACACACACACACACACACACACACATTCATGCACACATCCATACTCGTACTATTGCAGCACACAGACACTGTCTGTAAGAGAAAGAGGGAGACACTGTACACCATGAGATTGAACAAAGGGGTACGTTTCCTAACAGAATGGGTTAAATAGGGTTGGTTAAACAGAGACACAAGGTGGGTGGTGAAATATACACAGTACCTCTTGGTTAGCCTGGTAAACCCGCCCCTTGTACTCCATTTCATTTTAGAGGGTCTGGACCGGAATCTGTTGAGGAGCATATAAGCGGTCCGAGCAACACCGATTCAATCAGCGAACAGAGGGTGTGTTTGTGAGCCATGACGTTAACTTTGTGTGCTACATTTGAATTGTAGTGCGTAGGTAGGCTTATTGCATACGTGACGACCAGGCACTTGCTTTAAACTTCAGCAGAGTCCACACCTCCAGGAAGAAATCGTTTCTCCTGGCCTCCGCTCCAGACCCTCTGTTCAAAATGAAGTGAAGTACAAGGGGCTGGTTTACCAGGATACCTCTTGGTTAGTGTGTCACAGCTTTGTGAGAGCTGAAGTGATTTTATTCATCATTCAGGTGACTGTAGTAAAGATACAGTGGATTTCAATATGAAATAGAGGTGTGTGTGTGTGTGTGTGTGTATGTGTGTGTGTGTGTGTGTGTGTGTGTGTGTGTGTGTGTGTGTGTGTGTGTGTGTGTGTGTGTGTGTGTGTGTATGTGTGTGTGTGTGTGTGTGTGTGACAAGAAAATTGGATGTTTTATTCTGTTAACCTGACTGAGGAAGATTCAATCATCATTCAGGTGTCCATGGGGACCCCCCTACAGTATTCTCCAGTGTGGGTGGGAGTGCTACTCTGCCCTGCAGTAATGTGGTTTATCCAAACTGCTCCTCTACTACATGGCTCAAGAGGACCTCTAATCAAGCTGTAGGATTGGTGGAACATGGAAAGATCAAGACTGATGTACCCCAACACAACAGACTGAGACTGGCCTCTAACTGTGCTTTGCACCTTGCACCTTGGTAAACCCCCTCTTCAGCTTCCCAAAGTTAAAATCCATAACTCAGACATCGCTCAAGTCCCATCTTACAAATACCTGGGTGTCATGATTGACCAAAATCTGACATGGACTGACCACATAGATTTCACTTGTAAAAAAATACAACAACGTATATATTTCTTGCGCAGACTAAGATCTTTTGGTGCCAGTGCCCAAATAATTTTTATGTTTTTTACATCTGTGATCCAGAGCGTTATGCTCTACTGTAGTACAGCTTGGTATGGCAGCCTCTCTGTCAAGGATAAAGCTAAACTCCAGCATCAAATAAAAATATGCTCTAAGATCATTGGACAGCCCATAGCACACCTGTACCAGGAAGCTCACAACAAGAGTATGCTCAGACTGGCCACATGTATCCTCAATGATCCTACGCACACTCTACACCAAGAATATCAATTATTACCTTCAAACAGGCGCTTCAAAGTTCCCTTTTTCAATCGCAATAGACTTAAACATTCTTTTATACATCAATCAACTCTCTTATTGAATCTGCAACATGCAGCGACTGTCTAATTCTTATGTACTACGTTGAAAATCTTCTTTATGATATGTACTGTATGTATGTCTGTATGAAGGTGCGTGTCCCTGTCTTGCCTTTACTCATGACCATGGTGGTGGGTTACTGTACTGTTTACTGTGATGTTATATGTGTGTGTTGTCCTCAAGCGAGTCTTGTGCAGGGATGCAAATTTCAGTGTAAAACTGATAATAAAGTAATATATCATATCATCATATCATATCATAATGTCACCACTGAGGACGCTGGACTCTACATCTGTGAGCAATACCTGAGAAAGGGTGAAAAACGATATGGAGATGTTGCTGAAATCTATCTGTCTGTTCTTCCGGGTAGGTTTCATTGTGTTATTTGTTGATTTCAGGCAGTAAGGGCCCCGGGTACTAAAGTAAAATGAAATTGTTGGATGTAATAAGTCTGTAGAAGGTGTGATATTTGATTTATAATTTGAAACTGTTTTGTTCATGTCAGGTTATAGATTGAGGGACGCAGCAACTGAAGTGCCAACATTTGTTGGGTATATTAAGCCTGCAGTACATGTGATATTTAAGTTATAATTGTGAACAATGTTGTTAATGTAAAGCTTTATAAGCAGTCATTATATTTAACATGTTTAAAAGTCTATCTGAAATGGTCATGTGGTAAACACATCCACCTTTTCCTAAGACAAAGAGTTAGTAAACTACTCAGCTGTGAAGAGTGTCAACTCTACTCTTCCTGCCACCATGCCTTTAAGAAAGTTAATGTAAACCATTTAACACAGCAACAAAGCAACAAAGTGCTTTACTCCTAAAAAAGACTCAGTTCCACCAGGTTGGACAAAATATTTCACCGTATTTAAACAATAATGGGTTGATGAGGCCATGTGAATGCAGTTAGTTAAATATGCATACTGTAATGTTAATATTATTAATTATTATTATTATATGTAATCACACAGGTGTTAAACCCACATTTTCCTCCTCATCTTCATCCAAGTACTCTTCTACTAAGACCACAACCACCACTGCTTCAGCAAACCCAGAGTCCTCTACTCCAAAGGCAGACCCAAGACCACCAGGTAGGGCACAAATATGTATCACAATATTTACCTACACATTCATTCAACACACATTATTGCAGATTAAGCTGTGAATGTGATCGACACACATCTGAAATGATTTACTGTGCACTGATGCATTGCAGCTAATGCTAATACAGTAAACTTGCTAGCCACTGTCACCTCTTAGGGCAGAACAGCATCTGCAGTGCATGTTTGTAATTTGTTTATACCAATGTTATGACACCCAAGCTGAAATAAGTTGCGTAATGCAGGCAATATCTTCCTTTTTTCAGCAACAGAGTCCCCTACTCCAAAGGCAGACCCAAGACCACCAGGTAGGGCACAAATATGTACCACAATATTTACCTACACATTCATACAACAGACATGACTCCAAACTAAGCTGTGCTGCACAATATGTAATCACACAGATGTTAAACCCACATCTTCCTCCTCCTCATCTTCATCCAAGTCCTCTTCGTCAAAGACCACAGCCACCACTGCTTCACCAAACTCAGGCCAAATAGGTACAGTATTACTGTGCACATCTCTGGAAGTGTCTCTGGTTATGTGTTCTGTCATGATACAGTATGTTGGTCTGGTAGCAGTATTTCTCATCTGAGCTCTGGATTAGAGCAACTACTCTTGTTCTGCTGCTTGGTGTAATTTTAGTGTGAAAGTCACTGTTAGGGATTTAATGCAGCTGTAGTCTCAAGCACTCACACTTAAATATCTCTCTCTCTCTCTCTCTCTCTCTCTCTCTCTCTCTCTCTCTCTCTCTCATCTGTCTCTCCATCCTTTTCTTCCTACAGCTTTCCCAGGTGTACTGATGATTAGAGCTGCTGTCTGTGTTTGTCTGCTGGCTGCTGCACTGACTGTAACTGTGCTGATAACAAGAAGGAAAACAAGTGAGTGGTTCCTATGGCAACAATGTAAACAACCACGATTTCACTTGGAACCAAAATTCTAGAGCGGATTTTTTCAGTGTAGCTGCAATGTATCTGAACTACTAGCTAGTATGAGCTATTATTATAGAAAAAATAAAACAGTCTGCTCAAAATATCTATTGTACAGACATTGGAAAGTCTATTTGTTTTCTCATAATCTAACTACAGAAAATGCCATCCAGCCATTGTTTGAAATCTTTTAGGTGCTGAAGGTGCAATGCTGTATGTGTCCCGCAGTAGTAAACCCCTGTGAGGACATTTAAGCTAACCAGAGTAACCGCGTAAAGCCCAAAAAAATACTTCTATATCATCAATGTGCATTCCAGCCAGAGATCTGTCTTGTGGAGCTCTAGAACAGAACTGCAGAATTTGCTACAGAATTGCTAGAATGTCTAGAATCTTTTCTATAGTTCTGCCGTTCCACACTGTAATATTTATGTGGTCATGTTTCAGGTGCTGGAGGAGAGACCGTGACCTACACCAATGCTATAATGTTACGTGGTGTTGAAAACAACATCATCCCAACACCAGTAGATACCAGCACTGTGTATGACACTGTCCAGCATTAGACTTGAGAGAAGAGCATATCCTCGTAGCCTTGTAGTCCTGGTGGGGCAAGAGAGAGAGAAGGAAAGAGAGAGAAAACAGTGTTTTTAATGTGCTTATTAGTGTCGAGCAGTACACGTCAGACTGAAAGGGGAACTGAATGTGTCCCATCCTTTTCACACAGTATCTATTTATATATTATTGACTTTAGTTTGACTAGGCCTACACATTTGGGACTTTGTGTGTACACACTGTACAGGCATGTTGTGTGCTATGAGCTTATCCTTATATATAACGCTAATGTGTTCCCTGTTTTCAAAATAAACCCTTTTGCTTACAAGATCCTGGTGGACCTCTACTTGCTCTCAAACAATGGTGTTCTTTAATGGAAAACACACACACACACACACGCAGTTGAGGTGAGAATTATTCCAACTTTTTTCTGTGTCTTGTTTGATCGCCTGTCATTATCGTCATGCAGTGGTCTTCATTAACACAGTCTCGTTCGTCTAGATCAGGAGCAAACATCCTCCATCACTGCCAAACCCTAGTGGTGTATGTAACATGTTTAATAGTATCTTCTCAGACAATGAAACTCACTTACTACCAGTGCTGATATCTGTACAGAAGATGCTAAGACATGTTAGCATTAGTATTACTTGTAGAATCTCGTTCTGGGTCTACAGCACCTACATTTCCTGTGTGGAAAGGAGCACAGAAACACTGGGCTCATGTTTGCCCCCTACAGTATGGAGGTCATGGGAGGTGCCCCTGCTACAGGGACAGTAACACACGAAGGATACTTGTCTTCTGACTGCATCATGCAATGGTGGTAAAAAAGGTCTTTACTCTTTTTAGCTTTGGTTAACACATATCATAGCGTCATGTCTTTTTCTCAGGCTCTCTCAAACTCTCACCACCAACATGCTGACGCCCTTTGCTAGATGCTAAGACTTATTAGCATTAGCATCTCTCATTGTGAGGCATGAGGGGATAGGCCACACTCATCTGCTGAAGCTCACTGCCATCACAGCTTGTGGCACCAATGTGACCTCCATTCTGACTCAACTTATGACTTGTGAGTGTCATCAGCACCAAATTGCAGGGTAAAACTCAAAGTCTTGAATGCAATACCTAACAATAGTAATAAACAAAAGATTAACAAAATCTTTGGCTCATGACCCATTGTAGTGTCTGTAGTTAGCTACAGTATGATTGACTCTAACCATTTCCTATTTGCTCTGAATCTTTGGAGCTTGCACACACACACATACACACACACACACACAACGTGCAAACACAGCTTTGTGACAAGGGCTTACAGAGTGGTAGTGTGTGTGTGTGTGTGTGTGTGTGTGTGTGTGTTTTGTTAGTTTTTTGCTCTTTTGTCAGAACACAAATACACAAACACCACAACCTGGTGGGCTCTCCTCCCCTCATCAGCTGCTCTGGAGCTACAGGAGAAGACTGGGGTGCATGTGTGGCTATTATTGATTTTAGCTTTACCCTGTTTAACTGATCAGTGTTAAACCAGGCAGTATGAAACATTATGAAACACAGAGACAGAGAGGTAGAGAAGGAAAGAAGGAGAGAACACTGCTTTAAATGTGCTTATTAGTGTCAAGCAGTACAAATCAGACTGGCAGGGGAACTGAGAGTGTCATATCTTTCTCTCAGACTTTCTCAACACCACAAACCACTGACACACTGAGGCCATGGTTTACTCTTTTGCACAGTATCTATGTATAGATTTCGATTTTAGTTTCAGTAGGCCTACATATTAATGCACAAGCTTTATAGACATACAAGACACAATTGGTCTGTTACAGTATATGCAATAAAAATGTGTTCACTGTTTACAAAATAAATCTTCTGTCAGGACCCTGGTGGAACTCTCGTTGTACTCAATGATGAGTTATTTTAATGTGTCACAGTGGCCTTTTAGAGGATAACACACACACACACACACACACACACACACACACACACACACACACACACACACCCACACACACAGTCTTGTTCTTCCAGGTCAAATCCTTCATCTCTGGCAGAGCCTAATGGTGTATGTAATGTATCCTTTTTCTTAGGCTCTCTCATACTCTCTCCACCAACATGCATGCTGGCACCATTTGGCAGTTACTAGGACTTGTTAGCATTAGCATCTCTTACTGTCAGGCATAAGAGCATAGGCCACCCTCACCTGCTGAATCTCACCACTGTCACGGCTTGTGGCACCAGTGTGACCTACACTGTGAGCATGCCTGCTAGTGTTGCATGCTGGACCCTCTTGTTAGCACCTCTGTGCCCTCATGCCAGTATGACCAGTATGCTTGGCAATCTTTAGAGGCTTCACACACTCTCTTGCTGTCACTCTGTCTCTGTCTTTCTCTCTCTCTGCCACACACACACACCACACACACACACCACAAACACAAACACACACACACGCATACACACAAACACACAGGTTAGCTGAAAGAGTTAACCACATAGTGATGTGTGCTTTATAAACACCAACAGTAGCAAATGTGGCTTTGTTTTATTTTTGGTCTGTCCTGTGTCCGATTTGGTCAGTTCTAAGAACTCACAAAAGGAGGGGTTGAAACTTCACACACCTACACACACACACACACACACACACGTCATGTAGCTGAAATAGAGGAAACAGAAAAGAGTAGATAGGCTTCAGTCGCATTTAGCTACCCGCTCTGTACACACATTTACATACATACATGCACACAAACAGGACAACATACAGTACAGTACGACAGAAACATTTAACAAACGAGTGGACCAGAGAGGAGGATGGCGTCCATCCCCTGTGTTCTCACAGTCCTGCTGACCTGCATGAGTCTGGAGCACATGGGTGAGTTACAGAGAGCATTAGACTGGTAGCCAACAGTACAAGCTGTTCACCAGCAGTAGCACTGCACTTTATTTAAATTGAGATGTATTTCTGATATCAAGTTATAAGTTGTTGTATACCTTCAGTTTGTTATTCTGTGGAAAACATCAGTTTTATTGGTATGCACTGTGTGTGTGTGTGTGTGTTGGAATAATATTGAGGAAAGATGCAGTAGAGATGTGATGGTAAAATAAAAGCTAGTGATGATGTGTGAGCCGTGTGTGTGTGTGTGAGTGTGTGTTGGGAGGGGTGTCTGTCTGTGTTTCCTGGTAAAAAAAAAAAAAAAGAAAGAAAAGAAACTGTTTCCAACTTGTCACTGTGACTAAGGTTTCATTCATCATTCAGGTGTCCATGGAAACCCCCCTACAGTATTCTCCAGTGTGGGTGGGAGTGCTACTCTGCCCTGCAGTAATGTGGTTTATCCAAGCTGCTCCTCCACAACATGGCTCAAGAGCACCTCTAATCAAGCTGTAGGATTGGTGGAACATGGAAAGATCACGACTGGTGTACCCCAACACAACAGACTGAGACTGGCCTCTAACTGTGCTTTGCACCTTGCTAATGTCACCACTGAGGACGCTGGACTCTACATCTGTGAGCAATACCTGACAAAGGGTGAAAACCGATATGGAGATGCTGCTGAAATCTATCTGTCTGTTCTTCCGGGTAGGTTTCATTGTGTTATTTGTTGATTTCAGGCAGTAAGGGCCCCGGGTACTAAAGTAAAATGAAATTGTTGGATGTAATAAGTCTGTACAAGGTGTTAAGTTTGATTTATAATTTGAAACAGTTTTGTGCATGTCAGGTTATAGATTGAGGGACAGAGCAACTGAAGTGCCTACATTTGTTGGGTATATTAAGCCTGCAGTACATGTGATATTTAAGTTATAATTGTGAACAATGTTGTTAATGTAAAGCTTTAAAAGCAATCATTATATTTAACGTGTTTAAAAATTTATCTGAAATGGTCATGTGGTAAACACATCCACCTTTTCCTAAGACAAAGAGTTAGTAAACTACTCAGCTGTGAAGAGTGTCAACTCTACTGTTCCTGCCACCATGCCTTTAAGAAAGTTAATGTAAACCATTTAACACAGCAACAAAGCAACAAACTGCTTTACTCCTAAAAAAGACTCAGTTCCACCAGGTTGGACAAAATATTTCACCGTATTTAAACAATAATGGGTTGATGAGGCCATGTGAATGCAGTTAGTTAAATATGCATACTGTAATGTTAATATTATTAATTATTATCATTATATGTAATCACACAGGTGTTAAACCCACATTTTCCTCCTCATCTTCATCCAAGTACTCTTCAACTAAGACCACAACCACCACTGCTTCAGCAAACCCAGAGTCCTCTACTCCAAAGGCAGACCCAAGACCACCAGGTAGGGCACAAATATCACAATATTTACCTACACATTCATTCAACACACATTATTCCAGATTAAGCTGTGAATGTGATCGACACACATCTGAAATGATTTACTGTGCACTGATGCATTGCAGCTAATGCTAATACAGTAAACTTACTAGCCACTGTCATCTCTTAGGGCAGAACAGCATCTGCTGTGCATGTTTGTAATTTGTTTATACCAATGTTATGACACCCAAGCTGAAATAAGTTGCGTAATGCAGGCAATATCTTCCTTTTTTCAGCAACAGAGTCCCCTACTCCAAAGGCAGACCCAAGACCACCAGGTAGGGCACAAATATGTATCACAATATTTACCTACACATTCATACAACAGACATGACTCCAAACTAAGCTGTGCTACACAATATGTAATCACACAGATGTTAAACCCACATCTTCCTCCTCCTCATCTTCATCCAAGTCCTCTTCGTCAAAGACCACAGCCACCACTGCTTCACCAAACTCAGGCCAAATAGGTACAGCATTACTGTGCACATCTCTGGAGGTGTCTCTGGTTATGTGTTCTGTCATGATACAGTATGCTGGTCTGGTAGCAGTATTTCTCACCTGAGCTCTGGATTGGAGCAACTACTCTTGTTCTGCTGCTTGGTGTAATTTTAGTATGAAAGTCACTTTTAGGGATTTAATGCAGCTGTAGTCTCAAGCACTCACACTTAAAGGACAACTTCGGTGTAAAATCAAAATTTGCCTGTTAAAACATCATCCCGAGTTGGTATGTGTACCGAGGAGCAAAAATTATTCAGCCCGCTGCATTCAGAGTTAAACTATTTTTTGGCGTTTGCCCCAGAAGGCTAACAATGGAAGTGGTAGGTGCCCTTAGACGAAGCACGACGACAAAGCTATTTTTAAACCATTAAAACCGCTCGAAGAAACTCCACACTCTATCGGTAGTACAACAAAGGCCCTGACATTAAAAACGAGGCACTGAGAACTTTGTAAGTGTACACAACGTCTTTTAATAAAACAGGTTTGATAGGCAGTACCTTGCTGTAGTTTCTCGTCGCCGCCATGTTGGACGTCCACACTAGCCGATTGTCGAACACGGACCAGCGGTCAGAATAGGAGGAGAAGTAGTGCAATTTAATTCCATGAAACTGGAGGGATTTCATCTGTTGGTGACAATATCCAGTCATTGTGCCCATTTAACAGAGCCATGGTCCCAGCAACGGCACCTAATCCACCAAAAAGGCTACATCTGAAGAGAGGTGCCATTCGGAAACCTGTGCGACTTAGTGGAGATGTATGTCCAACAAAAAAGTCAAGAGAGAGCTGCAGCCATGGCGACAACAATCGGGAGATATTTCACAGGTTACCCATGCGTGATAAGGACACTTTGCAGCAGTAACTGGTCTTGCAAATCGTCGTGAAGACGCGCCCACAGGGTGAAACAGAAAGATTATCGTGTCTGTAGCCTGCATTTCAACCAAGATGATTACATTGTCCCAGCAACGGCACCAACCCACAAAAACCTCAGTGGTCTTCATTAACACAGTCTCGTTCGTCTAGATCAGGAGCAAACATCCTCCATCACTGCCAAACCCTAGTGGTGTATGTAACATGTTTAATAGTATCTTCTCAGACAATAAACTCACTTACTACCAGTGCTAATATCTGTACAGAAGATGCTAAGACATGTTAGCATTAGCATTACTTGTAGAATCTCGTTCTGGGTCTACAGCACCTACATTTCCTGTGTGGAAAGGAGCATAGAAACACTGGGCTCATGTTTGCCCCCTACAGTATGGAGGTCATGGGAGGTGCCCCTGCTACAGGGACAGTAACACACGAAGGATACTTGTCTTCTGACTGCATCATGCAATGGTGGTAAAAAAGGTCTTTAATCTTTTTAGCTTTGGATAACACATATCATAGCGTCATGTCTTTTTCTCAGGCTCTCTCAAACTCTCACCACCAACATGCTGACGCCCTTTGCTAGATGCTAAGACTTATCAGCATTAGCATCTCTCATTGTGAGGCATGAGGGGATAGGCCACACTCGTCTGCTGAAGCTCACTGCCATCACAGCTTGTGACACCAATGTGACTTCCATTCTGACTCAACTTATGACTTGTGAGTGTCATCAGCAGAGAGCAACAGAGGAGAGACCGTGACCTACACCAAAGCTATAATGTTACGTGGTGGTGAAAACAACATCAACACAACACCAGTAGACACCAGCACTGTGTATGACACTGTCCAGCATTAGACTTGAGAGAAGAGCATACAATATCTTTGTAGCCTTGTAGTCCTGGTGGGGCAAGAGCGAGAGAAGTAAAGAGAGAGAAAACAGTGTTTTTAATGTGCTTATTAGTGTCGAGCAGTACACGTCAGACTGAAAGGGGAACTGAATGTGTCCCATCCTTTTCTCAGGCTCTCTCAGACACTCACCACTCACTGCACACTGATGTCATGCTTTACTCTTTCACACAGTATCTATTTATGACCGCCGCTAGCGAAGCTAGCGAAAGCGGTCATATTGGAGTTGCTGCAAAATTTTTCCCTTTTTTTTTTTTTTTTTTATTTTTTTTTTTCACCGATTTTTCGTCAACGATTCCCGGGACACTGAAACTCGGGGAGACATGAATGTTTGTAGGCATGTAGCCCAAGAAGTTTGTGAGCGAATAACGCCTTTTGGTCCCCCAGGGCCACCCCCCCGCTGTGCCAGTGTCCGTTAAAGAGGGGGAGACCGGCAAAAGTTTTTGCTGAATAACTCAATGAACGTTTCACCCAACAACATGAAATTTTTGTGATATGTCGGTGTTACAGAGACGTATCGACCCAGCCCATAAACTCTCACTTGAAGCATAGCGCCACCTAGTGATAAGGGTAAATGCAAAAATTGGGATTTTGAGTTGCCAATATCTTGGACCGAGAAGGTGGGAACTGCGCAAAATACGTTATGCACGATCACCACAAAGACCTCTAACACCACAGAACATGCCATAAAATTTGGTCCATAGGGGGCGCTGTAATTGTAGAAAATGTCATTTTGCCTATTATCTAGACAATGCTTACGTTTACAACAATTTTTTTTTTATCGTGAAATCTATTGACCCTCACGCATTGAAAACACTGGTCGACGCCCACTTCCAACGAAAAAAATTTCCGTGAAATTTTAATATTGCGAAAACGAATCTGAACGAACTCGTCATAGGCCGTTCATGTGAATCTCACCAAATTTGGTATATGTCATCTACAGACAATGCTGACAAAAAGTTATCAAAGGATTTATCTTGAGATAAACCGTTCCGAAGTTACACGTCAATGAACATTTAACACGTAGCTTAAAATTTTTCAAATGGCCGTATCTTGGCTAATAATTGCTCAAATTTGGTCAAAGTTGACATTCCATCTCTAAACAGATTTCTTTTCATGTGTACTAAATTTTGTGACATTTCGTCATAGGGGGCGATGTTTATTGGCGAAGCTAGGTGTCAAAAAACAGTTTTTGTTAAATAACTCGCCAACAATTTTGCCCAAGACAACGATTTTGCGTTAGTATGTCGGTGTTACAGAGATGTATCGACCCAGCCAATAAACGCTCACTTGAAGCGTAGCGCCACCTAGTGATATGAGTGAATGCAAAAATTGGGATTTTGAGTTGCCAATATCTTGGACCGAGAAGGTGGGAACTGCGCAAAATACGTCATGCACAATCACCACAAAGACCTCTAACACCACAGAACATGCCATAAAATTTGGTCCATAGGGGGCGCTGTAATTGTAGAAAATGTAATTTTGCCTATTATCTAGACAATGCTTATGTTTACAACAATTTTTTTTTTATCGTGAAATCTATTGACCCTCACGCATTGAAAACACTGGTCGACGCCCACTTCCAACGAAAACAATTTCCGTGAAATTTTAATATTGCGAAAACGGATTTGAACGAACTCGTCATAGGCCGTTCATGTGAATCTCACCAAATTTGGTATATGTCATCTACAGACAATGCTGACAAAAAGTTATCAAAGGATTTATCTTGAGATAAACCGTTCCGAAGTTACACGTCAATGAACATTTAACACGTAGCTTAAAAATCTTCAAATGGCCGTATCTTGGCTTTTAATTGCTCAAATTTGGTCAAAGTTGACATGCCATCTCTAAACAGCTTTCTTTTTATGTGTACTAAATTTTGTGACATTTCGTCATAGGGGGCGATGTTTCTTGGCGAAGCTAGGTGTCAAAAAACAGTTTTTGTTAAATAACTCGTCAACAATTTTGCCCAAGACAACGATTTTGTGTTAGTATGTCGGTGTTACAGAGATGTATTGACCCAGCCCATAAACTCTCACTTGAAGCATAGCGCCACCTAGTGATATGGGTAAATGTAAAAATTGGGATTTTAAGTTGCCAATATCTTTGACCGAGAAGGTGGGAACTGCACAAAATACGTCATGCACGATCACAACAAAGACCTCTAACACCACAGAACATGCCATAAAATGTAGTCCATAGGGGGCGCTGTAATTGTAGAAAATGTCATTTTGCCTATTATCTAGAGAATGCTTATGTTTACAACAATTTCTTTTTTATCGTGAAATCTATTGACCCTCGCGCATTGAAAACACTGGTCGACGCCCACTTCCAACGAAAACAATTTCCGTGAAATTTTAATATTGCGGAAACGAATCTGAACGAACTCGTCATAGGCCGTTCATCTGAATCTCACCAAATTTGGTATATGTCATCTACAGACAATGCTGACAAAAAGTTATCAAAGGATTTATCTTGAGATAAACCGTTCCGAAGTTATACGTCAATGACCATTTAACACGTAGCTTAAAAATCTTTAAATGGCCGTATCTTGGTTTTTAATTGCTCAAATTTGGTCAAAGTTGACAGGCCATCTCTAAACAGCTTTCTTTTTATGTGTACTAAATTTTGTGACATTTCGTCATAGGGGGCGATGTTTATTGGCGAAGCTAGGTGTCAAAAAACAGTTTTTGTTAAAAAACTTATCAACAATTTTGCCCAAGACAACGATTTTGTGTTAGTATTTTGGTGTTACAGAGATGTATCGACCCAGCCCATAAACTCTCACTTGAAGCATAGCGCCACCTAGTGATAAGGGTAAATGCAAAAATTAGGATTTTGAGTTGCTAATATCTTGGACCGAGAAGGTGGGAACTGTGCAAAATACGTCATGCACGATCACCAGAAAGACCTCTAACACCACAGAACATGCCATAAAATTTGGTCCATAGGGGGCGCTGTAATTGTAGAAAATGTCATTTTGCCTATTATCTAGAGAATGCTTACGTTTACAACTATTTTTTTTTTATCATGAAATCTGTTGACCCTCACGCATTGAAAACACTGGTCGACGCCCACTTCCAACGAGAACAATTTCCGTGAAATTTTAATATTGCGAAAACGAATCTGAACGAACTCGTCATAGGCCGTTCATGTGAATCTCACCAAATTTGGTATATGTCATCTACAGACAATGCTGACAAAAAGTTATCAAAGGATTTATCTTGAGATAAACCGTTCCGAAGTTACACGTCAATGAACATTTAACACGTAGCTTAAAATTCTTCAAATGGCCGTATCTTGGCTTTTAATTGCTCAAATTTGGTCAAAGTTGACATGCCATCTCTAAACATCTTTCTTTTCATGTGTACTAAATTTTGTGACATTTCGTCATACGGGGCGATGTTTATCGCCGAAGCTAGGTGTTGAAAAACTGTTTTTGTTAAATAACTCATCAACAATTTTGCCCAAGACAACAATTTTGTGTTAGTATGTAGGTGTTACAGAGGCATATTGACCCAGCCCATAAACTCTCACTTGAAGCATAGCGCCACCTAGTGATAAGGGTAAATGCAAAAATTGGGATTTTGAGTTGCCAATATCTTGGACCGAGAAGGTGGGAACTGCACAAAATGCATCATGCACGATCACCACAAAGACCTCTAACACCACAGAACATGCCATAAAATTTGGTCCATAGGGGGCGCTGTAATTGTACAAAATCTCATTTTGCCGACTCCTTGCCTTCACAAATCAGTCCTTCACACTACACATTCAAAACCCACATCCATGCCCACTTACAGGAAATCATTTCCACAGAAATTCTCACCTCACAACACTGCTCTATCACACACTCATCACACCAACAGTTCCCACATTTCAATATACTGCGGCGGTCATACCATGTACCGCTATGCGGTACATCTAGTTATATATTATTATGACCGCCGCTAGCGAAGCTAGCGAAAGCGGTCATATTGGAGTTGCTGCAAAATTTTTCCTTTTTTTTTTTTTTTTTTTTTTTTTTTATTTATTTATTTTTTTTTTTTTCACCGATTTTTCGTCAACGATTCCCGGGACACTGAAACTCGGGGAGACATGAATGTTTGTAGGCATGTAGCCCAAGAAGTTTGTGAGCGAATAACGCCTTTTGGTCCCCCAGGGCCACCCCCCCGCTGTGCCAGTGTCCGTTAAAGAGGGGGAGACCGGCAAAAGTTTTTGCTGAATAACTCAATGAACGTTTCACCCAACAACATGAAATTTTTGTGATATGTCGGTGTTACAGAGACGTATCGACCCAGCCCATAAACTCTCACTTGAAGCATAGCGCCACCTAGTGATAAGGGTAAATGCAAAAATTGGGATTTTGAGTTGCCAATATCTTGGACCGAGAAGGTGGGAACTGCGCAAAATACGTTATGCACGATCACCACAAAGACCTCTAACACCACAGAACATGCCATAAAATTTGGTCCATAGGGGGCGCTGTAATTGTAGAAAATGTCATTTTGCCTATTATCTAGACAATGCTTACGTTTACAACAATTTTTTTTTTATCGTGAAATCTATTGACCCTCACGCATTGAAAACACTGGTCGACGCCCACTTCCAACGAAAAAAATTTCCGTGAAATTTTAATATTGCGAAAACAAATCTGAACGAACTCGTCATAGGCCGTTCATGTGAATCTCACCAAATTTGGTATATGTCATCTACAGACAATGCTGACAAAAAGTTATCAAAGGATTTATCTTGAGATAAACCGTTCCGAAGTTACACGTCAATGAACATTTAACACGTAGCTTAAAATTTTTCAAATGGCCGTATCTTGGCTAATAATTGCTCAAATTTGGTCAAAGTTGACATTCCATCTCTAAACAGATTTCTTTTCATGTGTACTAAATTTTGTGACATTTCGTCATAGGGGGCGATGTTTATTGGCGAAGCTAGGTGTCAAAAAACAGTTTTTGTTAAATAACTCGCCAACAATTTTGCCCAAGACAACGATTTTGCGTTAGTATGTCGGTGTTACAGAGATGTATCGACCCAGCCAATAAACGCTCACTTGAAGCGTAGCGCCACCTAGTGATATGAGTGAATGCAAAAATTGGGATATTGAGTTGCCAATATCTTGGACCGAGAAGGTGGGAACTGCGCAAAATACGTCATGCACAATCACCACAAAGACCTCTAACACCACAGAACATGCCATAACATTTGGTCCATAGGGGGCGCTGTAATTGTAGAAAATGTCATTTTGCCTATTATCTAGACAATGCTTATGTTTACAACAATTTTTTTTTTATCGTGAAATCTATTGACCCTCACGCATTGAAAACACTGGTCGACGCCCACTTCCAACGAAAACAATTTCCGTGAAATTTTAATATTGCGAAAACGGATTTGAACGAACTCGTCATAGGCCGTTCATGTGAATCTCACCAAATTTGGTATATGTCATCTACAGACAATGCTGACAAAAATTTATCAAAGGATTTATCTTGAGATAAACCGTTCCGAAGTTACACGTCAATGAACATTTAACACGTAGCTTAAAAATCTTCAAATGGCCGTATCTTGGCTTTTAATTGCTCAAATTTGGTCAAAGTTGACATGCCATCTCTAAACAGCTTTCTTTTTATGTGTACTAAATTTTGTGACATTTCGTCATAGGGGGCGATGTTTATTGGCGAAGCTAGGTGTCAAAAAACAGTTTTTGTTAAAAAACGTATCAACAATTTTGCCCAAGACAACGATTTTGTGTTAGTATGTTCGTGTTACAGAGATGTATCGACCCAGCCCATAAACTCTCACTTGAAGCATAGCGCCACCTAGTGATAAGGGTAAATGCAAAAATTAGGATTTTGAGTTGCTAATATCTTGGACCGAGAAGGTGGAAACTGTGCAAAATACGTCATGCACGATCACCAGAAAGACCTCTAACACCACAGAACATGCCATAAAATTTGGTCCATAGGGGGCGCTGTAATTGTAGAAAATGTCATTTTGCCTATTATCTAGAGAATGCTTACGTTTACAACTATTTTTTTTTTATCATGAAATCTGTTGACCCTCACGCATTGAAAACACTGGTCGACGCCCACTTCCAACGAGAACAATTTCCGTGAAATTTTAATATTGCGAAAACAAATCTGAACGAACTCGTCATAGGCCGTTCATGTGAATCTCACCAAATTTGGTATATGTCATCTACAGACAATGCTGACAAAAAGTTATCAAAGGATTTATCTTGAGATAAACCGTTCCGAAGTTACACGTCAATGAACATTTAACACGTAGCTTAAAATTCTTCAAATGGCCGTATCTTGGCTTTTAATTGCTCAAATTTGGTCAAAGTTGACATGCCATCTCTAAACATGTTTCTTTTCATGTGTACTAAATTTTGTGACATTTCGTCATACGGGTCGATGTTTATCGCCGAAGCTAGGTGTTGAAAAACAGTTTTTGTTAAATAACTCATCAACAATTTTGCCCAAGACAACGATTTTGTGTTAGTATGTAGGTGTTACAGAGGCATATTGACCCAGCCCATAAACTCTCACTTGAAGCATAGCGCCACCTAGTGATAAGGGTAAATGCAAAAATTGGGATTTTGAGTTGCCAATATCTTGGACCGAGAAGGTGGGAACTGCACAAAATGCATCATGCACGATCACCACAAAGACCTCTAACACCACAGAACATGCCATAAAATTTGGTCCATAGGGGGCGCTGTAATTGTACAAAATCTCATTTTGCCGATTCCTTGCCTTCACAAATCAGTCCTTCACACTACACATTCAAAACCCACATCCATGCCCACTTACAGGAAATCATTTCCACAGAAATTCTCACCTCACAACACTGCTCTATCACACACTCATCACACCAACAGTTCCCACATTTCAATATACTGCGGCGGTCATACCATGTACCGCTATGCGGTACATCTAGTTGACATTAGTTTGACTAGGCCTACACATTTAGGACTTTGTGTGTACACACTGTACAGCCATGTTTTGTGCTATGAGGTTATTATGACCGCCGCTAGCGAAGCTAGCGAAAGCGGTCATATTGGAGTTGCTGCAAAATTTTTCCCTTTTTTTTTTTTTTTTTTATTTATTTTTTTTTTTTTCACCGATTTTTCGTCAACGATTCCCGGGACACTGAAACTCGGGGAGACATGAATGTTTGTAGGCATGTAGCCCAAGAAGTTTGTGAGCGAATAACGCCTTTTGGTCCCCCAGGGCCACCCCCCCGCTGTGCCAGTGTCCGTTAAAGAGGGGGAGACCGGCAAAAGTTTTTGCTGAATAACTCAATGAACGTTTCACCCAACAACATGAAATTTTTGTGATATGTCGGTGTTACAGAGACGTATCGACCCAGCCCATAAACTCTCACTTGAAGCATAGCGCCACCTAGTGATAAGGGTAAATGCAAAAATTGGGATTTTGAGTTGCCAATATCTTGGACCGAGAAGGTGGGAACTGCGCAAAATACGTTATGCACGATCACCACAAAGACCTCTAACACCACAGAACATGCCATAAAATTTGGTCCATAGGGGGCGCTGTAATTGTAGAAAATGTCATTTTGCCTATTATCTAGACAATGCTTACGTTTACAACAATTTTTTTTTTATCGTGAAATCTATTGACCCTCACGCATTGAAAACACTGGTCGACGCCCACTTCCAACGAAAAAAATTTCCGTGAAATTTTAATATTGCGAAAACAAATCTGAACGAACTCGTCATAGGCCGTTCATGTGAATCTCACCAAATTTGGTATATGTCATCTACAGACAATGCTGACAAAAAGTTATCAAAGGATTTATCTTGAGATAAACCGTTCCGAAGTTACACGTCAATGAACATTTAACACGTAGCTTAAAATTTTTCAAATGGCCGTATCTTGGCTAATAATTGCTCAAATTTGGTCAAAGTTGACATTCCATCTCTAAACAGATTTCTTTTCATGTGTACTAAATTTTGTGACATTTCGTCATAGGGGGCGATGTTTATTGGCGAAGCTAGGTGTCAAAAAACAGTTTTTGTTAAATAACTCGCCAACAATTTTGCCCAAGACAACGATTTTGCGTTAGTATGTCGGTGTTACAGAGATGTATCGACCCAGCCAATAAACGCTCACTTGAAGCGTAGCGCCACCTAGTGATATGAGTGAATGCAAAAATTGGGATTTTGAGTTGCCAATATCTTGGACCGAGAAGGTGGGAACTGCGCAAAATACGTCATGCACAATCACCACAAAGACCTCTAACACCACAGAACATGCCATAAAATTTGGTCCATAGGGGGCGCTGTAATTGTAGAAAATGTCATTTTGCCTATTATCTAGACAATGCTTATGTTTACAACAATTTTTTTTTTATCGTGAAATCTATTGACCCTCACGCATTGAAAACACTGGTCGACGCCCACTTCCAACGAAAACAATTTCCGTGAAATTTTAATATTGCGAAAACGGATTTGAACGAACTCGTCATAGGCCGTTCATGTGAATCTCACCAAATTTGGTATATGTCATCTACAGACAATGCTGACAAAAAGTTATCAAAGGATTTATCTTGAGATAAACCGTTCCGAAGTTACACGTCAATGAACATTTAACACGTAGCTTAAAATTTTTCAAATGGCCGTATCTTGGCTAATAATTGCTCAAATTTGGTCAAAGTTGACATGCCATCTCTAAACAGATTTTTCTTTTCATGTGTACTAAATTTTGTGACATTTCGTCATAGGGGGCGATGTTTATTGGCGAAGCTAGGTGTCAAAAAACAGTTTTTGTTAAATAACTCGCCAACAATTTTGCCCAAGACAACGATTTTGCATTAGTATGTCGGTGTTACAGAGATGTATCGACCCAGCCAATAAACGCTCACTTGAAGCGTAGCGCCACCTAGTGATATGAGTGAATGCAAAAATTGGGATTTTGAGTTGCCAATATCTTTGACCGAGAAGGTGGGAACTGCACAAAATACGTCATGCACGATCACAACAAAGACCTCTAACACCACAGAACATGCCATAAAATGTAGTCCATAGGGGGCGCTGTAATTGTAGAAAATGTCATTTTGCCTATTATCTAGAGAATGCTTATGTTTACAACAATTTCTTTTTTATCGTGAAATCTATTGACCCTCGCGCATTGAAAACACTGGTCGACGCCCACTTCCAACGAAAACAATTTCCGTGAAATTTTAATATTGCGGAAACGAATCTGAACGAACTCGTCATAGGCCGTTCATGTGAATCTCACCAAATTTGGTATATGTCATCTACAGACAATGCTGACAAAAAGTTATCAAAGGATTTATCTTGAGATAAACCGTTCCGAAGTTATACGTCAATGACCATTTAACACGTAGCTTAAAAATCTTTAAATGGCCGTATCTTGGCTTTTAATTGCTCAAATTTGGTCAAAGTTGACATGCCATCTCTAAACAGCTTTCTTTTTATGTGTACTAAATTTTGTGACATTTCGTCATAGGGGGCGATGTTTATTGGCGAAGCTAGGTGTCAAAAAACAGTTTTTGTTAAAAAACTTATCAACAATTTTGCCCAAGACAACGATTTTGTGTTAGTATGTTGGTGTTACAGAGATGTATCGACCCAGCCCATAAACTCTCACTTGAAGCATAGCGCCACCTAGTGATAAGGGTAAATGCAAAAATTAGGATTTTGAGTTGCTAATATCTTGGACCGAGAAGGTGGGAACTGTGCAAAATACGTCATGCACGATCACCAGAAAGACCTCTAACACCACAGAACATGCCATAAAATTTGGTCCATAGGGGGCGCTGTAATTGTACAAAATCTCATTTTGCCGATTCCTTGCCTTCACAAATCAGTCCTTCACACTACACATTCAAAACCCACATCCATGCCCACTTACAGGAAATCATTTCCACAGAAATTCTCACCTCACAACACTGCTCTATCACACACTCATCACACCAACAGTTCCCACATTTCAATATACTGCGGCGGTCATACCATGTACCGCTATGCGGTACATCTAGTTCTTATATATAATGGTAATTTGTTCCCTGTTTTCAAAATAAATCCTTTTGCTTACAAGACCCTGGTGGACCCCTACTTGCACTCACACACTGGTGTTGTTTAATGGAAAACACACACTGTTGAGGTGAGAATTACTGTGACTGTCTTATCCAGCATAATGGCCTGTCATTATCACCATGCTGGCAAACCCTATTAGTGTATGTAACATGTTTAATAGTATCTTCTCAGACTATCAAACTCACTTACTACCAGTGTGCTGATATCTGTGCAGAAGATGCTAAGACATGTTAGCATTAGCATTACATGTGGAATCTCGTTCTGGGTCTACAGCACCTACATTTCCTGTGTGGAAAGGAGCACAGAAACACTGGGCTCATGTTTGCCCCCTACAGTATGGAGGTCATGGGAGGTGCCCCTGCTACAGGGACAGTAACACACGTAGGACACTTGTCTGCTGACTGTGTCAGGCAATGGTGGTAAAAAGGCCTTTACTCTTATTAGCTTTGGTTAACACATACAGTATGATAGCGTCATGTCTTTTTCTCAGGCTCTCTCAAACTCTCACCACCAACATGCTGACGCCCTTTGCTAGATACTAAGACTTATCAGCATTAGCATCTCTCATTGTGAGGCATGAGGGGATAGGCCACACTCATCTGCTGAAGCTCACTGCCATCACAGCTTGTGGCACCAATGAGACCTCCATTCTGACTCAACTTATGACTTGTGAGTGTCATCAGCACCAAATTGCGGGGTAAAACTCAAAGTCTTGAATGCAATACCTAACAATAGTAATAAACAAAAGATTAACAAAATCTTTGGCTCATGACTCATTGTAGTGTATGTAGTTAGCTACAGTACGATTGACCCTAACCATTTGCTAATATTTGCTCTGAATCTTTGGAGCTTGCACACACACACACACCCACACACACACAACGTGCAAATACAGCTTTGTGACAAGGGCTTACAGAGTGGTAGCGTGTGTGTGTGTGTGTGTGTTTTGTTTGTTTTTTGCTCTTTTGTCAGAACACAAATACACAAACACCACAACCTGGTGGGCTCTCCTCCCCTCATCAGCTGCTCTGGAGCTACAGGAGAAGACGGGGGTGCATGTGTGGCTATCACTGATTTTAGCTTTACCCTGTTTAACTCATCAGTGTTAAACCAGACAGTATGAAACATTATTCCACTATCCTTTATGTTTTAACTTTTGTCTCAAGCCAGTGCTGTCAAGATTTTCTCTAAATATGTCTATATTGGACACGTTATCGTTTATAACTTTACATTATTTCATATCTTTCTCTCAGGCTTTCTCAACCCCACAAACCACTGACACACTGAGGCCATGGTTTACTCTTTTGCACAGTATCTATGTATAGATTTTGACTTTAGTTTCAGTAGGCCTACAGCACATATTAATGCACAAGCTTTATAGACATATAAGACACAATTGGGCTGTTACAGTATATGCAATAAAAATGTGTTCACTGTTTACAAAATAAATCTTCTGTCAGGACCCTGGTGGAACTCTAGTTGTACTCAATGATGAGTTATTTTAATGTGTCACAGTGGCCTTTTAGAGGATAACACACACACACACATACACACACACACACACACACACACACACACACTCACACACACAGTCTTGTTCTTCCAGGTCAAGCGCAAACATCCTTCATCTCTGGCAGAGCCTAATGGTGTATGTAATGTATCCTTTTTCTTAGGCTCTCTCATACTCTCTCCACCAACATGCATGCTGGTACCATTTGGCAGTTACTAGGACTTGTTAGCATTAGCATCTCTTACTGTAAGGCATAAGAGCATAGGCCACCCTCACCTGCTGAATCTCACCACCGTCACGGCTTGTGGCACCAGTGTGACCTACACTGTGAGCATGCCTGCTAGTTTTGCATGCTGGACCCTCTTGTTAGCACCTCTGTGCCCCCATGCCAGTATGACCAGTATGCTTGGCAATTCTTAAAGACACTCTCTCACTGTCATTCCATCTCTCTCTCTCTCTCTCTCTCTCTCTCTCTCTCTCTCTCTCTCTCTCTCTCTCTCTCTCTCTCTCTCTCTCTCTCTCTGCCACACACATACAGGTTAGCTGAAAGAGTTAACCATGTAGTGATGTGTGCGTTACAAACATCAACAGCAGCAAACACGGTTTTGACGTTTTTGGTCCTATGTTTAATTTTTTTATCCTGTTTTATTTGGCTTCCCTTGTAACGGCTGTTGAGGGACTGGACACTGAGGGCTGATTGAGAGGGTGGTGGGGGTGGGTGAAGAAACAGACGTCACGTCTCTAAATAAAACTCTCCTCTCAAGCACTCCTGCCCTTAATCAGTTTACACATCTTCACATCTTCACGTCTGGCACAACCTGTCACAGCTCCTCTGCTTTCGTGTTCATGTGGTTCCTGTTAGAGAGAAGAGAGATATGAAGGTGTTGCTTTCCATGATGCACGTTATCATTACATCAGAGTGGACTTGTCACTGAATATGAGATGGGGTGGACAGGTCTCTTGTCCCAGGCCCAGGGAAAGGGGGGCCCCAGAACTGGTACCTGCTTATGGTACACACACACACACACACCCCCATACACACACACACACACACACACACACAAATTGCCGAGAGGTCACGTGTGCATAGCTGATATTAGCGTGAGAGATATTGTTGCTGTTCTGGTGTTGCTGTTCTGTTACTTTAAATGTGTGGTCCGTGACAAGACGGTGGGTGTACACGTGTCAGTACATGAGACAGTTTTCACAACCACAAACACCTGAGGAACAGGGCGGGTTTAACCTCATCAAACACACATACACACACACACACTCACACACATGCACACACACACACACACACACACACAAACATTTATCATGTGAATTTACCAGAAATTATAGGAAGTTACTCTGAGTCTAGGGTTACATTTAACTTCAAGCCCTCTCACACAAGTTCACACACCCAGGACAGAGAAGAAGAGTGCAACACACAGAGAGGAGTGGACCGGAGAGGAAGATGGCCTCCATCCCCTGTGCTCTCACAGTCCTGCTGGTCTGCCTGAGTCTGAACTATATGGGTGAGTTACAGTTTATCAAAATAAATATCCCTGACATAGCAAGGAGGCTTAGTGACTGTTTTAGTGTACGATGAGCTGAAAAAAACAGTCTATTTGGACAGAGGGATTAACTACACAGTGCAATTTTATTGACTTACTGTACATTAAGCTTTACACACTGCAGAATATGTGATTTTACATCCCAATTCCTGACCTGGTAGCTTGTTTAGGGCCCTTTAGTGATGTTTTAATGGGATTGATTTGGCTAAAGAATATGGATGTCTTTATATTACTGAAAAATCTTTTCATCCTGTCACCATGCTACATGTATGTGTTGTTGTGTGATGTTGTATAATGTAGTGATGCTGATGTGGTGTACACACACTTACACACAAAACAAGCAGTACGTGTAGGGAATAGAGGCGATACATTTACTTTACAAAGTAACACACACACACACACACACACACACACACACACACACACACACACACACACACACACACACACATTCATGCACACATCCATACTCATACTATTACAGCACACAGACACTGTCTGTAACAGAAAGAGGGAGACAATGTGCACCATCAGATTGAACAAAGGGGTACGTTTCCTAACAGAATGGGTTAAATAGGGTTGGTTAAACAGAGACACAAGGTGGGTGGTGAAATATACACGATACCTCTTGGTTAGCCTGGTAAACCCGCCCCTTGTACTCCATTTCATTTTAGAGGGTCTGGACCGGAATCTGTTGAGGAGCATATAAGCGGTCCAAGCAACACCAATCCAATCAGCGAACAGAGGGTGTGTTTGTGAGCCATGACGTTAACTTTGTGTGCTACATTTGAATTGTAGTGCGTAGGTAGGCTTATTGCATACGTGACGACCAGGCATTAGTGATTGGGTAAAGGCAGAGGCACTTGCTTTAAACTTCAGCAGAGACCACACCTCCAGGAAGGAATCGTTTCTCCTGGCCTCCGCTCCAGACCCTCTGTTCAAAATGAAGTGAAGTACAAGGGGCTGGTTTACCAGGATACCTCTTGGTTAGTGTGTCATAGCTTTGTGAGAGCTGAAGTGATTTTATTCATCTTTCAGGTGACTGTAGTAAAGATACAGTGGATTTGAATATGAAATAGAGGTGTGTGTGTGTGTGTGTGTGTGTGTGTGTGTGTGTGTGTGTGTGTGTGTGTGTGTGTGTGTGTGTGTGTGTGTGTGTGTGTGTGTGTGTGTGTGTGTGTGTGTGTGACAAGAAAATTGGATGTTTCATTCTGTTAACCTGACTGAGGAAGATTCAATCATCATTCAGGTGTCCATGGGGACCCCCCTACAGTATTCTCCAGTGTGGGTGGGAGTGCTACTCTGCCCTGCAGTAATGTGGTTTATCCAAACTGCTCCTCCACTACATGGCTCAAGAGGACCTCTAATGAAGCTGTAGGATTGGTGGAACATGGAAAGATCAAGACTGATGTACCCCAACACAACAGACTGAGACTGGCCTCTAACTGTGCTTTGCACCTTGCTAATGTCACCACTGAGGACGCTGGACTCTACACCTGTGAGCAATACCTGACAAAGGGTGAACAACAATTTGGAGACGCTGCTGGAATCTATCTGTCTGTTCTTCCGGGTAGGTTTCATTGTGTTATTTGTTGCTTTCAGGCAGTAAGGGCCCCGGGTACTAAAGTAAAATGAAATTGTTGGATGTAATAAGTCTGTACAAGGTGTGATATTTGATTTATAATTTGAAACTGTTTTGTTCATGTCAGGTTATAGATTGAGGGACGCAGCAACTGAAGTGCCTACATTTGTTGGTTATATTAGGCCTGCAGTACATGTGATATTTATGTTATAATTGTGAACAATGTTGTTAATGTAAAGCTTTATAAGCAATCATTATATTTAACGTGTTTAAAAGTGTATCTGAAATGGTCATGTGGTAAACACATCCACCTTTTCCTAAGACAAAGAGTTAATAAACCACTCAGCTGTGAAGAGTGTCAACTCTACTGTTCCTGCCACCATGCCTTTAAGAAAGTTAATGTAAACCATTTAACACAGCAACAAAGCAACAAAGTGCTTTACTCCTAAAAAAGACTCAGTTCAACCAGGTTGGACAAAATATTTCACCGTATTTAACCGTTTGATGAGGCCATGTGAATACAGTTAGTTAAATATGCATACTGTAATATTAATATTATTAATTATTATTATTATATGTAATCACACAGGTGTTAAACCCACATCTTCCTCCTCATCTTCATCCACGTCCTCTTCGACAATGACCCCATTCACCACTGCTTCACCAAACTCAGGCCGAATAGGTACAACATTAAAATGCAGAAAATTATGCTAATAATTATACAAAACGCAACACAGAGAATCATACTTTCACTCAGTGGGTGGTTTCCTCTGAGATGCATTGCAGCTAATGCTAATACAGTAAACTTACTAGCCACTGTCATCTCTTAGGGCAGAACAGCATCTGCAGTGCATGTTTATGTCAATGTTATGACAAAGTTGAAAGAAGTTCTGTATTGCATGTAATATCTTCCTTTTTACAGCAACAGAGTCCTCTACTCCAAAGGCAGACCCAGGACCACCAGGTAGGGCAAAAAGATGTATCACAATATTTACCTACACATTCATTCAACAGACATGACTCCAAACTAAGCTGTGCTGCACAATATGTAATCACACAGGTGTTAAACTCTGCTCTGGAGCTCTGGATTAGAGTGTCTCTCTTTCTCTCTCTCTCTCTCTGTCTCTCTCTCTCTCTCTCTCTCTCTCTCTCTCTCTCTCTCTCTCTCTCTCTCACTCTCTCTCTCTCTCTCTCTCTCTCTCTCTCTCTCTCTCTCTCTCTCTCTCTTTTCTCCCCACAGCTCCTGCAGGTGCTGTAATGGCTGGAGTTGGGGTCTGTGTTTGTCTGCTGGCTACAGCACTGATTGCTGTTGTGGTGATACGCAAGAGGAGGGCAAGTAAGTGGTTTCCACAGCAACACTGTAAACAACTGGCACTCATCATAGTCACCATGCTATGAGCTATCCAGTTCTCCATTCTAACATTTCATCTTCATGTTGTCCATGTCTTAATGTTTCAGATGCTGGAGGAGAGCAAAAGCACAAATCTGTGAGTGAAAATCCTGCTTTCCTTCCTAACAAAACTAATTTCTACTAACCATCTCTCTACATAGGTACCTTCGATGTTCTCTACATATCTGTTAGCTATTATGTCCTCCTTTGGATAAAAGCATCTGCTAAGTGTAATGTAATGTAATGTAATGTAAAATGCTTTTTCACAGAAGGAATAAGTATTCTACAGGGGTTTGTCAATGGCTACAGATACAGTCATTGGGGTTTTTATGGTATATTTAGCATTTACAGTGTTTATTTTTAAGAATTAGATATTGGATATTTCATGCTTTTATTCAGGAACTTCCTATCAAAGCGGCAATCCTCATGCCTTAACAAAAACATCACACATCTTCCTGAAGACAGCTACAACGTGCACTGGATAATTCACACAAGCAGAGTCCTTCCTGTGCAGTACATGAGGGTTTTTATAGCCCAGAACTGTAAAAATAACAACACAGGAACATACAGTATATTTTTATTTGGTTGTTTACATTACATTATTATTCCACTGGTTATTTGTATTACATACTGGTAAATGTATGTATAAACTGCATTACAGCTCTATATGACTAAGTAGATAATGTGGCACATTGTTTTCTCCCAGGCTCAAGGCAGGACCACTGCCACAGCAATGCAGTCTGTTCAACCTCCACGGTCCTCAGCTGACGTAAGCAAATAATGCACATAATACTGGTAGAGGAATAGCACAACACCCTACTGAGGTTTACTCGTCACTCATGATTCATTTCCCATAGAACCTAACACTGATCTGAGCACCTAACTAATCTAACTCTGAACTAATGTGGATGAGTCTCTCTTTCATGCAGGCTGAGCTGCACTATGCAGCCTTTCAGCACCTCAACCCAACCCAAGCAGGGCCTGCTGCAGTGAGTCACCACTCGTTATTTATCTTCCTGTTTGTGTGTCTTCCTGTCACTGCTCCACACTGTGGGGTCATACCTTTGTTTGTTTGTGTGTTTGTTTACAGAAGCAGTCTAATGACACTGTGACCTACAGCAGCATCATGCAGCAGTCTGGTGGTGAGGACCAGAGCAACAGCAGACCAGTGGACCCCAGTGCTGTGTACGCCACGGTCCAGAAGAACAACAACACACACAATAGGCCTGCAAGCTAAGCCAGCTAACATAATATTGAACAAAAATGTCATACCTTTACTTGGCATTACTGATGTTTGCTATTTGTTATACTTTTGCCTTGCAGATACACATTACAAATGCACACGCACACACACAAGCATGCACACGCACACACACACACACACACTCACACAACAAAGAAACAGCAATAAACTTTCTACATGATATGTAACATTAAGGTCATGACCTTTGCCGATTACATCACTGCCTTTATTTGTGGCTTTGGTAGTGTAACCGATTTAAAGGCCTTTTTACTATTTTCTTATTTACTCTAATGTGTTGTGTCTATATTATGCCAAAATGTATCACAAACAAATAAATAAACATTCTGTTTTATCTGAAACGTGTGTGATTTTCACCTGCCTATAGAGTACTCCTTGAACAGGGTTCCCACACCTGGGCTGGCCTGTAGTGCAATCGGTTACTTTACTGTTAAAAAGCATTAAAAAAAATGTGTTAATAACAAATGAGGTTTGTAAGTACGTAAATAAATAAATGATAGATGAGTGTGGGCCGTCTGCTGTGTGTCTCGGCCGTCTGCTGTATGTCTGCTTTTGCAGACTGTTGCTGCTTGGACTGTACTTTAAGTGGTACATGGAGGGATGTTCATCTATACAATATATATACAATATACACATAAATTATATAAATTAAATAAAATTTCTTTTAGATTTCTTTGTGTGCACATTAATGACTAAAACCCTAACCCTAACCCTAACCCTAGATTTGTGTTAACATGAGGTAGTTTATAGTTCAGTCAGTCAGTGAAGGGCAAAAGTAGGATCAGATCTTAGATAGTACCACTTGGCTGGTGTAAATATGTCTGCTGTGTCGTATGATGTCCTGTCTTCCCTACACGAGAGTTCTCAGAACCACCAGCCCCCACAGAGGGAAAAAGACAGACATGTACATGCTCATGTACACACCCCAGCACACACACACACACACTCACACACACAAACACACACACACTGCCACACTGATACCAATCAGTAACACTTAGTCAAAGTCTAAGTAAGTCTGAATTTTGTCAAATTCAGCGGAAAGGCCCCTCGTGTTCCTACACCAGTATATCCTTAAAGGTGTACTTCCATCGTGTTTTCATTAATTTTGTGGTGTTCTCTAGTATTAATAATTGCCCTGTGCGCTGGTTTTGATGAAAAAAAAATGTTATAGTGCTTCTGTTTCAGGCTGTTTTAGTTTGGTGGAGGGGGTGGGGCCGAGAGAACGACACAATTTCACCAGAGGCGTGACACGCTCCCTGCAGCTTCCTTTGCCCCACAGTCAACTTGATAGCAGAGTAAGGTAAAGGGGAAAAGTCAACTTGACAGCGCTAAAACTGCACACAGAATGTCTTCGGAGATACAGCCTTATGTGTTTTATCCTGAATCCGAAGAGGAAGGAGAGATTGCACAGTTGCTTCCTGATCGTTTGTCAATGAACGTTTCAGAATGGTAATATTTGCATGACAAAACAGTGCAAGTGCCCGGCTAAATGCAGTTCAGTCATTCAACTAGCCTGCTAATCTTATGCGAGTCAGTCACAGGCTAACATCATTTAAAGTCCATTCGGTCAGTTTCTCTTCTATGCATTTTCACGTCTACGTCACGCCGCTGGTCCTTTTCGCATTGGGTTGTTCTTCCGCCTATTGTCTTCTTTTGACTGATATAGAAAATGGGGGTAGAAAAACATTTTGATATGCAGCATGCATATGCAACTCGGGGTGAGTTATCATATTTCAAAAGAGCAAGTACTAAACGGTTTCTCGTGGAAGTACAGCTTTAAGTGTTCCTATTCCTACACCTTCATTCCACTGTTGCAGCACACTCCTCTCTACTCCACACAGGGCACAGAGTGGCCTCAACAGCATGGGCTGTTATAAAAGTAGTGGTGTTGGACAAAACCTCTGCTAGGAGACTCGTGTACAAACAAGCCTAGCATCCACCTGCATCAGTACTTCCGTCTGACACTGTGTCATCTCATGAGGAAGTGGTGTGTGTGAGACAGGGAGTTTAATTTTCATCACCCCCCTGTGTGAGACTCAAAGCAGACACTGACCAGCTCAGAAAGCAGAGAAAATGGCAAAGCTGCACAGCACAACACTGACACAACTGCTGACTATAGTAATACTGCAAGGTAAGACTTAGTACTTTACATATAAACCTCTTTTGTAGTTTTCAGTCATCGAGAAAGATAATTCAAACACAGGTTTATATATTTTATGTGTGTGTGTGTGTCAGCGCATGTGTGTGTGCTGGCCTCGTGTGTATATGTGTACAGTATGTGCTGACTACTTTGTAAGGGATACCGGCCGACGAGTTGACCAGTCCTGTGCAAAAACGGCGAGGTGGAGGCGAAGAACTCCGCAAAGAGAGGTGAAGTTGAGCTGCCTCCACCAAATCATTATTTCCATGGAACTAGTCACCTTGAAGGCCGTTATCCCTTTCACCTCCCATTTATATTAATGATCTACTTTTATATGGATAAGCTACTGAAAGAAATGGTTGATTTGGTGCTTTATAGCATCCGTGAAGAAAAAGTACAGCATGGAAAAGTCATTTAACCGTTTATTTGGCTACGAGAGTTGTCATGGCTACCATTCATAAGCGCATTGATGTGGAACGGTGATTCAAATTTTTGAGATCTACTTCTAAAGTAGCCAGTTATACAAAGTTAGTTCCCATCTCATCAGCCAATCAGAAAAGAGAATTTCATTGTTAAGGGAGATAAATGGAAGTAACAGGAGGCGAGATCTGGAGAGCTATGCATCACTAGATTGCCTATGCTCTTAGATAATTCAGATATTGTTAAAGAATTAGAAAATACAAATCCCCATAAAAATCTCTAACAGCATCACAGACAGAACATAATGTTTACTCTGAGTTATTTAGCGTCAGCATGGTAACACTTTATTTTATGGTTCTACTACTGTACATATAACAACATATAATATTGTACACTTACACTGTACATACCTAACACTAACCCTAATCCCTACCCTATGGTACAGTGTAAGTACATAATGTTACATGTTGTTGAAAACTTTGTTCTTCATGATGTAGATAAACTTGATGTAGATACACTTGTTTACTGTATTTTCAGTTGTGCAGGGAGACGCCATCACTGTGTTCTCCAGTGTAGGGCGGGCTGTTACTCTGCCCTGTGCTAACGTGCTCATTGGATACCCAGACTGCTCATCAACCACATGGCTTTACAAAAGGTCCACACAGACTACAGTTAAGGAAGTCACCCTCAGAAAGATTAAACCACAGAATACACCCAGACCTGAGAGACTGAGTCTACTTCCTAACTGCTCTCTCCACATTACTAATGTCTCCACTGAGGATGTTGGACTCTACACCTGTCGGCAGTTAGACGGAGGAGGATATCGGCCAGCAGATGATTCTACGGTGTATTTGTCTGTTCTTACCAGTAAGTTAACACTGATAACATTTCATTTTCAAGTCATTTGTTTCACATTTTGAACATTTTACTGTTTAGTTTGCACTGATTTATTGGCCAACTGTTGACTTAATTTTGTTTGTAGGTAACACTTTGTTGTACGGTTCCCTTTCTAATGTATCTACATTCACACACACTCATCTGCTGTCCCTGGTGGTGACTCCAATACTACTATGGACAACAATACACTGCACTACACTGATAACTATACTACACCAAAGGACTCTTCCATAACACTGGACAATGTTACTGGGACACTGTAATCTATCTACTTGGATTACCGCATGGCACCTTATCACCACACTTCTCTACCTCATGGATTTCTTATTATCATTATTATCATTACTTTTTTTCCCGGTTCAGTGAATGTTGTATGAATGCAAATGTGTGCAATATGTTTGATGTGTTTTTGAAATGTGTATTATGTGTATGCTGCTGGACACCTTTATTTCCTTCGGGATCAATAAAGTAACTCTACTCTACTACATGTAACAACATGTACCTACACTGTACCTATACTGTACCTATTACTAACCGCAACCCAAAGCCTAAGGTACAGTGTAAGTGCATACTTCTACATACTATACACACTTTGTTACACTGTACCTAATTTGTTACACTGTACCTAATAGTACCTAATACCTAATTACAGTCTTAAAGCCCCTTAATGCAGTCTCTGTTTACATACAGTACAGCAGTGGATATTATGTTTTATTGATCGATTTATGTCCCTTTCAGCTTGCCCAAATGTACCTAGTCCAGCAGCAGATAGTCATGTGACAGTCTCTCGATGCTTACAGCAGTGGTCGATATTATGTTAGTTTGTTTGTTTCTTTTCTTTTCTCTCTCAGTTTCCTCAAATGTAACCAGTCCAGCGGAAGGTAGTCCAGTGACCCTCCACTGCCTGCTCCACACCTATGTAGACTGCCAGAGTGGGCGTCCCAGGAACTTTAAGCTGAAATGGGTGGATGAGGAGGGGGCCGATCTTCACAACAGCCGAGAGTCCCAAACCAGAAGGGAGTCCCCCTGCTCCATCAGACTGACAGTGAAGCTCAGAGCCACAAACCCTTTCCTCACCCAGAGGACGTGGACGTGCCAGGTGTGTGTGCAGGGACAGACTAAGATGTCTGCTTCCTACACCATCAGAATCGCAGGTCAGTCATTATGTGTTTCTGTTATGTTACTGTATACACTGGGTACACAACCGATTTACAGCTCTAAAGTGTACTGAAAAACTAGCCCGCTCCAGGCACTCTCATGCAGAGTCAAGGACATTAATGTAAAACCCATTTTGTTAAAAGAGCATGGGGTAAAATATCGTAGTGAAATAAAATACCTACTTGTTTCGGCCGTACTAGCCCTTCATCACGGGATGATCTGACTGATGTGCACAGGTGTCAATCCCTGGTTCAGAAAGTAAAAACCCTGCCACATTTTCCTTCTAACACAGGTGACTTCATTGAGTAGCTGATCTACCTGTCTTGAGTGCTCATTACGATCAGCTGATTCAGAGCTGGTTGGATCAAATTTGTGGCAGGGTTTTTACTTTCTGATACCAGGATCAACATCTGTGCTGATATGAAGTTCTATTTGAGAGTTTAAGCAAACTTTAAGCAGGGTCTTATGCCCCATGTAGTAAAGCCAAGTCCCTCAAGTGATGCTGAGGTAAGATGTTTAGCTCCAGGTGACATTGGTTGGGGAATTCCCTCTATAAATGCACGTCACTGTCGCACAAACTTGCCACGCTCCTCACACATGCGCTCTACCTGAGCTGCCCTTGTGCATCTTATACTGCTGAACTATTTTTGGCTACTCATATCATTTTAGGTACATCAGGCTCAATTCCGTTACAATATATAGCTACAGTTTCAGTTATTTGCTACCACACACTCACCTACACAAACACAGACACACACACACACACACACACACACAAAAAGAGAGAAACAGACAGACAGACAAAGACACACACACACAAGCACGCATGAAGCAAGTATACAGTATATGTTGTTTTGGTTGGATATGCACTGTTGGTATTAACAGCATATTATATATTATATATTATACTATACTGTGGAAGTGCAATAGCAAGATAGCAGCAATAGCTACCATACGTATGAACGAGGGATGTGCAATATTATTTAGTAACGTGTGCAATATAAAACCAGGAGAGCTATGGGCAATGAAGGCATTGGATATATCATCATGATTTTCACCATGTTTTTAAAGTTTTTCTGTTGTGGTCTGTGTCTCTATTCTTTATTAGGGATAAGTACCCTGGTGTGCATTGTGCTCCATGTGTTAATCACTGCGATTCTGGATGAACCAGTGCTTGTTAACACCACTATAATCAGGGTTCATCCACTGACGTGTATATGGGTGTTAGTTTGAATAAATGTCACATCTGATGAAGGGTGTGTTTATTAATACTTTTGTGAGAGCATACACAGTGTTGCGGACTTTGGTTTTATTCTTTGACAAATACAGTATGTGGCAGGACTTTTACCCTCTGAACCGAGCATGTGTGTCTACGCATGTCCCCTCTCTCAGGACACAGTGCTCTTTTGGCCACGGTTCTGGGGGCCGCTGCCGCTGTGTGTGTGGGCACTGCGGTGTGTGTGATGGGAAGAAGGAGAAAAAGTGAGTGTACACTCATATCTCTGCCTCATACACGTACACATCATGCGCTGGAAGCTTGAGACATTACAGTAAATGTAGCAAGGGCAGATGTGTACCTGTTGCATAGGGAACATATAAGGTGACGGACAGACAGGAAGTATGGGGTTAATAAAGTGAACTGAAGACTGATAGATGTCTCCTGTCTGGGACTATTTACATACAACATGAACAGTACATGTTACAGTAAGCACCACCACATGTTGCTTGTAGTCATGTCTATAGATGTTCCAACCCTGGCTTATTTACATCGATGCCAGTGGTGATGATGGTGATGATTAAGATGGTGATGAGGATGATGATGATTATGATGATCATGATGATGATGGTGATGGTGATGATCATAGACATATAAACATAGACGCCGCCTTCCGCGTAGAACCATACGTTATCCTCGCCGCCATATTGGATGTGGCAAAGTGGAGATTCTTCAACCGTCTCTAGACAGTAGCCTAGAATAAAGATGCCTCATTCATGTGCTGCGTTTAACTGTACTAACAGGTTTACCGTCCAAACGAGATCACATGGTATTACCTTTTACAGATGAGACTGGAAAAATACTTTTCATTGTATTTGGCCATTATAACGTAATTTTACAAACAGAAGTAACTGACTTTGTGTCTAATATGAAGTCTCGCGCATAATAGCTGCTCGGTGAAACCAGCTTCCAAACAACGAAGAAGTCTTTCCTATTTAACTAAATCCGTAACTACGCTGATTGTTGTTAGTTGCTTAACTAACTTTGCACATACTACATAGGTTTCACAAAAATAAAGAGATGAAAAGGCAGTGGGAGACAGATGTGCGACGGGAGGGGTTTTCTGCTACTCCGTCATCTGCAGTGAACACTTCAGAACGGTGCATTTTGACAGGACCAGAGCGTCAGGATAAGAGAGGGAGCTATTCTTTCTGTCTTCAGTTTCCCAGCTCATCTCCACAGAGAATGTGTATAGGTATAAGCAGTGATGAATAGATACTTCAGTGCCACACTATGATGAACATGTTTTTTCCCTTTCTGAATGTGAACCTATTTTGTTTTGGTATGACGTTAGAATTTGGCCGAAGTCAGTTTGGCGGTAATTCTAGCTAACTTTATTCAACGGGATTAGGCCTAGGTCTGTGTGGTGACTCAATAAATAAAACAGTTAATTTTTTATTTTGCATTCACTATTTCCAGTCAAATTTAGATCGGTATTGCCCAACCCCACCTCTGCTACACGGAATATTGACGAGTATTTCGCACACTATTTATAACCATCACGTTATAAACGTTAAACGTTATTTAGGCTATGTTGTTTTGATGCCTGCGTGTTTCCCAGATATATACGTGTGTGTCTAAATGGGTGAATAAAATGCATCGAGTTAAATACCTTTGTAGAAAGGCGCTTTATGAAGTTCGGCCCATTTACTTCCACTGGTTTACAGGGTAAATTTGCCACATCCAATATGGCGGACACGCTGACGTATCCCAGCAACGGGCCAGCAGCTCAATGCGGCGTCTATGTTTATATGTCTATGGTGATGATGATGATGATGATGATGACGATGATGATGATGATGATGGTGACAGGATCGGTGCCACATCTCTGTCTTCTTTCAGATGCAGGTGGACCAGGTGATGGGAGACAGAATGAGACAGGTGGGCCAGGTGATGGGGGACAGAACCAGACAGGTGGGCCAGGTGATGGGGGACAGAACCAGACAGGTGGGCCAGATGATGGGGGACAGAACCAGACAGGCCCAGTGAGTTAAACACACGTGATCTGCCCTCCCTCTTCTTTAGCCCAGCGCACAGTGAAAGACTGGCACTGTCACTCATTACTACTGCTGATACACTCAAATAAGACTGAAATGTCATCTGATAGTTTACCAACATCAGATATCCTCACCCTATTCCGCTTTCCCCCCTTGTTTAGCCCAGTGCAGAGTCAAAGACCATTATGTTTTATGCCATTATGGTGTAATACTGCTGCTAAAACACTGAAATGTTGAGTCAACAACCTGCTAAAGGAACTATATTAATCCGAATTCTTAATGAAATATATTTAGTCTTGCCTACTATAGTTGCTTTGCATGTTCATAAGGACAGTCACTTTGTAGAGCCCTATATGCCCTTTGGAATGCACCGTTATACAAAAAAGTTCTGTAATTCTAAGACTGTTGCATTACATTACATTACATTAAATTACATTACATTACACTTGGCAGACGCTTTTATCCAAAGCGACTTACAATAGAGGACATAATCACAGCATACAACACTTGCAGATACAAAGTGCACAGGAGATATACAGAGCAATAAGTGCAAATGCCAACTGGGGTTAATTAATTTTTTTTTTATTTTAAATGCATTAGTAAAGCAGGCATGCATAGGGTCAAGCACACACACAACACACAACATGCCTTAGAGTCAATCCCGGGTCTGGGCCAGCTCAGGCATGCATGGCACTCACATCTGTTTCTTACGTAATAACTGTGCTGTAAGTGTTTTAGTGACATGATGAGAGAAAATAAACTCTGTCACGTTCTGTTTTATTCAGAGTCAGGGACCACATGATGTCGTCTATTCTGCTGTGAACAAATCTGCAGCCTGTGGCAATGTGAGTATGTTGTCATGTGGGAAAGTAAAACATGGGGGAAGACAAAATGGCTTAAAAACAATATTTGTTTTACCATAATTCCCAGAATTACTCAATAATTATAATACAGTTTATTTCCTTCATACTCTGCAAATTCAAGATGTTTGAAACGTGCTTACTCCAAACTTGCTGTTTGCTCACAGAATGCGGCGGACACAATATACGCTAACATTCCCTTCCGCCCTCAAACCCAAGACCTCCGTCTTCACGTGAGTACACAGTAAAGACTGATTGAGTGACATATTCTTCACAGGTAATAATCACGTAATAACATCACGTGAGTACACAGTAAGGACTGAGTGAGTGACATATTCACACTAGAGATGCACAGATTGTGGTTACAGCCGCAGACTCCACGGCTAAATTGCGGCTAAATTAATATTTTAATTAAATTCGAGTGGGTGGCATCTTAACTACTGAAATAAAAAAAAAATATAGTCTACATTGTTAAATATGGTGGGTGCGGTTTTGAAAATTGGTCAAAAACCATGGATGCAAATGGATAGCAGACGGATGATGAGTTTTGTGAAAACATAGCCCATCCGCGCATCTCTAATTCACACAGGTGGTCTTCACATGTAATAATCACGTAATAACATCACGTGAGTACACAGTAAGGACTGAGTGACTGACATATTCTCACAGGTGGTCTTCTTCACATGTAATAATCAAGTAATAACATTCACCAATGATCTCCTATCATGGCTGCAGACACAGAGATCTATGCTAACTGCTCCATCATCACCAATCAGACAAAAGGAGGAGCTGCAAGAAGATGGAGATAGTATTTCAGCAGGTCCAAAAATGTACACACTCACAATAATAAAATAATAATAAAACTTTACTTGTATAGCACAGTTCATACATGCAATATGCAACTCAAAGTGCTTTACAGTTTAGCAGGGTTGTTACAAGACAACATTTCTTGCGGTTTAGTGGTGTCGGAGCAGATAAATACAGCAGCACAAGTACAAGTAGAGTGTGTTTATTGTCATATGTACGCTGACGAATCACGCCACTCTGTCTGTCATCTTGGTTTTATTCACTTATTTTTTGCTTAATTTGTTACTTTTTAAGTTTTTTTGTGTAATTTCTGTAAGTAGTGGTCATACATTTGTGCATTTTGGGTAGACATTATTTTTATGAGTGTGTATTGCGTCGGCCCACCTGTGTCAGACTGCCTGTGACTCTGATCAACACTGCCGGGGGGCGGGGCTTATTGCCCCCTGTCATAGCCTCTGTTGCACAACGTATCCAGTTCGGTGGACGACCCATTGGCTTTCCTGAGAGATCTGGTCACCACTTGAAGAGTGGACTATTTTATCTGATTTTGTTTTTGTTTATTTTCAATTATGTGTTTCATGTTTTAATGTGATTTGTCTTGCAATGTGCAAATGTTATATAAATTAATAAGTACTTACTTACATAAAATACTTATCCATGTAAAATCCTAATCCAATAAAAGAAAAGTAATAAAATAAAATAGTATTTGGCCCTTTGGAGCCAAGCCCTGTGGTTGAGGTCAGGACAGCAGAGGGTAAGTAGACTGGTCAATGGCAGGAGGATACACATTCACATCACCTGTGAGGTTGCTGTTGTTTACTGTGATTTCTAACTGTTCATGGATGTGTTTCCTGTACAGTGATTGAAGCCAGGTAGTTTTATGTGTGTGTGTGTGTGTGTGTGTGTGTGTGTGTGTGTGTGTGTGTGTGTGTGTGTGTGTGTGTGTGTGTGTGTGTGTGTGTGTGTGTGTGTGTGTGTGCGTGCGTGTGCTCTGTTGGGTTCATGATGTCCCCATAAAGAGGGGTCACATAGGGTCACACAGTCAGAAACGAGTGTCCTATGTTTGATTTTTAATTTTGTTTTATTTAGCTTCCCTGTAACGGCTGTTGGGGACTGGACACAGAGGATGGTGGGGGTGGGTGAAATTACCCTCCTCTCCTCTCCTCTCCTCTCCTCTCCTCTCCTCTCCTCTCCTCTCCTCTCCTCTCCTCTCAAACACAGCCTGTCCTTAATCAGTTTACACATCTTCACATCTTCATGTCTGGCACAACCTGTCACAGCTCCTCTGCTTTCGTGTTCATGTGGTTCCTGTTAGAGAGAAGAGAGATATGAAGGTGTTGTTTTCCATGATGCACGTTATCATTACATCAGAGTGGACTTGTCACTGAATATGAGATAAGCTTCACAACCCCTAGCCTTCCCAACGCATATGTTTTGATAAATTCACAACCCACATATACATTTATTCTTACTGTGCAATAGCACCTACTGTATGCGATAGGCAAACTGAATACATTTACTGGACTGTATATTTGTGTGGAGACTGTTTTACATGTATATGAACAGAGAGGAATAAGAAGTGTATTGCATATCATTGCATCACTCATAATTTGCTATCTCAACTTATTTCAAGTTTTCATAAATAAACCTGCACTAAACAGGTCCTGCAAACAGGTCTCTTGTCCCAGGCCCAGCGAAAGGGGAGTCCCACAAATGGTACCTGCGTATGGTATGGAATGGGGGGCCATCAGATTATCTTGTCTCAGGCCTAGCCAAGACTGTCAGCGGGCCTGCACACACACACACACACACACACACACACAAACACACACACACACAAACTGCCAAGAGGTCACGTGTGCATAGCTGATATTAGCGTGAGAGATCTTGTTGCTGTTCTGGTGTTGTGGTTTGTGACAAGACGGTCGGTGTACACGTGTCAGTTCATGAGACAGTTTTCACAACCACAAACACCTGAGGAACAGGAGGGCTCATCAAACGTTATCAAACACACACGCATACACACACACACGCAAACATTTATAATGTGGATTTACCAGAAATTAAAGGAAGTTACTCTGAGTCTAGGGTTACATTTAACTTCAAGCCCTCTCACACAAGTTCACACACCCAGGACAGAGAAGAAGCGTGTAGCACACAGAGAGGAGTGGACCGGAGAGGAAGATGGCCTCCATCCCCTATGCTCTCACAGTGCTGCTGGTCTGCCTGAGTCTGAACTATATGGGTGAGTTACAGTTTATCAAAATAAATATCCCTGACATAGCAAGGAGGCTTAGTGACTGTTTTAGTGTACGATGAACTGGAAAAACAGTCTATTTGGACAGAGGGATTAACTACACAGTGCAATTTTATTGACTTACTGTACATGAAGGTTTACACACTGCAGAATATGTGATTTTACATCACAATTCCTGACCTGGTAGCTTGTTTGGGGTCCTTTAGTGATGTTTTAATGGGATTGATTTGGCTAAAGAATATGGATGTCTTTATATTACTGTGCATCTTGTGGAAGAATGAACATCTTTTCATCCTGTCACCATGCTACATGTATGTGTTGTTGTGTGATGTTGTATAATGTAGTGATGCTGATGTGGTGTACACACACTTACGCACAAAACAAGCAGTACATGTAGGGAATAGAGGCAGTACATTTACTGTACAGAGTGTGTTTGCCCATTAACACACACACACACACACACACACACACACACACACACACACACACACACACACACACACACACACACACACACACACACACACACACACACACACACACACACACTTTACAGACCAGCACCCACACACAAAGCTATCACACAAACACACATACACCCACACCGACCCACACACACACACACACACACACACATTCATGCACACATCCATACTCATACTATTACAGCACACAGACACTGTCTGTAACAGAAAGAGGGAGACACTGAGACACTGTGCACCATCAGATTGAACAAAGTGGTATTGAACAAAAGATTGAACAAAAGTGGTATGTTTCCTAACAGAATGGGTTAAATTGGGTTGGTTAAACAGAGACACAAGGTGGGTGGTGAATCTAGAATATACTCAGTACCTCTTGGTTAGTGTGTCATAGCTTTGTGAGAGCTGAAGTTATTTTATTCATCATTCAGGTGTCCATGGAAACCCCCCTACAGTATTCTCCAGTGTGGGTGGGAGTGCTACTCTGCCCTGCAGTAATGTGGTTTATCCAAACTGCTCCTCTACTACATGGCTCAAGAGGACCTCTAATCAAGCTGTAGCATTGGTGGAACATGGAAAGATCAGAACTGATGTACCCCAACACAACAGACTGAGACTGGCCTCTAACTGCTCTCTCCACATTGCTGATGTCACCACTGAAGATGCTGGACTCTACTACTGTCAGCAGTACCTGAGAAAGGGAGGACCACGACATGGAGATAATGCTCGAGTACACCTGTCTGTTCTTCTGTGTAAGCATTTCCATTGTCTGTATACCTATAGGACACAACATTTATAAAGGGTGTGGGAAGTGAGTTTGAATACTTGCTTTAAAGTCATATTACATTGAGGGAATTTAATTTACTACAACAAATTTAGCATGATGTTGATTCAATTTTAATAGCTGCACTATGGTAACTGAGTCTGATGAGGTTATGTATGTGGTATCTGGAAGTTCCTTTGTAATCAATAAAGCACCTATTCATTTCTATCTATCTCTGTTCTACAGTTTTTGCATTACAGTATAATAGCACATTTTAAATGTATCTATTAACTATTAAACAACTTAGTTTCATTGCTCATATAGTTTCAATATGGCAGTTGAGTCTGATGATGCTGTGTGCTCTGCAGTTTCCGCTTCCCCCAGACAGACTGAGATGGAGGCAGACAGTAATGTGACTCTCCACTGCCGCCTGCACACCAACTCTCCTGAAGGACATGATGGAGTCCAGCTGAGCTGGCTGGATGGAGGGCAGCACGAGCTGAGGAGCACCACTGGCCGGCAGATCAGAAACACATCAAGGTTTGACAGCATACTGACGGAGAACCTCGGAGACCTCAACCCTTATCTCACCAACAGGACATGGACATGCCAGCTCACTGCTGGAGGGCAGGTTAAGGCGTCTGTTTCCCACAACATCAGAATGAGAGGTTAGAGCTGACAAATCACTTTTTTGCCAATAGTAAGCACAATAGCACAAATTCTGCCCTTGAGTTTTGATATAAAATGGCTTCCATTTTCATGGCAAACTGGACCTGATTTGTTCCTCGGTTTTCATGAGGTGATATTTTACACATTTACTACCAAGAGAGGGAGATATAAAGGGCTTGATATTTACTGATCCGAAGTCAGATGACTCTTATTTCTTTTACTATTAATGACTGATGATATTACACCTTCACCAATTAAATACATATCTGACTTATAGATGGTGGAAATATGTTAACTATCCCGCACCTTAAATTGGGAGGCGATTTGAATGTCATGCCATGACAATGTAATTTATCAGCACATACTATAATTACCTGGTCTCCGGAGGGATTGACCAGGTATTGCAATCACCCTGTCCGCCTGTGCGTGTGTCTGTCTACTTGTCTGTCTGCCCATATGGTGGACCAGGTTGCCATCTCTGATTGTGCCTGTTGTGTGTAGATTAGGATCTTAGCACGTTAGTCTTTGCAGACTAATCAGCTATATCTGTCTGTCCTGCATACCTGTAGTCCAGGTAGTGTAGGAATGTGTATTGTTACTGGCCTCTTGACTGCTTTGTTGCTGACCCAGCATGTGAGGATCTGAAACACTGGACAACGTGAAAACATTGGACACCAAAGGAGTCCTAAATGTTTTCATACACAGATATCGGATACAGACATGAAAAATTGATGACACTGTGTTGATTTCTTTTAGTTACTTTCCCTAGCAACAGGATAGTGCACCTGCAATTAAGTGTGGTTAACAAAAAGAAGTGACATTTTGTGATGCTGATCAAGTTTGCTTTGAATAATACTGAGGTCCACATGATTGCACTTTTTTGTAATCTTTGTTTTACTCCATGTCACGCTGTTATCTGTATGTTTTTCCTTTACTCATGTCGTCATCCTCATCTCTTTAATTCCAATCTGTGAGGACATTGAGTACCTACAGTAGTAAAGCACTAAAAGGCAATGCATTATAATTAGAAATGTAATTGTAATGCACAGCTGGCTGTTGTGTATTGTAATGGAGTATTGTACGAGTTGATGATGAACTCATATCTCTTGCAGTGTCTTTGGCGGTAATTGAGATGAAGACAGAGGGTCATGTGACGCTCCACTGCCTCCTGTATACACGCAACAACTGCAGACCATCAGTGGCGGATAATGGAGTCTTTCTGAGCTGGACGGATGAAGATGGAGTCGAGCTCCCGTTGAATAGTCACGCACACCAGATCAGCTCCATCTCTATGTGTAACATCATACTGACCGAGAGACGCAGCACTCCTTTTCTCACCCAGAGAACGTGGGGGTGCCAGCTGACCGCAGGAGGCCAGGTCCAGGCTTCTGTTACCTACACCAGCCAAAGGAGAGGTTTGAAATAATACTTAACTGTCTTTCTGACAAACTGTGTGTACTGCATCCCTTCACATTCGGAACTGATGCTTTTATTAACTTGGTTGTAACATGTCATGATGTAAACTGGTGATAATAATATAATAAATGAGTGTGAAATCTCTAGCTCTCGCTCTCTCTCTCTCAGGTGTCCATCTGGCTTTTAAAGTTGCTACTACTGTCAGTCTGTTTGTGGCTGTGATCATAGTTGTGGTCATCCACAGGAAGAGACTGAGTAAGTTACCTATAGCATGTGCACACACTTTATTCTACTGATGGCTTTCTCGCCACAAACACACACTGACCTACACACACTTTACTGATAGTTGTGTATCTTCCTGTGACTGACTGTAATTATTCTGTCTCTGTCTCTCAGGTGATCCTCAGACCAAACCAAACACCCCTGTAAGTCAAACATAATAATAATAATAATAATAATAATAATAATAATATTTTTTTTGTATTACATACAGCCAAGAGTCATTTTAGAGTCACTGTCCTCTCTTTCTTTTCTTTAAGGCTGATAGTGTTGCCTTTGCCGCAACCAGCCAGTCCCCGTAGCCTTGTAGTCCTGGTGGGCTCTTCAGACCCAGCTGTTCCCAGACTCTTCATCTCCCAGATCAGCCCCATCAGCTGCTCTGGGCTACAGGGGAACACTGGGATGCTGGGCTGCTACGGGAATCGCCGTTGAGGTGTTTTGAATTTTATTCTGTGTCCTAAGCAGTGACATTTCCTTTTTAAACAATAAAAAACTATAGGTAATAGTCCTTAAAAGGAAGCTTATTTTAACTTCTTCTAAGTGTATTTTTGAATTTTTTTTTTTTTTTTTTTTTGACCTTTATTTAACCAGGAAGGTCCCATTGAGGTATTAAAACCTCTTTTTCCAGGGAGTCCTGGCCAAGACAGCAAGGAAGACAAAGGAGACACATGCACAAAGCTAACAGACAGACAGAGAAAGCACATGCAAAGTACAAAAGCCATAAATACATACAGAAGTGCAAGAGCAAACAGACAGCTGATAAGGGCTAACAAAGCAAGACAGACAATAGACAATAGACAGAAATGCAGTGAGCCACAACACTAAACAAAGATGATACAGAAAAACATGATGAAAGGGAAATTAAAAACAGTGACACTCTTCTACTAAAATTGTTCCTAAAATATTTTTAAAAACATGCATAGAAGGCACAGACTCCAATGGAAGTGCATCCTTCTTAACACTTCAGCTACCCCATTGTATCTTATACATGCTTATACATGCTTATACATGCTTATACATGCTTATACATGCTTCAGAGATTCTATTTTATGATCGTATGTCTACAATATGTAGAATATTATATAAAAACCGTTTTTAATGATACCTGAAGCACAGACAAATGTCCCACACACACACACACACACACACACACATACACACACAGTATGCTTGCATTCAGAAAGCAATTGTTTGTTGCATTCTTTTTAGTTCATGAGATAGCAAACGTCTCATGGACGTCAGTTATTTCACAAAAACTGTCTTTGACAAATATAAAGCAGGTAGAGCCCATAGACTGCATGTACCCTGCAGGTATAAAGTCTGACTTACTGTACTGATTGTAATGTTTCCTGTTTTCAAAATAAAGACTTCCTGCTTCACTTTTACCAAGTACATTATTTCTGTGTTCAGTTATCGTATTATTGCACATATGCACCAATATAAATATGCAGAAACTCCCTGCCATTATTTCTCTTTTCAGTAGTATAATGTAATATAACTGTCACTGTTATCCTTAGAAAAGATCAACAGATCTAGAAATGCACTAGTGTCCAACAGCTAATAAGTTCACTGTCATACTTTTGTCAGTAAAAGAACAGCATGTTGTGTGCTGAAATACAAGAAGCTACATGTTCATTTTATACATAATATTTATTAATATAACATGCTTTATTGTGGCCGCCATGTCCTTACTAACATAAGGAAAGTATTCTACAGGTGGCCAGAGGGGCACCTTGTTTACTCTGTGGATTATGAGAGAATCTGCACTTGGGCATCACTGTATAGGACAGACATACAGACAGACAGACAGACAGACAGACAGACAGACAGACAGACAGACAGACAGACAGACAGACAGACAGACAGACAGACAGACAGACAGACAGACAGACAGACAAGGCAGCATAGCATAAGGAAACATGAGAAGTCACAGACCAAAGAAACAATTAACTCTCAACTGCTAAAACACAGTGACGACTAGTCATCATTTTTAGCCTTGGACAATTTTTCTCTGCATGCCGTCTCTCTCACGCCCCCCTGTGTAAGACTCAAAGCAGATATACAGTGGCTTAGAGAGCAGAGGAAATGGCAAAGCTACACAACACAAAACTGAAACAACTTTGGACTGTACCGCTGCTACTGCAACGTCAGAGTGAAGATGCTACACTCTACACAAAATACAAAGCGAAGGCCATAGATTTTTTTTAACATATTCAACAGTGAATACATTATATCGATTCTATCTATCTATCTATCTATCTATCTATCTATCTATCTATCTATCTATCTATCTATCTATCTATCTATCTATCTATCTATCTATCTATCTATCTATCTATAATACAGTAATGTGAAATGTGTGAAAACATGCTGTCAACTAGGAATGAAAGTGTTAATCATTTATGTTGATCAAATCAAATCAATATTGGGTGTGACCACCCTTTGCCTTCAAAAGAGCATCCATTTTTGTAGGTCTACTTGCATACGTGCACCTGCCTAAAACATGTCAAAAAACAACTTATGCCCATCAAGTCCTTTCAGTCCTTTCAGCCTTATGGGTATTTTAACATTAAACATGTGGCTACAAAGATACAGTACTGTGCAAAGATTTAGGCAGGTGCCTTCAAACCAGCATCAATTTACACAAAGGGGTACAGTTTAGTTTTTTTTAAAACAGAGCTGGAATGTCTTTGACTTCTTTTTCACAAAGTTACACCCCTTTCACACTGCAATGCTCTGAGTTAAATGCAGTGAGTTCAAGTTGATCTCTTCACTCACTCTGTGTTATGACTCCGTCTGTGGTGTCTTCCTGACATGACTGTTTAAGACTGACAAATGTCCTGGTTAAATACAAACCAGTCATTCATCTTAACTTCCCACCAATATTTGCAATGCATTTCTGATAATTGTGTTATAATTGTGTTGATGGAGGGTGCAGTAAGAGAATGGGTAGTCTATCCCTCTAACCTTGTAAAATGTTATAATTGGCAACATATTTTATACACAGAAATGTAACAGAGACCCTTACGAATTTATAAAATATCCAGTGTTGACTCCCTTCAAACTTTAAGGTGGTTCTAATCTAAAAAGTCTTGAAATATTCCACTTTCTGTGTAATGAATCAATATAATATAGGTTGCAGACTTTGAATTAAACTAACTTTTCCCACGACATTCTAATTTATTGATACCCGCACGTATGTAGCCTACATCAGAGCCGTATATAGATACGCTCTGGCCTACATTACACCATGTCGCACCCTAGTGGACAAATCCTGAATTGGTTATTCATCCTCTAATGATTTGATTGGACACAAAGACGAGCTAGATAAGGAAGTAGAGTCCATAGTCTAGCGAAGAAGCACAACGGGGTTGTCATAGGCAGTAATTTTGGACACTATCATTGTCTGTTTTTTTTTTTAGTTCGTGCAGCGTACATACTTTGTAATGTTTCGGTCTAGTGATCAGTGTGGGGTAGTAACTGTATTCTGCCGCTAACGTCCTCTGATTCAATGACCTAGTTTGTTAGCTTACCACCCCCTGCGGACAAACGAACGAACGAACCTCTAGACACAGTGAACTTTCCACCTGTATTGGAAAAAGCAAAGCTACATGACTAGACCATTGGATGAGCTTGGTTTTAAATAATCGAAACGCGAACCATTTCTTGTAAGAAGTAGAACCTAGTCATAGATGTACAATCCTAACTGAGTATGATAAACACGGTTCAGAGCCAACAGTAACTATGCGGAGAAGACCTGACAAGCTGGGAAAACCTGCAGACGAAAAGCCACGCGTTATGCAGGAAACAAGTCATGAGAAAGCGCAACAAAGGTCAGGTAATGTTTAATGTAAACTGGCAACATCTTCCAGCGTCAGCTACGCCACATTTTAATGTATATGCTGCAGCATGTTTTAGGACTGCCAGCTAGATTCTCCCATTCATTAAAATGTATGTGAACTGAAACATGTATACCGCCTCCACTTTGTCATTCCAGGCCATACGTGAAGGTATTGATACTGTTGGCGGTGGCTCTTGGCATCATTTATTTATGCATACCATTTACAGTGCGACTTTTCCCGAGAATTATGTACCACGCAGTTTTCTCTCATGTCGGTAAGATATATGCGCCATAGAGAAATGCAACAGTTTTTTAACGTGCTATGACCTTTGGTCAGGGATGGGCATTGCAGATAATCACACTAATGGCTACTGTTTTGTTTTAATAGCCAGAGTTCCACTCTTCGCTGACCTGAGTCGTCCCGGAGACCTAGACCTAAATCACACGGTTAACCTCTACTTGTCGCCGGAGGAGGGGATTTCTCTGGGAATCTGGTATCCACTAGGCCGATGATGCATATTACAGCAACTTGACCTTTTACCTTATGCCATTTCCGCAGTAGCTACTTGAGAAAGCTTTACTGTTGCAATGATTTCCAAATTCCCTATCATTTTGAAATGACCCCTCACAGCTTGATGTGAAAATGATTATAGTTTGACTTTTGTATCATTCATTTCATTTCTTTGTCTTTTTCTGTAATTAGGCATACAGTTCCAGACTCTCTTTGGCAGAAGGCTCAGGGGAAGGATCTGGAATGGTACCAGCAGACTTTACAAAATGGAGCTCCAGTCATCATCTATCTGCATGGAAATGGGGGAACAAGGTCAGGAATTGCATAAATAAATCAAAGTTAATAAGTGCCTTGAAATGTATTGGGACGGGATTTGAAAATCTGTTTTGAAATATGTAAATATTAGACAAGCTTTTCAAGATTTATCATTGTTGGCAGTTGGCAGGATAAATTAATCAGTGTCAGCCATGTGACATGCGGTATTGCACCTTACCCAAAGAATCTAAAGCAATCTCCAGGTGAATGACAAAGTTGTTTCTGAACAGTAAGAATTCTGTTTTTCTTTTACTGTCATACACGTACATTCTTTGGAACAGAGGTGCCGGCCACCGAGTTGGACTTGTCAATGTGAGTACATCAACATAAATATTTCATTTTATTATGTGTAATATTTACAATTGTTTGGTGGAAAACTTTTTTTTCTGGGGTTTATTTTAAAGTGGTCTTTGGATGGTATATGTTTCTCAAAAACCAAAGAAAGGCACACTTTTTATGAGCAGTTAAATATCTGTCATCATGACATAACAAAGGGTAACCTTCTGAAAACTTTTCATGTGTCAGAGAGAGAGAGAGAGAGAGAGAGAGAGAGAGAGAGAGAGAGAGAAGAAATAGATTTGTGCTGTTCTTCCATGTTACTGTATTTGTACAAATTTGTTCATTTTCTGAAACCAATGTCAGTTTTTTTATAAAGGTGTTTTTTGTTTTGCCACAAGAATGCCATCTGCTGGAGGTTTTATGCAAGTCAACCCTCTCCAGACCAAGGGACTTAAATTGGTGGAATATATAAAAGGGTTATTTTTTGTCACTCCCTGACAGGCTTGCTGCCACAACATGTCAGGAGGGTTTAAAAAGGCTTAATATAACATATACCATTACAGTAGGCTTTCCAAATAACTCATGACAGACAATGCCTTGGAGTTTTCTTGCTTTTTAAATGTGTAAACATTACTTTATCACATGTCTGTTGTCATTACTTTCTTACAGGTTTTGAGTGCTGCTGGGTTCCATGTTTTGGCCCTGGACTACAGAGGTTGGTTAAACTCTACAATTGAACATGAGTATGTTATGCAAGGATGAATGCATGTGCATGCCAATGCATGTGTTATGCAAGTGTGAATGTACAAGTGAATAACACAGGAATATGTTTTTATTTTATTTTACCTTTTCATTCCCTTTGTTAGCTATGCACTTCTTTGAGCTGTTGCATTGTAAAAGGTGAAGCATAGAAGATGATGTGTTGCCTGGATCTTTTTATGTTGGTTTAACTTGAGCTCTTTTAGTATCGTGGCGTTGTTCACAAGATTTAAAAATACAACAATGTAAAAAAAGGTATTGCCTTAAGTTTTAAGTTGCCTCTACGCTTTACTTTTTGCAGCGTGTCAGTAACGTGGCTCTTGAAGGCAACGCAAAAGGTTTCCTTTTGATATCAGACACATTTGTGTGTGTACTTTGCCCCTTGCTGTCTATTTCAAAATTAAAGTCTGGTTTACTTTGACTCTTCATGGTGATTACAAGAGGGCTACTCTAATAGTGCTTAACTTATTCTGACATTGGAGGCGAGGCACAGAAAAAACACACTTTCCCGTGGCGATAACTAATATTTCTATTTATAAATGACATAACTAATATTTATATTTATAAATGACATAACTAATATTTATATTTATAAATGATATCTTTCTCTGTCTGGATGCGAGTAGCATGTACAGTGATCACTAACAGAGCTGCCGTCTGAACAGGCTTTGGGGATTCCTCTGGTGAACCGACTGAAGCAGGTTTAACCACTGACGCCCTCTACCTGTACCAGTGGGTAAAAGCACACAGTGGGAGCAGCCTGGTCATACTGTGGGGACACTCACTGGGCACAGGGTTGGTGATAATTGCACCCTGATGTTATACATTTAGAGCTCTTCCAGAATGCTGTATTTGGGTAGTATTAAGTATGATACATGAGTTATTATTATTATTGTTATTGCAATTTATTATTATTATTATTATTATTATTATTATTATTATTATTATTATTATTATTATTATTATTCAGACAGTTCTTAAATATGGTGCTTAGTAATTATTATACCTTGTAATTATTAAGTAAACAATTATACAATCAAACAAAGGGATTAGTATATTAGAATAATATCAGTAATTATAAAATACAAATTATGTGATACTAGTATAAATATATTATTAAGTAATACTAGTTAACTGATCAATATAAATCCATTCCACAGAGTGGCTACTAACACAGCACTGGAGCTACAAGAACAAGGTAAACCCTCCCTTTGTTTGGGTTGTAGTTCTTTTTAGCTATGTTTAGTTATGCCTCACAGGTAGTTAGATGGTCAGCTGCTGTATTTTTTTAAATTTAAAAGTAAGGAGTCCGCACACTTAAAATCCTTCTTTTTTGATGGTTTTATTCCATGGTCAGGATGACGTTTCGACCGTGTTGGTCTTCTTCAGATTCTCCCCAACACTGTCGAAACGTCATCCTGACCATGGAATAAAACCATCAAAAATGAAGGATTTTAAGTGTGCGGACTCCTTACTTTTAAATTTTCAGTCAGCCTTTGTCCTGCACTTTTGTTTGGGATGTGCACAATCTCCAGCCTTAACCAGCTGCTGTATTTTGACGATACAGTTCCTGGTTTTGGTGCTTTACTATGTGGTACACAAAACCTCCTAGTGATTACCCCATGCAGCTGTGTTAATCTGTGCCTCAGATCAGTGGTTGAGGTTGTTAAACTTTTTGTCTGTTGACCCCACAAAAAAAATGATGAGATCTGTCAACCCCACATTTCCCCCAAATCCACTGTAATTGCATTGGGCAGACTACAGTACAGTAGATCTGTCCATTTTCCAGTAGTGGAAGTATCAAGTTACATTGTTCGGGAGAACAGTAGCCCGGCTTACAAACACTCAACAGTGCCTATGAATACGAAAACAGCAGATTTGTATTTTATTTGTATTTTATTTTTTGTCTTAGTTTCACCTGGCGAAATAACATGCTAATTTCTGACAAAATAAATAATTGCAACCTCACAGTTGGTCGCGACACCTAGTTTAAGCATCCTATCCTATCAAAAGGAATCAGAGTGCATTGCAAAACCTGACCCACAGAAATTCGAAAAAAGGTTTAATTGCGCATGATGTCTGTTCAATCAGAATACAAATCAGAATCCGTTTTATTGGTCAAGTATACTTACATATACAAGGAATTTCACTTTGGTAGATGTTAGGTCTCTATACAGTCAACATACAGACATGTAGTAGTATACATTCAATAGACAAATAGAAATGTATAGATACATACAGTACAATACAATGGACACACCAATATACCTATAGGCACTTAATATAGGCAATAATATACATATAGGCAATATACATATAGGCTATAATATACATATAGGCACCTAATAAGGAAGTGGGATATAATATCAAAGTAGGACAATATACAAGTCGGACATAATATACAAGCACACATGGACTGGGACATAAAGACCACCTAATAGTGCAGTGTAGTGTGCAAGATACACACTTTATTGGACTGATAAAGTGTGTAATGTGTAGATACATGTGAAAGATACATAATACAGAGATGTTAAGTTTACAAAGAACACAAAGTACTTGTGCATGTAGGAAGAGCACCTTAGGGAGAAACTATAGCTATTACACCTACCCCTACACTATCTATAACCAAGTAAATAGTTCATGCTGTTAGTCCCTACTCCCAGGAGTAACACGCACAACTGGCCGCTAAGTATGCATGTCTAAGAAGTGGATAATATGTTTCCTTTAATATGTCAGATGCATAATAAGTAGATTGCTGAACTTGTGAATAAAGTCCCCTGAGCTACGTCATGTCATTCGTGTGGAAAATACAACCATAATGGTGCTCTCTCCACTGGTATGTTTAGTATGTGTCACAAAGACACCATTAACATTTTTGAAAATGACTGAACTGTTTGTCCTAGGGATGACTGTGGATGGGGTCATACTAGAGGGGGCATTCTCAAACATAAGACAAGCAGGAGCTAGCCATCCATTTACCATGGTAGGCACTTCCATTTACACAGTTTTTCATCAGATCATTTTATCTTAAAGTATTTTTTTCATCTGTACATAAGTATATGGACACGTCAGGCTTTGACCTTCGTGGAAATGGAGTGTTGTCTTTAGTTTGGGAGCTATTGGCTTTTTCTTCACATAGGCTTGGACTTTTTTTCACCCCATGCACACACTCACACACCTGCATTCTTGATTGCCCAGTCTTTCTTTGTCCAATAATCCATTCATTTGTCATTCCTATAGTTATTGTCGTTTATGTAGTTATTACTGGTTCTTGTATTTATGCTAATTCTTCTAATTTTACTAATAGTGTTATTATTGTTATTATTACTGATGTTATTGATATTGTCATTTAATCATTTTTATTGCTATTATTTTGAGTTTAAATGAGCTATTGACTTGATTGGGCTTGAGGTGAGAAGAATACTCATGTGTCATTCACTTGCGGATACAGTACTGTACTCTCCATGTATATATATAGTGACTAGAATTTTGGGAATTATTTCACTGCCTGGGCAATATTGCTTTTTGTAATTTTGAAAGAGTCAGTATTAAAGAACGATATTTCTATTCATTTGCAGTTTTATCGGAAATTCCCCTATTTTGAATACTTTTTTCTGGACACAATATCAGAGAATAAGGTGGTCTTCCCCAATGATGAAAAGTGAGTACAGTACATTACATGGGAGAAAGAAATGTGTACTATACATTTAAACACTGATAAGAATATGTCTATATTATTCCCTGTCTTTTACCGCCTGTCCTTCATTACTTAGCATGAGAAAGCTGAGGAGTCCCCTACTCATTCTGCACGCTGAAGATGATCACATCATACCATTTCATATGGGTCAGGAGGTAATATTAACCAGAACACTTGTGTGTGTGTGTGTGTTTAGTGAGGCTGTATACGCTTTTGCGATGTTGGGGATTGATAGGAGTCGCCCAGTAACTATTTCAGCTCCTGTTTACATGCAGCCAACTTCTTCAAACTGACACCCCATCATAGCAGTACTCAAACCAATCTGGTGTAAATAATAAAATAAAAATAAACTTTCAAAGCATATGTACAGGTGTGAAGGATTAAATGCATCTGCAACTTTTTTCAGTAGAGGTATTATATTAATATTATATTATACTATACTATTTATATTTTTGTAAAGTCTTAAAATGTGACAAAATCTGTTATTACACTAAGCTGTGATTTAAGATAATGCTGTCTCTCTGAACAGCTGTTTGAGATTGCACAGCAGTCACGAAACTCCGAGAAGAGCGTCAGAATGGTTCCGTTCGAGGGTTCCCATGGATACAGGCACAATGGCTTATACCAGGAACCCCGGCTCCCTGCCATCATTAAGTAGGAAAACATTCTATCTTCCTATCTCTCTCCTGTCCTACTTCACCACATACACACACACATACTTACACACTGAATATGGGGTTAATGTATTTTTGTTTTGCAGCATGATCAGTGAAACATCACATCAGGGAACGTAACATTGCTCTCAAAGAATTGGGGCTAAAAGATTATCAGTGTTCTTCATTTCATTCATTTTTACAAATGTGTCTGAATTAAACACGTCAAAACTAGTGGCAATGTGCATTACAGCGTTAACCTGCTTGAACAGCAGAGATTTGTTTGGTAACTATCTCTGTCCTATCTGTTGTAGGCAATTTGTTCAGTCGCTGAACATGTGACGAAATCGCCATGGTATCGTCGTCATGGTATCGTCGTCATGGTATCGTCGTCATGGTATTGTCATCATGGTGTGTTTTTTAAAGGCACACTGTTATACTGATGAGCAACATCTGACTGAGTGACCCTTACTGCTGGTTTTTGAAAAAAAGGATCATCTGAGTGGCTGATTGTCTTTTGTATACAGTGACTGTGTATTGCTATATGTGGCTTTATTTATAATTGTAAAACACAACATCAAATAAAACCAGTAACCAGTACTTGTAACTGACATTTTGTTCCTCTTTGGTCCATGGCAAGATGTAGGCTCATAAGTATTGTTAAATCTAGAGTTTTATGCCAAGTTTGAATGTGTTATTTAAAAAAATGTATTTGTAACATGACATGATATTCAAAACAGTCAAATGCACTCAAGGTATTAGGTATGTCTCCCAAATCAGAGTATGCTCAAGGTTCCATATTTTAAAAGACTATATTTAGTGTAGCTACTGCTCTTATCATCTAATGTTACACACTGTTGTCAACGGTGGTGGCACTGACTGGTGGCAGTGCTACATATGCGTGCTTTAAGGTCCTCACTAGGTGTTCAAAGAGGAGTTAGCCACACTGCTGGTGCCTACCATCCCAGATCCTGAGCTGGTAGGGACCCCTGAGACATTGTACACGTCTGAAATAGAGAAAGAAAGAAGGAAGGAAGGAAGGAAAGAAATGGAGAAATAAAGAAAGAAACAAACAAACAAACAAAAAAGAAAGAGAAAGAAAGTAAGTAGGAAAGTAAGACAATATACTATAGGCTATGGTCTATATATAGTTGGTTATATAGCCTATATATATATATATAGCCTATATAGTTGTTTATATAGCCTATATATGGTTATATATAGGCTATGGTCTGAAGTATACTATAAAGCTGTGATGGCTCAAGACTAAAGCAGACTCTACAGTTGGGTAGAGAATGAACATACTATACAAACAATGTTATATGAAAATATATTCTGCATGCAATTACAATTGAAACAGTGTCAGAGTAAAATATTAACTTACTTCTCCTCCGAATCCTCTTGAAGAAATCAAGTACTGTTGACGTGCCAGAGCTTGTGCTCTACAGAATGAAGATGGGTCAGTGTGAGAAAGGGTTCATGTTGAAGCAACATATGGAATTACAATATGCATTTGTGGCATAGTCTGCCTAAATTTGCGATCACAAATGATACAAGGAGTTTTATTTGTCACATGCATAGACATACTGGGTAGTAGGACATGCAGTGAAACTTGATTGTGAGTCTAGACTGTGCATGGGGAGTGGGGAGTAAAGTGAGTAGAGGGGGGCAGTGAGGGTGATGCAAGCTCTGTGTGTGGTGGGTGGGGGCTTGAGCCGTGAGGGCTGTGAGTTCTGTGCTGTGTGTGGAGGGAGGTGGCATGAGGCGGGCAGCAAGACTATATACTGTGTGCTGTATGTGTGCGGGGGTGGGGGGGCTGTGAGTGAGGGGGGGCAGTGAGGGTGACGCAAGCTCTGTGTGTGGTGGGGGGGGGGGGGGGGGGGGGGGGTCAAGTGCTGTGGGGGGGGGGGGGGGGGCTGTGTGTGAGGGGGGGCATGAGTTGGGGGCATGTGTGCTGTGGGTGTGTGGGAAGGGCATAACACAAGGAGCAAGGCTATGCTGCATGCTGTGTGTGGGGGGGGGGGTGGGGGGGGCATAGTGTGTGTGTGTGGGGGGGGTGGGGGGGGCATAGTGTGTGTGTGGGGGGGAGGACTTTGCCGAGGGGGGTTTGGGGAACCATGTGTGAGGAAGCAGTGGAGGATGGAGAATGGCGGGGCTCCGATGACATCTGAGGGGGGGGGGGGTGTTAAGTTAGGTTGTGTGTGCTGAGTGGTGGATGTGTGCAAAGTCAGTATACTGTGTGTTCAGGGTTCTGATGGCCTGGGCATAGAAACTCCTCCTGAGTCTTTCAGTCCTAGCCAAGTGATTGTGTAGGACCTCAGTGGCAATACAAACAACTTGTATGAAGAAATGTGTGCTTAAAACCAACGTTTTTATATCTTGGATTTGTTCTTCGGTAAGAACAAAATCTAGGCACACCCAAGTACACTTACAGCATTTTGGGCAAAATAAGTGGTGGTTACTGGTTATTTGTTCCAACTCATAGTATATACTGAATAATATGTTTTTAAATCATCTTAAAAAACGTAAATTAATATAAATGAAAGAAATGCTTACCCTTGTACGATTAGAGTGAGAGCTGTGGATCCTTAGTCTACTGGTTAAAGCCTCCCTTGTCTGTTTAAAGAAATTAAAAATGGGGTAGAGGTATCTTTACCTACATACCTATACTATACAATACAATATACTATTATTTGTGAAAGTTTATATCCAAATAATTGTTTTAAAACAATATATGTTAAAACGGTCAGCACTTACCTTGCTGTCCAGCAGTGTTCCAAACACCAAAACGAAAAGCCCCTTAAAGGTGAAAATTGTTTGGATTTGGATTATTAAACTGATAGTCAACACATACTAACCAATACAAATGGTGCAGTTTGGTACAGTGAAGCCCTATTTAGATGGGATTAGTTTTACATGGGAATGCAGAGCAATGCCAGTTTACCACATGACATCTATGATATAAATGTCCATTTTGCCCAGGACAAGAATATTCCAAAAAAAAAAAAAAAAAAAAAAAAAAAAAAACAGTGGGAGGAGTAATTGGGTGTATGCCAATGTCTGCGGAACTTAGCTAATGCTTGCTAGCAGTTACGCTAACAATGTTAACTAGCTAATTAGATTAGATTACATTAGATTCAACTTTATTGTCATTACACTTGTATAAATACAGGTAACGAAATGTCGTTTAGCATCTAATCAGAAGTGCAAGAGCAGCAAGTGCGATATGTACAGTATATACAATATAGACAGTAGTGAATTATGTACAATAAGTAGGGCAATATGAACATGTGGGAGTACTTTGTTGTTAATCTTTGTGGGGGATATAAACAGATGTGCTATAAAGAAGTATACAGTAGAGCTATTTATATATTATATATGATGGGCTATGGACAAGTATACAGTTGTGCTATAAACATATAAGTTAGTAAGGTGCTTTGCTTTGCTATCAGTTTTGCTTTGCTATCAGTTTTGCTTTGCTATAATGATGCTCATGGGTTAATGCATTTGTGTCTTTTCTTTTCTTCTATTGTTAAGGTTTTCAACCTGACCAATTCATTACCTGATTGTAACTAAGTGGACTTACAATTAAAACACAACAAAACAAGAATGGAGATGTCCGAGTTGATCCGTATAACCCTGATGTTGGCTTAGGCCTTTTTCAAGTTTGGGCAGACTTCACATTAAAATAACCCAGGATAACTTGACAATATGATATGTATCAACAATATGTACAAGATATACCGGATGAACTATAACACAGAGATATACCAGATGAACTATAACACAGAGATATACAGGAGATATACAGTATTGACAATATACTTTTTTTTTTGGGGTGAAGTGCCAATGGATGCGGGGATTGGGTAAAGTTCACTGACATTGGGAGAGATGGAGAGGTGAAGAGGGACGGGGCGTGGAGGTAGTGGTAGTGGTGTCATGGTAGGGGGAGAGAGTGGTGGCGTAGTAGGGGGACATGGAGGTTCAGCGGGGGGTAGAGTTCAGGGGGTGTGAGTGGTGGCATGGAAGGGGGGGCATGGTAGGGGGCGAGAGTGGGGTGAGAGCATCCTGACCAACTGTTTTGTTTTGGCACATATTTGCTCCAATGATCACAAAACTTGGCACATGCAAGCACACTTTTAGCATTTCCTATGGGAATGCAGTCTAGTTATTCTTTGAAAGCATCATTTTCATTATTGTCAAAGTCAGAAAAGTACTAGTTTAGATATTGCTGTAGAAAGTATTTCATTAAATTTGTAAAAATATATATATACCTGTAATGAGTTCAAGACTGCAAAAACGATGTGGAGTCCTGCTGCTTCAGGCCAAACCATGATGCCTATGCCGAATCCCCAGGTAAGGCCGAAGAGGGGTGTTAAAATGGCGACACATCTCGCGATGACCACTAAGGCATGTTTGTCATTGCTCTGGTTTGTGTTTCCAACACCTCTTCTCAACATTTTGAACAGCACCACGATCATGACCAGAAAGTTTATGGCTACGATGGTCAATGCTGGAATAACAAAAGCAAGTAGGGCCTTCGTCTTGTCCCAATTCAACCAGCAGATTTTGTTCTCTCTAATGTACCCTCCACTTCCAGCAGTGGTTGCTACAGTTACCACAGCGATTATTAGTGGGGCACCATAGCCAAGGGTGAATGCAATGGCCAGCATTGTTGATCTCGTCATGTGGGAGAGAACCATGACAGTGCGATAAAACAACAGAAGAGCAGACACCAACATCCAGAAGAACAATGCTAAGTAAAAGAAATGGATGAAAAAGGTTGCTGCTGTGCATGATCCAACAGATGTTTCTTCAGAGTCTGACACAGCTGCCCCGACGATGAACCAAATATCGGCAATCAGGAGTGACACAGCAACATTCACCACGCAGACGTGTCGCATGTAGGAAGTGTCATTTCTAGTCATGCTTTTCCATATGATTCCTTCAATTATCAGACAGATGATCAAGCTGGCGAGGGATATACCCACACCAATGTATGTGATGAAGTCAAGTAATAGTTTTAAGCCAGGAGGAATGTAAGGTGACATAAGAATTGAGAATGACGTTGTGTGGTTGCATTCACAGGTGACAGTATTGTTTATGTGTGATATGAGTTCACATCCAAATGAGTCCCATCCACCCAGTCCATCAAAAAGGTCAAAGTTCCAGAAGACACACTGAGGATTTCCTGCTGTTTCATTTATGAGGTCAAAGCTTAGTGAGATGTTATTAATGGTGACATTTACTTGTACTAAAACAACAGTTGCAGTAATGTTATTCGTGGAAGAGTTTGTGGTGTTGTTCGTGGAGTTGTTTGTGGAGTTGTCCACGGAGTTGCGCGTAAAGTTGTACGTGAAGCTGGAGTTGTATGTGTCATCACTGTCACTACTGTTCCTGGCTGGTAAGAAAATATATCCAGTAGAAAATGCAACCGTTGTAACTGTAAAGTTTCCTTCTTCTGGGATGGAGATCGTAGTGGATGAATCTGCCTGTAGTGTCTCATTAGCTGTGGTGTTAATAGTTTGTCGTATTTGGATAATTGCTGTTCCAGTTTCAAAAGGTGTGTCTTTTTGTAGGGATCCTACAATGTTTTCAGCAGCGCGCAGCAACGACACACTGACATTCCTGGTTGTGTTGCCATCATTTAAACTTTCCCAGACACGGGTGGTAGAATTTGATACAATTATGGATGTGGCGTTGAAGAAATCCTGGAAAAAAAACAGCAAGAAATGCAATGAGGAACAGACGTGAAGTTTGTGCATTTGTTATTTAAGAAAACAGAAAACAGCATTCAATGGCACAATGTTTTCACTGTTGGAAATGTATACTGTCTTTTTGCTATTTTTATTTGAAACCATGATCAAACCATAATTGCACCTTGCAGTGCACACTCCAACATTGTGAAGGTTTGGGTGTTAACAGGAAGCTCCCCAATATTGGCCAAATAATGGTCGAATATTTGTGTCTTAATATAAGCGTGTGATGCTGCACAGAATTTCACATTCAGGTCAGTGTGGCCAACCTGCCTATTCTCGGCTGTTCCTTTGCCCAAGAAATCGGGCACCAATTGAAAAGGAACGCTACGCAAACGTCAATCGGGATCAGTGGTCTGATTGGTTGTAGCTCTGTCTGGTAGTATACAGAAGCATTTGGACCTCTGTCTGGTAGTATACAGAAGCCTGTTGGACCCCCCCTCCGAGAACCTCCTGTCTATGGGATCTTTGCCGGAATAAACTCTGTCTACGAGCTTGGTGCAGCAGCCAGGCTATCTTAATATAGGTATGGATACAAAATGCCTATGTGCTAATATGAAGCAAAATGTGCACAGATTTACACAGGAAGTAAGAGAAAATTTTCTGATATGGTAGATTGTGAAACACAACGTTTATTAAGAAAACAGCTCCTACATGCAGTAGTTTGCAGTTGTTTCTCGTCGCCATCATGAGGACAGTTCACAGTGCCTCGTTTTGAATGCCAGGGCCTTTGTTATACTACTGATGGTGTGTGACGTTTCTTCGAGCTGTTTTTAATGGTTTAAAAATACCGTAATCTTCATGCTTATATATAAGGGCGCCTAGTATTTCCATTGTAAGCATTTGGGCCAAATGGTAAAAAATAGTGAAGTTCTAAATGCAACAGGCTAGCTCAGTTTTGCTCCTCAGCAAACATACCACCTCGGTATGATGTTTTAGCATGCCAATTTTCATGCTTCCAATAAGGGCGCCTAGCATTTCCATTGTAAGCCTTTTGGGCCAAATGGTAAAAAATAGTGAAGTTCTAAATGCAACAGGCTAGCTCAGTTTTGCTCCTCAGCAAACATACCACCTCGGTATGATGTTTTAGCATACCAATTTTCATTTTACACCGAATTTCTTCTTTAAGAACAGTTTCTACCCCACCACCATCAAACTGTTGAACTCTATGCGCCACTTGCTCTCCCTCGCTACCCTGGTACTTGCTGCACACATTCACCCTTCCCAGGACTTGCTGCACCCCACTCATCCACTCCATTAGCACCCACTTCACTCACCCCCTTAGCGCCTACTACGCCGGGTGTCCACTAGCAAGCGAAGCGAACTCCGCACCGCAGAACCCCTATTCATTTCTATGGGACGCGACCGACCGTTAATTCCGCTTCTGCAAAGAATTGTGGGAAGGCGGCGCGGCCAACTCGAGGGGTGCGGCGCGACCAAAAGTTCAGCCATGCCGAACTTTATGCAAATGAACGCGTCCAACATGGGGCGGCTAGCCAATAGCAGATCAACAGTGTATAAAGCAGGTATGACGTAGGACAATGATTACAGTACATTTCACGGTCAACTCACTGTCAAAATGAATGACGAGAGGTTGATTACTGTCGTTTTTCTCACCCCTGCTTGTATGACCGCACCCTTACATTAGATTAATATTTCTGGTCTTTGCACATGTGTAAATAACATACAAGAAATATTCCCGCCCTTCATTGACATTCGCGGACCTGATCAGAACTACACACCCCCAAGCGCCCGAAGGGGGGGGTGCGGAGAGACGGAATTCGCTTCGCTTGCTAGTGGACACGGGGCGCTATGCATACTGTACACCCTAGCACACACTTCACACCACAACCCTGGAACTCACAGGCCCCGAGTTCACTTACCACCTATCTCTTAAGGTGTCAGAAGAGAGGTTTACAAATGTTTTACTTGTACAGCTAGGCTAGCTGACATCCATTTCAAAAGAACATGCATTTATTATTTCTTGGACGGTAGTTGAAACCTATTCTAGTCACCAATCCTAACCTTAGTCAATTACACGTGTACAATGGACATACCTCTATGACATCTACGCTGATTGTGAAGTTTTGTGAAGCCAGTGCAACATTGCGTAGGGTATTTACAAGACTTTTAATATTTCCTGTTGAGTTAGTAATTTGCGCTTCATTTTCCACTGTAATGATACTTAATTTTTCCACAAATCCTGGTAGGGTTTCTGCTGACAAAGTCTAGAAATACATGTGAGAGAGACAACACAAAAAAACAGTTTAGCATCATTAACATGATAACATGAATTTCTATGTCGTCATTTCTCAGTTTATGGAGAATACAAAGATAGGATGCGAAACAGAAACATTACCTGGGATTCATCTTCAAGCTGACTGATCACTCGCAAAACACACGTGCCTTCTGTTCTCTCCCATGCAGTCCCCTGACAAACGGCTGTAACTCTACCAACTTCATCTACCTCACAGTTTCCCTCACCTCTGTCGCCAACATTTCCAGCTCCAAATGTTTCATCAGAACAATCGAACTCTGAAAGATAGAAAGACAACTTCATACAGTACATGAAGTTGCATTACACTAATATGGAGGGGAAGGGGGCTAGAGAGAATTCTTACCTTCTAAGCTAGAGAAACCTTACCTTCATCTGTAAAGGTTGATGTTGTGGTTCTTGAACTGTAAGCAAAGTTCTGCAATCTTGGGTTTGTTATTTTGCAGGTGAAGACGGCTTGCTTTGGGCGATCTTCACAGTTCTGCATACTGTACGAATAAAGGCAACTCTGAGGTGACCCTAGGGCAAAGTTCACAATGATATTAGTCTTAATATCTTGTAGGATTAAAACACTGGATGAAAAATAAACTGAATTACTGGATTACTGTCTGACTCGCGCTCCTTGCCCATCGCAAAAAGCAATGTAATGATTATTTTGGTCAATATTGAGAGCATGACCACTCATTCATTTTCACTAAGTGCTTTTATCTTAAAGCTTTTTTATATTATAAGTGCATATTAAGTTCAAAATGTATACAAACTAGTCTGTACTTTGTCCTGACGTACTACAAATAGTAAGACTACACTTAAACCTTACACGTTTTTGTTCATTAAACCTTACACTTATTTGTTTATTAAATAACTACTATTCTGCATGATTTTTCAAAGCCTGTAATTTTTCCATAAACCAAAACTGAGCTCTTAAATTGTGTCAAGACAGATCCTTAGCAACACACTGGACAAATGATGAGGTGTTAGGCTGGGTCTGACATGTACACAAACAGGTTTGGTGCGATAAAGGTAGTCGTGTCTTGAACAAGGGTGTAGAGTAGTAGCATAACATGTTGTAATAAAAACGCTGTCTTGTACATAAACCCCTCGTGGTATGTTCTGTTTACTTATGCCAAGACAAAGTGGTAACATCTTTACAGTTGAATGGGATAAACTAGGGGTAGGGTTAATTATTACCTCCGCCAGGCGGAGGTTATGTCATCATTGCCGTTGGTTGGTTAGCAAGATAACTCAAAAAGCACTGGATGGATTTTGATGAAAATTTTAGGGTAGGTCAAAAATGTGTTAAATTAAAGGGTGATTAGATTTTGGTGGTGATCCGCATCACCACCTGGATCCAGGAAAATTTTATAGGACTCGCCCTCGCCCTCTTGTGGTCACATGCGTTCGCTCGCTAAACCACCTTCCAGGGCTACATGTACAGTAACTTCAAAGTGATTAGATTTTGGTGGTGATCTGAGCTGCCCCGGTGGAGGTCTGCGCTCTCTGAGTGCTTTCTAGTTGTAATTGCTTTACTAATTACTGGAGGTTGAAATTATGTGAGTTTTTACACAGTAGTAATCCTTAGCTCTTGAGATACTGTCATATTCATGAGAAAAAAATCACCATGCTCCTGAATATTGACATCATCCACTTGCATCACAACTTCATAGTCTTCTGAGTTTGAGCAACACTGCAAGGTCACCGTATTTCCACATTTAACAGTTTTGTTTCCACTTGCTTGAATGATTGGATATCTCTTTATAGAATTAATGCTGTCCCACCGGATAAACGGCAAAGAGTTTCTTGTTGATATGCACTCATAACGACCTGTGGGGGGGGGGGGGGGGGGGGGGGGGGGGGGGACAAAAAATATATAACAAAAAAGCTTTAAATATATGTCCTTTACAATCATGTCCGTGCAATCATGTCCGTCAACAACAATGTGTCCCCCAAAAGGTAAACTTTTGAAACATGCAACACTGAACTGTATTACTAACCTATGTTAAGTATTTATAAGTCATCTCATAATTTTGCAGCCTTCAGTAGGTTTAACCATGGCCTGAATTGGCTCAGACTGAGGTAGAAACACTTATACACTCTAGTGTGACCAGTCAGTCTACCAAAAAAACACCTTAGTTTTTTGTGGTACTACAGCATAATTATGTATAGGCCAAAGAAGCAACCACAGAGAAAAAAAAGAAAACACCTGTGCAGGTGAAACATTACTTTACATTACACTTAGCTGACGCTCTTATCCAGAGCAACTTACAGATATTTACAGGGTCACAGTTACAGTCCCTGGAGCAGTGTGGGGTTAGATGCCTTGCTCAAGGGCATCTCAACCATGGGTAGGGTGGGATTTGAACCAGCAACCTTCGGATTGCAAGACCAACTCCTTAACCACAAGGCCACAGCTGCCAACATTATATTAATAAATATGATTCAACCAGATCAATTAACACAAATTAGTGTGAGGTTTGATGTAAATGTGGTTTGGGACTGTTTGACAGGTGTGCGAGTGAGAGAGAGACCAAGAGACAAAGACAAAAATAATGAGAGGTAGAACAACTCGCTACAACACACATTGCACTATACAGCAGGGCTTTAAAACATTTCATGGAATGGAAACGAAAAGCAAAAACAATCGATATGAAGCTAGGACCGAAAGCAAAACAAGAAACATTTTACATTTTCTTATTTTCTTTTCATTTTCTTAAGAAACGTGTTACATTATAATGCTAAGTGTTTAAAAACCTAACATTGTTTTTTCTGCATTGATAATGCTTTTAAATGCTAATGAAATAATTCTTTTTTGACATGGCAACTTAAAACGTTGCACCTGCCCACCTGAAAATGAAAGGGGTATAAGCAGACTGGTTGCCCAGGGTAACAGTAAAGGGTTAAAGTGTGAATGAAAATGAGCTGACTAATTCAACAGCTTACCGTTGTGAGTGGGCTTGATATTTGTTATGGTGAGTTGGGTTTTGCCTGCTGAGTTTAACAAAGGCCGTCCATTAAATCTCCACTCGATTACATCTCCATTACAGTTCAACTCCATGTTTTCCTCAGGAAACAGATCGCCAATGCTTCCTCTCATGTCTATACTCTCTGGGAAAAAGACACAATTTAAGTAAAAGCATTGATGAAACTGTATGTTGCACACAATGTATTTTTAATGTTAGTACATCACTTACCAGTTATACTGAAAGAATCTTCAGCAATTGTATATGCTTTACTCCTGAGGTCGTTTATGATGCCTTGGCCTACGCTCAAAAAGCTGACTGCTGAATTAGTCACCTCAACGGAGAAGTCGGCAATTACACTACCTGACCTGTTTATGACAAATCAACAATTTATTTTTCATATGAAACCAACATTTATTTGTTATACAGATCGACATTATGGACATTCAAACTACATGAAACATGTTAAGTTTGATATTGTACTGATCTGTACAAGCAATAAAATATGCATACCTGAAATTAGTCACAGTTGATGAATCGACTGTGTACTGCGAGAGTTGTTTGAAGTTGTCATTTACCTGAGTGACATTTAGTGATCATTTATTAAGGAACCAGCTTATTCAAAAATAAATAAACTAAAACCTTAGCTTCTGAATGTACTATTTTGTAAAATAAAATAATTTTAAGGTACTCACTGCCTGTTCAATGTCTCCTTTATACCTTCTGTACATGTCAGTTGTTTCGTCATCAAGGCGAAAATCAAAGTCTTGCAAAATTGTCAGAGAGAAACTAATGGATGTTACTGCAGTTGTGGGGAAAAGTGCAAGATAAGAGATGAGTGGTGCACATATTATATCTAATGGGAAAACAACCCTTCAATGGGGACTGCGTAAAGTTTATCTACTGTCTTTCCAGGTTCGGAATGACAACATATCTCAATATCTACAGCTCAAGATTTATGTCAACCAGTTTTACTTCATAATGGTTTTGTCAGTCTCCAAAAACCTCACACTAAATGAACTTTTTTTAGGTTATATTATTAACAATAATATAAGATTAAGTTAATTTTTCCGTCCCAATAACTACATCATTTGGATTTGTCATAAATGAAAAAAAACAAAAACAAATGTTATCCACCTCCTCTCATTTACATTCCAACAATATTCAGAGAAATGTGGATTAATTGCGAGGCGTGCATTAAACGGTTTTAAGTCAACGAGGTGGAGCCTAAGAACTTTGCTCCGCCAAGTTATCCACACCAAATGCACGCCTCGTCGGATGTTACCCCTTACTTGTTTACTGTCATCTTGCACCTTTGTGGCCTTGCTGTCTAATTTCATTTTACAGGCAATTGTTCAATGACAATAAAGGTCTTGAATCTTGAATATCAAGCTCAGCAATGCTGACTACACATCAAAAGACGTACAAAGTGTTTTCAGTGGCTGGGTTACAGTCATTTCAAATAGTCGTGATTCAAGATCTGATGGATGGTGGTACTGAAGTGGGCATAGCCTCTTCTTACTGTATACCAGGTCCCATCAGGACCACACTGTTCACAAACCTGCTGGTGATGTTGTTGTGGTGGTGGTAGATGTTGTTGTCGTCGTGGTAGGTGATGGGGTGGTTGTTTGCTCTAAAATGAATAACAGCAGGTAAACAATGATCAATTTCTGCTAAATCCAAAACACCCTAGAAATATAAGTTACAACATTAAATGACCACACAGTGTTTGTATTTTTGTAGTGTATGTGAACCACAAGGGCTGTGTGCTGTGGGTGTGTGTGGGGGAAGGCATAATACAAGGAGCAAGGCTACAGTATATGCTGCATGCTGTGTGGGGTGGAGGTGTGAGGGCTGTGTGTGAGTAGAGGAGATTGTTGTAGATTGCTTCAAAAAAAAAAAAAAAAAAAACAGGCAGAAAAACGAGTGAATAAGAAAAGGGCTAACGACCTGACGTAAGTTTGTTATTTAGAAAAAGCCATGCCAAAGTTGGGATTACCGGAGTAGTCTCATTGTAGCACACACTCACCTAGCAAAATATAGGTAAGTAGGTGTGTTTATTTAGAATGTTTAAATCTTTTATTTGGTGCGCTATGACCGAATGGGCTTTGAATGACTGTAGCCTGTGACAAGCATAGCTGAGAAGCTGTCATTCTCCCCCCTCCTCCATCTCCTCCACCAAACTAGAATAGCCTGAAACAGATGCACTAAAGCATTTTTTCACCAAAACAGGCTCACAGGGCAGAGACCACCACAAAATAAATGACATTTTTTTTACAATGACAAAGAAGCGCTATTGTGTTGTTGGGTAACGAACTGGGTTCAAATGTTGCGTTTGTCATGTCTGCACGGTCAAATGTTGCAGTTTGTCATTTATGCTAAGTGCATAACCTAAAAGTAATTAAATTACTTTAGGTAAATTAAGAGACTCAGTCAGCCTAGTGGTTAAGAATCAGGACATCACAACACACAGACACAGGAAGGGACAAAGACCAACCTACATGACAGACAAGACGAGATTAGAATAGACAAGACTGAACTAAGACATATTTTCTGAAACCTGAAATGCTTTAGTGCAGAAAATGGGTGTAACCAGTGCTGTCCACCTTACATGAATACGCAATAGTCTTTGTTACAAGTTGGTCTACAGTGTCTTCCTAATCAGATTAGAGAAGGTGCCAACCTTGTCTGTATGTTAATCAACAGACAGGAACAGTTCTTCAAAGGCCCACCTCCTCTCTCACACAGACACACATACACCGCTTTGATCCTAATAAGAACAGTTCCAAAAGCAACCAAGGGATGTGAAATAATAATAAAATGTATAACATTAAAATGTTATATACAAGATTATCATTATTACTCAAATATCATCAAACCTGCGTGTGCGACATGAGACAGCATTAAACACACTGTGCAGTTAATTACATAGTACAGACAGTGCACTATAAGGAAGTCTACTGTTGCCAATGCTCGATTTAAGGCACAGCGACAGTGCTGTCTTCATGAGGTCGGTTTTATTATTACTCATTTTGTGGCTGCGAAAATATTTTTTAGCAGACATAGGTATGTGTGGTTAATAATGCTCGTACCTTTCTGACACAGTGGTGTACTAATGGGAAGAGAGTTGATGCATTCACATTGCTGATTGATTATGTCATCACAAGCGCCATAGGTGGTACAAGTGTTGTACGACCAAAAATGCTGCGCTTCACATCTGCATTGGTATCCAGAGCCATTTGGAGAGCACACTAAAACAAAATATATAAATATGCAGTGAAACACAAAGACACTAAAAATTAAGCCAACTATTTTTAAAGATTTGTAAAATAAGTCAAGAAATATTGTAATGGTTTTACATTTCTACAAAAAAATCTATTCTATTCTCTTCTTTTTCTACATAAAGGTTTCCAGACATTTCTTACCAGTTGTGACATCAACCTCTGTGACATTATAATTTTGGAATTGCAAGGGAAGACTTATATGGCCAAGAAGAGGTCTCAGATTGGCGATATCCAGGCTGGAAGTATTTACATCAAACTCAAGAACATAGTCAATGCTCTGTGTAGCTGAAAAGAATAAACATGTTCAGTCAAAATCTGTTTAATCCAACCCATTTCAATTTAATATGTGTGTGTGTGTGTGTGTGTGTGTGTGTGTGTGTGTGTGTGTGTGTGTGTGTGCGTGCGTGCGTTTTCTTTAGTTCAGATTATTTCTTTGCATGCTTACTGTATCCAATACCATCAAAACAATTTTGCTGAACACTATAACTTCATTAATTTATTTCAAAATAATAAGGTTAAAGTTATTTCTTATGCTGTACATACCAGATCGTTTTAGGTGGGATTTGTTTGTGAGCTGTGAATAGAGAAAAAAAATATGACAATGTATTGGCTTACAAAAAGCTTGTGAGGAAAATTCCTTCTAATACCCTCCTTCTTCCTTAATGCAATTATGCAAGCATAACATCTTTCATTTAAGACTATAGGTACTCTTACGAGCGACCATCCATTAATTAATTAGTTTATACACACAATAATTCTCAACTTCATGCTTTACCTGCAAAACAAATGTGGTTTGAAATAAGGCCCATGTGACCAAGATGCAGCAGATGATTGTGAAGAAGAGGATGGATTTTCCTGTTGATGCCATGCCTGTTCACATTTGTGGGTGCATTAAAACGCCACTTAAATCATGTTTTTTATAGAGAGAACACATAACATTTACTCCTACGTTCACATCATAAAGTACATCTGTCTGTCTATCTATCTATAGACACACACACACACACACACACACACACACACACACACACACACACACACACACACACACACACACACACACACACAGAGCCTTAGGTAAGTTTCCCGGGGCTGGGACACACCGTCATGACAGACAGGGTCTTGCACACATTTTAAAGGAGAAAAAAACATTTTTGAATGATGATAATGTCTAGTTAAATAAATAGGATCAAAGCAGAAGTGCTTCTTCTTGGAATGCATGGTGGTCATAATTATAGTATAGGCGACCCGCCACAGCAAAACCTATCGATGAGATCCATGTTTCCAAATTGAGTTACTGTTCTTATATAAAACACAATAAAACAAGCTTTCAAACAATACATACAGTACTATATCAAGGACAATAGGCAACATACCACGCAGATAGTAGTCAGGTCAGACGTAGTCAGGTTTCTCCTGTCTGACCAAGTAAGAAATGAGGAAATCCGTCAATCTTTTAGCAATCAGTGTAACATCTATCTCAGATGCTCTTAAAATAAAGGCATTGGTAGAAGATATTTGAGCTAACGAGCACAACTTTTTAAAAGTCTTAAGTTAATTCTCAGAGGTGATCATATAAGTGACTTTTAGAAGCTTGATAAACTCATGCCCTGATGTGTAATGCTGGAAAGTACGACTCGAACAGCGTACCAAGAATGCTCTCACAACAGATTTGTGTTGCAGAATTTCCTTGTTTTCCTTGACTGGCTAACAATACCAATTAGTTCATATTATCTCCCTTAACAATGGAATTCTCTTTTCTGATTGGCTGATGAGGTGGGAGTTTGTGAAGTCTTGTACTTTGTGTCACAGAGTTTTCAGACTCCACCTCGCTATTATTACCATAGAACTGCTTTACATTTTTTTTTTTTTTAATCTTTTTAGCTTCCTCCTTTCCTTTCAATTTGGTGCACTGTCCCTCCATCAAAATAGGACCTTTTTATTAAACATGATAAATTCTGATGTAACACCAAATCTGAAGGATTAATTAATTAAAAAGAAAAAATCTTGAACATGGTTTCTTTAGAATTATTTCAGGACACAGGCCTGTAGGGAGTGACTTCAAGTGTCTTGTGGTAAAGGCATAACAGTGACTAAGACAAACAAGAACCGAGACAATAAGAATCAAGATAACTCAAAATCAACCAAGAAACTCAAGGTAAATTAAAAGAACCAGTTTAGCAATGGGTGTGTAAAAGCCACACCTTTCAGTCCTTGTTTTTTATGGTATTATTATGGTATAATTACATAATTAGGGAAAAATAGACAGAGGTATTCAGCTAAAGGCAAAAAGTCCACTGATTACTGGAAGGAAGCATCAATTTTTAAGACACTTACAGTCAAGGGCGTAGGTTTGATGTCAGGAGATAAGCAAAAGAATGCAGGTGCAGGGTTTAGCATATTAACATCCAGTCAGGCTAGAATGCTGCAAAGCAAAAGCATTTAAAGGGCAACTTGCAGGTTAACCACCACTGTCGATTAGTAGGTACTTAAAGCACTCAAGATATGTATACCATTTAAAAAAATTCTCCAAAATCTGTTTAAGACCATTTGTCCTGTTTGTTTTTTAACGAATTTGGTGATGACGTCACATTGGGGACTTGAGAAGGTAGCCTCAGCAGAGACTGGTTCTAATCTATACGATCTTTGCTAGAACTGCCACTAGCTGGGATGAGGAAGAGGTTGCAAGAACCATAAATAGTATTTAGGCAGCCACACAGTTTTGAACCTGTTAGACGTGAGTGTCTAAATGAGCAATTGCCAAGAACTGATGTCCATCAAAGCCAATTCAGTTCGTGGTCGGAGAATGAGTGGAGAGTTGGTGACGCCTCCTGGTGAGTTGCTATCATTTAGCAACGCAGCAATGAACGCTGGACCTAATGTACGATCAGCAGTGCATACAATAAAATGTTTTACTGAGTGTGTAACAAGTTGTCTTTATATCTAGTGACAGTGGTTATGTTGTTAGTCCAGATAAGTGCCGGTATACTCTATTTGGAAGATCCACGTAAGTTATCTCACTTTGCAGTGACAGCCTACTAGCTCCAACATCTTCATCTAGTAGAGTTTAGCTAAATGTTGCAAACTTTGCCGCCGCCGAATAGGCTGTTCATATCTTCACAATGTTTCTTCAGTATGATTAATTTCGTAAGGCAAGACAAGTTTATCTATATAGCACATGTTTCATACACTCCTCATCACTATCAACACCGCTTACCGACAACGAGAGAATATAAGCGTTCGTGTTGCTGTGTTTCACGTTTTGTGTGGGCGGTGCTGCCCCATGGAAACTGCTGTTGGAAAGCTTGTGATGTAGGAAAGGTAGTGCGTTTTGATCGCTGGTCGAGAGTCATGGACCATGTGCCCTGTTAGATTTGTGTTTTTATAGCCAGAATAAACTCAATAGTTGACCATTTTATATGAATCCTACCAACCCACCTGCCTATAAAAATGTGCGTTTAGCTATCTGGCTATCTATACTATGCTATCTAGCGGTCTCCTATCGCCCTCCCTCTCTCTATATAAATATGTATCAGTCTATCTAGGCTATCTGTATATCTATCTACATATATATATATATATATGGATTGTATGTATTGTATATGGATCGTATTTATCTATCTACTGCTGCTAAACACGCTGGCTTGTCTCTTGCTCTCGTCTGTCTCTATGGCTTTCAGTCTGTCATCTGCAGGTCGTCTCCCCAATGTGACGTCACGGGATGTTTTGAGGGGCTGCGCATTGCAACACTTTTTCGTATTATATTCTGTTTTGTGATACCCATCAAAATCAAATACAATGGATAGCAGTTTAAATGTGTGTTATCAACAAGAAAGTGGTGTTAATTTGTTACTTATGAACCCTGCAACATGCCATTTAAGACTGATCATATGGCACTTCAAACTACAGTGTCCATATTTACAGTACAAAGCTTGTCCGCTCTTTCCACATCTACTATGTACTGTAGACAGTGTATTCATCAATGCCAATGCAAAGCGGTAGTCAGTCCCTTATCGTATTTTTTTTAGATTACATGAACAGTTACAGCTGTAAGACGCACATCAGTACGGAAAGCATTCATTTACTGTTGCAGTGTACTGTCCCTAGTGCTACTGAGGTTTCTGAAATTAGGACTTAAAAATAGTTAAGATGTCATTAAGTATAAATTGTTCATGTCAACAACATAACTCTTTTCTGAGGAGGTTGGTACCAAGTAAATGGCCTATAGCTATGTACACACTGTTAGGAACAGGAGTTGCTTTCAGCATAGTGGCATAGACTGTATGGTTGCAAAACCATAGCCTACGAAGTCACTTCTGGGTCTGCCCCTGCCTATCTCAACATCATACTAAAGGCTTACATCCCTTCCAGAGCGCTGCAAACCTCTAATACGAACCGTCTGGCGGTACCCTCGCCTAAGACAAAGCGAGGTCACTCCAAACTTTTCTCAGTCATTGTCTCCCAATGGTGGAACAACCTACCAGTTGCTACAAGAGCAGCCTTCAACCTTCAAAAAGCTTGTGAAAACCCTTCTCTTCCGAGACTGCTTCCCTTCCTAACAGAACTAATCTCTACTAATCTTCGATGTTCTCTACACATGTTAGCTTATTATGCCCTCCTTTTGTAAGTCGCTTTGGATAAAAGTGTGTAATGAAATGTAATAAAAGACAAAATGCCACAGTGGGCTATGTATTGTGCTTGAATCACTTTTCGACTGATGTGGACAAAATGAATGGTTATTTTCTTCTCTTTGTGCACAAAGAATGGAGTGCATTATACCCTTCACACAACAGTTCAGTTCAGTACACATGAATCATCCATTATGTTTCCTTTACACAAAGGGATGCTCTCTTCTCAGTGCCCATGGACACAGTGCTTATTTATGGTAGGCCTAGAGGTAATTTGACTGGCAGACTGCCAGATTTGACTTCACTTTACTGTTCAGTTCCTGTTAGTATCAAGTACAAGCTGCTATTTTAATATAGCCTGGCTATCGCGACTTGTCAATGCTCTGCGAGCATTGGTCTGGCCAAGCTGTGTTGTAAACCCTTTTCTCATTTCTCTTTCAAATGCCTCTGTTTTCTACTGGACGAAGCTTCAACCAATCACACCCCTGTGACGTATACCCAGCGAAAGAAACTTCTTGATCCAAACAAAAAGTAGTAGTAACCTGTAGTCATATAGAAATGGCGTTAAATGATTTTTGTCGGACTTGTGAGACGAACATGAGAGTGGCTGGTGTTGGACATTCAATATTGATATTCGAAAACCGAATCAGTGCGATCAAAAGCGAAATGACCATACGGTTGGTCCACGTTTGCCATGTAGACAGTGACTGAGATAGATTTCCCGTCGCTAAAGGATTTTCATTGGCCCCCTATCCGAGGGCTGAGCAGAAATGGTTTAGATAGGCAGCTTGGCCAGACTTTGCAAAATGCAAATGCAGCATCACAGGCAGTATGGGCACACCCAGGCTAATTTTAATAACCTTTTTGGCAAAAATCGGAGACTGACTACCACAACAACAATGGCCGTGTTTCCCAGATGCAGTTCAGAAGCTCTTAGACTCTTCTTAGGGCTCCCCTAAGAGGTCAACGCGTTTCCCAGAGTGCTTCTTAGCTTAAGAAGACATGCGGGTCTGGACTGCTCTTAACACCCTTGCGACAAAACAGTGGAAACAGCCCCACATCACACAGGCAAACAAATGTGGCACTACACAAGGAGATAATAATGCAGTGTGTCTGTTTGTCGCGATTTGTTTACTATAGCCTGGTAAACCCGCCCCTCGTACTTCATTTCATTTCGTGCAGAGGGTTTGGAACAGAGACCGTCAGAAACGATTTGCTGGAGGTGTGGACTCTGATGAAGTTTTTAAAAAGTGCCTCTGCCTTTACCCAATCGCTAACGCCTGGTCATCACGTATGCAAGTAGCCTACCTACGCACTACAATTCAAAGGTTGCACAAAAGTTCAACGTCACAGCTAACGAACACACCCTCTGTTCGCTGATTGGATCGATGTTTCTGGAACATCGCAAATGTACCTCAAGAGATTCCGGTCCAGACCCTCTGCACGAAATGAAATGAAGTACGAGGGGCGGGTTTACCAGGCTATGTTTACTACCCATTAAGTGTTCAAAATTAGGGGAAAAAAATCTGTACATTATTATTCATCCTACTTTCCTACTTGACCGCTTGTTGTATGCTAAAGTAACTTGAGCTGCAGTGCATGTCTGAATTGAAGTTAAAAATGGTTTAACCTCAGGACACCTTGCCTTTCAAACCCTGGAAAAGTAACATCACCCAACTGACAAATTGAACTCAGCTGGAAAATAATCAGTTGAGGCTTGCTGACGGAAACAAAGGCACTGCATTTACAAATAAACTAAATATATAAACAAGAAATTTAAGTGAAAGTGATCAGATTTATAGAAGACAAATACGAATGTAGACATTAAATTACATCATATGTTATTACATGAAGTATAATGTTATGTGATTGCATTTTGTTTTCATTCTTACTTTTCTGTTTTTTTGTCTGTGTTATTTTGAGTCGGTGGCCACTTGTTAGGTCAAAACTTCATTTGGGAGAATGCTACGGTACCCATGCAATGCAGTCTGCTACTCTGTGATCGATTGCTCATTGCGCTTCAGTTAAGAAGTGCGTTAAGAAGGGGTCTGGGACACACTCCTATCTTAACGCTTCCTCTTAGCGAACCACTCCTTTGGAACTTTCTTAACTCCTTTAATTCCCAGTTAAGAAGGCTGGTAACTGGGAAACTCATCCATCATTTTAACCCAAGAGCTCTGGGTGGCAATGTGCCATATATCAAGGTGTGTATCTTGCTAATGCTTTTCGGCCTTTTTTGTGCATCACTATGACTTTCAAGCTACAGTATTCAACTGTTTTGCATGTAACTGCTCCTTTATGTCTTACAACCATAAGAACTTGGATAGAAATCAAATTCCTAAATTACACATTACTAATAAAATATAACCTATGCAATTCGCAGTGTGTAATGGAAAGTGACACACATAAACATCAAAGGAAAATGGTCTAATGGCAGTGACAGGATTCAATTTGGGGTCCTTACTTCCATTAAAAAAAGTTAACGTAGTTGAAAAGCTGCCTTACCCGCAACACATGAACTGATGTATTAGACTACGACTAAAACCATGAACATTTTAAGATTGGGCTAAACAACCAATCCAACAACTTATTGTTGGGAGACTGATGTACAAAATCCACTTGCTGAAAACATACTTACTGTGATAGCAGTGCTTCTAAGAGTCATGTAATTTCAAAAAGTTATTAACTGTTCCACCATCAGACACTCTGTCAATCTGTCAACCGTCTAGCCGTCAGACAGTAAAACTGAGAAAAAAACCCTGTGGTCCGACCTGTTTATTCCCATCATAAGTGCATACCTGTGGCTAGGCATCTCTTAAAGGTGTACTTCCATCGTGTTTTCATTAATTTTGCGGTGTTCTCTAGTATTAATAATTGCCCTGTGCGCGGGTTTTAATGAAAAAAAAGTTCTAGTGCTTCTGTTTTAGGCTGTTTTAGTTTGGTAGAGGGGGTGGGGCCGGGAGAACGACACGATTTCACCAGAGGCACGCTCCCCGCAGCTTAGATAGCAGAGTAAGGTAAAGGGGAAAAGTCAACTTGACAGCGCTAAAACTGCACACAGAATGTCTACGGAGATACAGCCTTATGTGTTTGATCCTGAATCCGAAGAGGAAGGAGAGATGGCACAAGCACAGTCGCTTCCTGACCGTTTGTCAATGAACGTTTCAGAATGGTAATATTTGCATGACAAAACAGTGCAAGTGCCTGGCTAAATGCAGTTCAGTCATTCAGCTAGCCTGCTAATCTTCTGCGAGTCAGTCAAACAGGCTAACATTATTTAAAGCCCATTCGGTCAGTTTCTCTTATATGTATTTCTACGTCACGCCAAAGGCCCTTTTCGCATTGGGTCGTTTTTCCGCCTATTGCCTTCTTTTGACTGATATAGAAAACGGGGATAGAAAAACATTTTGATATGCAGCATGCATATGCAACTCGGGGTGACCTATCATATTTCAAAAGAGCAAGTACAAAACGGTTTCTCGTGGAAGTACACCTTTAAGCAAAATAATATCTTTGGTATGCTTTTGAGAACTTGACTTTGTCTCAGGTCATCAGAAAGGCTGTTCAGACCATTGACTGATACAGTCAATGGTTCAGACTGGGGATGACAGCAGGACTGGATTGAATAGCATGCATGCATAGTGGCTAATACATGTGCATCAAAAAATAATCATAAACAGTTAATCATAAACAGCTTGTGACGATGTGAACTGCACCGTCACTAACAAATAGCGCTCCAAAGGAGCACTGTTGAAGTTGCTGGTGCGTTTTTCTTTCATGTGGTTTTCCTTAATTATGGACTTACAAAGTCGGACGTGGACCTACACATTGTTTTAACTATGAACATTTACAAACACTCCTCGTTTGAGTGCGAGGTTGCAGCGGCAAACACACGTGAACAGAAAACACGGACACAACTTATATTTCAAACCGAACTTTATTACGGCTATAAACAAATAAACGACATCACTGAAATTTCAGGCATAACGGCATGATGCGCGCCATGCTGTGTGTCTGTATTTCTCTTCTTAAGATATTTGTTTTACACGCGGAGAACAATGCAGCGAGTGGTAGAGTGCTTACCTGGAGCATTACTGACGCCAGCCAAACCGAGCATTGTTACTGGCACTTCCTTATTCGCGCAGGAGCGCGGACTAGTGGACTGGTCTATGTGAGAGAGGGGTGTTTTGTGCCCATATGAGATCTGATGTTATTTAGCGCTGTATTAAGCTTGTATTAATAACTTTGTTATATGGAAAAATTGTTTATCACAGACAATGTGGAGTTGTACTGTTTGATGGTGAAAATGTGTGTTTTATGGCTTGATTGATTTTGATTATGTTGGTTAACTCCTGTTGGGAGGAGCAAGTGTCTATATCACCTGTATTCTGGAAGGGGCATTCAGTCTGGTCAGGGCCTCTGAGGTGAGAGGATCTCTTGAGTGGTTCAGTCATAGTGTTTGTATAGACTTTTGCTTAAAACAAGCTTTGTGTTTTTTTTCTTTATGTTAAATGTCTTAGTTCGTCCTGTTTGTAACCTGTCGGCAGCTTAAAATAAATTCTTTGTACTATTGCATGGAACCATCTTCTCCTGGTGACTACCTCTTCCGCTCAACACACTACTTCACACAGCTATATTGATAACCTATACAAATTTCACTTGGAAATGTTTCTACTACTGACTGGCCTTTACGCAGCCAGTGTTGCATCCAGATGATTAAGCCTACATGCTTTAACAAGTTGCTGTATCAGAATATTTCTCATAGATAACTGCATCTGCTGCCAAAACCAGTAAATTTGAAATGTTTGTATACATTTTGAAAACATATTTACTGCATATATGCTGTACATGGCATATATAAAACGGATGCATTTTACAACAGCTGGTGGATAATTGTCATTCCCACATATTGGGTCAGCACCATGACAATAATATAAGCATTTTATTTTATTGAAGAGACAGAAGTCTATATACATATCTTCATACAATACTGTCAATCATAAAATATTTGTGTTTGGTAAATCATATGTTTTGGTTTAATTCATCATACCTTCCAGTTTTAGAAGGTGTCATGGAAAAACCTCTGACAAAGAGCCTCGTCCCTCAGTATTGTTGTACTGTTGTGGATGTTGTAGGTTGTCAATTTGTTGTTCTCCCAATGCAATAACTCGAAACGAGCCAGCTGAACTCAGTTCTTGACATAGACTTTTATTCACTAAGCTTACACCAGTGTACACAGGCAAAGTACCCAACAATGCACGAAGTGCATGGCAAAGTGAATCCACTTGAATACCAGCAATACCTTGCTGAATACCAGCAGTTTGCAAAGGTTGATCAACCTGAAGACTTGCCTAACATGCGTCTCAGAAGTCGGTCCCAGCAAGTCTCAGAGTTCTGGCTGCGGACATTCGCCTTACATACTTTCTGAGCACTCTGAGAACCCTTTGATGTTTTCTGCTTACGCTAGGGCAATTTACCCAGCCAATCGGAACTCAGGCGTGTTTGAGTGACAGACCCGTGGGCCAATCAGCCATCTGGGTTACAGCATATTGGTGGTTTTCCTTTTTTGTGCAATTTGTTAGTTTGTTTGTTACTTAGCAACAGAACTGTAAAAGTTCCGAATGGATTTTGATTCAATTTTCAGGGTGAGTCAAAAATGGCCCAACTGAAAAATGATTAGATTTTGGTGGTGATCTGAGCTTCCCTGGCGGAGGTCTGCGCTCTCTGAGTGCTTTTCTAGTTCAGAATTGTATCACACCAAATCAAATATCACCAGGTTAGACATTCATTAAGACTGCCATGTATTTCCCCATTTAGTTTTGTTGTACTGAGAGAATTTTATAAAGTTTGCATGTTTAATTCAAATAAAGTGTAAATGTGCCGTAGCACATTACATGATATATTAAATCTTCCTCTTGTATCAGGGCCTGTCATTGGTAAGGCAATTCCCTTGCTCTTATCAGCTCTTCCGCATCAGCCTGCTGGCAGTGGACCCACATTTTCTCCTTCCTTAATGGTTCATATGTCAAACAGCACATATCATACAGGTTAACATGTCTTGCTTTTGAACTCTAGTTAATTGAAATTCATGTATGTGGATGTACGTGGGAGCATGTGCGTGTGTGCCTCAGGCAGTGCATTTGGCAGGCTGCCAGCACTCCGGTTTGCACCCTGTTCCCTGCACCTCTTTCTATCTGCTTAGAACATTTTTCTGTGCACAGTTAAGGACACTTTTAAAGTGAAATTATGAAATGAACGCCACTATTTCACTATGTTACACTTTTAACAGTTTACACTTACAGTAAAGCAGTGTCCTTGCTAGGTACAGTATTTCTTATTACCTCCACCAGGAGGTTATGTAATCACATGTAAATACGGATGGATTTTGATTGAATTTTCAAGATAGGTCAAAAATGGCCTAACTGAAAAATGATTAGATTTTGGTGGTGATCTGAGCTGCCCTGGCGGAGGTCTGCGCTCTGAGTGCTTTTCTAGTTCAGAATTGCATCACACCAAATATCACCAGGTTAGACATTCAGCCATCTATTTCCCCATTTAGTCTTGTTGTACTGAGAGTATTGTGTAAAGATTGCATGTGTAGTAGAAAATTTAGATTCTAAGCATGTTGAGGTGATGGTTTCTTAGTACCCAGATGTATAATCATTATATCATGACCCACAAGAGGGGGGAGAAGTTTAAACAAAGGCCATAGAACAAACACCAGAGATAAGAGGTTGATCGTAAATATCCCAAACAGGGGGTAGGTAACAGCCCTAAACCAACAGTCCCAAGAACTATTGTTTCGTCACACTTCACATCCCCAGAGCCCTTATCACTGATTAGGTGCTACCTCTGTTGATCCCCACAGAACTAATTAACCTCAGGACCCCTGCAACCAAACACCAAAGTGCAGATGAACAGTTACATTGAAGTGGGAGGGAACAATGGGTATAAAGTGGAGATGTGGTGTGTATGATTTCAGACTTGTTGCCTGGAACACGTGAGGGTTCTTTGCAACATTTCTCCGGTGCCGTTAATAAACTGCAGCGCTTACAGTACATCTGAGATGCCTGTCGCGAGTATTATTTTTACCACACATGTTTAATTCAAATGAAGTGTAATTGTGCCGTAGCATATTACATGATATATTAATTCAACACAGATAAATACACTTAAACTGTTATGCTCATACACAGTATGTGTTAAAAATCAGTTTATGCTCTATCTTTCATATTTTGAAAGATTTCATGTTTTGTTACTAGCAACTAGTTAGACGCAACATATCAACACTTTGGTACCAGTGCTTAATTTAGTTTAAATGTGGTTGCCAAAAGAGGGCACCATTTAGTCAAAACATACCATTTCAATCCCCAGCGTAAATACATATACGGTTATAATTGGACTTGTAACACATAGCTGAATGCATTCTATTTAGACATGAGGGAATAAGGTAGAATACTCCATTCAGCAACCCCATTAGGTGTTTTCGGAAGTGTCAGTCACGCTGTAGGTGCCTGAAGTCCCAGATGCTGAGGTGACTGCAGCTTCTGAGACATTGTACACATCTGAAACAAACAAACAAACAGACAAAAAAAAAACATTCCAAAACGGAATTCACAAATATAGGATAAAGAGTACTCTGAACTATAAAACCTACTGTCTGTACCAATAAGCTGTGGCTTTGCCAGATGGCTTAAGACTGAAGCAGAATTTATAGTGGCCACTGCTGTAGGAATGTAACACAACAAATTCAACAAAGCAAACTATTAACTTACTTCTCCTTCGAACCCTTCTGAAGAAATCAAATACGTTCGAAGATGTTCCAGCACGTGTACTCTAAACAATAAAGAGAGTTTGAGTGAAGAGATGAATCAGATTGAAATGACATATGAAATTATGATATGCATTTGTGTCAGATCAGGATTGGAAATCAGGTTTACAATGGTATTGAATCTTGAATCAATCTGGAGTCAGTCGTAGGCACAAACATAAAGACCGGGTAAAATACAACGAACTTCCATGTCACAATATTGCACTTGCGTGACAACATAGAGCACTAGTACCAATCCTATCAAACATGTTTGATTTAATCTGAATTGCGTCAACAATGAAAAAAGGCATTTTGTTTTCAAATCAGTCTCCCCAAAAAACATGGTCACTCTTTGCACCATGACTGCCTTTGATTACCTCGGATTTCTTATGACTGCGACTGGAGAGTTAAAAATCAGGAGGTCTGTTCCTATTTTAAGTTATAACTCCACGAGGTTCCCTGTAGTTTCTACACTGTAAGTCACTTTGGATAAAAGTGTCTGCTAAATAACATGCTATGTAATTCTTAGTAGTGTTTGCATAAAATAGCTAACCAAAAAGATTCAAACTATATTCATGAGGCAGCTAGATACAGGGAATCAGGTTTGTGTTGTGTCTAGAAATAAGAGATAACAGCCACTGAGGCGTGCATTCGATGGAATTAATCACCGCTGGCAGAGCCGAACAATAACTTAAGTTATGCTCCGCCAAGTTGATTAATTCTGTCGAATGCACAACTCGAAGGCTGTTACACAACAGCTAGGTCTGGTCGAACAATTTCTGAATTTCTGATTGGGCGTGACGCATTCTACGCATCACTAGGAGTGGAGATATCCCCTGATAACGCCACTGGTGACTATTTCCAGCTAGTAATCACTATGCCAACAATACAATGTAGCTGTTAAAACTTTACGCTAACATTCCATCACATCTAGCTCATAAACGAGCGAGAAAGGAAAGAAAACAAACAAAATCGAATGAGCTATGGCTGACTTTAACAAGACACACAAGACTGAAAAACAGCAGCTATGTATTAAGCCAGTTCAGACTGTGTGAAAAGCCCCACTCAGCAACTGCACAATACAGTGGAAAGTATGAATAGACAGTTGTTGCATAGCAACAACAGATGCTGTTAACTCTGGAACTATCTTTTGGAGGGGGAGACTGACACGAACTTTAATACAACTAAATAAAACTTTAAAAAACGAATTTAAAACTGTTGCCAATTATTATGTTGGCGATAGAACTGTTGTATAAAAGCAATATAACACTCATGGTCGTGGGGTTGTTAGCGGATATTTGAGAAGCACTGGTGTAATGCAACCTGGTGTTGAAAAGTAGAGCAGAAAATAACTGTTAAATTAGCCTATATGGTTGTTATAGTTACCATCATATAGGGCATTGATATGGAATGGTGCTTAAACTTTATGCCAGAATTTAAGAACTAGAACTACTTTCCATAGTCGAACGGTTCCATGGAATTAATGCATACCCTGCCAGCCAATCAGAACACAGCGTTTTATTCCACAGGGCCACAACTATAGTTAATAAACCCTATCAGCCTCTTTATTTTATTCTATCAGTACTAACAGTTTCACAAATGTTGTTGTACAAGACCCATGTATAAATAAAAAATACGTACCTCTGTACCGCCAGAGTCAGAGCTTGGGAGTCTTACTCTTCCGGCTAACGCCTCTCTTACCTGTGTAAAACAAATGGCAGGAAAATATGTGTATAACAAGTGTGCTGTGCTACACTATAAATGATAAAAAAAAAATTTGTGTGAGTTAATTTGAAAATTATGAATACAGCACATTAAACAAACACATATATATATATACCTTGCTGTCCAACAGTGTTCCAAAGACCAAAATGAAAAGTCCCTTAAAAATAAGAAGTCTTGTTATATATATGGATACTGGAAAATATTGAATGTTGTACAGTATGGGTTATGCTGAAGAATACAGCAGATCAGGCATCAGACCAAGCACTGCTAGTATCAGTGTGAGTATTAGCAGTCTTATAATCATTTAGATCATACAAATCTTTAGTACCTGTAATGAGTTTAAAACTGCAAAAACGATGTGGAGTCCTGCTGCTTCAGGCCAAGCCATGATGCCTATGCCGAATCCCCAGGTAAGGCCGAAGAGGGGTGTTAAAATGGCGACACATCTCGCGATGACCACTAGGGCATGTTTGTCATTGCTCTGGTTTGTGTTTCCAACACCTCTTCTCAACATTTTGAACAGCACCACGATCATGACCAGAAAGTTTATGGCTACGATGGCCAATGCTGGAATGACAAAAGCAAGTAGGGCCTTCGTCTTGTCCCAATTCAGCCAGCAGATTTTGTTCTCTCTAATGTACCCTTCACTTCCAGCAGTTGCTGCTACAGTTACCACAGCGATTATTAGTGGGGCACCATAGCCAAGGGTGAATGCAATTGCCAGCATTGTTGATCTCGTCATGTGGGAGAGAACCATGACAGTGCGATAAAACAACAGAAGAGCAGACACCAACATCCAGAAGAACAATGCTAAGTAAAAGAAATGGATGAAAAAGGTTGCTGCTGTGCATGATCCAACAGATGTTTCTTCAGAGTCTGATACAGCTGCCCCGACGATGAACCAAATGTCGGCGATCAGGAGTGACACAGCAACATTCACCACGCAGACGTGTCGCATGTAGGAAGTGTCATTTCTAGTCATGCTTTTCCATATGATTCCTTCAATTATCAGACAGATGATCAAGCTGGCGAGGGATATACCCACACCAATGTATGTGATGAAGTCAAGTAATAGTTTTAGGCCAGGAGGAATGTAAGGTGACATAAGAATTGAGAATGAAGTTGTGTGGTTACATTCACAGGTGACAGTATTGTTTATGTGTGATATGAGTTCACATCCAAATGAGTCCCATCCACCCAGTCCATCAAAAAGGTCAACGTTCCAGAAGACACACTGAGGATTTCCTGCTGTTTTATTTATGAGGTCAAAGCTTAGTGAGATATTACTGATGTTGGCATTTACTTGTACTAAAACAACAGTTGCAGTGATGGAGTTATTCGTGGAATAGTTTGTGGAGTTGTCCGCGGAGTTGCGCGTGAAGTTGTACGTGAAGCTGGAGTTGTATGTGTCATCACTGTCACTACTGTTCCTGGCTGATAAGAAAATATATCCAGTAGAAAATGCAACCGTTGTAACTGTAAAGTTTCCTTCTTCTGGGATGGAGATCGTAGTGGATGAATCTGCCTGTAGTGTCTCATTAACTGTGTTGTTAACAGTTTGGCGTAGTTGGATATTTGCTGTTCTAGTTTCAACATATGTGTCCTTTTGTAGGGATCTTACAATAGTTTCAGCAGCATCCAGCAACGATCCACTGACCTTCCTGGTTCCGCTGTCACTATTTAAACTTTCCCACACAGTGGCGGTAGAATTGGAGACAACAATACTTGCAGAATTGAGGAAACCCTGGGGAAGAACAAAGAATACGAAGGAAAAAAAAAGATCAGAACTAGAATGTAGAGCCAGTGTTTGCATGTTTAATACTTAATAACTAAAAATGGAGAGGTAATATAAAGGCAATAGTTAGAATTTCCCTGATGTCTAGTTTTTGTTTTCTTTTTATACAGTGTAGCTCTTAATACAAACTAACACTTATGTGTTGATACAATGTTCAGGTACATATGAAATCAAATATCGAAAAGTGAAAGTCTTCATTAAGCATTTTTACATGCAGTTCAGTATCCTGAATTTAATCGAGATATTAAGTATCGTGGCTTTGTGTTTGCAAATAGAAACACCTTTTTCCAGAATTCAGTATCCCAAAAACACCCTAATCTCAAATACTGAAAATTCGGGATGTACAATCAGGTTTACTCCAAAATACACTGTAGCATGTACACACCGTATCCTGAATTCCGACAGCAAACTACTCTGGGTGCAAGTGCGGATTTTGATATTCAAGAAAAAATCAGTATACTAGTACTTATCATGTAAACAGGGATATTAATATACAGGTTGCCTCAAGTTCCTGCAAAACCCTAATCACGCATATGATCAAAACCAGGATAAGCCTCAAATTTGGGATACTGAAGTGCTTGTAAATGCACTCACTGTGTAAAGACTCTTAATCTAACTCAATTACACATTTACAGTCATACAGTGAACATACCTCTATGACATTCACACTGATTGTAAAGGTTTGTGAAGCCTGTGCGACTTTGGCCAGGATATTTATAATACTTTGCACATTTTCTGTTGAGTTAGTGATTCGTTCCTCATGTTCCACGGTGGCTTTGCTTAATCGCTCCACAAACTCTGGTAGGGTTTGTGCTGTCAAAGTCTAGATGTACACATGGGGGTAGATATGCACATTAGCATAACAAAGAATTCATAGACATACAATGCATGCACACATACAAATAAACATTAAAAGCAGAAAAAGACGGACTGGTATTATCACTCTAGAATATTCCAGAAGGTGTTTATGGTTTTTAAAGGTGGTTATAGCATGCACATCTAAGAATACTAGTGAACTAGAAGAGGACTGGGCTAAGATTGCAAATAACTGAAAGTTTGTATATGTTGCCAATGAACCAATTTGGCTGTGGGGTTGATTAATTTCATTTGCAACTGTATGAACTCTTGCATTTTGTAATAATATGTTATACTTTGTCTTAAGCAAATGAATACTTAATACGACGCCCCGCATTTTGTAATGAATTATTACATATTGTGGTGGTTACTGAAAAATGTAGGAACTACAAATTCTTCATGGTGTTAAAATTCAATGTTAATTCGCATTAAGTAATACCGTGTTCTGCACAGGGTATATTTTCAGGTACTAATCGTAAATTGGCATAGTGACCACACCCACAAGTCGCAATGACCTGCTGCTTTTGCCTTTTTCACTCTCAAGTCTATCAGTCACCCACAACATGACTAGACATTCAATTCCCTCCACTTCACTGTCAGAACTTACTTTGTTTGTTCTCTGCAACAAACTCCTTGACTGTTTCCCCCACGATTTGTGATTTTTTTTTTTTGTTAAGTTGTAGAGTAACAATTTCTCTTGTTTTGTGAATGCGAGTCATGCTAAGCTTAAGTATTCCTCTTAAATTTATATAAGTTATTCAATTGCTGCTATGTCTGTTTATTTTTTGTAAGTGTACATGGTAAAACGCAATCCCACAAAAAGGATGAAGACTACCTAAGTAACAATTCTCATAATAACACAGCTAGAGGAAAACTCATTCTATTTGTTGTTTTTTTTTTTTTTTACAAATGTCTTAATTATGTTTAAAAACATGACTTTAGTTAAAAATCTGAATATTAACCTAACTATTAAAATACAAATACACTGTGGTAGAGGTTCACTGGTCAGTAATTATATTTTAGAATACATTTAAATGACTAAAGGCCATTTTCTTGTGTAATGACCTTATTAGAAGTTTGATATTGTAACTGCAAAAAATGTAAACTACACCAATGGCAAGATCATTCATGATAATGTATCATGATCATGTAGTGCTCATGGAATTGAATGCAACACAGAAACATTACCTCAGATTCAACTTCAAGCTCACTGATCACAATCAAAACACACGTGTTTTCTATAGTCTCCCATTTCCCTGTAGTCCTCCGACACTGCGCTGTAACATTTCCAACTTCATCTTCTCTACAGTTTCCTTTAGCTGTTTCATCTTCATTCCCAGCTCCAAAAACATCATCATAACAAATAAATGCTGAAAGATAGAAGAAGGCTTATTTCATATCATACCAACATAGATGCAGTTGTCTTACATGCGTACAGAACAGAAGATGAAAGGAAAAACTTTACCTTCCTTTTTAAAAGTTATTATTGTGGTTTTTGAACTGTAATCAAAGTTCTGCAATTTTGTGTTTGTTATTTTGCAGATGAATACGACTTGCTTTGGACAATCTTCACCGTTCCCCATACTGTATGAATAAAGGCAACTCTGAGGTGACCCTAAGGCAAAGTTCAGAATGATATTAGTATGAATATCTTGTAGGACTAACAATCTTGACCAAAAATAGGATTTAACATGTCTTACTGCTTGATTATGGCTGACAGCAATATTACAATGGAATATTAAGGTAGTGCTCATTTTTGGAAATAAGGCAGATTCTCAATACAGGTATCAATTTCATCTGTCAAACAAACCTGTGTGGCATTGTTAAGAAGATCTGTTGTTGCCTATTACATTCACATTGTATACAAACGTTTAAGCTTGCATTTTGTCTTAACATTCACTGGAACTTTTACTTTTAACTTAATTACTGCACAGCCAAAATTCACAGTCATTGTGGTAATCAAACACTCATTACTACAATGCTACCATGAGGCTCGATGTTGATCAAGTTATGAAACTGACATGATAGTGCATGATGACATCAACATGACATGACAATAAGCTACGTCATAATATTCACCAATAAGTGCCCGATTATCCTTTGTCATTTCAACTTCATAGTCAGCTGAGTTTGAGCAGCACTGCAGGGTTACCGTGACTCCACATTGAACGGTTTTGTCCGGACTCGTTCTAATGATTGGGTACCTTTTTATGTCATCAATGTATTGCCACCGGATGAATTGCAAAGAGTTTTGTGTTGATAAACACTCATAACGACCTGTAGGGGGACAGAACCAAGAAATTATTTGACACGTTAGTTTATCATTTCCCATTATTTCTTTTCCAGGTTTGCGTCCAGGCAGTAGCTTAAAACAGTGCCCTGTTACTGCATGTACAACTAGAAGAGCACTAGACATCACAGACCTCCACCAAGGCAGTTGATATCTCCACCTTATACCATACCATCCCCACCTGAAGACTTTTTGTTTGATGGGTAAATGAGCATTCTGGGCATTATTTGTAGAGTTATGAGCAAAAATGTCCAAATTGGCCCCATCTCGCAATGGTGAAAAATCCTTTAAAAACATCCTGCATCCAGATGGTGATCCGGATCACCACCAAAAACTAATCAGTTCTAAGTTAGCCAACTTCTGATCTATCCTGAATTCCATCAAAATCCGTCCAGAACTTTTTGAGTTATGCTATTAACAAACAAACAAACAAACAAACAAACGGCCAGACAAACAAACAAACCAACGCCGGCAAAAACATAACCTCCTTGGCGGAGGTAATAACATTCAAAGGCTATAGTCCTTCAAGTCTACGATCTGTCCTAACCATTCACTGTGAGTGTGCATCCTTCCCTTTCTTCATGCATGTAACACTGTCAAACTGCTTTTGCACTGACGGATACAAGAAGCAGGATGCAGAGGGCACTCTACAGTAAAAAGGCATTGATTACAACATGATTGGAGTGGAGATTTACCCCAACAGTGGATATTTAACTGTGGAAATGAAAAACCTAACAGTGACAAAATTACCCCAAAAGACATGCAAGTATGGATAAGCCCACCATTACCTAAAGGGCAACTCTCTTCAGATCCTGCCTACATGTGCAAAAGTATGCACACTTGCATAAATCATATCCAAAGGGCTTGTGTGAGCTTTTAAAATTTGGTGGACTTAGGTGGCAATGGAAAATTGCACTGCTACTGGTCTCTAATGTGAATCATAATACACCTCAACATTAGAAGTACGTTAATAGTGGCCATAGTGATAGATACTGCTGCCCTCTGTGTCAACTTGTAGGGTACATTCAATCCTGCCTTGTGTTCAAACAAAATTATTTTCCTACATTATTTTCTGCTTTTAAATGCTTTGGCACGGCTAATAACGCAACACGATCTGATGTAGAAACTTGAATGAAATATATTGTGTCACCCCACTTCAAAAGCAAGGGCCAGCAACAGACTGGTGGTCTGGGGCAACGGTAATGAGCAGGATTCCCACGCTTTTTCACTGACAAAATTTCAAAACTTTTCCATGGCTTTTTCATGACTTCACGTTACTTTAGGTGTGTAGAATCTAGCAAACTTTTAGGGCTAAATGTAAAATGTTTAACATTCAAAATACTGTCAATGCATTTCGACTCTAAAGGCCTAATGATAAACTTAACAGAACGCTGTAATTGCATTAGGGAGAATATAATATTCCATGACTTTTCCGGGCCTGGAAAATTACATTTTTCCATGACTTTGCTAGGATTTTCATGAGGGTGTGAACCATGAATGGGTTACGAGTGGGTAAAAACAAGTTTATCGATTTACCAGCTTACCATTGTCAGTGGGCCTGATATTTGTTATAGTCAGCGTGTCTTTGTTTTCTGAGTTAGAAATTAGCTGTCCATTAAATCTCCATTTGTTTACACCGCCATCGCAGTGTAACTCCATGTCTTGCTCAGGAAAAAGACTGCCGCTGCTCTTTCTCAAGTTTGTTCTCTCTGGGAAAAGAAACAATGTGAGAAAAAGTATGGATAGACATTGTATCTTGCCAAAAATGTGTTCCTTTGTTTATTTGTATTTGTAAAGCTACCACAATTACTTACCACTCAAACTGAAGGGGTTTTCTGCAAAATTATAATTCTTTTTCCTAAGGTTGTCTATGACGCCTTCGCTTACACCCGCAAAGCCGTCGGCTGAGTTTGTGAACTCAACAGAGAGCTCTACAATCACACTGCCGGCGCTGTTTAGACAGATTTACAATTACAACCAACACTATTGCAAATTGTAAATTGTAAATAGGAACTAAGGACCACAATACATTTAAAACTTTGTGATTTTTAGTAAGAAAATAAAAGAAATTAAATAGGTATACCTGAAACTTTTGACAGTTGCTGATTTGCCTTTATATCCTGGTAATGTTTTGAAGTTGTCATCTACCTAAGTGGCAATATCATACAATATTGTTCACAGTGATTATATCATATTATATATTTTATTACATTACACTATATTATAAAAAATTAAACTACAGTAAATCATAGAAAGGTACCTACTGCCTGTTCAATGTCTCTTTTATATCTTTTATAGATCTCAGTTGTTGGATCATTGAGGCGAAAATCAAATTGTTGGTCAATTGTCAGAGAAAAATTAATAACTGCAGCTGTAAAGAAAAGTTCAAGATAAGAGATTAGTGGTGCACATATTATGTCTAATAGGAAAACAACCTTTCAAGAACAGTGAGGACATCATAAAGTTTATCTATACACTCAGTCTCTCGGGGCTCAGGAAATGAAAATACATCTCGATAGGTACATCTCAAGACTTATGTTAACCAGTTTTACTTCATGGTTTGACTATCTTAAAACACACGTGACATACACCAAATTAACTGGTTGATACAGATGATATACTGACACTGCTTACATTAAGCTCAGCAATGCGGACTGCTCAAACGACATACAAAGTGTTTTTTTTTAGTGGCTGGGTTACAGTTTCACTCCAGTTAGATCAGAAGATCTTGTAGCTAGTGATACTCAAATGGGTGCAGCCCAGTGAGTGCTCGCCTTCCTATATCAGGGGGCTATTCCAAGTAGGTGGTTACATTACACTACATTACACTTAGCAAACACTTTTATCCAAAAGCAACTTACGAAGGGAGGACATAACAAGCTAACAGAGGTGTAGAGGAACACAGAGTAACACAGACTACACACATACACACAAGGAGATACATGTGCCTTAAGGAAGTTTCCTGGAGTAGGGACACTGCAGACACACACAACCACAACACACAGACCCACACAAGCACAAGGCACCTAGGTAAAGAGTTGGAATAGAGCAGCTGGAGCAGCTAAAAATAGTAGTGAACTAGAAGAGGACTGGGCTAAGATTTATGAGAACTGAAAATGTACATAGAATTTTGATGAAAGATTATGCTATTGTTAAATTATTCTTCCTTGGTTTGTTTATGGCAAATAACTGAAAGTTTGCATGTGATGCCAATGAACCCATTTGGCTATGGGGTTGATTCGTTTACACCACAAAGTGCATCTTTTTAATACCACACACACACAAGTAACACAACACACTGGCTATTGTGAAGACAACTTGGGAGGTATTCCACGTAGATGGTTTAGTGACTAGCCCAGATATGTTAACTTGGGGTGAGTGGTAACCCTCCTGATAGAAGAGTCTCATTCTTTCATTCTCCTAGCAAAACAAAGCCGTAGGCTCTATTATTAGCAAATTTACCACTTGGTTTGAGTTAACATACCCAGGTAAGTGACTAAACCTGCTTTCTGGAATACCTGGTTGTGGCGTTGTTGTGGTAGTTGTTGTTGTGGTTGTTGTTGTGGTTGTTGTTGTGGTAGTTGTTGCTGTTTGTGGTGGTGTTGTTGTAGTAGTTGTTGTTGTGGTAGCTGATGTTGCCGTGGTAGCTGTTGACGTTTGTGGTGATGTTGCTGTCGTGGTACTTGTTGTCAAAGGGAGTGTGGATGGTGTTGCTGCTGTTGTTGTCTGATGTGAGGAGGGGGCTGTTTGATATAAAATGACAAACAGCATCAAAACAATAATCTATTTGGGTCCATAAAAACAAAGAAAAGAAAATACAGGCAAGTGGTGGCAGAATTGGTACAGAAACTCCTCGGCTCCTTCAAAGTCCTGAACGGTATAAATATCAGTGCTGTCCAATACATATGATTAGCAAGGCACTTCCTCATCAACATTTTCCAGAAATTGCATCATATCCGCCCCCATTTTCCCAATGCTGATTGGTGAGTGCTCCACTCTCAGCTCATGCAAGAGGACGTCCCTGAATTACACCACGGTCCATTTTTTAACATCCAATGCCCTTCCTTGATATAGCTTTCTGCTCTACTTCAAGTCAATCAGTAATGTGGCACTTATTGGCTAGGTAAAATGGAGGCAGAAATGGGCCTCGTGAAACTCCATCTTGACACTTGGAAAATGTGTTCAATTTTGTCTGAATTCACTAGCCTAGCAATTCTCATTGAAATGAATGGGGGTGGAACTTCATCACTTACTCCAATTATATAATACCTCTATGGGTTTAACCACAGGTAGCATTCAGATCACATGGGTCAAATAAATAAAAAAACAAATGATCTATGAATAATAAAGAGTAAGCAGCATGGCAGTTTTGGTAACTTTTGTTAGCGGAAGGAGTTTCAGGTATTTCACAACCTGGGAAGTTTCTTTTAAGCTAAACTTGGGACAAATTTGTCAAGTGTTGGTCAACATTTCACATTCCAAAATAATCCTCTGTCACATTCTGTCGGGGACAGGAGCAAGGTAATTCATCTCATTCACAAGCTTCTACAACATTTCCATATTCTCTTTGTAAAACATTCAAACACTCTAATTAATACAGTATGAGATGGGCCATGGTAAGTTTGATAACTGTAAACAATATTTAAAAAGGAGGAGATAATATAAGCTAAAATAAAAGCACAAACTCTGTCAACTGTACCACAAAAAGTCATAGTATTTTCAAGAAAATGTCAAACTACACAGGGATTGCCAATCAACACATACAGTGCATTTGCTGCTGGAGCATGTGGAGCTCAGACCAGATGCATCATGGTCACATTAATTGACACCTACAATGAAAACAATAATAGTACTAATAGGATCTCTCATTTATATTCAACATGTGGGATGGTGGTGTGGTGGTTAGCAACGAGATCTTGCAAAACCACATCCCTGAGTTCTGAGTTTGACCTGTCACTAATGGGCCACTGACCAAGGCTTTTAACCCCAAGTTGCTCAAAAGGGACTGCCCCTAGGTTATCTTTGCTCTTTTTAAATAGTTCTCTCTGTAATCATGGCCAAAAATGACACAGCGGGTAACAATAGCCAAAGATCTTTGTGTGTACAGTCATGTGTAAACCTGTCATCACAAGGATATAAACAAGAAATGTACCAAATTTGCACACAGAGAATTAAGTGAAAACAAATTGTACAATAAAATGATGTAATCAGCAATCAGCTATAGTTACATTATGGCTACATTAAAATAGGTTGTCTAAGAAATCACACAGCATTTTATGTTTTCATTCAGTATGTTTTTAAGCGATAAAAAGATGGTTTCTGGCATTTGCTAGGTGATTATGGGGAAAACGTATATCACGACTGTAGCATGGGCACAACATGACACAAAGCTTCAAAATTACAGTAACATACCTTTGCATGGATTTGAGGCGCTGACTGGTAAGGACGAGTTGGTTGGAGCAAAACCGCTCCAGCAAGAGCAGTTGTATTCCCCAATGGTGTTGGCGCAGGTGGAGTTTCCACCACAGGGATCCTGGTCACATTCATTGATATCTACGAGAGTTTTACCAGAAATAATATTAGTCATACAAAAAAAGACCTATGGAGTACAAACAAAGTACAAAAAGGCAAAATAAACAGTTTTGTTGTTTGCTTATCAAAGGCCCACACTCACACACAATCACACACACACAAACCTATGCATAGGTTTGTTCTACTAATTGCTTGTGATGGGTTAGTTGGAGTGTATCCTTTCCAGCAGGAACAGCTGTAGCTGCCAATGGTGTTGGAGCAGGTGGAGTTTGGACCACATGGGTCCCAGTCACATTCATTCACATCTAAAACAAAACGCGTGATCTCCAGTATAGCCACAGACATAACACAGGGTAGCCAAGTATCATGCGGGTAGAAAATACAAACCTATGCATGGATTTACGGCACCGATTGGCAAGGATGAGTTGGTTGGAGCAAAACCCCTCCAGCAAGAGCAGTTGTATCCACCAATGGTGTTGGAGCAGGTGGAGTTCATACCACATGGATCATGGTCACATTCATTCACATCTACAAGGGCAATATGAATAATATTAATGGAATCCGACATTTATATTCAGCATATGAGACAAAGCTCTGGTGGTTACCAATCAAGACAATTTACAAGGAATATAAAATACATATAACGTATTTATTGTACGAAAACAAACTAACAGGGGATTCTAAAAAACCCTGTTTTTCTAACATTAAGTAGTTGCTCAAATCATTTTATTAGGAGCTAATATTGTATAGGCTGCAAAGTAAGCCACATGCGCCAAGTATCCCACAAGTAGAAAAGACAAACCTATGCATGGATTTGAGGCTCTAGTTGGCAAGGACGAGTTAGTTGGAGCGAAACCCCTCCAGCAAGAGCAGTTGTATCCACCAATGGTGTTGGAGCAGGTGGAGTTCAGACCACAGGGATCCTGGTCACATTCATTGATGTCTATGAGAGTTTTTACCAGAAATATATTAGCCATAGAAAAAACATCTCTGAAGTACAAACAAGGTAAACAGTGTTTTCCCCAGAAATAAAAAGAAAGGGTTTAAATTTTGATGTAAATATGACGCGGTGGCACGGTAGCTAGGAGGATTGGTGGGCATGCACCCTGGGAATTTTTTTTTTTCTAAAGCTAAAATGGTACATTCTAGGAAGATCTGAAGCTAAATTTTTTTGGTCCCAGAAGGCTGGTGGAAACATAACACTTTTAATAAAATGTTTTGGCACAAATAGAACAAAAAACTCTTTGCACTTGGTGAGTTGAAAGAGCCAAAACTCCCAGGTGGGAAGGCTAATTTATTGTCACACAAGAAATACTGCAAGCACTATATAATGTCACATGAATTTGACTAGGCTGTCACTAAAATGTCTAAACTAAATGTTGAGCCTCCTGTTTTTTTGGGCCGCCCACTTGGATTATCACCAATGTCATGGCCACTCTTACCTACAACGTCACAGTACGTTCCTACCATAGACATATAAACATAGACGCCGCCTTCCGCGTAGAACCATACGTTATCCTCGCCGCCATATTGGATGTGGCAAAGTGGAGATTCTTCAACCGTCTCTAGACAGTAGCCTAGAATAAAGATGCCTCATTCATGTGCTGCGTTTAACTGTACTAACAGGTTTACCGTCCAAACGAGGTCACATGGTATTACCTTTTACAGATGAGACTGGAAAAATACTTTTCATTGTATTTGGCCATTATAACGTAATTTTACAAACAGAAGTAACTGACTTTGTGCCTAATATGAAGTCTCGCGCATAATAGCTGCTCGGTGAAACCATGCTTCCAAACAACGAAGAAGTCTTTACTATTTAACTAAATCCGTAACTACGCTGATTGTTGTTAGTTGCTTAACTAACTTTGCACATACTACATAGGTTTCACAAAAATAAAGAGATGAAAAGGCAGTGGGAGACAGATGTGCGACGGGAGGGGTTTTCTGCTACTCCGTCATCTGCAGTGAACACTTCAGAACGGAGCATTTTGACAGGACCAGAGCGTCAGGATAAGAGAGGGAGCTATTCTTTCTGTCTTCAGTTTCCCAGCTCATCTCCACAGAGAATGTGTATAGGTATAAGCAGCGATGATTATACTTCAGTGCCACACTATGATGAACATGTTTTTTCCCTTTCTGAATGTGAACCTATTTTGTTTTGGTATGACGTTAGAATTTGGCCGAAGTCAGTTTGGCGGTGATTCAGCTCACTTTATTCAACGGGATTAGGCCTAGGTCTGTGTGGTGACTCAATAAATAAAACAGTTAATTTTTTTTTTTTTATTCACTATTTCCAGTCAAATTTAGATCGGTATTGCTCGACCCCACCTCTGCTACACGGAATATTGACGAGTATTTCGCACACTATTTATAACCATCACGTTATAAACGTTAAACGTTAGACTATTTAGGCTGTTGTTTTGATGCCTGCTTGTTTCCCAGATATATATGTGTGTGTCTAAATGGGTGAATAAAATGCATCGAGTTAAATACCTTTGTAGAAAGGCGCTTTATGAAGTTCGGCCCATTTACTTCCACTGGTTTACGGGGTAAATTTGCCACATCCAATATGGCGGACACGCTGACGTATGCCAGCAACGGGCCAGCAGCTCAATGCGGCGTCTATGTTTATATCATACAGTCTATGGTTTATATGTCTATGGTTCCTACTATCAGCTAAATATCTCCCTGTATGGCCACATGAAAGCTGAATTGGTACCACAGATCTTAGCTAGATTCTGCAGATAAATATTATTCAGTGTAGTACAGTATTATCTAGAATGGTGTCTGATGACAACAAATTCTTATTTCAGTGTTCCTGTAACAAGCTAACGAACTAGCTCATTGAAATGATTGGTAATGTGGTAATGCTAACAGTCATCGACTCACCTTGAATTTAACACGCTGCAATAACCTTACAACTTTATATTACTTTCTCCACTTCAGCTAATATCAGTATTAGTATCTAGGTGGGTGTTGGTGAGTGAAGTGGCAGCTTTCAGTTTAAAACATTATGTTAGCGTAGTTCGCTAGCGTTAGCGCGCTAACAACCCCATACAGGCTGCAGCCTGGTCTGAAATGAAGCTAATTTTCTGGAAATCCAAACAGTAACAACGTACACTATTAGGCTTGAAATAATCACAAATAATTGCGGATTGTGACACCTTGTGAAAAAGAACCATCAACAAATACAGAAAGACGTAAGGACAAATTTATTAGTTAAATTCCACGAGTGTCTCATTCAATGAAACAGTCTTGACTCTGCTCTACATAAAGGAGGATTTGCCTTTCACGCTCTCTTTCACTCTCTTTCAGCAGCTAGCTAGATGATCCGATCGCATTCTGTACACTGTGGAGAAAGTTTTCTTGCTACATGAGCATGTCCCAAGGAGAGCGTTCTCCTTCCTTGTTGTGTAGCATTTACGGTCAAAGTCAGGCAGTTTTAGTAGCCCCGAGGTTTGCGTTACGGTACGTGTCCACTGGTTGCGTCTGATGCGACACGTTATTTTTCAAAGTCGCGACGCCTCCTTATGTTTGGACGTGATGTGGGCGTGACCGCTGTGTCCAAGCCGGGCAGTGTATATAAATTGCATATAGCCGAGAAGACTCCCTATGCACATATCATTATCTTGCTGCCTATTCTCTACACTATGCCTTCAAAAGTAAAGAGGTAAAGCTTTTATGAAGGTCTGTTAAGAACTATGACTTCGACAACACGTAATTGGTGTGTGTGTGTGTGGCTAGCCAACCATAACGGTAAATGGCTGCCTTTGCACAAGCTCTGCACATAACAGTCCAGTTCATTTTGCACATAACAGTCCATAATTAACCCACCATCTGCACTGACGATGTCTGCCACCTATCTCCACGACTCGTCCCGGATGGAGGTGTGTGTGTATGAAGACAGGGAGGGATATACTGTATATATGGGGGGAGACACGGCGGTAATAAGCCTCTCCTCCATTGTTGAATTTCTTGAATTTGCCCGGGAACAAGAAAAGTTTATGACAGGAGGTAAAGACGTCACGAGACACCTTCCCTTCTGGTCTTCCTCCATTGGTCAATCACGTCGCGTTCGACGGATTCATTTGCATAAAGTAAAGCAGAGCTCAACTTCCAGACGCGACGGAGCTGGGCAAACAGACGCGCTGCCTTCCCGAGATCCTTTGCGAACGCGACAGTAACGGTTTGACGGACTTCATTGACAATGCATTGAAGGCGTTTGACGTGTCACGTCCGACGCAACCAGTGGACACGTACCGTTAAAGATCTTAGATTCTACAATACTCTCTGATACAGCTGACTGGTGGAAAAAAACAAAGGAGCACTGTAATCGGCATGTGATTGGCCAGTTTCGCCAGTATAGTAGTTTACACACCCACCACGGAAGTTTCCTACAAATGCAGCCTACATTTGACTACATTGGGGCTTCTTGTTCAGGGAAAATCCCGGGGGGAATGTTTTTGTGCATGATTTTTAAGCGTATCGGCATTTTATGAAAGCGCAAAACGTGATGCGTATCGGCGAAAAAAGAAGCGTATCGGTGCCGATACGCTTAGACGCTTTGGGGAAAACACTGGTAAAAACGGGCAATATAAAAAGTTTTACTGTTTGTACATCGAGTCCACATTAAAAAAGGGGAAACACAGACACACAAACCTATGCACTGGTTGGCTGCACTAATAGGTCGCGATGAGTTAGTTGGAATGTATCCTTTCCAGCAAGAGCAGTTGTAACTGCCAATGGTGTTGAAGCACGTGGAGTTCAGACCACATGGATACAAATCACACTCATTTACGTCTACAGGAAAATTAATGAGAGTTATATTAGTAAATGCAATAATACCTCTCCTATACAGCACATAAACGTGACAGTAGTTTGATCTGAGGTATAAAAGTCTTTTTTTTCCTCATAAATAGAATATAATTTCGAATAAAGACCACACACCTATGCATGGGTTTGTGGTACTAATTGGTAGCGATGAGTTGGTTGGAGCATATCCTGTCCAGCAAGAGCAGTGGTAGCTACCAGTGGTGTTGGTGCAGGTGGAGTTCAGACCACATGGATCCCAATCACATTCATTTACATCTGTGTTTACAATATAAAGTGATTAAACAACAACATTTGAGGATGAAGAATTCGTCAGGAGAAGCGATGTGACTACATATTTGGCATCCAAAATTCGCAGTCAATATACAAGGGACAAGCTAGACAAAATATACAGGTGAAAAATGCAAACCTTTGCATGGATTTGTTGTACTAATTGGCAAGGATGAGTTGGTTGGAGCAAAACCCCTCCAGCAGGAGCAGTTGTAGCTGCCAACAGTGTTGGAGCAGGTGGAGTTTACACCACATGGATCCAAGTCACATTCGTTGATATCTACCAGAAAATGATCAAATAAAATCTTTATTTGACAAGCATGCCTTATGTACATTATCTATATCAACAGATTACCTACGATTTTATAAATATTTTTATGTATTAAGAGCAAACATGACACGAAGTGTCCCATTTAAAACCATGAACCTAGGCACAGACTGTTGGCAATAGTTTTTATTACTGGACCATTACTATGAACGTGCAGGCAGCATAATGAGGGGATGTACCGAAGGGAACACTGTACTGTTTAACGAACACAAACCTATGCATGGATTTGATGTGCTAATTGGTAGGGATGAGCTGGTTTGGGTGTATCCTTTCCAGCAGGAACAGTTGTAGCTGCCAATGGTGTTGGAGCAGGTGGAGTTCAGACCACATGGGTCCCAGTCACATTCATTCACATCTAAAACAAAACGCATAATACAATGTTTCTGAAGAATAAACTATCACTAATGTGGAAGCGTCTGTGTATGAAATCTTATATCAGTGATCTCCAGTATACCCACAGACACAACACAGGGTAGCCAAGTATCACACAGGAAGAAAAAACAAATGGTGTTGGAGCAGGTCTCATCTACGAGAGTTTTTACCAGGAATATTAGACATATAAAAAACTCCTTTGGAGTACAAACAAGGTAAAAACGGGCAATATAAAAAGTTTTACTGTTTGTACATCGAGTCCACACTAAAAAAGGGGAACCACAGACACACAAACCTATGCACTGGTTGGCTGCACTAATAGGTCGCGATGAGTTAGTTGGAAAGTATCCTTTCCAGCAAGAGCAGTTGTAACTGCCAATGGTGTTGAAGCACGTGGAGTTCAGACCACATGGATACAAATCACACTCATTTACGTCTACAGGAAAATTAATGAGAATTATATTAGTAACTGCAATAATACCTCTCCTATACAGCACATAAATGTGACAGTAGTTTGATCTGAGGTATAAAAGAGTTTATCAAGAGTCCACACTAAAAAAGGGAACACCACTACGGTGTTCATTTTAGGACATCGTCAGATATCAGTCTCACATGTCAGATATCACACTCACATGTCAGACTCAGACGAAAAGGTATCAGCTTCATCCAAAAGTAACTCATTCTCAGAAAAACTTATGTCGTACTCAGGTGAAAAGTCATCATTCTCAGAAAAATATCTGTCATACTCAGATGAAAAGTCATCAGTCTCACAAAAACCTTTCTCATCCTCAGATGAAAAGTCGTCATTATCAGGAAAACCTTTGTCATCCTCAGATTCAAAGTCATAATTCTCAGAAAAATATCCGTCATACTCAGATTCGAATCCGTCATTCTCAGAAAAGTATCTGTCATACTCAGATTCAAAGTCGTCATTCTCAGAAAAAACGTTTTCCATTCTCAGATTCAAAGTTGTCATTCTCAGAACCAAACAGCGCCATATTGGAAATACTCAGTCAGTCTCAGTCTCAGTTATCAGTCTCAGTTTCACACGAACAGTTGTCAGACAAAAAGTTCTCATTGTCACATGAAACTTTGTCATGTTCTCAAGTTAGCGTTAGCAGTTTCATCGCTAGCTCTCTGACTCCATCAACGTCGTAGAGCCCAAGTACATCTCTCTGCACATATAATTTTTTTAATGTAATATTTGGGTTCAAGTTTTCTCTGTGTTTGAAAAGTTTTCTGGATAACATAACATGAATGATAATATAACAGCTATTTGCCTGATTAAGCAATGCAGTCGCAATTCAAAAGAAAAAATATGTCGTATAGCAGACTAGCCCTAACAAGGTTTTCAATTTTTTTTTAATTAAACAAGGGTATGAGGGTAGGGTCTTATTAACTTACTGTTGTGTCGACGATCTCAGTAGAATAGTGCTGGCCAGAGCGGTTCTGGTGCTTGTCTTTTCTACAATCTATGGGCAAACATTGGCGGCAGTCTGCTACGCTTGGCGGATCCTTGCTCGTATATTGAGATAATAAACGGCTTTGAGAAATTGTAGTGAACAGCGCCACCTTCAGGGCGCTATTATCCAAAAGCCATATGACAGCTTGTTTTCTGACAAAGCTTCATGTGAGAATGAGAACTTTTTGTCTGACAACTGTTCGTGTGAAACTGAGACTGATAACTGAGACTGAGACTGACTATTTCCGAGAGATGGCGCTGTTTGGTTCTGAGAATGACGACTTTGAATCTGAGAATGAAAAACGTTTTTCTAAGAATGACGACTTTGAATCTGAGTATGATGGATATTTTTCTGAGTATGATGACTTTGAATCTGAGGATGACAAAGGTTTTCCTGATAATGACGACTTTTCACCTGAGGATGAGAAAGGTTTTTGTTAGACTGATGACTTTTCATCTGAGTACGACATAGGTTTTTCTGAGAATTAGTTACTTTTGGATGAAGCTGATACCTTTTCGTCTGAGTCTGACATGTGAGTGTGATATCTGACATGTGAGACTGATATCTGATGATGTCCTAAAATGAACACCGTACACCACAGACCACAGACACACAAACCTATGCACTGGTTGGTTGCACTAATAGGTCGCGATGAGTTAGTTGGAATGTATCCTTTCCAGCAAGAGCAGTTGTAACTGCCAATAGTGTTGAAGCACGTGGAGTTCAGACCACATGGATCCCAGTCACATTCATTTACATCTACAGGCAAATTGACAAACAATTATGTTAGTAATTGCAATAGTACCTCTCCAATACACTACATGAACTTGAGAGTATAAACTTGACATAAACTTGATTTGAGGTATAAAGGTCTTTTTTGACACAGACAAATAAAATATCATTTGCAATAAAGACCACATACCTATACATGGATTTGTGGTACTAATTGGTAGTGATGAGTTGGTTGGAGCATATCCCGTCCAGCAGGAGCAGTGGTAGCTACCAGTGGTGTTGGTGCAGGTGGAGTTTAGTCCACATGGATTCCAATCACATTCATTTATATCTGTGTTTATAATAATAAGTTGAGAAAACAACATTTCAGGATAAAGAATTAGTGAGGACAAGCAATATGAGTATATATCTGGCCTCCAAAATTCAGTCACTATACAAGGGATAAGCTAAATGCAATATACCAGCGAGAAAAGACACACCTTTGCATGGATTTGTTCTACTAATTGGCAAGGATGAGTTGGTTGGAGAAAACCCCCTCCAGCAAGAGCAGTTGTAGCTGCCAACAGTGTTGGAGCAGGTGGAGTTTACACCACATGGATCCAAGTCACATTCGTTGATATCTACGAGAAAATGATCAAGGAAAATCTTGATTCGACAAACATGCCTTATGTACATTATCTATATCAACAGATTACCTGAGATTCTTTTTATCTTTTTATGTATTATGGGCAACCATGACACAAAGTGTCCCATTTAAAACCACACACCTATGCACGGATTGTTGGCTATAGTTTTTATTAACGGACCATTACTATGAACATGCAGGCAGCCTATTGAGGGGATGTACCAAAGGGAATACCGTACTGTGCAACGAAGACAAACCTATGCATGGATTTGATGTGCTAATTGGTAGGGATGAGTTGGTTTGGGTGTATCCTTTCCAGCAGGAACAGCTGTAGCTGCCAATGGTGTTGGAGCAGCTGGCGTTCAAACCACATGGATCCCAGTCACATTCATTCACATCTAAAACAAAAAGTGTCATACAATGTTTTTGAAGAATAAACTATCACTGATGTGGAAATAATCTGTGTAGGAAATCTTATATCAGTGATCTCCACAGACATAACACAGGGTAGCCAAGTATCATACGGGTAGAAAAGACAAACCTATGCATGGATTTATGGCACCGATTGGCAAGGATGAGTTGGTTGGAGCAAAACCCCTCCAGCAAGAGCAGTTGTATCCACCAATGGTGTTGTAGCAGGTGGAGTTCATACTACATGGATCATGGTCACATTCATTCACATCTAAAAGGAAAATGTTAATAATATTAATGGGAGCCGTCATTTATATTCAACATATGAGATAGAGCTCCGGTGGTTACCAATCAAGAGACTTTACAAGGAACATAAAGTACATACTATGTATTTATTGTACAAAAACAAACTATCAAAAAATTCCCAGGGCTCTGTTTGTGTAACATTAATTAGTTGCTGAAATGATTTTATTAAGGGCTAACATTGTAAAGGCTGCAAAATAAGCCAGATCAGCCAAGTATCAAACCTATGCATGGATTTGATGTTGTAGTTGGCAAGGACGAGTTAGTTGAAGCAAAACCCCTCCAGCAAGAGCAGTTGTATCCACCAATGGTGTTGGAGCAGGTGGAGTTCAGACCACAGGGATCCTGGTCACATTCATTGATGTCTGTGAGAGTTTTTACCAAAAATATATTAGCCATAGAAAAAACATCTCTGAAGTACAAACAAGGTAAAAACGGGCAATATAAAAAGTTTTACTGTTTGTACATCAAGTCCACACTAAAAAAGGGGAAACACAGACACATAAACCTATGCACTGGTTGGCTGCAGTAATAGGTCGCGATGAGTTAGTTGGAATGTATCCTTTCCAGCAAGAGCAGTTGAAACTGCCAATGATGTTGAAGCACGTGGAGTTCAGACCACATGGATACAAATCACACTCATTTACGTCTACAGGAAAATTAACGAGAATTATATTAGTAACGGCAACAATACCTCTCCTATACAGCACATAAACGTGAGAGTAGTTTGATCTGAGGTATAAAAGTCTTTTTTTCTCATAAATACAATATAATTTGGAATAAAGACCACACACCTATGCATGGGTTTGTGGTACTAATTGGTAGTGATGAGTTGGTTGGAGCATATCCTGTCCAGCAAGAGCAGTGGTAGCTACCAGTGGTGTTGGTGCAGGTGGAGTTCAGACCACATGGATCCCAATCACATTCATTTACATCTGTGTTTACAATATAAAGTGATTAAACAACAACATTTGAGGATGAAGAATTCGTCAGGAGAAGCGAAGTGACTAGATATTTGGCATCCAAAATTCGCAGTCAATATACAAGGGACAAGCTAGACAAAATATACAGGTGAAAAATGCAAACCTTTGCATGGATTTGTTGTACTAATTGGCAAGGATGAGTTGGTTGGAGCAAAACCCCTCCAGCAGGAGCAGTTGTAGCTGCCAACGGTGTTGGAGCAGGTGGAGTTTACACCACATGGATCCAAGTCACATTCGTTGATATCTACGAGAAAATGATCAAGGAAAATCTTGATTGGACAAACATGCCTTATGTACATTATCTATATCAACAGATTACCTGAGATTCTTTTTATCTTTTTATGTATTATGGGCAACCATGACACAAAGTGTCCCATTTAAAACCACACACCTATGCACGGATTGTTGGCTATAGTTTTTATTAACGGACCATTACTATGAACATGCAAGCAGCCTATTGAGGGGATGTACCAAAGGGAATACCGTACTGTGCAACGAAGACAAACCTATGCATGGATTTGATGTGCTAATTGGTAGGTATGAGTTGGTTTGGGTGTATCCTTTCCAGCAGGAACAGCTGTAGCTGCCAATGGTGTTGGAGCAGCTGGCGTTCAAACCACATGGATCCCAGTCACATTCATTCACATCTAAAACAAAAAGTGTCATACAATGTTTTTGAAGAATAAACTATCACTGATGTGGAAATAATCTGTGTAGGAAATCTTATATCAGTGATCTCCACAGACATAACACAGGGTAGCCAAGTATCATACGGGTAGAAAAGACAAACCTATGCATGGATTTATGGCACCGATTGGCAAGGATGAGTTGGTTGGAGCAAAACCCCTCCAGCAAGAGCAGTTGTATCCACCAATGGTGTTGTAGCAGGTGGAGTTCATACTACATGGATCATGGTCACATTCATTCACATCTAAAAGGAAAATGTTAATAATATTAATGGGAGCCGTCATTTATATTCAACATATGAGATAGAGCTCCGGTGGTTACCAATCAAGAGACTTTACAAGGAACATAAAGTACATACTATGTATTTATTGTACAAAAACAAACTATCAGAAAACTACCAGGGCTCTGTTTGTGTAACATTAATTAGTTGCTGAAATGATTTTATTAAGGGCTAACATTGTAAAGGCTGCAAAATAAGCCAGATCAGCCAAGTATCAAACCTATGCATGGATTTGATGTTGTAGTTGGCAAGGACGAGTTAGTTGGAGCAAAACCCCTCCAGCAAGAGCAGTTGTATCCACCAATGGTGTTGGAGCAGGTGGAGTTCAGACCACAGGGATCCTGGTCACATTCATTGATATCTATGAGAGTTTTTACCAGAAATATATTAGCCATAGAAAAAACATCTCTGAAGTACAAACAAGGTAAAAACGGGCAATGTGATAAGTTTTACTGTTTGTACATCGAGTCCACACTAAAAAAGGGGAACCACAGACACACAAACCTATGCACTGGTTGGCTGCACTAATAGGTCGCGATGAGTTAGTTGGAATGTATCCTTTCCAGCAAGAGCAGTTGTAACTGCCAATGGTGTTGAAGCACGTGGAGTTCAGACCACATGGATACAAATCACACTCATTTACGTCTACAGGAAAATTAATGAGAGTTATATTAGTAATTGCAATAATACCTCTCCTATACAGCACATAAACGTGACAGTAGTTTGATCCGAGGTATAAAAGTCTTTTTTTTCCTCATAAATACAATATAATTTGGAATGAAGACCACACACCTATGCATGGGTTTGTGGTACTAATTGGTAGCGATGAGTTGGTTGGAGCATATCCTGTCCAGCAAGAGCAGTGGTAGCTACCAGTGGTGTTGGTGCAGGTGGAGTTCAGACCACATGGATCCCAATCACATTCATTTACATCTGTGTTTACAATAAAAAGTGATTAAACAACAACATTTGAGGATGAAGAATTCGTCAGGAGAAGCGAAGTGACTACATATTTGGCATCCAAAATTCGCAGTCAATATACAAGGGACAAGCTAGACAAAATATACAGGTGAAAAATGCAAACCTTTGCATGGATTTGTTGTACTAATTGGCAAGGATGAGTTGGTTGGAGCAAAACCCCTCCAGCAGGAGCAGTTGTAGCTGCCAACGGTGTTGGAGCAGGTGGAGTTTACACCACATGGATCCAAGTCACATTCGTTGATATCTACGAAAAAATTATCAAGGAAAATCTTGATTCGACAAACATGCCTTATGTACATTATCTATATCAACAGATTACCTGAGATTCTTTTTATCTTTTTATGTATTATGGGCAACCATGACACAAAGTGTCCCATTTAAAACCACACACCTATGCACGGATTGTTGGCTATAGTTTTTATTAACGGACCATTACTATGAACATGCAGGCAGCCTATTGAGGGGATGTACCAAAGGGAATACCGTACTGTGCAACGAAGACAAACCTATGCATGGATTTGATGTGCTAATTGGTAGGTATGAGTTGGTTTGGGTGTATCCTTTCCAGCAGGAACAGCTGTAGCTGCCAATGGTGTTGGAGCAGCTGGCGTTCAAACCACATGGATCCCAGTCACATTCATTCACATCTAAAACAAAAAGTGTCATACAATGTTTTTGAAGAATAAACTATCACTGATGTGGAAATAATCTGTGTAGGAAATCTTATATCAGTGATCTCCACAGACATAACACAGGGTAGCCAAGTATCATACGGGTAGAAAAGACAAACCTATGCATGGATTTATGGCACCGATTGGCAAGGATGAGTTGGTTGGAGCAAAACCCCTCCAGCAAGAGCAGTTGTATCCACCAATGGTGTTGTAGCAGGTGGAGTTCATACTACATGGATCATGGTCACATTCATTCACATCTAAAAGGAAAATGTTAATAATATTAATGGGAGCCGTCATTTATATTCAACATATGAGATAGAGCTCCGGTGGTTATCAATCAAGAGACTTTACAAGGAACATAAAGTACATACTATGTATTTATTGTACAAAAACAAACTATCAGAAAACTCCCAGGGCTCTGTTTGTGTAACATTAATTAGTTGCTCAAATGATTTTATTAAGGGCTAACATTGTAAAGGCTGCAAAATAAGCCAGATCAGCCAAGTATCACACCTATGCATGGATTTGATGTTGTAGTTGGCAAGGACGAGTTAGTTGGAGCAAAACCCCTCCAGCAAGAGCAGTTGTATCCACCAATGGTGTTGGAGCAGGTGGAGTTCAGACCACAGGGATCCTGGTCACATTCATTGATGTCTATGAGAGTTTTTACCAGAAATATATTAGCCATAGAAAAAACATCTCTGAAGTACAAACAAGGTAAAAACGGGCAATATAAAAAGTTTTACTGTTTGTACATCGAGTCCACACTAAAAAAGGGGAACCACAGACACACAAACCTATGCACTGGTTGGCTGCACTAATAGGTCGCGATGAGTTAGTTGGAATGTATCCTTTCCAGCAAGAGCAGTTGTAACTGCCAATGGTGTTGAAGCACGTGGAGTTCAGACCACATGGATACAAATCACACTCATTTACGTCTACAGGAAAATTAATGAGAATTATATTAGTAACGGCAATAATACCTCTCCTATACAGCACATAAACGTGAGAGTAGTTTGATCTGAGGTATAAAAGTCTTTTTTTTTCCCTCATAAATACAATATAATTTGGAATAAAGACCACACACCTATGCATGGGTTTGTGGTACTAATTGGTAGTGATGAGTTGGTTGGAGAATATCCTGTCCAGCAAGAGCAGTGGTAGCTACCAGTGGTGTTGGTGCAGGTGGAGTTCAGACCACATGGATCCCAATCACATTCATTTACATCTGTGTTTACAATAAAAAGTGATTAAACAATAACATTTGAGGATGAAGAATTCGTCAGTAGAAGCGAAGTGACTACATATTTGGCATCCAAAATTCGCAGTCAATATACAAGGGACAAGCTAGACGAAATATACAGGTGAAAAATGCAAACCTTTGCATGGATTTGTTGTACTAACTGGCAAGGATGAGTTGGTTGGAGCAAAACCCCTCCAGCAGGAGCAGTTGTAGCTGCCAACGGTGTTGGAGCAGGTGGAGTTTACACCACATGGATCCAAGTCACATTCGTTGATATCTACGAGAAAATGATCAAGGAAAATCTTGATTCGACAAACATGCCTTATGTACATTATCTATATCAACAGATTACCTGAGATTCTTTTTATCTTTTTATGTATTATGGGCAACCATGACACAAAGTGTCCCATTTAAAACCGCACACCTATGCACGGATTGTTGGCTATAGTTTTTATTAACGGACCATTACTATGAACATGCAGGCAGCCTATTGAGGGGATGTACCAAAGGGAATACCGTACTGTGCAACGAAGACAAACCTATGCATGGATTTGATGTGCTAATTGGTAGGGATGAGTTGGTTTGGGTGTATCCTTTCCAGCAGGAACAGCTGTAGCTGCCAATGGTGTTGGAGCAGCTGGCGTTCAAACCACATGGATCCCAGTCACATTCATTCACATCTAAAACAAAAAGTGTCATACAATGTTTTTGAAGAATAAACTATCACTGATGTGGAAATAATCTGTGTAGGAAATCTTATATCAGTGATCTCCACAGACATAACACAGGGTAGCCAAGTATCATACGGGTAGAAAAGACAAACCTATGCATGGATTTATGGCACCGATTGGCAAGGATGAGTTGGTTGGAGCAAAACCCCTCCAGCAAGAGCAGTTGTATCCACCAATGGTGTTGTAGCAGGTGGAGTTCATACTACATGGATCATGGTCACATTCATTCACATCTAAAAGGAAAATGTTAATAATATTAATGGGAGCCGTCATTTATATTCAACATATGAGATAGAGCTCCGGTGGTTACCAATCAAGAGACTTTACAAGGAACATAAAGTACATACTATGTATTTATTGTACAAAAACAAACTATCAGAAAACTCCCAGGGCTCTGTTTGTGTAACATTAATTAGTTGCTGAAATGATTTTATTAAGGGCTAACATTGTAAAGGCTGCAAAATAAGCCAGATCAGCCAAGTATCAAACCTATGCATGGATTTGATGTTGTAGTTGGCAAGGACGAGTTAGTTGGAGCAAAACCCCTCCAGCAAGAGCAGTTGTATCCACCAATGGTGTTGGAGCAGGTGGAGTTCAGACCACAGGGATCCTGGTCACATTCATTGATATCTATGAGAGTTTTTACCAGAAATATATTAGCCATAGAAAAAACATCTCTGAAGTACAAACAAGGTAAAAACGGGCAATATGAAAAGTTTTACTGTTTGTACATCGAGTCCACACTAAAAAAGGGGAACCACAGACACACAAACCTATGCACTGGTTGGCTGCACTAATAGGTCGCGATGAGTTAGTTGGAATGTATCCTTTCCAGCAAGAGCAGTTGTAACTGCCAATGGTGTTGAAGCACATGGAGTTCAGACCACATGGATACAAATCACACTCATTTACGTCTACAGGAAAATTAATGAGAATTATATTAGTAATTGCAATAATACCTCTCCTATACAGCACATAAACGTGACAGTAGTTTGATCTGAGGTATAAAAGTCTTTTTTTTCCCTCATAAATACAATATAATTTGGAATAAAGACCACACACCTATGCATGGGTTTGTGGTACTAATTGGTAGTGATGAGTTGGTTGGAGCATATCCTGTCCAGCAAGAGCAGTGGTAGCTACCAGTGGTGTTGGTGCAGGTGGAGTTCAGACCACATGGATCCCAATCACATTCATTTACATCTGTGTTTACAATATAAAGTGATTAAACAACAACATTTGAGGATGAAGAATTCGTCAGGAGAAGCGATGTGACTACATATTTGGCATCCAAAATTCGCAGTCAATATACAAGGGACAAGCTAGACAAAATATACAGGTGAAAAATGCAAACCTTTGCATGGATTTGTTGTACTAATTGGCAAGGATGAGTTGGTTGGAGCAAAACCCCTCCAGCAGGAGCAGTTGTAGCTGCCAACGGTGTTGGAGCAGGTGGAGTTTACACCACATGGATCCAAGTCACATTCGTTGATGTCTACGAGAAAATGATCAAGGAAAATCTTGATTCGACAAACATGCCTTATGTACATTATCTATATCAACAGATTACCTGAGATTCTTTTTATCTTTTTATGTATTATGGGCAACCATGACACAAAGTGTCCTTTTTAAAACCACACACCTATGCACGGATTGTTGGCTATAGTTTTTATTAACGGACCATTACTATGAACATGCAGGCAGACTATTGAGGGGATGTACCAAAGGGAATACCGTACTGTGCAACGAAGACAAACCTATGCATGGATTTGATGAGCTAATTGGTAGGGATGAGTTGGCTTGGGTGTATCCTTTCCAGCAGGAACAGCTGTAGCTGCCAATGGTGTTGGAGCAGCTGGCGTTCAAACCACATGGATCCCAGTCACATTCATTCACATCTAAAACAAAAAGTGTCATACAATGTTTTTGAAGAATAAGCTATCACTGATGTGGAAATAATCTGTGTAGGAAATCTTATATTAGTGATCTCCACAGACATAACACAGGGTAGCCAAGTATCATACGGGTAGAAAAGACAAACCTATGCATGGATTTATGGCACAGATTGGCAAGGATGAGTTGGTTGGAGCAAAACCCCTCCAGCAAGAGCAGTTGTATCCACCAATGGTGTTGGAGCAGGTGGAGTTCATACTACATGGATCATGGTCACATTCATTCACATCTAAAAGGAAAATGTTAATAATATTAATGGGAGCCGTCATTTATATTCAACATATGAGATAGAGCTCCGGTGGTTATCAATCAAGAGACTTTACAAGGAACATAAAGTACATACTATGTATTTATTGTACAAAAACAAACTATCAGAAAACTCCCAGGGCTCTGTTTGTGTAACATAAATTAGTTGCTGAAATGATTTTATTAAGGGCTAACATTGTAAAGGCTGCAAAATAAGCCAGATCAGCCAAGTATCAAACCTATGCATGGATTTGATGTTGTAGTTGGCAAGGACGAGTTAGTTGGAGCAAAACCCCTCCAGCAAGAGCAGTTGTATCCACCAATGGTGTTGGAGCAGGTGGAGTTCAGACCACAGGGATCCTGGTCACATTCATTGATGTCTATGATAGTTTTTACCAGAAATATATTAGCCATAGAAAAAACATCTCTGAAGTACAAACAAGGTAAACACGGGCAATATAAAAAGTTTTACTGTTTGTACATCGAGTCCACACTGAAAAAGGGGAACCACAGACACACAAACCTATGCACTGGTTGGCTGCACTAATAGGTCGCGATGAGTTAGTTGGAATGTATCCTTTCCAGCAAGAGCAGTTGTAACTGCCAATGGTGTTGAAGCACGTGGAGTTCAGACCACATGGATACAAATCACACTCATTTACGTCTACAGGAAAATTAATGAGAGTTATATTAGTAATTGCAATAATACCTCTCCTATACAGCACATAAACGTGACAGTAGTTTGATCTGAGGTATAAAAGTCTTTTTTTTCCTCATAAATACAATATAATTTGGAATGAAGACCACACACCTATGCATGGGTTTGTGGTACTAATTGGTAGCGATGAGTTGGTTGGAGCATATCCTGTCCAGCAAGAGCAGTGGTAGCTACCAGTGGTGTTGGTGCAGGTGGAGTTCAGACCACATGGATCCCAATCACATTCATTTACATCTGTGTTTACAATAAAAAGTGATTAAACAATAACATTTGAGGATGAAGAATTCGTCAGTAGAAGCGAAGTGACTACATATTTGGCATCCAAAATTCGCAGTCAATATACAAGGGACAAGCTAGACGAAATATACAGGTGAAAAATGCAAACCTTTGCATGGATTTGTTGTACTAATTGGCAAGGATGAGTTGGTTGGAGCAAAACCCCTCCAGCAGGAGCAGTTGTAGCTGCCAACGGTGTTGGAGCAGGTGGAGTTTACACCACATGGATCCAAGTCACATTCGTTGATATCTACGAGAAAATGATCAAGGAAAATCTTGATTCGACAAACATGCCTTATGTACATTATCTATATCAACAGATTACCTGAGATTCTTTTTATCTTTTTATGTATTATGGGCAACCATGACACAAAGTGTCCCATTTAAAACCACACACCTATGCACGGATTGTTGGCTATAGTTTTTATTAACGGACCATTACTATGAACATGCAGGCAGCCTATTGAGGGGATGTACCAAAGGGAATACCGTACTGTGCAACGAAGACAAACCTATGCATGGATTTGATGTGCTAATTGGTAGGGATGAGTTGGTTTGGGTGTATCCTTTCCAGCAGGAACAGCTGTAGCTGCCAATGGTGTTGGAGCAGCTGGCGTTCAAACCACATGGATCCCAGTCACATTCATTCACATCTAAAACAAAAAGTGTCATACAATGTTTTTGAAGAATAAGCTATCACTGATGTGGAAATAATCTGTGTAGGAAATCTTATATCAGTGATCTCCACAGAAATAACACAGGGTAGCCAAGTATCATACGGGTAGAAAAGACAAACCTATGCATGGATTTATGGCACCGATTGGCAAGGATGAGTTGGTTGGAGCAAAACCCCTCCAGCAAGAGCAGTTGTATCCACCAATGGTGTTGGAGCAGGTGGAGTTCATACTACATGGATCATGGTCACATTCATTCACATCTAAAAGGAAAATGTTAATAATATTAATGGGAGCCATCATTTATATTCAACATATGAGATAGAGCTCCGGTGGTTATCAATCAAGAGACTTTACAAGGAACATAAAGTACATACTATGTATTTATTGTACAAAAACAAACTATCAGAAAACTCCCAGGGCTCTGTTTGTGTAACATTAATTAGTTGCTGAAATGATTTTATTAAGGGCTAACATTGTAAAGGCTGCAAAATAAGCCAGATCAGCCAAGTATCAAACCTATGCATGGATTTGATGTTGTAGTTGGCAAGGACGAGTTAGTTGAAGCAAAACCCCTCCAGCAAGAGCAGTTGTATCCACCAATGGTGTTGGAGCAGGTGGAGTTCAGACCACAGGGATCCTGGTCACATTCATTGATATCTATGAAAGTTTTTACCAGAAATATATTAGCCATAGAAAAAACATCTCTGAAGTACAAACAAGGTAAAAACGGGCAATATAAAAAGTTTTACTGTTTGTACATCGAGTCCACACTAAAAAAGGGGAACCACAGACACACAAACCTATGCACTGGTTGGCTGCACTAATAGGTCGCGATGAGTTAGTTGGAATGTATCCTTTCCAGCAAGAGCAGTTGTAACTGCCAATGGTGTTGAAGCACGTGGAGTTCAGACCACATGGATACAAATCACACTCATTTACGTCTACAGGAAAATTAATGAGAATTATATTAGTAACTGCAATAATACCTCTCCTATACAGCACATAAATGTGACAGTAGTTTGATCTGAGGTATAAAAGTCTTTTTTTTCCTCATAAATACAATATAATTTGGAATAAAGATCACACACCTATGCATGGGTTTGTGGTACTAATTGGTAGCGATGAGTTGGTTGGAGCATATCCTGTCCAGCAAGAGCAGTGGTAGCTACCAGTGGTGTTGGTGCAGGTGGAGTTCAGACCACATGGATCCCAATCACATTCATTTACATCTGTGTTTACAATATAAAGTGATTAAACAACAACATTTGAGGATGAAGAATTCGTCAGGAGAAGCGATGTGACTACATATTTGGCATCCAAAATTCTCAGTCAATATACAAGGGACAAGCTAGACAAAATATACAGGTGAAAAATGCAAACCTTTGCATGGATTTGTTGTACTAATTGGCAAGGATGAGTTGGTTGGAGCAAAACCCCTCCAGCAGGAGCAGTTGTAGCTGCCAACGGTGTTGGAGCAGGTGGAGTTTACACCACATGGATCCAAGTCACATTCGTTGATATCTACGAGAAAATTATCAAGGAAATTCTTGATTGGACAAACATGCCTTATGTACATTATCTATATCAACAGATTACCTGAGATTCTTTTTATCTTTTTATGTATTATGGGCAACCATGACACAAAGTGTCCCATTTAAAACCACACACCTATGCACGGATTGTTGGCTATAGTTTTTATTAACGGACCATTACTATGAACATGCAGGCAGCCTATTGAGGGGATGTACCAAAGGGAATACTGTACTGTGCAATGAAGACAAACCTATGCATGGATTTGATATGCTAATTGGTAGGGATGAGTTGGTTTGGGTGTATCCTTTCCAGCAGGAACAGCTGTAGCTGCCAATGGTGTTGGAGCAGCTGGCGTTCAAACCACATGGATCCCAGTCACATTCATTCACATCTAAAACAAAAAGTGTCATACAATGTTTTTGAAGAATAAACTATCACTGATGTGGAAATAATCTGTGTAGGAAATCTTATATCAGTGATCTCCACAGACATAACACAGGGTAGCCAAGTATCATACGGGTAGAAAAGACAAACCTATGCATGGATTTATGGCACCGATTGGCAAGGATGAGTTGGTTGGCGCAAAACCCCTCCAGCAAGAGCAGTTGTATCCACCAATGGTGTTGGAACAGGTGGAGTTCATACCACATGGATCATGGTCACATTCATTTACATCTACGAGAGTTTTTACCAGGAATATTAGACATATAAAAAACTCCTTTGGAGAACAAACAAGGTAAAAACGGGCAATATAAAAAGTTTTACTGTTTGTTTATCAAGAGTCCATACTAAAAAAGGGGAACCACAGACACACAAACCTATGCACTGGTTGGTTGCACTAATAGGTCGCGATGAGTTAGTTGGAATGTATCCTTTCCAGCAAGAGCAGTTGTAACTGCCAATAGTGTTGAAGCATGTGGAGTTCAGACCACATGGATCCCAGTCACATTCATTTACATCTACAGGCAAATTGACCAAGAATTATGTTAGTAATTGCAATAGTACCTCTCCAATACACTACATAAACTTGAGAGTATAAACTTGACATAAACTTGATTTGAGGTATAAAGGTCTTTTTTGACACAGACAAATAAAATATCATTTGCAATAAAGACCACATACCTATGCATGGATTTGTGGTACTAATTGGTAGTGATGAGTTGGTTGGAGCATATCCCGTCCAGCAGGAGCAGTGGTAGCTACCAGTGGTGTTGGTGCAGGTGGAGTTTAGTCCACATGGATTCCAATCACATTCATTTATATCTGTGTTTATAATAATACGTTGAGAAAACAACATTTCAGGATAAAGAATTAGTGAGGACAAGCAATATGAGTATATATCTGGCCTCCAAAATTCAATCACTATACAAGGGATAAGCTAAATGCAATATACCAGCGAGAACACACACACCTTTGCATGGATTTGTTCTACTAATTGGCAAGGATGAGTTGGTTGGAGAAAACCCCCTCCAGCAGGAGCAGTTGTAGCTGCCAACAGTGTTGGAGCAGGTGGAGTTTACACCACATGGATCCAAGTCACATTCGTTGATATCTACGAGAAAATGATCAAGGAAAATCTTGATTGGACAAACATGCCTTATGTACATTATCTATATCAACAGATTACCTGAGATTCTTTTTATCTTTTTATGTATTATGGGCAACCATGACACAAAGTGTCCCATTTAAAACCACACACCTATGCACGGATTGTTGGCTATAGTTTTTATTAACGGACCATTACTATGAACATGCAGGCAGCCTATTGAGGGGATGTACCAAAGGGAATACCGTACTGTGCAACGAAGACAAACCTATGCATGGATTTGATGTGCTAATTGGTAGGGATGAGTTGGTTTGGGTGTATCCTTTCCAGCAGGAACAGCTGTAGCTGCCAATGGTGTTGGAGCAGCTGGCGTTCAAACCACATGGATCCCAGTCACATTCATTCACATCTAAAACAAAAAGTGTCATACAATGTTTTTGAAGAATAAACTATCACTGATGTGGAAATAATCTGTGTAGGAAATCTTATATCAGTGATCTCCACAGACATAACACAGGGTAGCCAAGTATCATACGTGTAGAAAAGACAAACCTATGCATGGATTTATGGCACCGATTGGCAAGGATGAGTTGGTTGGAGCAAAACCCCTCCAGCAAGAGCAGTTGTATCCACCAATGGTGTTGGAGCAGGTGGAGTTCAGACCACAGGGATCCTGGTCACATTCATTGATATCTATGAGAGTTTTTACCAGAAATATATTAGCCATAGAAAAACATCTCTGAAGTACAAACAAGGTAAAAACGGGCAATATAAAAAGTTTTACTGTTTGTACATCGAGTCCACACTAAAAAAGGGGAACCACAGACACACAAACCTATGCACTGGTTGGCTGCACTAATAGGTCGCGATGAGTTAGTTGGAATGTATCCTTTCCAGCAAGAGCAGTTGTACAGATGGCTAGCTTTCCCGATGCTCATTTAATTCTCACAAGTCAAGATTCCTGCAGTCGCGAGAAGTGTTTACCACTGCCGCCGCTAGGGACAGCATAGGACCACAAAGGTTTACGCTGAAGTAAAGATCTCACTTCCGAGGTTGACCCACCCACAGCAAGACTTGCAGTATTTAGTTGACTGTAAAAGTGCTATTATCTCGTAATCCTCACGAGAACCTCACGAGATTCCTTCTGAGAACTGAGAATCGGGAAAGCTAACCATCTGTAACTGCCAATGGTGTTGAAGCACGTGGAGTTCAGACCACATGGATACAAATCACACTCATTTACGTCTACAGGAAAATTAATGAGAATTATATTAGTAACTGCAATAATACCTCTCCTATACAGCACATAAATGTGACAGTAGTTTGATCTGAGGTATAAAAGTCTTTTTTTTCCTCATAAATACAATATAATTTGGAATAAAGATCACACACCTATGCATGGGTTTGTGGTACTAATTGGTAGCGATGAGTTGGTTGGAGCATATCCTGTCCAGCAAGAGCAGTGGTAGCTACCAGTGGTGTTGGTGCAGGTGGAGTTCAGACCACATGGATCCCAATCACATTCATTTACATCTGTGTTTACAATATAAAGTGATTAAACAACAACATTTGAGGATGAAGAATTCGTCAGGAGAAGCGATGTGACTACATATTTGGCATCCAAAATTCGCAGTCAATATACAAGGGACAAGCTAGACAAAATATACAGGTGAAAAATGCAAACCTTTGCATGGATTTGTTGTACTAATTGGCAAGGATGAGTTGGTTGGAGCAAAACCCCTCCAGCAGGAGCAGTTGTAGCTGCCAACGGTGTTGGAGCAGGTGGAGTTTACACCACATGGATCCAAGTCACATTCGTTGATATCTACGAGAAAATGATCAAGGAAAATCTTGATTCGACAAACATGCCTTATGTACATTATCTATATCAACAGATTACCTGAGATTCTTTTTATCTTTTTATGTATTATGGGCAACCATGACACAAAGTGTCCCATTTAAAACCACACACCTATGCACGGATTGTTGGCTATAGTTTTTATTAACGGACCATTACTATGAACATGCAGGCAGCCTATTGAGGGGATGTACCAAAGGGAATACCGTACTGTGCAACGAAGACAAACCTATGCATTGATTTGATGTGCTAATTGGTAGGGATGAGTTGGCTTGGGTGTATCCTTTCCAGCAGGAACAGCTGTAGCTGCCAATGGTGTTGGAGCAGCTGGCGTTCAAACCACATGGATCCCAGTCACATTCATTCACATCTAAAACAAAAAGTGTCATACAATGTTTTTGAAGAATAAACCATCACTGATGTGGAAATAATCTGTGTAGGAAATCTTATATCAGTGATCTCCACAGACATAACACAGGGTAGCCAAGTATCATACGGGTAGAAAAGACAAACCTATGCATGGATTTATGGCACCGATTGGCAAGGATGAGTTGGTTGGAGCAAAACCCCTCCAGCAAGAGCAGTTGTATCCACCAATGGTGTTGGAGCAGGTGGAGTTCAGACCACAGGGATCCTGGTCACATTCATTGATATCTATGAGAGTTTTTACCAGAAATATATTAGCCATAGAAAAACATCTCTGAAGTACAAACAAGGTAAAAACGGGCAATATAAAAAGTTTTACTGTTTGTACATCGAGTCCACACTAAAAAAGGGGAACCACAGACACACAAACCTATGCACTGGTTGGCTGCACTAATAGGTCGCGATGAGTTAGTTGGAATGTATCCTTTCCAGCAAGAGCAGTTGTAACTGCCAATGGTGTTGAAGCACGTGGAGTTCAGACCACATGGATACAAATCACACTCATTTACGTCTACAGGAAAATTAATGAGAATTATATTAGTAACTGCAATAATACCTCTCCTATACAGCACATAAATGTGACAGTAGTTTGATCTGAGGTATAAAAGTCTTTTTTTTCCTCATAAATACAATATAATTTGGAATAAAGATCACACACCTATGCATGGGTTTGTGGTACTAATTGGTAGCGATGAGTTGGTTGGAGCATATCCTGTCCAGCAAGAGCAGTGGTAGCTACCAGTGGTGTTGGTGCAGGTGGAGTTCAGACCACATGGATCCCAATCACATTCATTTACATCTGTGTTTACAATATAAAGTGATTAAACAACAACATTTGAGGATGAAGAATTCGTCAGGAGAAGCGATGTGACTACATATTTGGCATCCAAAATTCGCAGTCAATATACAAGGGACAAGCTAGACAAAATATACAGGTGAAAAATGCAAACCTTTGCATGGATTTGTTGTACTAATTGGCAAGGATGAGTTGGTTGGAGCAAAACCCCTCCAGCAGGAGCAGTTGTAGCTGCCAACGGTGTTGGAGCAGGTGGAGTTTACACCACATGGATCCAAGTCACATTCGTTGATATCTACGAGAAAATGATCAAGGAAAATCTTGATTCAACAAACATGCCTTATGTACATTATCTATATCAACACATTACCTGAGATTCTTTTTATCTTTTTATGTATTATGGGCAACCATGACACAAAGTGTCCCATTTAAAACCACACACCTATGCACGGATTGTCGGCTATAGTTTTTATTAACGGACCATTACTATGAACATGCAGGCAGCCTATTGAGGGGATGTACCAAAGGGAATAACGTACTGTGCAACGAAGACAAACCTATGCATTGATTTGATGTGCTAATTGGTAGGGATGAGTTCGCTTGGGTGTATCCTTTCCAGCAGGAACAGCTGTAGCTGCCAATGGTGTTGGAGCAGCTGGCGTTCAAACCACATGGATCCCAGTCACATTCATTCACATCTAAAACAAAAAGTGTCATACAATGTTTTTGAAGAATAAGCTATCACTGATGTGGAAATAATCTGTGTAGGAAATCTTATATCAGTGATCTCCACAGACATAACACAGGGTAGCCAAGTATCATACGGGTAGAAAAGACAAACCTATGCATGGATTTATGGCACCGATTGGCAAGGATGAGTTGGTTGGAGCAAAACCCCTCCAGCAAGAGCAGTTGTATCCACCAATGGTGTTGGAGCAGGTGGAGTTCATACTACATGGATCATGGTCACATTCATTCACATCTAAAAGGAAAATGTTAATAATATTAATGGGAGCCGTCATTTATATTCAACATATGAGATAGAGCTCCGGTGGTTATCAATCAAGAGACTTTACAAGGAACATAAAGTACATACTATGTATTTATTGTACAAAAACAAACTATCAGAAAACTCCCAGGGCTCTGTTTGTGTAACATAAATTAGTTGCTGAAATGATTTTATTAAGGGCTAACATTGTAAAGGCTGCAAAATAAGCCAGATCAGCAAAGTATCAAACCTATGCATGGATTTGATGTTGTAGTTGGCAAGGACGAGTTAGTTGGAGCAAAACCCCTCCAGCAAGAGCAGTTGTATCCACCAATGGTGTTGGAGCAGGTGGAGTTCAGACCACAGGGATCCTGGTCACATTCATTGATGTCTATGATAGTTTTTACCAAAAATATATTAGCCATAGAAAAAACATCTCTGAAGTACAAACAAGGTAAAAACGGGCAATATAAAAAGTTTTACTGTTTGTACATCGAGTCCACACTAAAAAAGGGGAACCACAGACACACAAACCTATGCACTGGTTGGCTGCACTAATAGGTCGCGATGAGTTAGTTGGAATGTATCCTTTCCAGCAAGAGCAGTTGTAACTGCCAATGGTGTTGAAGCACGTGGAGTTCAGACCACATGGATACAAATCACACTCATTTACGTCTACAGGAAAATTAATGAGAATTATATTAGTAACGGCAATAATACCTCTCCTATACAGCACATAAACGTGAGAGTAGTTTGATCTGAGGTATAAAAGTCTTTTTTTTTTCCTCATAAATACAATATAATTTGGAATAAAGACCACACACCTATGCATGGGTTTGTGGTACTAATTGGTAGTGATGAGTTGGTTGGAGCATATCCTGTCCAGCAAGAGCAGTGGTAGCTACCAGTGGTGTTGGTGCAGGTGGAGTTCAGACCACATGGATCCCAATCACATTCATTTACATCTGTGTTTACAATAAAAAGTGATTAAACAATAACATTTGAGGATGAAGAATTCGTCAGTAGAAGCGAAGTGACTACATATTTGGCATCCAAAATTCGCAGTCAATATACAAGGGACAAGCTAGACGAAATATACAGGTGAAAAATGCAAACCTTTGCATGGATTTGTTGTACTAATTGGCAAGGATGAGTTGGTTGGAGCAAAACCCCTCCAGCAGGAGCAGTTGTAGCTGCCAACGGTGTTGGAGCAGGTGGAGTTTACACCACATGGATCCAAGTCACATTCGTTGATATCTACGAGAAAATGATCAAGGAAAATCTTGATTCGACAAACATGCCTTATGTACATTATCTATATCAACAGATTACCTGAGATTCTTTTTATCTTTTTATGTATTATGGGCAACCATGACACAAAGTGTCCCATTTAAAACCACACACCTATGCACGGATTGTTGGCTATAGTTTTTATTAACGGACCATTACTATGAACATGCAGGCAGCCTATTGAGGGGATGTACCAAAGGGAATACCGTACTGTGCAACGAAGACAAACCTATGCATGGATTTGATGTGCTAATTGGTAGGGATGAGTTGGTTTGGGTGTATCCTTTCCAGCAGGAACAGCTGTAGCTGCCAATGGTGTTGGAGCAGCTGGCGTTCAAACCACATGGATCCCAGTCACATTCATTCACATCTAAAACAAAAAGTGTCATACAATGTTTTTGAAGAATAAGCTATCACTGATGTGGAAATAATCTGTGTAGGAAATCTTATATCAGTGATCTCCACAGAAATAACACAGGGTAGCCAAGTATCATACGGGTAGAAAAGACAAACCTATGCATGGATTTATGGCACCGATTGGCAAGGATGAGTTGGTTGGAGCAAAACCCCTCCAGCAAGAGCAGTTGTATCCACCAATGGTGTTGGAGCAGGTGGAGTTCATACTACATGGATCATGGTCACATTCATTCACATCTAAAAGGAAAATGTTAATAATATTAATGGGAGCCGTCATTTATATTCAACATATGAGATAGAGCTCCGGTGGTTATCAATCAAGAGACTTTACAAGGAACATAAAGGTACATACTATGTATTTATTGTACAAAAACAAACTATCAGAAAACTCCCAGGGCTCTGTTTGTGTAACATTAATTAGTTGCTGAAATGATTTTATTAAGGGCTAACATTGTAAAGGCTGCAAAATAAGCCAGATCAGCCAAGTATCAAACCTATGCATGGATTTGATGTTGTAGTTGGCAAGGACGAGTTAGTTGAAGCAAAACCCCTCCAGCAAGAGCAGTTGTATCCACCAATGGTGTTGGAGCAGGTGGAGTTCAGACCACAGGGATCCTGGTCACATTCATTGATATCTATGAAAGTTTTTACCAGAAATATATTAGCCATAGAAAAAACATCTCTGAAGTACAAACAAGGTAAAAACGGGCAATATAAAAAGTTTTACTGTTTGTACATCGAGTCCACACTAAAAAAGGGGAACCACAGACACACAAACCTATGCACTGGTTGGCTGCACTAATAGGTCGCGATGAGTTAGTTGGAATGTATCCTTTCCAGCAAGAGCAGTTGTAACTGCCAATGGTGTTGAAGCACGTGGAGTTCAGACCACATGGATACAAATCACACTCATTTACGTCTACAGGAAAATTAATGAGAATTATATTAGTAATTGCAATAATACCTCTCCTATACAGCACATAAACGTGACAGTAGTTTGATCTGAGGTATAAAAGTCTTTTTTTTCCCTCATAAATACAATATAATTTGGAATAAAGACCACACACCTATGCATGGGTTTGTGGTACTAATTGGTAGCGATGAGTTGGTTGGAGCATATCCTGTCCAGCAAGAGCAGTGGTAGCTACCAGTGGTGTTGGTGCAGGTGGAGTTCAGACCACATGGATCCCAATCACATTCATTTACATCTGTGTTTACAATATAAAGTGATTAAACAACAACATTTGAGGATGAAGAATTCGTCAGGAGAAGCGATGTGACTACATATTTGGCATCCAAAATTCGCAGTCAATATACAAGGGACAAGCTAGACAAAATATACAGATGAAAAATGCAAACCTTTGCATGGATTTGTTGTACTAATTGGCAAGGATGAGTTGGTTGGAGCAAAACCCCTCCAGCAGGAGCAGTTGTAGCTGCCAACGGTGTTGGAGCAGGTGGAGTTTACACCACATGGATCCAAGTCACATTCGTTGATATCTACGAGAAAATGATCAAGGAAAATCTTGATTCAACAAACATGCCTTATGTACATTATCTATATCAACAGATTACCTGAGATTCTTTTTATCTTTTTATGTATTATGGGCAACCATGACACAAAGTGTCCCATTTAAAACCACACACCTATGCACGGATTGTCGGCTATAGTTTTTATTAACGGACCATTACTATGAACATGCAGGCAGCCTATTGAGGGGATGTACCAAAGGGAATAACGTACTGTGCAACGAAGACAAACCTATGCATTGATTTGATGTGCTAATTGGTAGGGATGAGTTGGCTTGGGTGTATCCTTTCCAGCAGGAACAGCTGTAGCTGCCAATGGTGTTGGAGCAGCTGGCGTTCAAACCACATGGATCCCAGTCACATTCATTCACATCTAAAACAAAAAGTGTCATACAATGTTTTTGAAGAATAAACTATCACTGATGTGGAAATAATCTGTGTAGGAAATCTTATATCAGTGATCTCCACAGACATAACACAGGGTAGCCAAGTATCATACGGGTAGAAAAGACAAACCTATGCATGGATTTATGGCACCGATTGGCAAGGATGAGTTGGTTGGAGCAAAACCCCTCCAGCAAGAGCAGTTGTATCCACCAATGGTGTTGGAGCAGGTGGAGTTCAGACCACAGGGATCCTGGTCACATTCATTGATATCTATGAGAGTTTTTACCAGAAATATATTAGCCATAGAAAAACATCTCTGAAGTACAAACAAGGTAAAAACGGGCAATATAAAAAGTTTTACTGTTTGTACATCGAGTCCACACTAAAAAAGGGGAACCACAGACACACAAACCTATGCACTGGTTGGCTGCACTAATAGGTCGCGATGAGTTAGTTGGAATGTATCCTTTCCAGCAAGAGCAGTTGTAACTGCCAATGGTGTTGAAGCACGTGGAGTTCAGACCACATGGATACAAATCACACTCATTTACGTCTACAGGAAAATTAATGAGAATTATATTAGTAACTGCAATAATACCTCTCCTATACAGCACATAAATGTGACAGTAGTTTGATCTGAGGTATAAAAGTCTTTTTTTTCCTCATAAATACAATATAATTTGGAATAAAGATCACACACCTATGCATGGGTTTGTGGTACTAATTGGTAGCGATGAGTTGGTTGGAGCATATCCTGTCCAGCAAGAGCAGTGGTAGCTACCAGTGGTGTTGGTGCAGGTGGAGTTCAGACCACATGGATCCCAATCACATTCATTTACATCTGTGTTTACAATATAAAGTGATTAAACAACAACATTTGAGGATGAAGAATTCGTCAGGAGAAGCGATGTGACTACATATTTGGCATCCAAAATTCGCAGTCAATATACAAGGGACAAGCTAGACAAAATATACAGGTGAAAAATGCAAACCTTTGCATGGATTTGTTGTACTAATTGGCAAGGATGAGTTGGTTGGAGCAAAACCCCTCCAGCAGGAGCAGTTGTAGCTGCCAACGGTGTTGGAGCAGGTGGAGTTTACACCACATGGATCCAAGTCACATTCGTTGATATCTACGAGAAAATTATCAAGGAAAATCTTGATTGGACAAACATGCCTTATGTACATTATCTATATCAACAGATTACCTGAGATTCTTTTTATCTTTTTATGTATTATGGGCAACCATGACACAAAGTGTCCCATTTAAAACCACACACCTATGCACGGATTGTTGGCTATAGTTTTTATTAACGGACCATTACTATGAACATGCAGGCAGCCTATTGAGGGGATGTACCAAAGGGAATACTGTACTGTGCAATGAAGACAAACCTATGCATGGATTTGATATGCTAATTGGTAGGGATGAGTTGGTTTGGGTGTATCCTTTCCAGCAGGAACAGCTGTAGCTGCCAATGGTGTTGGAGCAGCTGGCGTTCAAACCACATGGATCCCAGTCACATTCATTCACATCTAAAACAAAAAGTGTCATACAATGTTTTTGAAGAATAAACTATCACTGATGTGGAAATAATCTGTGTAGGAAATCTTATATCAGTGATCTCCACAGACATAACACAGGGTAGCCAAGTATCATACGGGTAGAAAAGACAAACCTATGCATGGATTTATGGCACCGATTGGCAAGGATGAGTTGGTTGGCGCAAAACCCCTCCAGCAAGAGCAGTTGTATCCACCAATGGTGTTGGAACAGGTGGAGTTCATACCACATGGATCATGGTCACATTCATTTACATCTACGAGAGTTTTTACCAGGAATATTAGACATATAAAAAACTCCTTTGGAGAACAAACAAGGTAAAAACGGGCAATATAAAAAGTTTTACTGTTTGTTTATCAAGAGTCCATACTAAAAAAGGGGAACCACAGACACACAAACCTATGCACTGGTTGGTTGCACTAATAGGTCGCGATGAGTTAGTTGGAATGTATCCTTTCCAGCAAGAGCAGTTGTAACTGCCAATAGTGTTGAAGCATGTGGAGTTCAGACCACATGGATCCCAGTCACATTCATTTACATCTACAGGCAAATTGACCAAGAATTATGTTAGTAATTGCAATAGTACCTCTCCAATACACTACATAAACTTGAGAGTATAAACTTGACATAAACTTGATTTGAGGTATAAAGGTCTTTTTTGACACAGACAAATAAAATATCATTTGCAATAAAGACCACATACCTATGCATGGATTTGTGGTACTAATTGGTAGTGATGAGTTGGTTGGAGCATATCCCGTCCAGCAGGAGCAGTGGTAGCTACCAGTGGTGTTGGTGCAGGTGGAGTTTAGTCCACATGGATTCCAATCACATTCATTTATATCTGTGTTTATAATAATACGTTGAGAAAACAACATTTCAGGATAAAGAATTAGTGAGGACAAGCAATATGAGTATATATCTGGCCTCCAAAATTCAATCACTATACAAGGGATAAGCTAAATGCAATATACCAGCGAGAACACACACACCTTTGCATGGATTTGTTCTACTAATTGGCAAGGATGAGTTGGTTGGAGAAAACCCCCTCCAGCAGGAGCAGTTGTAGCTGCCAACAGTGTTGGAGCAGGTGGAGTTTACACCACATGGATCCAAGTCACATTCGTTGATATCTACGAGAAAATGATCAAGGAAAATCTTGATTCGACAAACATGCCTTATGTACATTATCTATATCAACAGATTACCTGAGATTCTTTTTATCTTTTTATGTATTATGGGCAACCATGACACAAAGTGTCCCATTTAAAACCACACACCTATGCACGGATTGTTGGCTATAGTTTTTATTAACGGACCATTACTATGAACATGCAGGCAGCCTATTGAGGGGATGTACCAAAGGGAATACCGTACTGTGCAACGAAGACAAACCTATGCATGGATTTGATGTGCTAATTGGTAGGGATGAGTTGGTTTGGGTGTATCCTTTCCAGCAGGAACAGCTGTAGCTGCCAATGGTGTTGGAGCAGCTGGCGTTCAAACCACATGGATCCCAGTCACATTCATTCACATCTAAAACAAAAAGTGTCATACAATGTTTTTGAAGAATAAACTATCACTGATGTGGAAATAATCTGTGTAGGAAATCTTATATCAGTGATCTCCACAGACATAACACAGGGTAGCCAAGTATCATACGTGTAGAAAAGACAAACCTATGCATGGATTTATGGCACCGATTGGCAAGGATGAGTTGGTTGGAGCAAAACCCCTCCAGCAAGAGCAGTTGTATCCACCAATGGTGTTGGAGCAGGTGGAGTTCAGACCACAGGGATCCTGGTCACATTCATTGATATCTATGAGAGTTTTTACCAGAAATATATTAGCCATAGAAAAACATCTCTGAAGTACAAACAAGGTAAAAACGGGCAATCTAAAAAGTTTTACTGTTTGTACATCGAGTCCACACTAAAAAAGGGGAACCACAGACACACAAACCTATGCACTGGTTGGCTGCACTAATAGGTCGCGATGAGTTAGTTGGAATGTATCCTTTCCAGCAAGAGCAGTTGTACAGATGGCTAGCTTTCCCGATGCTCATTTAATTCTCACAAGTCAAGATTCCTGCAGTCGCGAGAAGTGTTTACCACTGCCGCCGCTAGGGACAGCATAGGACCACAAAGGTTTACGCTGAAGTAAAGATCTCACTTCCGAGGTTGACCCACCCACAGCAAGACTTGCAGTATTTAGTTGACTGTAAAAGTGCTATTATCTCGTAATCCTCACGAGAACCTCACGAGATTCCTTCTGAGAACTGAGAATCGGGAAAGCTAACCATCTGTAACTGCCAATGGTGTTGAAGCACGTGGAGTTCAGACCACATGGATACAAATCACACTCATTTACGTCTACAGGAAAATTAATGAGAATTATATTAGTAACTGCAATAATACCTCTCCTATACAGCACATAAATGTGACAGTAGTTTGATCTGAGGTATAAAAGTCTTTTTTTTCCTCATAAATACAATATAATTTGGAATAAAGATCACACACCTATGCATGGGTTTGTGGTACTAATTGGTAGCGATGAGTTGGTTGGAGCATATCCTGTCCAGCAAGAGCAGTGGTAGCTACCAGTGGTGTTGGTGCAGGTGGAGTTCAGACCACATGGATCCCAATCACATTCATTTACATCTGTGTTTACAATATAAAGTGATTAAACAACAACATTTGAGGATGAAGAATTCGTCAGGAGAAGCGATGTGACTACATATTTGGCATCCAAAATTCGCAGTCAATATACAAGGGACAAGCTAGACAAAATATACAGGTGAAAAATGCAAACCTTTGCATGGATTTGTTGTACTAATTGGCAAGGATGAGTTGGTTGGAGCAAAACCCCTCCAGCAGGAGCAGTTGTAGCTGCCAACGGTGTTGGAGCAGGTGGAGTTTACACCACATGGATCCAAGTCACATTCGTTGATATCTACGAGAAAATGATCAAGGAAAATCTTGATTCGACAAACATGCCTTATGTACATTATCTATATCAACAGATTACCTGAGATTCTTTTTATCTTTTTATGTATTATGGGCAACCATGACACAAAGTGTCCCATTTAAAACCACACACCTATGCACGGATTGTTGGCTATAGTTTTTATTAACGGACCATTACTATGAACATGCAGGCAGCCTATTGAGGGGATGTACCAAAGGGAATACCGTACTGTGCAACGAAGACAAACCTATGCATTGATTTGATGTGCTAATTGGTAGGGATGAGTTGGCTTGGGTGTATCCTTTCCAGCAGGAACAGCTGTAGCTGCCAATGGTGTTGGAGCAGCTGGCGTTCAAACCACATGGATCCCAGTCACATTCATTCACATCTAAAACAAAAAGTGTCATACAATGTTTTTGAAGAATAAACTATCACTGATGTGGAAATAATCTGTGTAGGAAATCTTATATCAGTGATCTCCACAGACATAACACAGGGTAGCCAAGTATCATACGGGTAGAAAAGACAAACCTATGCATGGATTTATGGCACCGATTGGCAAGGATGAGTTGGTTGGAGCAAAACCCCTCCAGCAAGAGCAGTTGTATCCACCAATGGTGTTGGAGCAGGTGGAGTTCAGACCACAGGGATCCTGGTCACATTCATTGATATCTATGAGAGTTTTTACCAGAAATATATTAGCCATAGAAAAACATCTCTGAAGTACAAACAAGGTAAAAACGGGCAATATAAAAAGTTTTACTGTTTGTACATCGAGTCCACACTAAAAAAGGGGAACCACAGACACACAAACCTATGCACTGGTTGGCTGCACTAATAGGTCGCGATGAGTTAGTTGGAATGTATCCTTTCCAGCAAGAGCAGTTGTAACTGCCAATGGTGTTGAAGCACGTGGAGTTCAGACCACATGGATACAAATCACACTCATTTACGTCTACAGGAAAATTAATGAGAATTATATTAGTAACTGCAATAATACCTCTCCTATACAGCACATAAATGTGACAGTAGTTTGATCTGAGGTATAAAAGTCTTTTTTTTCCTCATAAATACAATATAATTTGGAATAAAGATCACACACCTATGCATGGGTTTGTGGTACTAATTGGTAGCGATGAGTTGGTTGGAGCATATCCTGTCCAGCAAGAGCAGTGGTAGCTACCAGTGGTGTTGGTGCAGGTGGAGTTCAGACCACATGGATCCCAATCACATTCATTTACATCTGTGTTTACAATATAAAGTGATTAAACAACAACATTTGAGGATGAAGAATTCGTCAGGAGAAGCGATGTGACTACATATTTGGCATCCAAAATTCGCAGTCAATATACAAGGGACAAGCTAGACAAAATATACAGGTGAAAAATGCAAACCTTTGCATGGATTTGTTGTACTAATTGGCAAGGATGAGTTGGTTGGAGCAAAACCCCTCCAGCAGGAGCAGTTGTAGCTGCCAACGGTGTTGGAGCAGGTGGAGTTTACACCACATGGATCCAAGTCACATTCGTTGATATCTACGAGAAAATGATCAAGGAAAATCTTGATTCAACAAACATGCCTTATGTACATTATCTATATCAACAGATTACCTGAGATTCTTTTTATCTTTTTATGTATTATGGGCAACCATGACACAAAGTGTCCCATTTAAAACCACACACCTATGCACGGATTGTCGGCTATAGTTTTTATTAACGGACCATTACTATGAACATGCAGGCAGCCTATTGAGGGGATGTACCAAAGGGAATAACGTACTGTGCAACGAAGACAAACCTATGCATTGATTTGATGTGCTAATTGGTAGGGATGAGTTGGCTTGGGTGTATCCTTTCCAGCAGGAACAGCTGTAGCTGCCAATGGTGTTGGAGCAGCTGGCGTTCAAACCACATGGATCCCAGTCACATTCATTCACATCTAAAACAAAAAGTGTCATACAATGTTTTTGAAGAATAAACTATCACTGATGTGGAAATAATCTGTGTAGGAAATCTTATATCAGTGATCTCCACAGACATAACACAGGGTAGCCAAGTATCATACGGGTAGAAAAGACAAACCTATGCATGGATTTATGGCACCGATTGGCAAGGATGAGTTGGTTGGAGCAAAACCCCTCCAGCAAGAGCAGTTGTATCCACCAATGGTGTTGGAGCAGGTGGAGTTCAGACCACAGGGATCCTGGTCACATTCATTGATATCTATGAGAGTTTTTACCAGAAATATATTAGCCATAGAAAAACATCTCTGAAGTACAAACAAGGTAAAAACGGGCAATATAAAAAGTTTTACTGTTTGTACATCGAGTCCACACTAAAAAAGGGGAACCACAGACACACAAACCTATGCACTGGTTGGCTGCACTAATAGGTCGCGATGAGTTAGTTGGAATGTATCCTTTCCAGCAAGAGCAGTTGTAACTGCCAATGGTGTTGAAGCACGTGGAGTTCAGACCACATGGATACAAATCACACTCATTTACGTCTACAGGAAAATTAATGAGAATTATATTAGTAACTGCAATAATACCTCTCCTATACAGCACATAAATGTGACAGTAGTTTGATCTGAGGTATAAAAGTCTTTTTTTTCCTCATAAATACAATATAATTTGGAATAAAGATCACACACCTATGCATGGGTTTGTGGTACTAATTGGTAGCGATGAGTTGGTTGGAGCATATCCTGTCCAGCAAGAGCAGTGGTAGCTACCAGTGGTGTTGGTGCAGGTGGAGTTCAGACCACATGGATCCCAATCACATTCATTTACATCTGTGTTTACAATATAAAGTGATTAAACAACAACATTTGAGGATGAAGAATTCGTCAGGAGAAGCGATGTGACTACATATTTGGCATCCAAAATTCGCAGTCAATATACAAGGGACAAGCTAGACAAAATATACAGGTGAAAAATGCAAACCTTTGCATGGATTTGTTGTACTAATTGGCAAGGATGAGTTGGTTGGAGCAAAACCCCTCCAGCAGGAGCAGTTGTAGCTGCCAACGGTGTTGGAGCAGGTGGAGTTTACACCACATGGATCCAAGTCACATTCGTTGATATCTACGAGAAAATTATCAAGGAAAATCTTGATTCGACAAACATGCCTTATGTACATTATCTATATCAACAGATTACCTGAGATTCTTTTTATCTTTTTATGTATTATGGGCAACCATGACACAAAGTGTCCCATTTAAAACCACACACCTATGCACGGATTGTCGGCTATAGTTTTTATTAACGGACCATTACTATGAACATGCAGGCAGCCTATTGAGGGGATGTACCAAAGGGAATAACGTACTGTGCAACGAAGACAAACCTATGCATTGATTTGATGTGCTAATTGGTAGGGATGAGTTGGCTTGGGTGTATCCTTTCCAGCAGGAACAGCTGTAGCTGCCAATGGTGTTGGAGCAGCTGGCGTTCAAACCACATGGATCCCAGTCACATTCATTCACATCTAAAACAAAAAGTGTCATACAATGTTTTTGAAGAATAAACTATCACTGATGTGGAAATAATCTGTGTAGGAAATCTTATATCAGTGATCTCCACAGACATAACACAGGGTAGCCAAGTATCATACGGGTAGAAAAGACAAACCTATGCATGGATTTATGGCACCGATTGGTAAGGATGAGTTGGTTGGAGCAAAACCCCTCCAGCAAGAGCAGTTGTATCCACCAATGGTGTTGGAGCAGGTGGAGTTCAGACCACAGGGATCCTGGTCACATTCATTGATATCTATGAGAGTTTTTACCAGAAATATATTAGCCATAGAAAAACATCTCTGAAGTACAAACAAGGTAAAAACGGGCAATATAAAAAGTTTTACTGTTTGTACATCGAGTCCACACTAAAAAAGGGGAACCACAGACACACAAACCTATGCACTGGTTGGCTGCACTAATAGGTCGCGATGAGTTAGTTGGAATGTATCCTTTCCAGCAAGAGCAGTTGTAACTGCCAATGGTGTTGAAGCACGTGGAGTTCAGACCACATGGATACAAATCACACTCATTTACGTCTACAGGAAAATTAATGAGAATTATATTAGTAACTGCAATAATACCTCTCCTATACAGCACATAAATGTGACAGTAGTTTGATCTGAGGTATAAAAGTCTTTTTTTTCCTCATAAATACAATATAATTTGGAATAAAGATCACACACCTATGCATGGGTTTGTGGTACTAATTGGTAGCGATGAGTTGGTTGGAGCATATCCTGTCCAGCAAGAGCAGTGGTAGCTACCAGTGGTGTTGGTGCAGGTGGAGTTCAGACCACATGGATCCCAATCACATTCATTTACATCTGTGTTTACAATATAAAGTGATTAAACAACAACATTTGAGGATGAAGAATTCGTCAGGAGAAGCGATGTGACTACATATTTGGCATCCAAAATTCGCAGTCAATATACAAGGGACAAGCTAGACAAAATATACAGGTGAAAAATGCAAACCTTTGCATGGATTTGTTGTACTAATTGGCAAGGATGAGTTGGTTGGAGAAAACCCCCTCCAGCAGGAGCAGTTGTAGCTGCCAACAGTGTTGGAGCAGGTGGAGTTTACACCACATGGATCCAAGTCACATTCGTTGATATCTACGAGAAAATGATCAAGGAAAATCTTGATTCGACAAACATGCCTTATGTACATTATCTATATCAACAGATTACCTGAGATTCTTTTTATCTTTTTATGTATTATGGGCAACCATGACACAAAGTGTCCCATTTAAAACCACACACCTATGCACGGATTGTTGGCTATAGTTTTTATTAACGGACCATTACTATGAACATGCAGGCAGCCTATTGAGGGGATGTACCAAAGGGAATACCGTACTGTGCAACGAAGACAAACCTATGCATGGATTTGATGTGCTAATTGGTAGGGATGAGTTGGTTTGGGTGTATCCTTTCCAGCAGGAACAGTTGTAGCTGCCAATGGTGTTGGAGCAGCTGGCGTTCAGACCACATGGATCCCAGTCACATTCATTCACATCTAAAACAAAAAGTGTCATACAATGTTTTTGAAGAATAAACTATCACTGATGTGGAAATAATCTGTGTAGGAAATCTTATATCAGTAATCTCCAATATACCCACAGGCATACCAGAGGGTAGCCAGGTAATGCGGGTAGAAAACACAAACCTATGCATGGATTTATGGCACCAATTGGCAAAGATGAGTTGGTTGGAGCAAAACCCCTCCAGCAAGAGCAGTTGTATCCACCAATGGTGTTGGAGCAGGTGGAGTTCATACCACATGGATCCTGGTGACATTCATTGATATCTACGAGAGTGTTTATCAGGAGTAATATTAGTCACAATAAAAAAACCTACAGAATATAAACAAGGTAAATACAGGCCAAATGAACAGTTTTACTGTTTGTTTATCAAGGGTCCAAACTAAAAATGGGACAAACACACAATCACAAACATACAAACCTATGCATGGGTTGCTGGTACTAATAGGAAAGGATGTATTTCTGGGAGCGTATCCTGTCCAGCAAGAGCAGTTGTAGCTACCAACGGTGTTGAAGCAGGTGGAGTTTGGACCACATGGATCCCAGTCACATTCGTTGATATCTACCAGAAAATGATCAAGGAAATTTTTGATTAGACAAGCATGCCTGATGTACAACAATGAACAACAGATTATCTGACATTTTTATCTTTGTATATATTATGGGCAAACGGATGGACCATTACTATGCACATGCAGGCAGCACAACTGACAAAGATGTACTCAAGCATATGCCACATTCTGAAACAAAGACAAACCTATGCATGGATTTGATGTGCTAATTGGTAGGGATGAGTTGGTTTGGCTGTATCCTTTCCAGCAGGAACAGTTGTAGCTTCCAATGGTATTGGAACAGGTGGTGTTCAGACCACATGTATCCCAGTTACATTCATTTACATCTAAAGGTAAAGTATCATACAATCCTTTAAAAAAATGAAACATTACTGATATAAAAGTATCTGTGTATGATCTCTAGAATACCCACAGGAACAACAGGGTAGTCAAGTATCATGCAGGAAGGAAAGACAAACCTATGCATGGATTTGAGGCACTGACTGGCAAAGATGAATTGTTTGGAGCAAATCCCCTCCAGCAAGAGCAGTTGTATCCACCAATGGTGTTGGAGCAGGTGGAGTTTCCGCCACAGGGATCATGGTCACATTCATTGATATCTACGGAAGTTTTTACCAGGAACAATATTAGTCACACCAAGAAAAACCTTTGAAGTACAAGGTAAATACAGGCCAAATAAACATATTTACTGTTTGGTTATCATGGGTTCACCCTAAAAAAGGGGACAAACACAATCACACACATACAAACCTATGCATTGGTTAGTTGTAGTAATTGTTTGCGAGGAGTTGGTTGGAGCATATCCTGTCCAGCAAGAGCAGTTGTAGCTGCCAATGGTATTGGAGCAGGTGGAGTTTGGACCACATGGATCCAAGTCACATTCATTGACATCTACCAGAAAATGATCAAGGAAAATCTTGATTAGACAAGCATGCCTTATATACAATATGTACAACAACAGACTATGTAACTTTTTTTTTTATCTTTGTATATATTATGGGCAACAGATGGACCATTACTATGCACATGCAGGCAGCACACCTAACAAACAAAGACAAACCTAAGCATGGATTTGATGTGCTAGCATAACAGGGTAGCCAAGTATCATGCAGGAAGAAAACACAAACCTGTGCATGGATTTGAGGGTCTGATTGGCAAAGATGAGTTGGTTGGAGCAAAACCCCACCAGCAAGAGCAGTTGTATCCACCAATGGTGTTGGAGCAGGTGGAGTTCATACCACAGGGATCCTGGTCACATTCATTTACATCTAAAAGGGAAATATAAATAATATTAATGGGAGCTTTCATTTACATTCAGCATATGAGATAGAGCTCTGGTGGTTACCAATTAGGAGACTTTACAAGGACAAGCACACAGGGTGTGTGGAGTGAACAAGAAGTCTGTAAGTACCTTTCAGTTTCCCATTACTCTGTTGTGCTATACCTAGCACCTGGTATCACATGACCACATTCTTTGAGCCTGCACTTTCTGGGGAGGTGTGAATAAGCCCACGCCCCTGAAACTACTGCCTTTGTCTCCCACAGCGAGAGGGGCGTACGACTCACTACCTGAGAGGATAAATTGACAGACCACACTCCAATCAACAGGACAAGCACACAGGGTGTGTGGAGTGAACAAGAAGTCTGTAAGTACCTTTCAGTTTCTCATTACTCTGTTGTGCTATACCTAGCTCCTGGTATCACATGACCACATTCTTTGAGCCTGCACTTCTGGGGAGGTGTGAATAAGCCCACGCCCCCGAAACTACTGCCTTTAGCCTCATTCAACTTGGCCGACGCGGTCTAGCTTCTGCAACGAGATTTGCTGGGTGCTGGAGGGGCGGGGATACAAACCCTGCAAACATGTTGGACAGTCTACTGCCCGTAGACATGACGAAACCGGACGAGACTTGGCTGGATCGATTCTAGGTCGCCATCTTGTGGACTGTAATTTTTACTACAGTAATTCTAATTAAAACTGCAACTCCGCGACCTGCAAAACAATTACAATTGAGTGGCTTGTGTGTGCAAATTAATTGATTGTTGCATAGTCTGTTCCACAATATTTAGTACATATTTAATATATCTTGTCAAACATGATAAATATGACTTACACGACAGCTGCTTGTGCATGCAACTTATGATGGAACACAATGTGGTTGTGGCATTTTTGGCACGACAAAACAAACGACCTATCATCACTTACACTTCGTTTTAACTTGTATTTAAGAACACTGTGTCAGTAGTAATAATATCAGACTATCGCCAGTGGCATATGAAAAACAGCCTAACTGGGCATTGAACCCGGGTCTTCCACATGGAAAACAAGAGAGCTACCGCTGCACCACCGTTTCCACCTTCAACCACTTGAAGGAGGCAGATAATACATATCACGTATTCACTTCGTTATCATCACTGTTTAATGCAAGGTGAATGAGAGAACTGACCAATTTATGTACAGCACGCTTTAGGGTTGTTGCATTAGATTATGCAATTTATAGGTTTATTTATGTTCACGTGCGCCGAGGTGCGACCATACATATGCGACTTTTGTGACACTTGAGCGGCAAACACGGACATGTGCCTACGGACATGGAAGTTCATCAAAACAAACGCCATACACGTCAGCGTAGACAGAAGCCAATCAGGGCAAAGTGCCGACGTCATGGAGGCGGTTCCACGACTGAGCAGCGAGCGGAGAGCAAATGCGCTGCTGCGCAGCAAAAATCTTGCTCCCGCGATGTCTTTTGGCCATGTGACATGGATTGCAGAGCAGAGAACACTCCCACCTACACCATCGTGGACAAATTTCTAACCGGCATGCGCTACGGTCACGCAACGCGCATGTGCGCTGCGTCGATTTGCGCAATTTTGCAAGATCGTGAATGAGGCTTTTGTCTCCCACAACGAGAGGGGCGTACTCATAGAGTGGCACCTGGCACGCATATCAACTATCCATCTGCGCAGAAGCGTCAGCCCTTGTGTGTAGCCCTACTCCTGTAAAGACAAGCGAGTCTACCTGTGTGAGTCCACCGAGCAAGGCCACCGACAAGGTAAGTCACATCTCTCCCATAGCACTTATACCCACAATGTGTTTTGACAAAATCCCTGTTGTCTTCAGTACACGCAGACCCCCCCGCTAAAGCCAACGCCACAGAATCTGCGACCACTCCAACACAGCACACCCACCAACACCACCGTGTCTGTCGGACTGTGGAACTGCCAATCCGCAGTCAACAAGGCAGACTTCATCCCTGCCTACGCCAACAGTTTATCACTGGATCTGCTGGCCCTCACAGAAACCTGGCTGAAACCAGAAAACACTGCGACACTGGCTGCACTTTCTGCGACCCACTCCTTCTCCCATGCCCCCCACCTCTCAAAGCGAGGTGCAGGAACTGGTGTCCTAGTGAACACCAAATGGAACTACGCTCCCTTACTGCCTGACAATATCCACTCAAACTCCTTCGAATACCACGCCATCAAGGTAACAGCTCCATTTAAAATCTCGGTGGTTGTCATCTACCGTTCACCAGGACCTCTGGGTGACTTCGTGACTGAGCTAGACACACTACTGTCCTCCATCCCTGACCTTGACTGCCCGCTACTAGTCCTTGGGGATTTCAACATCCACCTTGACAAGGTATGTGCTACAGACTTCTTATCCCACATCAACTCACTTGACCTACAGCTGGTTAGCAGCCACCCGACTCACAAAAATGGTAATGAACTGGACTTAATCCTGACTAAAAACTGCAAGGCTGATGATGTAATGGTCACACCATTACATACATCAGACCACTTTTTCATCCTCTTCATGGTTTCCCTCTCGGAATTACCCTCCACTCCCCCACCCATGGTAACCTTCCGTCGCAACCTTCGCAACTTGTCTACTACTCACTTTGCCTCTGTTGTTGCCTCTGCCTTACCCCCTCCCAACACCTTCTCTCCACTAGAGGTCGATGCTGCCACAGAATCCCTCTGCTCCACACTGACCTCCTGCCTGGATACCCCCTTTCCACCAAACCCGCACGCTCTACACAGCCCCGCCCATGGCTGACAGATACCATCCGCTCCTTGCGCACCACCCTCAGAGCTGCAGAACGAAAATGGCACAAATCCAGCGATCTGGCAGACCTAGAAACCTTCCAATCTCTTCTAGCGTCATTCTCCTCCTCGGTTATGACTGCTAAAACGGCTTACTACAACAATAAAATCAGCAACACCACTGACACCCGGAAACTCTTCTGTGCCTTCAAATCGCTGCTCAACCCCCCTCCCCCGCCTCCTGCCACCAATCTAACTGCTAATACTTTTGCCTCCTTCTTTACAGAAAAAGTAGCGGCTATCAGCAATCAATTCTGCGATCCACCCGGCCTCAACCTGCAACCTCCCACTGTCTACGATGCAACACTCTCCTCATTCACCCCTCTCTCCGAAAGCGACGTCTTCAAACTCATCACTGGCAGCCGTCCTACCACCTGCCCACTAGACCCTGTCCCCTAGAATCTGCTGCAAGCCATCGCCCCAACAGTAGTCCCATCGATCACGTCCGTGATGAATGCTTCGCTATCATCAGGTATAGTTCCAGCCGCCTTCAAACAGGCTAGGGTCACACCACTGCTCAAAAAGACCACACTCAACCCCGCCCAGGTGGAGAACTATCAGCCGGTCTCACTGCTTCCCTTCCTTTCGAAAGCCATCGAGAGGGCGGTCTCTAATCAGGTTGTTAATTTCCTCACCCAGAACGACCTACTTGACCCAAAGCAGTCTGGCTTTAGAAGCGGCCACTCCACTGAAACAGCACTGCTTTCCGTCACAGAAGCCCTCAGAGTAGCCAGAACTGAAGGACAATCATCAGTACTTATCCTACTCGACTTATCGGCAGCCTTCGATACAGTCAACCACAGCATACTGTTAACTACGCTCTCAAACATGGGCATCACAGGCATAGCACACTCCTGGTTTGAATCCTACCTCACTGGACGCTCCTTTGAAGTGTCATGGCAAGGACAACTGTCATCAACTCACACCCTCTCCACAGGGGTGCCCCAGGGGTCGGTGCTGGGCCCCCTTCTCTTTGCCATCTACACCACCTCGCTGGGCCGCATCATCCGCTCACACGGCTTCTCCTATCACTGCTATGCTGATGATACACAGCTGTATTTGTCATTTCGACCAGATGACACCACGGTCTCTGCACGCATCTCTGCCTATCTCTCCGCACTCTCCACATGGTTGAAGGAACACCACCTCCAGCTCAATCTGTCTAAGACTGAACTCCTGGTGATCCCAGCCCAGTAGTCAATCCACCATGATATCAGCCTGAATATGGACACTGTTACGCTTGCTCCGAACAAGGTTGCTAAAAACCTCGGCGTCGTGATTGATGACCGGCTATCTTTTTCTGACCACATTGCCTCCGTAGCGCGGTCGTGCCGTTATGCGCTATATAACGTTAGAAAAATCAGACCGTACCTGACCCAATATGCTACTCAGCTCCTGGTACCAGTCCCTACAAGAGCAGCAACTTCCCTCTCGACCTTCAAAAAGCTTGTGAAGACCCTTCTTTTCCGAGACTGCTTAACAAAACCAAATTCTACTAACCATCTCTTTACATAGGTACCTTCGATGTTCTCTACACATCTGTTTGCTATTATGTCCTCCTTTTGTAAGTCGCTTTGGATAAAAGCGTCTGCTAAGTGTAATGTAATGTAATGTAACAAGGAAAATAAAGTACATATGACGTATTTACTGTATGAAAACAAACTAACCAGGGACTCCGAGAGCACTTTTTTCCAATATTAATTAGTTGCTGAGATCATTTTATTAAGGGATAACATTTTAAAGGTTGTCACGTAAGCCGGGGGATGAGGTAATCAAAAGAAGTGAAAAACGTGATAGCTAAAAAACAAAAATGAAAATCAAAATGACCAACAGATAAGCATAATACCAGATAATGATTTGTTGTAGTTGTTACCTTTCTTCCTTCCAGTACAACCTTTTGCAGTAGCTCTAAAAATATTCATTCTAAAATTCCCTCAGATTTTAACACCTCTTGTTGAGATCAAGAAGCTTGTATGGGACTCAACAAAAATGTCAGGTACTTTGGAGGCCTTTTTCCCCATACTACACTTTTTCCCATACTAAAAATATAATATTACAGTTATAAATGTGATTTACAAAGTCAACCACCATTCCTACCTGTCTGGCAGAGTTGTCCCTCTCTTGGTAGTCCATTAATGCATCCACATGTTCCACCACTGGAGTCATCACAGGCTCCATATGTGATGCAGTTCTCATGGGGCCAGGCATACTGCTCCTCACACACACACCGATATCCACTGGTGTTGGAGTAACACACTGTCAAATAATAAAAATAAGGTATTTTTATGTTATTGATATGATCATTATTAAATGTTCAATACAGTGGTCTCTCGTTATTCACGGGAGTTACGTACTAAAAATAACCCGCGATAGGCAAAATCCGCAAAGTAGTCAGCTTTATTTTTTACAACTATTATTGATGTTTTAAGGCTGTAAAACCCCTCAGTACACACTTTATACACTTTTCTCAGACTGGCATTGGCATTTTCTCACACTTCTCTGTCTTCTACTCTCAAAGTTCAAACTTGCAAACATACAGCACTTCAGAGTCACACAGCTACAGATGGAAGATTTATGTAAATTTAACACGCTGAGCACATTCTGTACTGTACAGGAGATTGATTGACAATGTTCTAAAGTCCCTTAGCCAATCAGGGCACAGAAAACAATGCGCTGTAAAAAAAAAAAAAAAAAAGCATGCACTAAAAATCCGCGAAAAAGCAAGGCCGTGAAAGGTGAACCGCGTTATAGGGACCACTGTAGATAAAAGTTGAATATTTCAGAGACCTTAATAATGTCAAGGGAATAGACATTTATGAAGGAAATTGACATGCATAGATGACATGGTATGTGTCATCTATACTCTCTCTGCTAATTGCATTTATGTAATCTTACCAGTCGTAATGTTGATTTGAGAAATCTCAGTATCTTCACTGAGTGGGACAGGAAGGTCAAGTGCAGACAATTCAGTCTTTACTTGGTCTGCATTTAGTGTTCCAACTTCAATTTCAAACTTGTAAAGAATGGCAGGACCTGTAAGTGATGGAAGACAATGCAATTATGCTTTCATGAAATGATTGTGAAAATATTGTCTTCTGTGAAGACAGAAAAAGTTCTGGCTTCTGTCAAATATTCATAACTTATAAAAAAGGCAACTTAGTTACATTCTACAAAAATGAACATGCAAATACTGAACAAAACCTGTATAAAGGAGTTCTGGGTTTCACGACAGTACAACACTGAAAAAATAGGTAAAATGATCAAAATGACAGAAAGAGTAAAACACCTTTGCATGGATTACTGGAACTAATTGGTAGCGATGAGTTGGTTGGAGCATATCCTGTCCAGCAAGAGCAGTTGTAATTGCCAATGGTGTTGGAGCAGTTGGAGTTTAGACCACATGGATCCCAGTCACATTCATTGATATCTATAAAGGCAAAAAGGGTTAGAGACACTAAGCTTTATACCTACATTATAAATAGGTAGATTCACGTTAAAAAGATTCACCTATGCATGGGTTGCTGGTACTAATAGAAAGGGATGTATTTCTGGGAGCGTATCCTTTCCAGCAGGAGCAGTTGTAGCTGCCAATGGTGTTGGAGCAGGTGGAGTTTAGACCACATGGATCCCAGTCACATTCATTTACATCTACAACAGAAAATGATCAGGGACAATCTTTGTTATGCTTGTATTTTTTATGTTAAGTAACAGATTACAGAAAAACTGTTGCAATATCAAAGACCTCCAACCTTATTCCAGTCTCAAAACTGACTCTAAACACATTTTCTAATGACATAGCATGTCGGGAACAAAACATGACCTCACTACAACCTGACGATGAGAATACATTGAGTTGCTGAAATCATTTCATTAAAGGTCAAGATTGCAAAGTAAGCCACATGAGCTAAGTATCACACAAGTAGAAAAGACAAACCTATGCATGGATTTGAGACTCTAGTTGGCAAGGACGAGTTAGTTGGAGAAAAACCCCTCCAGCAAGAGCAGTTGAATCCACCAATAGTGTTGGAGCAGGTGGAGTTCAGACCACAGGGATCCTGGTCACATTCATTGATATCTACGAGAGTGTTTACCAGGAATAATATTAGTCACACCAAAAAAACCTATTGAGTACAAAAAAGGTAAATACAGGCCAAATGAACAGTTTTACCGTTTGTTTAATCAAGAGTCCATCCTAAAAATAAAGGGAGGAAAACACAATCACACACATACAAACCTATGCATGGGTTAGTTGTAGTAATTGGTTGCGATGAGTTGACTGGAATGTATCCTTTCCAGCAAGAGCAGTTGTAACTGCCAACGGTGTTGAAGCAGGTGGAGTTTAGACCACATGGATCCCAATCACATTCATTTACATCTAAAAAAAAACGTATCATACAATGCTTTTAAAAATGAAATATTACTTATGTGGAAGCATCTGTGTATGAAATCGTATATCAGTGATCTCCAGTATACCCATAGGCATAACACAGGATAGCCAACTATAATGCGGGAAGAAAACACAAACCTATGCATGGATTTGAGGGTCTGATTGGCAAAGATGAGTTGGTTGGAGCAAAACCCCTCCAGCAAGAGCAGTTGTATCCACCAATGGTGTTGGAGCAGGTGGAGTTCATACCACAGGGATCATGGTCACATTCATTCACATCTAAAAGGGCAATATAAATAATATGAATGACAGCTGTCATTTATATTCAACATACAGTGGCCGGGTTTCCCAGTTAAGAACCTTCTTAACGAGTTAAGAAGGCACTTTAGAAGAGGTCGGCTAAGAGGAAGCGTTAAGATAAGAGTGTTTCCCAAACGCCTTCTTAACGCCCTTCTTACCAACGTCTTAAGAACCGTCTTATCTGCCTTCTTAACTGAAGCGCAATGAGCAATCGATCTCAAAATGGCCGATTGGAGCGCATAGTTACCATAGTAAAATCAAAGATTTTAGACCGCTACTCTAGAATCTTTGGTAAAATGCTCCGAAGTGGTATAACACGTGGCGTCTAACTGAACTCATCAATAAAATACCGGCTAAAAGTATGACATTTGTCGTCACAACACAAAAACAAAGTGACACATAATAATACCGAAACAAAGACCAGGGAAATAAAAATGGAAACACAACATGAAATCAGTATGTCATTTCATGTAATGTGTAGGCTATATTCTTATCTGTCTGATAGAAATCTGCTACATGAAGAGAATATGTGTGAAAACCGAGAAATTGGCGTCCCCTTGTCATGAATGATAGGGAAAAGGGGGAAAACACAATCAGGAAAACTGGACGTACTGCATTAATATCTAGCCTGGCTATCGCGACTTGTCAATGCTCTGTGAGCATTGGTCTGGCCAAGCTGTGTTGTAAACCCATTTCTCAGAAGGCGGGCTTAACCCGCCTCTTTCAAATGCCTCTGTTTGCTACTGGACGAAGCTTCAATCAATCACACCCCTCTGCCCTCTGACGTATACCCCAGCGGAAGAAACTGCTTGATCCAAACAAAAAGTAGTAGTAGCCTGTAGTCATATAGAAATGGCGTTAAAGGATTTTTGTCGGACTTGTGAGGTGAACATGAGAGTGGCTGGTGTTGGCCATTTAATATTGATATTCGAAAAACGAATCAGTGCGATCAAAGGCGACATGACCACAACAACAGCGTCCGCGCAAAGCATGGACTTGGCTACCAGCGGGGCTAACTGATAAATTACACTTTTACCGAAGCCGGTCGGTAGCATTGCAAAAACGCCCTTTCCCGCAACAAATGCTTCAAGGGCTGCCCTTTGCTCTATTTTCAGATAGAACTTCCCTTTGAATTGGTCCTAAACAGCAGCTACAGATGCATTGAAATCTTACGGTTGCTCCACGTTCGCCATGTAGACAGTGACTGAGATAGATTTCCGGTTTCCAAACTACCGTGTCATTGCCTTTAGAAATGCTCGATTTTCATTGGCCCCCTATCTGAGGACTGAGCAAAAATGGTTTAGATAGGCAGCTTGGCCAGACTGACTTGCTCGCGAAATGTAAATGCAGCGTCACAGGCAGTATGGGCACACCCAGGCTAATTAATATCTCCTTGCTTACTGTCACATTGCTTTACCTGCCTGAGGGGGGTGCTGTTTTCACTGTTTTGTCACTAAGAAGGGTGTTAAGATTGGGTTCAGAACTTCTTAGAGATCCTTCTTAACGGCAGGTCTTCTTAGGCTAAGAAGCATTTTGGGAAACGCGGTTGCTTCTTACGGGAGCCTTAAGAAGGGTCTTAAGAAGTTCTTAGCACTAAGAACTTCTTAACTGCATTTGGGAAACCCGGCCAGTATAGGTTAGAGCTCTGGTGATTACCATTCAGGACAATATCAAACAAATATAAGGTGCAAATAATACATTTATTGTATAAAAATTAACTAACAAAAAACTCCTAAACCACTGTTTTTCTAACATCACATTTTCTTTAAGGCTAACATTTTAAAAGGCTGCCAAGTAAGTCAGCCTTCAATTTCATATTAGCCAGGGGTTGGGGTTTGTGATAGTTGTTACTTTTCTTCCTTCCAGTGCATTTATTTGCGATAGCTCTAGAAAAAAAAAATATTGTAAAATTTCCTCAGATTTTAACACCTCTTATTGAGATCAACAAGCGGATAGAGGAGTCGACAAAAGTAGCAGGGACCTTGGAGGCCTTTTCCCATACTACACTTTTCCCCACACTACACTTTTCCCATAATACACTTTTTCCCATAGTAAACATACAGTATCACACTTATACATGGGATTTACACAGTCAACCACCATACTTACCTCTCTGGCAGAGTTGTCCCTCTCTTGGTAGTCCATTAATACATCCACATGTTCCACCACTGGAGTCATCACAGGCTCCATATGTGATGCAGTTCTCATGGGGCCAGGCATACTGCTCCTCACACACACACCGATACCAACTGGTGTTGGAGTAACACACTGACAAATAATAAAAGGAAGGAATTTTTAACTTATTGATATGTTTGTTTTTAAATGTTTAGTAGATAAAAGTTGAATATTTCAGAGACTTTAATAATTTCAAGGGAATAAACATTTATGAAGGAAACTGACATGCATGGATGAAAGGGTATGTGTAAATTAAAGACAAATTAAGCTAATCCATTGGCTTTACTCTCACTGCTAACTGCAGTTATGTTCATCTTACCAGTCGTAATGTTGATTTGAGAAATCTCAGTATCTTCACTGAGTGGGACAGGAAGGTCAAGTGCAGACAATTCAGTCTTTACTTGGTCTGCATCTAGTGTTCCAACTTCAATTTCAAACTTGTAAAGAGTGGCAGGGCCTGTAAGTGATGGAAGACAATGCAATTACGCCTTTATGAAATAAAAAAGTATTTAAAAATATTGTTTTCGGTGAAGACAGAAAAAGCATTCTGTCTTCTGACAAATATTCAGAACTTTTATAAAAAGGCAACTTAGTTCCATTCTACAAAAAAATAACATATAAATACTAAACTAAAAATGTGTAAAGAGAGTTCTGGGTTTCACCAGAGTACACCACTGAAAAAATAGGTGAAATGATTAAAATGACAGAAAGAGTAAAACACCTTTGCATGGATTACTGGAACTAATTGGTAGCGATGAGTTGGTTGGAGAATATCCTGTCCAGCAAGAGCAGTTGTAATTGCCAATGGTGTTGGAGCAGTTGGAGTTTAGACCACATGGATCCCAGTCACATTCATTGATATCTATTAATGCAAAAATGGTTAGAGACAGTAAGCTTTTCACCTATGTTATAAATAGGTAGATTCACGTTAAAAAGATTCACCTATGCATGGGTTGCTGGTATTAATAGAAAGGGATGTATTTCTGGGAGCGTATCCTTTCCAGCAGGAGCAGTTGTAGCTGCCAATGGTGTTGGAGCAGGTTGAGTTTAGACCACATGGATCCAAATCACATTCATTCATATCTATTGAGACAAAAAAAATGGTTAGAGACAGTAAACTTTTCACATGTTACAAATGGGTATATTTACAATCTACAAATCTTTCTGAAACATATGGAATAAACAATACATAGGATGTGCTGTATAAGGTACCCATACAGGTTAAAAGGTTCACCTATGCATGGGTTGCTGGTACTAATAGGAAGGGATGTATTTCTGGGAACGTATCCTGTCCAGCAAGAGCAGTTGTAGCTGCCAATGGTGTTGGAGCAGGTGGAGTTTAGACCACATGGATCCCAGTCACATTCATTTACATCTACAAGAGAAAATGATCAGGGACAATCTTTGTTATGCTTGTATTTTTTATATTAAGTATGACAACAGGTTACAGAAGAACTGTTGCAATATCAAAGACCTTCAACCTTATCCCAGTCTCAAAACTGACTCTAAACACTATAAACAAATTTTCTAATGACATAGCATGTCGGGAACAAAACATGACCTCACTACAACCTGACAATGAGAACACATTGAGTTGCTGAAATCATTTCATTAAAGGCCAAGATTTTAAAGCCTGCAAAGTAAGCCACATGAGCCAAGTATCACACAGGTAGAAAAGACAAACCTATGCATGGATTTGAGGATCTAGTTGGCAAAGATGAGTTAGTTGGAGCAAAACCCCTCCAGCAAGAGCAGTTGTATCCACCAATGGTGTTGGAGCAGGTGGAGTTTCCACCACAGGGATCCTGGTCACATTCATTGATATCTAAGAGAGTGTTTACCAGGAATAATATTAGTCACACAAAAAAACCTACTGAGTACAAACAAGATAAATACAGGCCAAATGAACAGTTTTAGGGCTCATTCACACCGCCTTGAGCGTATTCAGCGCGTGGGCGTATTCAGCGCGTGGGCGTATTCTGAGCGTATGACCATTCACACCGGACATGTCAGCGTATTCAGCGCGGGAGCGGGAAGCCCCGTCTTTAAATGCACTTGGCCAATGTCTTTAGGTGCACATAGCCATGTTTCCCTATCTCTCACTTTAGTAAACACAATATGTGTTTCTCTGGTTTTATTTCCTTACTTTAAACGTTGTTTAGAAAGCAGCACTGCACCTATAGTGCAACTTGACACTTTGATAAGGCCAGTGGAATATTTGACATCGTTCTAAATCATGTAGGCTGATCATTGTCAAAGCCTTTATTCACTCCCGGTACAAGAAAAGCGAACGCGTTTTAACCCCTTCCATAAAGTTATGATAAACTCTATCTCTTTGCCAACAGTCACTTTGCCTACATCAGGTAAATACATTATTAAATGTATACATAAATGTGACTTATGGACCTCAGTTTTGCCTAGTGGCTTGTTGACTAGATTTCTCAAACCAAGTAGGAAACACTGAATGACAAGAACGAGGTTACTATTTTTTTATAGCTCGAGTGGTCGACAGAAGACCGATTGAGGCTCTTCTTGCATTAAGAATACTCCGACGAAGAAATCTAAAGCGATATCTTGCTTCTTCCTATTAAGAACATAAAAGCTCCACCACTATTACCTACAACATGTTTGACTGGACAGCGTGACAACTTCAAAGGTATTTCAGTTTGTGTGTTTATGTAGGATAGTCAATGCCCTTGTAGTGCAGATCTGATATGATAACCCCAATATTGATAGCTTTCCAGCGTTTGTTTAATGCAGTTGTAAGCGAGTGGTAATATTTTGCAGACAGTCGCTAGGTTTTTGAGGTATTCCCTGTGTCAACACATGCATTGATAGCACAGTTGACATAATTTGTACAGCGGTGCCTATAGCTTTCAATGGGATTTTGGCTGAATATGCGCAGAAAAATAGACTCGGTTTCTATTCTCTAGCTGCAGTCCGTATTCTGAGCGTACTCTACGCTCAGAATACGCTCAGAACACGGTTGCGGTGGGAATGGTCTCATCTGCCAATGTGCATTCTAAATGAATATGGACAGAATACGCTCAGAATACGCCTACGCGCTGAATACGCAGAGAGTTTGGTGTGAATGAGCCCTTACCATTTGTTTAATCAAGAGTCCACCCTAAACAAAAATGGGACGAACACACAATCACACACATACAAACCTATGCATGGGTTGGTTGTAGTAATTGGTTGCGATGAGTTATTTGGAATATATCCTTTCCAGCAAGAGCAGTTGTAACTGCCAACGGTGTTGGAGCAGGTGGAGTTTAGACCACATGGATCCCAATCACATTCATTTACATCTAAAACAAAAAGTATCATACAATGCTTTTAAAAATGAAATATTACTGATGTGGAAATATCTTTGTATTGAATCTTATATCAGTGATCTCCAGTATAACCACAGGCATAACACAGGGTAGCCAAGTATCATGCGGGAAGAAAACACAAACCTATGCATGGATTTGAGGGTCTGATTGGTAAAGACGAGTTGATTGGAGAAAAACCCCTCCAGCAAGAGCAGTTGTATCCACCAATGGTGTTGGAGCAGGTGGAGTTCATACCACATGGATCATGGTCACATTCATTCACATCTACAAGGGCAATATGAATAATATGAATGGGAGCCATTATTTATATTCAATATACAGTATAAGTTATAGCTCTGGTGTTTACAAATCAGGACAATTTCAAACGGATATAAGGTGCAAATAATACATTTATTGTATAAAAACTAACTAACAAAAAACTCCCAAAGCACTGTTTTTCTAACATTACTTAGTTAATCAAATCATTTCATTAAGGGCTAAAATTTTAAATGCTGCCAAGTAAGTCAGCCTTCAATTTCATATTAGCCGGGGGTTGGGGTTTGTGATAGTTGTTACTTTTCTTCCATTCAGTGCATTTATTTGCGATAGCTCTAGAAAATATTTATGGTAAAATTCCCTCAGATAAGGCTGCTCGATTATGGAAAAAATCTGAATAACGTTTATTTGGGCCAAAACTGAAATCACGATTATTCAAACGATTATTTTGTTTTCCTCAGTAACATGCTTCATTTATTGAAAATGTATTCAAAAACATTTCGAAAAAACATTCTTGTACCTTCGGATTTTCCCTAATACCTTTCTTCGTAAACATTAGTAAGTCTCCTTTGATGTCTAATGTACAAACAGTAGAAATGTCTAATGTATACATCTAATGTACAGTACAAACAGTACAAAATAATTAGGACAAAAACATTGTTGCCCTCGATTTTATATGTCTTAAGATTGTTTGGCCCTGAAATCGTTATCACGATTAGAATTCGATTAATTGAGCAGCCCTACCCTCAGATTTTACTTACCTCTCTGGCAGAGTTGTCCCTCTCTTGGTAGTCCATTAATACATCCACATGTTCCACCACTAGAGTCATCACAGGCTCCATATGTGATGCAGTTCTCATGGGGCCAGGCATACTGCTCCTCACACACACACCGATATCCACTGGTGTTGGAGTAACACACTGTCAAATAATAAAACAAAGGTATTTTTACATTATTCTTATGTTCATTTTTAAATGTTCAATAGATACAAGTTGAATATTTCAGAGACCTTAAAGAATTCAAGGGAATAAACACGTATGAAGGAAACTGACATGCATGGATGAAAGGGTATGTGTAAATTAAAGACAAGTTAAGCTAATCCATTGGCTTTACTCTCACTGCTAACTGCAGTTATGTTCATCTTACCAGTCGTAATGTTGATTTGAGAAATCTCAGTATCTTCACTGAGTGGGACAGGAAGGTCAAGTGCAGACAATTCAGTCTTTACTTGGTCTGCATCTAGTGTTCCAACTTCAATTTCAAACTTGTAAAGAGTGGCAGGGCCTGTAAGTGATGGAAGACAATGCAATTACGCCTTTATGAAATAAAAAGTATTTAAAAATATTGTTTTCGGTGAAGACAGAAAAAGCATTCTGTCTTCTGACAAATATTCAGAACTTTTATAAAAAGGCAACTTAGTTCCATTCTACAAAAAAATAACATATAAATACTAAACTAAAAATGTGTAAAGAGAGTTCTGGGTTTCACCAGAGTACACCATTGAAAAAATAGGTGAAATGATTAAAATGACAGAAAGAGTAAAACACCTTTGCATGGATTACTGGAACTAATTGGTAGCGATGAGTTGGTTGGAGAATATCCTGTCCAGCAAGAGCAGTTGTAATTGCCAATGGTGTTGGAGCAGTTGGAGTTTAGACCACATGGATCCCAGTCACATTCATTGATATCTATTAATGCAAAAATGGTTAGAGACAGTAAGCTTTTCACCTACGTTATAAATAGGTAGATTCACGTTAAAAAGATTCACCTATGCATGGGTTGCTGGTATTAATAGAAAGGGATGTATTTCTGGGAGCGTATCCTTTCCAGCAAGAGCAGTTGTAGCTGCCAATGGTGTTGGAGCAGGTGGAGTTTAGACCACATGGATCCCAGTCACATTCATTTACATCTACAAGGGAAAATGATCAGGGACAATCTTTGTTATGCTTGCATTTTTTATATTAAGTATGACAACAGGTTACAGAAGAACTGTTGCAATATCAAAGACCTCCAACCTTATTCCAGTCTCAAAACTGACTGTAAACATTATAAACAAATTTTCTAATGACATAGCATGTCGGGAACAAAACATGACCTCACTACAACCTGACAATGAGAACACATTGAGTTGCTGAAATCATTTCATTAAAGGCCAAGATTTTAAAGCCTGCAAAGTAAGCCACATGAGCCAAGTATCACACAGGTAGAAAAGACAAACCTATGCATGGATTTGAGGATCTAGTTGGCAAAGATGAGTTAGTTGGAGCAAAACCCCTCCAGCAAGAGCAGTTGTATCCACCAATGGTGTTGGAGCAGGTGGAGTTTCCACCACAGGGATCCTGGTCACATTCATTGATATCTACGAGAGTGTTTACCAGGAATAATATTAGTCACACACAAAAAACCTACTGAGTATAAACAAGATAAATACAGGCCAAATGAACAGTTTTAGGGCTCATTCACACCGCCTTGAGCGTATTCAGCGCGTGGGCGGGAAGCCCCGGACATGTCAGCGTATTCAGCGCGGGAGCGGGAAGCCCCGTCTTTAAATGCACTTGGCCAATGTCTTTAGGTGCACATAGCGATGTTTCCCTATCTCTCACTTTAGTAAACACAATATGTGTTTCTCTGGTTTTATTTCCTTACTTTAAACGTTGTTTAGAAAGCAGCACTGCACCTATAGTGCAACTTGACACTTTGATAAGGCCAGTGGAATATTTCACATCGTTCTAAATCATGTAGGCTGATCATTGTCAAAGCCTTTATTCACTCCCGGTACAAGAAAAGCGAACGCGTTTTAACCCCTTCCATAAAGTTATGATAAACTCTATCTCTTTGCCAACAGTCACTTTGCCTACATCAGGTAAATACATTATTAAATGTATACATAAATGTGACTTATGGACCTCAGTTTTGCCTAGTGGCTTGTTGACTTGATTTCTCAAACCAAGTAGGAAACACTGAATGACAAGAACGAGGTTACTATTTTTTTTATAGCTCGAGTGGTCGACAGAAGACCGATTGAGGCTCTTCTTGCATTAAGAATACTCCGACGAAGAAATCTAAAGCGATATCTTGCTTCTTCCTATTAAGAACATAAAAGCTCCACCACTATTACCTACAACATGTTTGACTGGACAGCGTGACAACTTCAAAGGTATTTCAGTTTGTGTGTTTATGTAAGATAGTCAATGCCCTTGTAGTGCAGATCTGATATGATAACCCCAATATTGATAGCTTTCCAGCGTTTGTTTAATGCAGTTGTAAGCGAGTGGTAATATTTTGCAGACAGTCGCTAGGTTTTTGAGGTATTCCCTGTGTCAACACATGCATTGATAGCACAGTTGACATAATTTGTACAGCGGTGCCTATAGCTTTCAATGGGATTTTGGCTGAATATGCGCAGAAAAATAGACTCCGTTTCTATTCTCTAGCTGCAGTCCGTATTCTGAGCGTACTCTACGCTCAGAATACGCTCAGAACACGGTTGCGGTGGGAATGGTCTCATCTGCCAATGTGCATTCTAAATGAATACGGACAGAATACGCTCAGAATACGCCTACGCGCTGAATACGCAGAGAGTTTGGTGTGAATGAGCCCTTACCATTTGTTTAATCAAGAGTCCACCCTAAACAAAAATGGGACGAACACACAATCACACACATACAAACCTATGCATGGGTTGGTTGTAGTAATTGGTTGCGATGAGTTATTTGGAATATATCCTTTCCAGCAAGAGCAGTTGTAACTGCCAACGGTGTTGGAGCAGGTGGAGTTTAGACCACATGGATCCCAATCACATTCATTTACATCTAAAACAAAAAGTATCATACAATGCTTTTAAAAATGAAATATTACTGATGTGGAAATATCTCTGTATTGAATCTTATATCAGTGATCTCCAGTATAACCACAGGCATAACACAGGGTAGCCAAGTATCATGCGGGAAGAAAACACAAACCTATGCATGGATTTGAGGGTCTGATTGGTAAAGACGAGTTGATTGGAGAAAAACCCCTCCAGCAAGAGCAGTTGTATCCACCAATGGTGTTGGAGCAGGTGGAGTTCATACCACATGGATCATGGTCACATTCATTCACATCTACAAGGGCAATATGAATAATATGAATGGGAGCCATTATTTATATTCAATATACAGTATAAGTTATAGCTCTGGTGTTTACAAATCAGGACAATTTCAAACGGATATAAGGTGCAAATAATACATTTATTGTATAAAAACTAACTAACAAAAAACTCCCAAAGCACTGTTTTTCTAACATTACTTAGTTAATCAAATCATTTCATTAAGGGCTAAAATTTTAAATGCTGCCAAGTAAGTCAGCCTTCAATTTCATATTAGCCGGGGGTTGGGGTTTGTGATAGTTGTTACTTTTCTTCCATTCAGTGCATTTATTTGCGATAGCTCTAGAAAATATTTATGGTAAAATTCCCTCAGATAAGGCTGCTCGATTATGGAAAAAATCTGAATAACGTTTATTTGGGCCAAAACTGAAATCACGATTATTCAAACGATTATTTTGTTTTCCTCAGTAACATGCTTCATTTATTGAAAATGTATTCAAAAACATTTCGAAAAAACATTCTTGTACCTTCGGATTTTCCCTAATACCTTTCTTCGTAAACATTAGTAAGTCTCCTTTGATGTCTAATGTACAAACAGTAGAAATGTCTAATGTATACATCTAATGTACAGTACAAACAGTACAAAATAATTAGGACAAAAACATTGTTGCCCTCGATTTTATATGTCTTAAGATTGTTTGGCCCTGAAATCGTTATCACGATTAGAATTCGATTAATTGAGCAGCCCTACCCTCAGATTTTACTTACCTCTCTGGCAGAGTTGTCCCTCTCTTGGTAGTCCATTAATACATCCACATGTTCCACCACTAGAGTCATCACAGGCTCCATATGTGATGCAGTTCTCATGGGGCCAGGCATACTGCTCCTCACACACACACCGATATCCACTGGTGTTGGAGTAACACACTGTCAAATAATAAAACAAAGGTATTTTTACATTATTCTTATGTTCATTTTTAAATGTTCAATAGATACAAGTTGAATATTTCAGAGACCTTAAAGAATTCAAGGGAATAAACACGTATGAAGGAAACTGACATGCATGGATGAAAGGGTATGTGTAAATTAAAGACAAATTAAGCTAATCCATTGGCTTTACTCTCACTGCTAACTGCAGTTATGTTCATCTTACCAGTCGTAATGTTGATTTGAGAAATCGCAGTATCTTCACTGAGTGGGACAGGAAGGTCAAGTGCAGACAATTCAGTCTTTACTTGGTCTGCATCTAGTGTTCCAACTTCAATTTCAAACTTATAAAGAGTGGCAGGGCCTGTAAGTGATGGAAGACAATGCAATTACGCCTTTATGAAATAAAAAGTATTTAAAAATATTGTTTTCGGTGAAGACAGAAAAAGCATTCTGTCTTCTGACAAATATTCAGAACTTTTATAAAAAGGCAACTTAGTTCCATTCTACAAAAAAATAACATATAAATACTAAACTAAAAATGTGTAAAGAGAGTTCTGGGTTTCACCAGAGTACACCATTGAAAAAATAGGTGAAATGATTAAAATGACAGAAAGAGTAAAACACCTTTGCATGGATTACTGGAACTAATTGGTAGCGATGAGTTGGTTGGAGAATATCCTGTCCAGCAAGAGCAGTTGTAATTGCCAATGGTGTTGGAGCAGTTGGAGTTTAGACCACATGGATCCCAGTCACATTCATTGATATCTATTAATGCAAAAATGGTTAGAGACAGTAAGCTTTTCACCTACGTTATAAATAGGTAGATTCACGTTAAAAAGATTCACCTATGCATGGGTTGCTGGTATTAATAGAAAGGGATGTATTTCTGGGAGCGTATCCTTTCCAGCAAGAGCAGTTGTAGCTGCCAATGGTGTTGGAGCAGGTGGAGTTTAGACCACATGGATCCCAGTCACATTCATTTACATCTACAAGGGAAAATGATCAGGGACAATCTTTGTTATGCTTGCATTTTTTATACTAAGTATGACAACAGGTTACAGAAGAACTGTTGCAATATCAAAGACCTCCAACCTTATTCCAGTCTCAAAACTGACTGTAAACACTATAAACAAATTTTCTAATGACATAGCATGTCGGGAACAAAACATGACCTCACTACAACCTGACAATGAGAACACATTGAGTTGCTGAAATCATTTCATTAAAGGCCAAGATTTTAAAGCCTGCAAAGTAAGCCACATGAGCCAAGTATCACACAGGTAGAAAAGACAAACCTATGCATGGATTTGAGGATCTAGTTGGCAAAGATGAGTTAGTTGGAGCAAAACCCCTCCAGCAAGAGCAGTTGTATCCACCAATGGTGTTGGAGCAGGTGGAGTTTCCACCACAGGGATCCTGGTCACATTCATTGATATCTACGAGAGTGTTTACCAGGAATAATATTAGTCACACAAAAAAACCTACTGAGTATAAACAAGATAAATACAGGCCAAATGAACAGTTTTAGGGCTCATTCACACCGCCTTGAGCGTATTCAGCGCGTGGGCGTATTCAGCGCGTGGGCGTATTCTGAGCGTATGACCATTCACACCGGACATGTCAGCGTATTCAGCGCGGGAGCGGGAAGCCCCGTCTTTAAATGCACTTGGCCAATGTCTTTAGGTGCACATAGCGATGTTTCCCTATCTCTCACTTTAGTAAACACAATATGTGTTTCTCTGGTTTTATTTCCTTACATTAAACGTTGTTTAGAAAGCAGCACTGCACCTATAGTGCAACTTGACACTTTGATAAGGCCAGTGGAATATTTGACATCGTTCTAAATCATGTAGGCTGATCATTGTCAAAGCCTTTATTCACTCCCGGTACAAGAAAAGCGAACGCGTTTTAACCCCTTCCATAAAGTTATGATAAACTCTATCTCTTTGCCAACAGTCACTTTGCCTACATCAGGTAAATACATTATTAAATGTATACATAAATGTGACTTATGGACCTCAGTTTTGCCTAGTGGCTTGTTGACTAGATTTCTCAAACCAAGTAGGAAACACTGAATGACAAGAACGAGGTTACTATTTTTTTATAGCTCGAGTGGTCGACAGAAGACCGATTGAGGCTCTTCTTGCATTAAGAATACTCCGACGAAGAAATCTAAAGCGATATCTTGCTTCTTCCTATTAAGAACATAAAAGCTCCACCACTATTACCTACAACATGTTTGACTGGACAGCGTGACAACTTCAAAGGTATTTCAGTTTGTGTGTTTATGTAGGATAGTCAATGCCCTTGTAGTGCAGATCTGATATGATAACCCCAATATTGATAGCTTTCCAGCGTTTGTTTAATGCAGTTGTAAGCGAGTGGTAATATTTTGCAGACAGTCGCTAGGTTTTTGAGGTATTCCCTGTGTCAACACATGCATTGATAGCACAGTTGACATAATTTGTACAGCGGTGCCTATAGCTTTCAATGGGATTTTGGCTGAATATGCGCAGAAAAATAGACTCGGTTTCTATTCTCTAGCTGCAGTCCGTATTCTGAGCGTACTCTACGCTCAGAATACGCTCAGAACACGGTTGCGGTGGGAATGGTCTCATCTGCCAATGTGCATTCTAAATGAATACGGACAGAATACGCTCAGAATACGCCTACGCGCTGAATACGCAGAGAGTTTGGTGTGAATGAGCCCTTACCATTTGTTTAATCAAGAGTCCACCCTAAACAAAAATGGGACGAACACACAATCACACACATACAAACCTATGCATGGGTTGGTTGTAGTAATTGGTTGCGATGAGTTATTTGGAATATATCCTTTCCAGCAAGAGCAGTTGTAACTGCCAACGGTGTTGGAGCAGGTGGAGTTTAGACCACATGGATCCCAATCACATTCATTTACATCTAAAACAAAAAGTATCATACAATGCTTTTAAAAATGAAATATTACTGATGTGGAAATATCTTTGTATTGAATCTTATATCAGTGATCTCCAGTATACCCACAGGCATAACACAGGGTAGCCAAGTATCATGCGGGAAGAAAACACAAACCTATGCATGGATTTGAGGGTCTGATTGGTAAAGACGAGTTGGTTGGAGAAAAACCCCTCCAGCAAGAGCAGTTGTATCCACCAATGGTGTTGGAGCAGGTGGAGTTCATACCACATGGATCATGGTCACATTCATTCACATCTACAAGGGCAATATGAATAATATGAATGGGAGCCATTATTTATATTCAATATACAGTATAAGTTATAGCTCTGGTGTTTACAAATCAGGACAATTTCAAACGGATATAAGGTGCAAATAATACATTTATTGTATAAAAACTAACTAACAAAAAACTCCCAAAGCACTGTTTTTCTAACACTTAGTTAATCAAATCATTTCATTAAGGGCTAAAATTTTAAATGCTGCCAAGTAAGTCAGCCTTCAATTTCATATTAGCCGGGGGTTGGGGTTTGTGATAGTTGTTACTTTTCTTCCATTCAGTGCATTTATTTGCGATAGCTCTAGAAAATATTTATGGTAAAATTCCCTCAGATAAGGCTGCTCGATTATGGAAAAAATCTGAATAACGTTTATTTGGGCCAAAACTGAAATCACGATTATTCAAACGATTATTTTGTTTTCCTCAGTAACATGCTTCATTTATTGAAATGTATTCAAAAAAATTTCGAAAAAACATTCTTGTACCTTCGGATTTTCCCTAATACCTTTCTTCGTAAACATTAGTAAGTCTCCTTTGATGTCTAATGTACAAACAGTAGAAAAGTCTAATGTATACATCTAATGTACAGTACAAAAAGTACAAAATAATTAGGACAAAAACATTGTTGCCCTCGATTTTATATGTCTTAAGATCGTTTGGCCCTGAAATCGTTATCACGATTAGAATTCGATTAATTGAGCAGCCCTACCCTCAGATTTTAACACCTCTTGTTGAGATCAAAAACCTGGTAGGGGAGTGGACAAAAGTGCCAGGTACTTTGGAGGCCTTTTTCCCCATACTACACTTTTCCCCATACTACATTTTCCCCCATACTACACTTTTTCCCATACTACACTTTTCCCCATACCAGACATTTTCCCATAGTAAACATACAGTATCACAGTTATACATGGGATTTACATAGTCAACTACCGTACTTACCTCTCTGGCAGAGTTGTCCCTCTCTTGGTAGTCCATTAATACATCCACATGTTTCACCACTGGAGTCATCACAGGCTCCATATGTGATGCAGTTCTCATGGGGCCAGGCATACTGCTCCTCACACACACACCGATACCCACTGGAGTTGGAGTAACACACTGACAAATAATAAAACAAAGGTATTTTTACATTATTCTTATGTTCATTTTTAAATGTTCAATAGATACAAGTTGAATATTTCAGAGACCTTAAAAATTTCAAGGGAATAAACACTTATGAAGGAAACTGACATGCATGGATGAAAGGGTATGTGTAAATTAAAGACAAATTAAGCTAATCCATTGGCTTTACTCTCACTGCTAACTGCAGTTCATCTTACCAGTCGTAATGTTGATTTGAGAAATCTCAGTATCTTCACTGAGTGGGACAGGAAGGTCAAGTGCAGACAATTCAGTCTTTACTTGGTCTGCATCTAGTGTTCCAACTTCAATTTCAAACTTGTAAAGAGTGGCAGGGCCTGTAAGTGATGGAAAACAATGCAATTACGCCTTTATGAAATAAAAAGTATTTAAAAATATTGTTTTCGTTGAAGACAGAAAAAGCATTCTGTCTTCTGACAAATATTCAGAACTTATAAAAAATGCAACTTAGTTCCGTTCTACAAAAAAACACATATAAAAACACAAATATGCACATGGTTGGTGCATATCCTGTCCAGCAAGAGCAGTTGTAATTGCCAATGGTGTTGGAGCAGTTGGAGTTTAGACCACATGGATTCCAGTCACATTCATTGATATCTATTAAGGCAAAAGTGTTAAAGAAACTAAGCTTTTTACCTACGTTATAAATAGGTAGATTCACATTAAAAAGATTCACCTATGCATGGGTTGCTGGTACTAATAGAAAGGGATGTATTTCTGGGAGCGTATCCTTTCCAGCAGGAGCAGTTGTAGCTGCCAATGGTGTTGGAGCAGGTGGAGTTTAGACCACATGGATCCAAATCACATTCATTCATATCTATTGAGACAAAAAATGGTTAGAGACAGTAAGCCTTTCACATATGTTATAAATGGGTAGATTTACATAAAACAAATCTTTCTGAAAAATATGGAATAAACAATACATAGGATGTGCAGTATAAGGTACCCATACAGGTTAAAAGGTTCACCTATGCATTGGTTGCTGGTACTAATAGGAAGGGATGTATTTCTGGCAGTGTATCCTGTCCAGCAAGAGCAGTTGTAGCTGCCAATGGTGTTGGAGCAGGTGGAGTTTAGACCACATGGATCCTGGTCACATTCATTTACATCTACAAGAGAAAATGATCAGGGACAATCTTTGTTATGCTTTTATTTTTTATATTAAGTATGACAACAGATTACAGAAGAACTGTTGCAATATCAAAGACCTCCAACCTTATCCCAGTCTCAAAACTGACTCTAAATACTATAAACAAATTTTCTAATACCAAACCATGTCAGGAACAAAACATGACCTCACTACAATCTGACGATGAGAATACATTGAGTTGCTGAAATAATTTTATTAAAGGCCAAGATTTTAAAGCCTGCAAAATAAGCCACACGAGCCAAGTATCACACAGGTAGAAAAGACAAACCTATGCATGGATTTGAGGCTCTAGTTGGCAAGGACGAGTTAGTTGGAGCAAAACCCCTCCAGCAAGAGCAGTTGAATCCACCAATGGTGTTGGAGCAGGTGGAGTTCATACCACATGGATCATGGTCACATTCATTCACATCTACAAAGGCAATATAAATAATATGAATGAGAGCTGTCATTTATATTCAACATACAGTATAGTTTAGAGCTCTGGTGATTACCAATCAGGACAATTTCAAACAAATATAAGGTGCAAATAATACATTGATTGTATTATAATTAACTAACAAAAATATTCCAAAGCACTGTTTTTCTAACATCACTTAGTCATTTTATTTAAGGCTAACATTTTAAAGGCTGCAAAGTAAGTCAGCCTTCAATTTCATATTAGCCAGGGGTTGGGGTTTGTGATAGTTGTTACTTTTCTTCCATTCAGTGCATTTATTTGCGATAGCTCTAGAAAAAAAATATATTGTAAAATTCTCTCAGATTTTAAGACCACTTGTTGAGATTAACAAGCTGGTAGGGGAGTCGACGAAATTGCCAGGTACTTTGGAGGCCTTTTCCCATACTACACTTTCCCATACTACACCTTTCCCCATACTACACTTTTTCCCATACTACACATTTCCCCATACTACACTTTTCCCCATACTAGACATTCTCCCATAGTAAACATACAGTATCACAGTTATACATGGGATTTACATAGTCAACTACCGTACTTACCTCTCTGGCAGAGTTGTCCCTCTCTTGGTAGTCCATTAATACATCCACAAGTTCCACCACTGGAGTCATCACAGGCTCCATATGTGATGCAGTTGTCATGGGGCCAGGCATACTGCTCCTCACACACACACCGATATCCACTGGTGTTGGAGTAACACACTGACAAATAATAAAACAAAGGTATTTTTACATTATTCTTATGTTTATTTTTAAATGTTCAGTAGATACAAGTTGAATATTTCAGAGACCTTAAAAATTTCAAGGGAATAAACACTTATGAAGGAAACTGACATGCATGGATGAAAGGGTATGTGTAAATTAAAGACAAATTAAGCTAATCCATTGGCTTTACTCTCACTGCTAACTGCAGTTCATCTTACCAGTCGTAATGTTGATTTGAGAAATCTCAGTATCTTCACTGAGTGGGACAGGAAGGTCAAGTGCAGACAATTCAGTCTTTACTTGGTCTGCATCTAGTGTTCCAACTTCAATTTCAAACTTGTAAAGAGTGGCAGGGCCTGTAAGTGATGGAAAACAATGCAATTACTCCTTTATGAAATAAAAAGTATTTCAAAATATTGTTTTCGTTGAAGACAGAAAAAGCATTCTGGCTTCTGACAAATATTCAGAACCTATAAAAAAGGCAACTTAGTTCCGTTCTACAAAAAAAAAAAAAACATGTAAATACTAAACTAAAATGTATAAAGGAGTTCTGGGTTTCACCAGAGTACACCATTGAAAAATAGGTGAAATGATTAAAATGACAGAAAGAGTAAAACACCTTTGCATGGATTACTGGAACTAATTGGTAGCGATGAGTTGGTTGGTGCATATCCTGTCCAGCAAGAGCAGTTGTAATTGCCAATGGTGTTGGAGCAGTTGGAGTTTAGACCACATGGATTCCAGTCACATTCATTGATATCTATTAAGGCAAAAGTGTTAAAGAAACTAAGCTTTTTACCTACGTTATAAATAGGTAGATTCACATTAAAAAGATTCACCTATGCATGGGTTGCTGGTACTAATAGAAAGGGATGTATTTCTGGGAGCGTATCCTTTCCAGCAGGAGCAGTTGTAGCTGCCAATGGTGTTGGAGCAGGTGGAGTTTAGACCACATGGATCCAAATCACATTCATTCATATCTATTGAGACAAAAATGGTTAGAGACAGTACACTTTTCACATATGTTATAAATGGGTAGATTTACATAAAACAAATCTTTCTGAAAAATATGGAATAAACAATACATAGGATGTGCAGTATAAGGTACCCATACAGGTTAAAAGGTTCACCTATGCATTGGTTGCTGGTACTAATAGGAAGGGATGTATTTCTGGCAGTGTATCCTGTCCAGCAAGAGCAGTTGTAGCTGCCAATGGTGTTGGAGCAGGTGGAGTTTAGACCACATGGATCCTGGTCACATTCATTGATATCTACGAGAGTGTTTACCAGGAATAAGATTAGTCACACCAAAAAAAAACTATTGAGTACAAAAAAGGTAAATACAGGCCAAAAGAACAGTTTTACCATTTGTTTAATCAAGAGTCCACCCTAAAAATAAAGGGACGAACACACAATTGCACACATACAAACCTATGCATGGGTTAGTTGTAGTAATTGGTTGAGATGAGTTGACTGGAATGTATCCTTTCCAGCAAGAGCAGTTGTAACTGCCAACGGTGTTGAAGCAGGTGGAGTTTAGACCACATGGATCCCAATCACATTCATTTACATCTAAAAAAAACGTATCATACAATGCTTTTAAAAATGAAATATTACTTATGTGGAAGCATCTGTGTATGAAATCGTATATCAGTGATTTCCAGTATAGCCATAGGCATAACAAAGGATAGCCAAGTATCATGCGGGAAGAAAACACAAACCTATGCATGGATTTGAGGGTCTGATTGGTAAAGAAGAGTTGGTTGGTGTAAAACCCCTCCAGCAAGAGCAGTTGTATCCACCAATGGAGTTGGAGCAGGTGGAGTTCATACCACATGGATCATGGTCACATTCATTCACATCTACAAGGGCAATATAAATAATATGAATGACAGCTGTCATTTACATTCAACATACAGTATAGTTTAGAGCTCTGGTGATTACCAATCAGGGCAATTTCAAACAAATATAGGGTGCAAATAATACATTTATTGTATTAAAATTAACTAACAAAAAACTCCCAAAGCACTGTTTTTCTAACATCACTTAGTCATTTTATTTAAGGCTAACATTTTAAAGGCTGCCAAGTAAGTCAGCCTTCAATTTCATATTAGCCAGGGGTTGGGGTTTGTGATAGTTGTTATTTTTCTTCATTCCAGTGCATTTATTTGCGATAGATCTAGAAAAAAAACTATTGTAAAATTCTCTCAGATTTTAACACCTCTTGTTGAGATCAACAAGCTGGTAGGGGAGTCGACAAAACTGGCAGGGACCTTGGAGGCCTTTCCCATACTACACTTTTGCCCATACTACACTTTTTCCTATACTACACTTTTTCCCATACTACACTATTTCCCATACTACACTTTTTCTTATACTACACTTTTCCCCATACTAAACTTTTTCCTATACTACACTTTTCCCCATACTACACATTTCCCCATACTACACTTTTTCCCATAGTACACTTTTCCCCATACTACACATTTTCCCTTAGTAAACATACAGTACCACAGTTATACATGGGATTTACACAGTCAACCACCATACTTACCTCTCTGGCAGAGTTGTCCCTCTCTTGGTAGTCCATTAATACATCCACATGTTCCACCACTAGAGTCATCACAGGCTCCATATGTGATGCAGTTCTCATGGGGCCAGGCATACTGCTCCTCACACACACACCGATACCCACTGGTGTTGGAGTAACACACTGACAAATAATAAAAGGAAGGTATTTTTACATTATTCTTATGTTCATTTTTAAATGTTCAATAGATACAAGTTGAATATTTCAGAGACCTTAAAAATTTCAAGGGAATAAACACTTATGAAGGAAACTGACAAGCATGGATGAAAGGGTATGTGTAAATTAAAGACAAATTAAGCTAATCCATTGGCTTTACTCTCACTGCTAACTGCAGTTCATCTTACCAGTCGTAATGTTGATTTGAGAAATCTCAGTATCTTCACTGAGTGGGACAGGAAGGTCAAGTGCAGACAATTCAGTCTTTACTTGGTCTGCATCTAGTGTTCCAACTTCAATTTCAAACTTGTAAAGAGTGGCAGGGCCTGTAAGTGATGGAAGACAATGCAATTACGCCTTTATGAAATAAAAAGTATTTAAAAATATTGTTTTCGTTGAAGACAGAAAAAGCATTCTGTCTTCTGACAAATATTCAGAACTTATAAAAAACGCAACTTAGTTCCGTTCTACAAAAAAATAACATATAAATACTAAACTAAAAATGTGTAAAGGAGTTCTGGGTTTCACCAGAGTACATCATTGAAAAAATAGGTGAAATGATTAAAATGACAGAAAGAGTAAAACACCTTTGCATGGATTACTGGAACTAATTGGTAGCGATGAGTTGGTTGGAGAATATCCTGTCCAGCAAGAGCAGTTGTAATTGCCAATGGTGTTGGAGCAGTTGGAGTTTAGACCACATGGATTCCAGTCACATTCATTGATATCTATTAAGGCAAAAAGAGTTAAAGAAACTAAGCTTTTTACCTACGCTATAAATAGGTAGATTCACGTTAAAAAGATTCACCTATGCATGGGTTGCTGGTACTAATAGAAAGGGATGTATTTCTGGGAGCGTATCCTTTCCAGCAGGAGCAGTTGTAGCTGCCAATGGTGTTGGAGCAGGTTGAGTTTAGACCACATGGATCCAAATCACATTCATTCATATCTATTGAGACAAAAAATGGTTAGAGACAGTAAGCCTTTCACATATAACAAATGGGTAGATTTACATAAAACAAATCTTTCTGAAACATATGGAATAAACAATACATGGGATGTGCTGTATAAGGTACCCATACAGGTTAAAAGGTTCACCTATGCATGGGTTGCTGGTACTAATAGGAAGGGATGTATTTCTGGGTGTGTATCCTGTCCAGCAAGAGCAGTTGTAGCTGCCAATGGTGTTGGAGCAGGTGGAGTTTAGACCACATGGATCCCAGTCACATTCATTTACATCTACAAGAGAAAATGATCAGGGACAATCTTTGTTATGCTTGTATTTTTTATATTAAGTATGACAACAGATTACAGAAGAACTGTTGCAATATCAAAGACCTCCAACCTTATCCCAGTCTCAAAACTGACTCTAAATACTATAAACAAATTTTCTAATACCAAACCATGTCAGGAACAAAACATGACCTCACTACAATCTGACGATGAGAATACATTGAGTTGCTGAAATAATTTTATTAAAGGCCAAGATTTTAAAGCCTGCAAAATAAGCCACACGAGCCAAGTATCACACAGGTAGAAAAGACAAACCTATGCATGGATTTGAGGCTCTAGTTGGCAAGGACGAGTTAGTTGGAGCAAAACCCCTCCAGCAAGAGCAGTTGAATCCACCAATGGTGTTGGAGCAGGTGGAGTTCATACCACATGGATCATGGTCACATTCATTCACATCTACAAAGGCAATATAAATAATATGAATGAGAGCTGTCATTTATATTCAACATACAGTATAGTTTAGAGCTCTGGTGATTACCAATCAGGACAACTTCAAACAAATATAAGGTGCAAATAATACATTGATTGTATTAAAATTAACTAACAAAAAAATTCCAAAGCACTGTTTTTCTAACATCACTTAGTCATTTTATTTAAGGCTAACATTTTAAAGGCTGCAAAGTAAGTCAGCCTTCAATTTCATATTAGCCAGGGGTTGGGGTTTGTGATAGTTGTTACTTTTCTTCCATTCAGTGCATTTATTTGCGATAGCTCTAGAAAAAAAATATATTGTAAAATTCTCTCAGATTTTAAGACCACTTGTTGAGATTAACAAGCTGGTAGGGGAGTCGACAAAATTGCCAGGTACTTTGGAGGCCTTTTCCCATACTACACTTTCCCATACTACACCTTTCCCCATACTACATTTTCCCCCATACTACACTTTTTCCCATACTACACTTTTCCCCATACCAGACATTTTCCCATAGTAAACATACAGTATCACAGTTATACATGGGATTTACATAGTCAACTACCGTACTTACCTCTCTGGCAGAGTTGTCCCTCTCTTGGTAGTCCATTAATACATCCACATGTTTCACCACTGGAGTCATCACAGGCTCCATATGTGATGCAGTTCTCATGGGGCCAGGCATACTGCTCCTCACACACACACCGATACCCACTGGAGTTGGAGTAACACACTGACAAATAATAAAACAAAGGTATTTTTACATTATTCTTATGTTCATTTTTAAATGTTCAATAGATACAAGTTGAATATTTCAGAGACCTTAAAAATTTCAAGGGAATAAACACTTATGAAGGAAACTGACATGCATGGATGAAAGGGTATGTGTAAATTAAAGACAAATTAAGCTAATCCATTGGCTTTACTCTCACTGCTAACTGCAGTTCATCTTACCAGTCGTAATGTTGATTTGAGAAATCTCAGTATCTTCACTGAGTGGGACAGGAAGGTCAAGTGCAGACAATTCAGTCTTTACTTGGTCTGCATCTAGTGTTCCAACTTCAATTTCAAACTTGTAAAGAGTGGCAGGGCCTGTAAGTGATGGAAAACAATGCAATTACGCCTTTATGAAATAAAAAGTATTTAAAAATATTGTTTTCGTTGAAGACAGAAAAAGCATTCTGTCTTCTGACAAATATTCAGAACTTATAAAAAATGCAACTTAGTTCCGTTCTACAAAAAAAACACATATAAAAACACATATAAATACTAAACTAAAATTGTGTAAAGGAGTTCTGGGTTTCACCAGAGTACATCATTGAAAAAATAGGTGAAATGATTAAAATGACACAAAGAGTAAAACACCTTTGCATGGATTACTGGAACTAATTGGTAGCGATGAGTTGGTTGGAGAATATCCTGTCCAGCAAGAGCAGTTGTAATTGCCAATGGTGTTGGAGCAGTTGGAGTTTAGACCACATGGATTCCAGTCACATTCATTGATATCTATTAAGGCAAAAAGAGTTAAAGAAACTAAGCTTTTTACCTACGCTATAAATAGGTAGATTCACGTTAAAAAGATTCACCTATGCATGGGTTGCTGGTACTAATAGAAAAGGATGTATTTCTGGGAGCGTATCCTTTCCAGCAGGAGCAGTTGTAGCTGCCAATGGTGTTGGAGCAGGTTGAGTTTAGACCACATGGATCCAAATCACATTCATTCATATCTATTGAGACAAAAAATGGTTAGAGACAGTAAGCCTTTCACATATAACAAATGGGTAGATTTACATAAAACAAATCTTTCTGAAACATATGGAATAAACAATACATAGGATGTGCTGTATAAGGTACCCATACAGGTTAAAAGGTTCACCTATGCATGGGTTGCTGGTACTAATAGGAAGGGATGTATTTCTGGGTGTGTATCCTGTCCAGCAAGAGCAGTTGTAGCTGCCAATGGTGTTGGAGCAGGTGGAGTTTAGACCACATGGATCCCAGTCACATTCATTTACATCTACAAGAGAAAATGATCAGGGACAATCTTTGTTATGCTTGTATTTTTTATATTAAGTATGACAACAGATTACAGAAGAACTGTTGCAATATCAAAGACCTCCAACCTTATCCCAGTCTCAAAACTGACTCTAAATACTATAAACAAATTTTCTAATACCAAACCATGTCAGGAACAAAACATGACCTCACTACAATCTGACGATGAGAATACATTGAGTTGCTGAAATAATTTTATTAAAGGCCAAGATTTTAAAGCCTGCAAAATAAGCCACACGAGCCAAGTATCACACAGGTAGAAAAGACAAACCTATGCATGGATTTGAGGCTCTAGTTGGCAAGGACGAGTTAGTTGGAGCAAAACCCCTCCAGCAAGAGCAGTTGAATCCACCAATGGTGTTGGAGCAGGTGGAGTTCATACCACATGGATCATGGTCACATTCATTCACATCTACAAAGGCAATATAAATAATATGAATGAGAGCTGTCATTTATATTCAACATACAGTATAGTTTAGAGCTCTGGTGATTACCAATCAGGACAATTTCAAACAAATATAAGGTGCAAATAATACATTGATTGTATTAAAATTAACTAACAAAAAATTTCCAAAGCACTGTTTTTCTAACATCACTTAGTCATTTTATTTAAGGCTAACATTTTAAAGGCTGCAAAGTAAGTCAGCCTTCAATTTCATATTAGCCAGGGGTTGGGGTTTGTGATAGTTGTTACTTTTCTTCCATTCAGTGCATTTATTTGCGATAGCTCTAGAAAAAAAATATATTGTAAAATTCTCTCAGATTTTAAGACCACTTGTTGAGATTAACAAGCTGGTAGGGGAGTCGACAAAATTGCCAGGTACTTTGGAGGCCTTTTCCCATACTACACTTTCCCATACTACACCTTTCCCCATACTACACTTTTTCCCATACTACACATTTCCCCATACTACACTTTTCCCCATACTAGACATTCTCCCATAGTAAACATACAGTATCACAGTTATACATGGGATTTACATAGTCAACTACCGTACTTACCTCTCTGGCAGAGTTGTCCCTCTCTTGGTAGTCCATTAATACATCCACATGTTTCACCACTGGAGTCATCACAGGCTCCATATGTGATGCAGTTCTCATGGGGCCAGGCATACTGCTCCTCACACACACACCGATACCCACTGGAGTTGGAGTAACACACTGACAAATAATAAAACAAAGGTATTTTTACATTATTCTTATGTTCATTTTTAAATGTTCAATAGATACAAGTTGAATATTTCAGAGACCTTAAAAATTTCAAGGGAATAAACACTTATGAAGGAAACTGACATGCATGGATGAAAGGGTATGTGTAAATTAAAGACAAATTAAGCTAATCCATTGGCTTTACTCTCACTGCTAACTGCAGTTCATCTTACCAGTCGTAATGTTGATTTGAGAAATCTCAGTATCTTCACTGAGTGGGACAGGAAGGTCAAGTGCAGACAATTCAGTCTTTACTTGGTCTGCATCTAGTGTTCCAACTTCAATTTCAAACTTGTAAAGAGTGGCAGGGCCTGTAAGTGATGGAAAACAATGCAATTACGCCTTTATGAAATAAAAAGTATTTAAAAATATTGTTTTCGTTGAAGACAGAAAAAGCATTCTGTCTTCTGACAAATATTCAGAACTTATAAAAAATGCAACTTAGTTCCGTTCTACAAAAAAAACACATATAAATACTAAACTAAAATTGTGTAAAGGAGTTCTGGGTTTCACCAGAGTACATCATTGAAAAAATAGGTGAAATGATTAAAATGACACAAAGAGTAAAACACCTTTGCATGGATTACTGGAACTAATTGGTAGCGATGAGTTGGTTGGAGAATATCCTGTCCAGCAAGAGCAGTTGTAATTGCCAATGGTGTTGGAGCAGTTGGAGTTTAGACCACATGGATTCCAGTCACATTCATTGATATCTATTAAGGCAAAAAGAGTTAAAGAAACTAAGCTTTTTACCTACGCTATAAATAGGTAGATTCACGTTAAAAAGATTCACCTATGCATGGGTTGCTGGTACTAATAGAAAGGGATGTATTTCTGGGAGCGTATCCTTTCCAGCAGGAGCAGTTGTAGCTGCCAATGGTGTTGGAGCAGGTTGAGTTTAGACCACATGGATCCAAATCACATTCATTCATATCTATTGAGACAAAAAATGGTTAGAGACAGTAAGCCTTTCACATATAACAAATGGGTAGATTTACATAAAACAAATCTTTCTGAAACATATGGAATAAACAATACATAGGATGTGCTGTATAAGGTACCCATACAGGTTAAAAGGTTCACCTATGCATGGGTTGCTGGTACTAATAGGAAGGGATGTATTTCTGGGTGTGTATCCTGTCCAGCAAGAGCAGTTGTAGCTGCCAATGGTGTTGGAGCAGGTGGAGTTTAGACCACATGGATCCCAGTCACATTCATTTACATCTACAAGAGAAAATGATCAGGGACAATCTTTGTTATGCTTGTATTTTTTATATTAAGTATGACAACAGATTACAGAAGAACTGTTGCAATATCAAAGACCTCCAACCTTATCCCAGTCTCAAAACTGACTCTAAATACTATAAACAAATTTTCTAATACCAAACCATGTCAGGAACAAAACATGACCTCACTACAATCTGACGATGAGAATACATTGAGTTGCTGAAATAATTTTATTAAAGGCCAAGATTTTAAAGCCTGCAAAATAAGCCACACGAGCCAAGTATCACACAGGTAGAAAAGACAAACCTATGCATGGATTTGAGGCTCTAGTTGGCAAGGACGAGTTAGTTGGAGCAAAACCCCTCCAGCAAGAGCAGTTGAATCCACCAATGGTGTTGGAGCAGGTGGAGTTCATACCACATGGATCATGGTCACATTCATTCACATCTACAAAGGCAATATAAATAATATGAATGAGAGCTGTCATTTATATTCAACATACAGTATAGTTTAGAGCTCTGGTGATTACCAATCAGGACAATTTCAAACAAATATAAGGTGCAAATAATACATTGATTGTATTAAAATTAACTAACAAAAAATTTCCAAAGCACTGTTTTTCTAACATCACTTAGTCATTTTATTTAAGGCTAACATTTTAAAGGCTGCAAAGTAAGTCAGCCTTCAATTTCATATTAGCCAGGGGTTGGGGTTTGTGATAGTTGTTACTTTTCTTCCATTCAGTGCATTTATTTGCGATAGCTCTAGAAAAAAAATATATTGTAAAATTCTCTCAGATTTTAAGACCACTTGTTGAAATTAACAAGCTGGTAGGGGAGTCGACAAAATTGCCAGGTACTTTGGAGGCCTTTTCCCATACTACACTTTCCCATACTACACCTTTCCCCATACTACACTTTTCCCCATACTAGACATTCTCCCATAGTAAACATACAGTATCACAGTTATACATGGGATTTACATAGTCAACTACCGTACTTACCTCTCTGGCAGAGTTGTCCCTCTCTTGGTAGTCCATTAATACATCCACATGTTCCACCACTGGAGTCATCACAGGCTCCATATGTGATGCAGTTGTCATGGGGCCAGGCATACTGCTCCTCACACACACACCGATATCCACTGGTGTTGGAGTAACACACTGACAAATAATAAAACAAAGGTATTTTTACATTATTCTTATGTTTATTTTTAAATGTTCAGTAGATACAAGTTGAATATTTCAGAGACCTTAAAAATTTCAAGGGAATAAACACTTATGAAGGAAACTGACATGCATGGATGAAAGGGTATGTGTAAATTAAAGACAAATTAAGCTAATCCATTGGCTTTACTCTCACTGCTAACTGCAGTTCATCTTACCAGTCGTAATGTTGATTTGAGAAATCTCAGTATCTTCACTGAGTGGGACAGGAAGGTCAAGTGCAGACAATTCAGTCTTTACTTGGTCTGCATCTAGTGTTCCAACTTCAATTTCAAACTTGTAAAGAGTGGCAGGGCCTGTAAGTGATGGAAAACAATGCAATTACTCCTTTATGAAATAAAAAGTATTTCAAAATATTGTTTTCGTTGAAGACAGAAAAAGCATTCTGGCTTCTGACAAATATTCAGAACCTATAAAAAAGGCAACTTAGTTCCGTTCTACAAAAAAAAAAAACATGTAAATACTAAACTAAAATGTATAAAGGAGTTCTGGGTTTCACCAGAGTACACCATTGAAAAATAGGTGAAATGATTAAAATGACAGAAAGAGTAAAACACCTTTGCATGGATTACTGGAACTAATTGGTAGCGATGAGTTGGTTGGTGCATATCCTGTCCAGCAAGAGCAGTTGTAATTGCCAATGGTGTTGGAGCAGTTGGAGTTTAGACCACATGGATTCCAGTCACATTCATTGATATCTATTAAGGCAAAAGTGTTAAAGAAACTAAGCTTTTTACCTACGTTATAAATAGGTAGATTCACATTAAAAAGATTCACCTATGCATGGGTTGCTGGTACTAATAGAAAGGGATGTATTTCTGGGAGCGTATCCTTTCCAGCAGGAGCAGTTGTAGCTGCCAATGGTGTTGGAGCAGGTGGAGTTTAGACCACATGGATCCAAATCACATTCATTCATATCTATTGAGACAAAAATGGTTAGAGACAGTACACTTTTCACATATGTTATAAATGGGTAGATTTACATAAAACAAATCTTTCTGAAAAATATGGAATAAACAATACATAGGATGTGCAGTATAAGGTACCCATACAGGTTAAAAGGTTCACCTATGCATTGGTTGCTGGTACTAATAGGAAGGGATGTATTTTTGGCAGTGTATCCTGTCCAGCAAGAGCAGTTGTAGCTGCCAATGGTGTTGGAGCAGGTGGAGTTTAGACCACATGGATCCTGGTCACATTCATTGATATCTACGAGAGTGTTTACCAGGAATAAGATTAGTCACACCAAAAAAAAACTATTGAGTACAAAAAAGGTAAATACAGGCCAAAAGAACAGTTTTACCATTTGTTTAATCAAGAGTCCACCCTAAAAATAAAGGGACGAACACACAATTGCACACATACAAACCTATGCATGGGTTAGTTGTAGTAATTGGTTGAGATGAGTTGACTGGAATGTATCCTTTCCAGCAAGAGCAGTTGTAACTGCCAACGGTGTTGAAGCAGGTGGAGTTTAGACCACATGGATCCCAATCACATTCATTTACATCTAAAAAAAACGTATCATACAATGCTTTTAAAAATGAAATATTACTTATGTGGAAGCATCTGTGTATGAAATCGTATATCAGTGATTTCCAGTATAGCCATAGGCATAACAAAGGATAGCCAAGTATCATGCGGGAAGAAAACACAAACCTATGCATGGATTTGAGGGTCTGATTGGTAAAGAAGAGTTGGTTGGTGTAAAACCCCTCCAGCAAGAGCAGTTGTATCCACCAATGGAGTTGGAGCAGGTGGAGTTCATACCACATGGATCATGGTCACATTCATTCACATCTACAAGGGCAATATAAATAATATGAATGACAGCTGTCATTTACATTCAACATACAGTATAGTTTAGAGCTCTGGTGATTACCAATCAGGGCAATTTCAAACAAATATAGGGTGCAAATAATACATTTATTGTATTAAAATTAACTAACAAAAACTCCCAAAGCACTGTTTTTCTAACATCACTTAGTCATTTTATTTAAGGCTAACATTTTAAAGGCTGCCAAGTAAGTCAGCCTTCAATTTCATATTAGCCAGGGGTTGGGGTTTGTGATAGTTGTTATTTTTCTTCATTCCAGTGCATTTATTTGCGATAGATCTAGAAAAAAAACTATTGTAAAATTCTCTCAGATTTTAACACCTCTTGTTGAGATCAACAAGCTGGTAGGGGAGTCGACAAAACTGGCAGGGACCTTGGAGGCCTTTCCCATACTACACTTTTGCCCATACTACACTTTTTCCTATACTACACTTTTTCCCATACTACACTATTTCCCATACTACACTTTTTCTTATACTACACTTTTCCCCATACTAAACTTTTTCCTATACTACACTTTTCCCCATACTACACATTTCCCCATACTACACTTTTTCCCATAGTACACTTTTCCCCATACTACACATTTTCCCTTAGTAAACATACAGTACCACAGTTATACATGGGATTTACACAGTCAACCACCATACTTACCTCTCTGGCAGAGTTGTCCCTCTCTTGGTAGTCCATTAATACATCCACATGTTCCACCACTAGAGTCATCACAGGCTCCATATGTGATGCAGTTCTCATGGGGCCAGGCATACTGCTCCTCACACACACACCGATACCCACTGGTGTTGGAGTAACACACTGACAAATAATAAAAGGAAGGTATTTTTACATTATTCTTATGTTCATTTTTAAATGTTCAATAGATACAAGTTGAATATTTCAGAGACCTTAAAAATTTCAAGGGAATAAACACTTATGAAGGAAACTGACAAGCATGGATGAAAGGGTATGTGTAAATTAAAGACAAATTAAGCTAATCCATTGGCTTTACTCTCACTGCTAACTGCAGTTCATCTTACCAGTCGTAATGTTGATTTGAGAAATCTCAGTATCTTCACTGAGTGGGACAGGAAGGTCAAGTGCAGACAATTCAGTCTTTACTTGGTCTGCATCTAGTGTTCCAACTTCAATTTCAAACTTGTAAAGAGTGGCAGGGCCTGTAAGTGATGGAAGACAATGCAATTACGCCTTTATGAAATAAAAAGTATTTAAAAATATTGTTTTCGTTGAAGACAGAAAAAGCATTCTGTCTTCTGACAAATATTCAGAACTTATAAAAAACGCAACTTAGTTCCGTTCTACAAAAAAATAACATATAAATACTAAACTAAAAATGTGTAAAGGAGTTCTGGGTTTCACCAGAGTACATCATTGAAAAAATAGGTGAAATGATTAAAATGACAGAAAGAGTAAAACACCTTTGCATGGATTACTGGAACTAATTGGTAGCGATGAGTTGGTTGGAGAATATCCTGTCCAGCAAGAGCAGTTGTAATTGCCAATGGTGTTGGAGCAGTTGGAGTTTAGACCACATGGATTCCAGTCACATTCATTGATATCTATTAAGGCAAAAAGAGTTAAAGAAACTAAGCTTTTTACCTACGCTATAAATAGGTAGATTCACGTTAAAAAGATTCACCTATGCATGGGTTGCTGGTACTAATAGAAAGGGATGTATTTCTGGGAGCGTATCCTTTCCAGCAGGAGCAGTTGTAGCTGCCAATGGTGTTGGAGCAGGTTGAGTTTAGACCACATGGATCCAAATCACATTCATTCATATCTATTGAGACAAAAAATGGTTAGAGACAGTAAGCCTTTCACATATAACAAATGGGTAGATTTACATAAAACAAATCTTTCTGAAACATATGGAATAAACAATACATGGGATGTGCTGTATAAGGTACCCATACAGGTTAAAAGGTTCACCTATGCATGGGTTGCTGGTACTAATAGGAAGGGATGTATTTCTGGGTGTGTATCCTGTCCAGCAAGAGCAGTTGTAGCTGCCAATGGTGTTGGAGCAGGTGGAGTTTAGACCACATGGATCCCAGTCACATTCATTTACATCTACAAGAGAAAATGATCAGGGACAATCTTTGTTATGCTTGTATTTTTTATATTAAGTATGACAACAGATTACAGAAGAACTGTTGCAATATCAAAGACCTCCAACCTTATCCCAGTCTCAAAACTGACTCTAAATACTATAAACAAATTTTCTAATACCAAACCATGTCAGGAACAAAACATGACCTCACTACAATCTGACGATGAGAATACATTGAGTTGCTGAAATAATTTTATTAAAGGCCAAGATTTTAAAGCCTGCAAAATAAGCCACACGAGCCAAGTATCACACAGGTAGAAAAGACAAACCTATGCATGGATTTGAGGCTCTAGTTGGCAAGGACGAGTTAGTTGGAGCAAAACCCCTCCAGCAAGAGCAGTTGAATCCACCAATGGTGTTGGAGCAGGTGGAGTTCATACCACATGGATCATGGTCACATTCATTCACATCTACAAAGGCAATATAAATAATATGAATGAGAGCTGTCATTTATATTCAACATACAGTATAGTTTAGAGCTCTGGTGATTACCAATCAGGACAATTTCAAACAAATATAAGGTGCAAATAATACATTTATTGTATTAAAATTAACTAACAAAAAATTTCCAAAGCACTGTTTTTCTAACATCACTTAGTCATTTTATTTAAGGCTAACATTTTAAAGGCTGCAGAGTAAGTCAGCCTTAAATTTCATATTAGCCAGGGGTTGGGGTTTGTGATAGTTGTTACTTTTCTTCCATTCAGTGCATTTATTTGCGATAGCTCTAGAAAAAAAAAATATTGTAAAATTCTCTCAGATTTTAAGACCACTTGTTGAGATTAACAAGCTGGTAGGGGAGTCGACAAAATTGCCAGGTACTTTGGAGGCCTTTTCCCATACTACACTTTCCCATACTACACCTTCCCCATACTACACTTTTCCCATACTACACATTTCCCCATACTACACTTTTTCCATACTACACTTTTTCCAACAACAAAAATATTGTATCACAGTTATACATGTGATTTACACAGTCAACCACCATACTTACCTCTCTGGCAGAGTTGTCCCTCTCTTGGTAGTCCATTAATGCATCCACATGTTCCACCACTGGAGTCATCACAGGCTCCATATGTGATGCAGTTCTCATGGGGCCAGGCATACTGCTCCTCACACACACACCGATATCCACTGCTGTTGGAGTAACACACTGACAAATAATAAAAGAAAGGTATTTTTACATTATTCTTATGTTAATTTTTAAATGTTCAGTAGATACAAGTTGAATATTTCAGAGACCTTAAAAATTTCAAGGGAATAAACACTTATGAAGGAAACTGACATGCATGGATGAAAGGGTATGTGTAAATTAAAGACAAATTAAGCTAATCCATTGGCTTTACTCTCACTGCTAATTGCAGTTATGTTCATCTTACCAGTTGTAATGTTGATTTGAGAAATCTCAGTATCTTCACTGAGTGGGACAGGAAGGTCAAGTGCAGACAATTCAGTCTTTACTTGGTCTGCATCTAGTGTTCCAACTTCAATTTCAAACTTGTAAAGAGTGGCAGGGCCTGTAAGTGATGGAAGACAATGCAATTACGCCTTTATGAAATAAAAAGTATTTAAAAATATTGTTTTCGTTGAAGACAGAAAAAGCATTCTGTCTTCTGACAAATATTCAGAACTTATAAAAAAGGCAACTTAGTTCCGTTCTACAAAAAAATAACATATAAATACTAAACTAAAAATGTGTAAAGGAGTTCTGGGTTTCACCAGAGTACACCATTGAAAAAATAGGTGAAATGATTAAAATGACAGAAAGAGTAAAACACCTTTGCATAGATTACTGGAACTAATTGGTAGCAATGAGTTGGTTGGAGAATATCCTGTCCAGCAAGAGCAGTTGTAATTGCCAATGGTGTTGGAGCAGTTGGAGTTTAGACCACATGGATCCCAGTCACATTCATTGATATCTATTAAGGCAAAAAGGGTTAGAGACGCTAAGCTTTTTACCTACGTTAAAAATGGGTAGATTCACGTTAAAAAGATTCACCTATGCATGGGTTGCTGGTACTAATAGAAATGGATGTATTTGTGGGAGCGTATCCTTTCCAGCAGGAGCAGTTGTAGCTGCCAATGGTGTTGGAGCAGGTTGAGTTTAGACCACATGGATCCAAGTCACATTCATTGATATCTATTGAGACAAAAATGGTTAGAGACAGCAAGCTTTTCACTTGTTATAAATGGGTAGATTTACATAAAACAAATCTTTCTGAAACATATGGAATAAACAATACATAGGATGTGCTGTATAATGTACCCATACAGGTTAAAAGGTTCACCTATGCATGGGTTGCTGGTACTAATAGGAAGGGATGTATTTCTGGAAGCGTATCCTTCCCAGCAAGAGCAGTTGTAGCTGCCAATGGTGTTGGAGCAGGTGGAGTTTGAACCACATGGATCCCAGTCACATTCATTTACATCTACAAGAGAAAATGATCAGGGACAATATTTGTTATGCTTGTATGTCTTTATATTAAGTACGACAACAGATTACAGAAGAACTGTTGCAATATCAAAGACGCCCAACCTTATTCCGGTCTCAAAACTGACTCAATACATTATGCAAACATAAACAAATTTGCTAATGACAGCATGTCGGGTACAAAACATGACCTCACTACAACCTGACAATAAGAATACACTGAGTTGCGGAATCATTTTATTTAAGGCCAAGATTTTAACGCCTGCAGAATAGGCCACATGAGCCAAGTATCACACAAGTACAAAAGACAAACCTATGCATGGATTTGAGGCTCTAGTTGGCAAAGATGAGTTGGTTGGAGCAAAACCCCTCCAGCAAGAGCACTTGTATCCACCAATGATGTTGGAGCAGGTGGAGTTCAGACCACAGGGATCCTGATCACATTCATTGATATCTACGGGAATTTTTACCAGGAATAATATTAATCACACCAAAAAACCCTATTGAGTACAAACAAGGTAAATACAAACCAAATGAACAGTTTTACCATTTGTTTAATCAAGAGTCCACCCAAAAAAAATGGAACGAATACACAGTCACACACATACAAACCTATGCATGGGTTGGTTGTACTAATAGGATGCGATAAGTTGACTGGAATGTATCCTTCCCAACAGGAGCAGTTGTAGCTGCCAACGGTGTTGAAGCAGGTGGAGTTTAGACCACATGGATTCCAGTCACATTCATTGATATCTATTGAAACAAAAATGGTTAGAGACACTAAGCTTTTCACTTGTGTTATAAATGGGTAGATTGACATAAAACAAATCTTTCAGAAGCATATGGAATAATCAATACATAGGATGTGCTGTATAAGGTACCCATAGAGGTTAAAAGATTCACCTATGCATGGGTTGCTGGTACTAATAGAAAGGGATGTATTTGTGGGAGCGTATCCTGTCCAGCAAGAGCAGTTGTAGTTGCCAATGGTGTTGGAGCAGGTGGAGTTTAGACCACATGGATCCAAGTCACATTCATTGATATCTATTGAGACAAAAATGGTTAGAGACAGTAAACTTTTCACCTATGTTATAAATGGGTAGATTTACACAAAAAAAAACTTTCTGAAACATATGGAATAAACAATACATAGGATGTGCTGTATAAGGTACCCATACAGGTTAAAAGGTTCACCTATGCATGGGTTACTGGTACTAATAGGAAGGGATGTATTTCTGGGTGTGTATCCTGTCCAGCAAGAGCAGTTGTAGCTGCCAATGGTGTTGGTGCAGTTGGAGTTCAGACCACATTGGTCCTGGTCACATTCATTTACATCTGATAGAAAAAAATAGTTATGACATTTTGTTTCTCTTAAATGAGGTAGACAGAGATATCCTTGGAATAGCCATGCCCTGCCCAGGACTAAATCTCTGACTAGTGTAAATTACACTTTTTAAAATGCACACCTTTGAATACAGCATGGTAAAGCAGATTTTTTAGTGAAACATCTTGTGTTAAAATTATACTAGTGTCTAGTGTTTTACATGTGAGCCTGCCATGCAACATGCTTTGCCATATTCAAATCAAAATTTCTCCCAGTCTCTTTACCTCACCTCAAGATAATGAATAAGTATATGAATGAACCTCTCTGGCAGAATGGTGCCTCAGTTGGTAGTCCATTAATACATCCACATGTTCCACCACTGGAGTCATCACAGGCTCCATATGTGATGCAGTTCTCATGGGGCCAGGCATACTGCTCCTCACACACACACCGATATCTACTGCTGTTTGAGTAACACACTGCATAATGACATTAAATAAATTACACACGTCTCAGATGGTACTCTACTGATTCAACAAAATGGCAGGATATGGTGCTTGTGTAGTTGATGAGTTCTACTTTTTTAAATGACTGCGCTTGTGCACTTCGCCTGTCGGGTATACTAAAAAGGTAGTTAAGATAGTTTATTTAACCCAGTGGTAGCGATAAACATGAAAGAAGGCATTTGTTCAGTTAAAGCTGGGAACAGACCTCCCGATTCTTTCAGTCATTCTTAATTAGAACACGATTGAGCACGCCAAACATACGGACAGCGTCGGCTGTTATTTTGAGTTGGTTGTAAGCACAGACATAACGACTGGGTGAAAATGCAACGGACTGTAAGACCCTCTTTATTATGTAATATCTGTGCCTAGCTTAAGGGAATGAAGCCCTGGGCACTCCTATTAACAGGTTTACAACTACCGCTACTAAACCAGGTTCATCACTTAACCACCTTTGTAGTGTAACCCATGTGTTAATCTCACCTGTAGTGATGTTAATTTGTGTGATTTCAACCTGTTGACTGATGATGATAGGATAGGACTGGTTATCCAGTATGTTCCTCAATTTGTCTACATCCCCAGCTGATGTCAAGTTCACAGTTACATCTAGCTCATATCCAAATGATGTTTCTGTCTCATTCACAGCTGTGATGGGAAGAGAAAATGATACATCGTAAAGCAGTTAAAACAGTGTTATGTAGTACTATTTGACAGAGCTCAGACAACTAATATCTAGGTATTTACACAAATATGAAAATTACAGTGTGTGCTTGAACAAAACACGTTTAAAAGACAAAATGTCAAAAATATGAATTAAACGCTAAATAATAATAATAATAATAATTTGAATTACTCAAATATAGCCTGTGCACATGAATTCGATACGATCCCAAACCATATCCAATCGGATTCAACTCGTCCATGTGCACGCAGTGAGTGTTTTAAATGCACACCTGTAGCAGATGGAAGTGTCTTGTCAGGGTTCTGGACTCTGGCCACCTGCTGGCCAACTGTTGAACTCTTTTTGACAGCTCTTTGTTCTGATGCTCCATGTGCTTTTGTTTTCAGTGTCTGCCCCGCCCCTCACCCAATCATTGTTCAATTAGTGTCTGCTGGGTTTCATTTGCTTGTTTGGTGGCCAGGGTATTTAAGCCCTGGTCATCCTCTGTTCTGTCTCTGATCGTCTGACCCTTGTCTGCCTGTTTCTGAGATCTGTTAGTACATTTTCTAAGTAAAGTTCTGTTTTTCTACGAATACCTGGTTCTGGAGCCTTGTACCTTTGTTGGATTTTTCGGGATTGTAACTTTGTACCTTTGTTGGATTTTTTGGGACTGTGACTTTGCCTTTTGGTTTGTGGTTTTAAACCACTTGGACCTGAGCTCTTTGGATTACCTGTGTTTTATACTTTGGATTTTTTCTGTTATTTGCCTGAGGCACCTTTGTTCAGCTGTTCTGAGTTTTTTGATTGTGTTTTTAATTGCCACCCTTGCCACTTGGTCTCTGTTTCCAATCAACTCTGCTTCTCACCCGTACTCTGGTCTGCATTTGGGTCTCTGTCCGAAAAACCCTGACAGTACGATCAGAGCACGATGGACCCAGCGGATTCAGAGCACGTGAAGTCCTGCCTGGAGCAGCAGGGAGCACTTCTGTGCCGTCAACAGGCCCAGTTGGAGGCAGTCACTGCCAGCATCACGGACTTGGCAGCCCGCATCCAACCGCTCCAACTCTCCCAGGCTGCTTCGGCCTCCGCCCGGGCCACCTCATCTGCCCAGTTTGCAACCCCTGTCCGGGAGCCACGACCAGAGAAATACTCTGGTGAACCTGGTACCTGCCGGTCCTTCCTGTCCCAATGCACCCTCATCTTTGAGCTACAGCCAGGTACATTCCCCACTGATCGCGCTAAGGTGACCGCTCCAAGCACGGGCACGAGGCAGCCCGAGAACTGCTCCACATGCGCCAGGGCCGCAGATCAGTGTCTGATTATGCCACTGATTTCCAGACGCTTGCAACCACCACTGGATGGGGCCCTGAGGCCCTGTTTGACACGTTCCTCAATGGTCTGGCAGAAGACATCAAAGATGAATTGGCCTGCCAGGACCTACCCGGCTCCTGCAAAGAGCTTGCCAACCGGTCCATCCGGATCGACACAAGACTGCAGCAACGCCGCCGGGCAAGAGCCCTCAGGAGCCAACCAGGAGGGACCCCTGTCGGGCCGTTCGTGCAACCACCATTCCCGCCCACTGCGACACCCGAACCAGAACCCATGCAAGTGGATCGCACCCGTTTGACCCCAGAGGAGAGACAAAGAAGGATCACCACCCGCTCCTGTCTGTACTGTGGCCAGTCGGGTCACTTCATCGCTTCCTGTCCAGTAAAAGCCAGCGCTCACCAGTGAGAGGGGTGCTGGTGAGCACGACACCTACACACCCCTCCTTTTCTCAACGCACCATTCTGCCCGCCATCCTGTCGTGGGGTGGTCAGCAACAGGAGGTGGGGGTACTCGTTGATTCGGGAGCTGAGGAGAATTTTATTGATGCCAATCTGGTGTGTCAGTGGAACCTGCCTACAGTGACCCTCGAGAGACCCCGGGTGGCCAATGCTTTGACTGGGGTGAGGCTGGCGTACATTACTCACACCACTGCTCTGGTGAGTCTCACCCTCTCTGGCAACCACCATGAAGGATTACAATTTCATGTCATAAAGGCCCCCCAAGCCCCGGTGGTTCTTGGCCATTCCTGGCTTGTTAAACATAACCCACACATAGACTGGGCTGGGGGGTGTATTATGGGTTGGACTCCTTTGTGTCACGCTAATTTCCTCCTTCAGGCCCAGACCCAGCCGGCTCCAGCCCCTGAAGTCCAGGAGGACTTCCCAGACCTGACAGGTGTTCCCCCGGACTATCAAGGCGGTATTCAGTAAATCCTGACAGGTGTTCCCCCGATCTCAAGGCGGTATTCAGTAAGTCCAAAGCCTCTTCTCATCCCCCTCATCGTCCTTATGATTGTGCAATTGACCTCCTACCTGGCACGTCCCCCCCTAGGGGCCGCCTGTACTCCCTGTCCCGGCCCGAGACAGAAGCTATGAGCAAATATATCCAGGAGTCCCTCGCGGCAGGCATCATTCGACCCTCCTCATCTCCTGCAGGAGCCGGATTCTTCTTTGTAGGGAAGAAGGATGGCTCATTACGGCCGTGCATTGATTATCGTGGCTTGAATGACATCACTGTCAAAAACAGATACCCTCTCCCTCTCATGTCCTCTGCATTTGAACTCCTTCAGGGTGCTACCATTTTCACCAAGCTGGACATCAGGAACGCATACCACCTGGTCCGCATCCGCGAGGGGGACAAATGGAAAACTGCCTTTAACACCAGCTCAGGACACTGAGTATTTAGTCATGCCCTTTGGTCTTATTAACGCCCCTGCCGTCTTTCAGGCCTTGGTTAATGATGTTCTCAGAGATATGTTGAACCAGTTTTTTTTTGTGTTTTTAGACGACATCCTCATTTTTTCCAGATCACTCACAGAGCATACCACCCACGTCCGCAAGGTCCTGCAACGCCTCTTGGAGAACCAACTTTTTGTCAAAGCAGAAAAGTGCGACTTTCACCAGGAGACTGTCTCGTTCCTGGGCTACGTAGTTTCCCCCGGCGCCATCCAAATGGCCCAACGGAAGGTCAAAGCCGCTCTGGAGTGGCCTACGCCTGCCAGTCGCCGGGACCTGCAAAGCTTCCTCAGCTTCGCCAATTTTTACAGGCGATTCGTCCAAAATTTCAGCTCAGTGGCAGCCCCCCTCACCGCACTGACCTCCTCAAAAGTCAGGTTTTCCTGGTCCCCAGCAGCAGGGGAGGCCTTCCGAAGCCTGAAGCATCGGTTCACCTCTGCTCCAATTCTGATCCAACCTGATCCTGGCCGTCAGTTCATTGTGGAGGTGGATGCGTCTGACATTGGGGTGGGTGCCGTGCTATCCCAACGCTCCGCCAAGGATGGCCGAATACACCCATGCGCATTCTTCTCTCACCGCCTGTCACCTGCTGAGCAAAACTATGATGTGGGGAACAGGGAGTTGCTGGCGGTTAAGCTGGCCCTAGAAGAATGGCGGCACTGGCTGGAGGGCGCTCCGCTGCCTTTTCTCGTCTGGACGGACCACAAGAACCTGGAGTACATCAGGAAGGCCAAGAGACTCAACCCTCGCCAGGCCAGATGGTCCCTGTTTTTCTCCAGGTTCAACTTCACCCTTTCCTACCGCCCTGGCCATAAGAACGTCAAGCCCGATGCCCTTTCCCGACGGTTTGCTGCGCCCCAGAGGGCCCCCAGAGACGACACCATCCTTCCTTCTCGCTGCCTTCTGGGGGCAGTTCAGTTAGATATAGAGTCTGCTGTCTTAGCAGCCCAAGCAGGTGAGGCAGGGCCTAGCCAATGTCCTTCTAACCGTCTGTATGTCCCCAACTCTGTCCATACCCAGGTGATGCAGTGGGGCCACTCCAGCCAGCTGTCCTGCCATCCTGGATCCAGGCGCACTCAGGCCTTCATTGGGAGACGGTTCTGGTGGCCTTCCCTGAAGGAGGATGTTTGCAAGTTTGTCCAGTCTTGCCAGGTCTGCGCCCAGAACAAGGGACTTTGTGACAGGCTTGCCCCCGTCCAATGGTAACAACACTATACTCACCGTCATTGACCGCTTCTCCAAATCTGTCCGTTTCATCCCCCTGCCTGGCCAGGGACACTGCCAACCTCATGATTCAGCACGTCTTCCGCATCCATGGGCTTCCCATGGAGGTGGTATCAGACAGGGGCCCCCAATTCACATCTGCTTTTTGGAAGGCGTTTTGTAAAGCGTTTGGTGCCTCTGTTTGTCTGTCCTCAGGTTTCCACCCCCAGAGCAATGGCCAGACTGAGAGGGCGAACCAGCTCTTGGAGACGGTACTACGTTGTCTGGCATCCCAAAACCCATCCACCTGGAGCCAACACCTGCCTTGGGCTGAGTACGCCATTAATGCCCACGTCTCCTCGGACACGGGCCTTTGAGTCCTCCCTGGGGTACCAGCCACCACTGTTCCCAGACCAGGAGAGGGAGGTTGGTGTTCCTTCCGTGGAGGCCTTCATTCGGCGGTGCCGCCGAACGTGGAGGCGCACCCGCTCCACCCTCCTTCGCTCCTCTGCCAGGATGAAGGCCCAGGCGGATAAGCGCCGCTCCAGGGCCCCTCGTTATCGTCAGGGCCAACGTGTGTGGCTCTCAACGCAGGACCTGCCATTGAAGACTGATTCCCGCAAGCTCTCCCCGGGGTTCATCGGCCCCTTCCCCATTACCAGGGTCCTCAGCCCAACAGCCGTTAGGCTCAAGCTTCCTCTGCCCCTACGCCGTGTTCACCCCACCTTTCATGTATCTAGGATCAAGCCCTTTGTTTGAAGCCCCATGCACCCCGTTCCCAGGCCTCCCCCTCCCCCCCGCCTCATTGCCGGCTCTGAGGCTTACACCGTGCGGCGACTTCTGGACGTTCGGCGCCGGGGCCGCGGGCTCCAAAATCTTGTTGACTGGGAGGGCTACGGCCCTGAGGAGAGGTGCTGGGTTCCGGCTTGGCACATTCTGGACCCCGCACTGGTGAGAGACTTTCGCCGTCAGCGTTTTGCGCTGGCTAAGGGGACGCCGGGGGGCGTCCGTTAGGAGGGGGGTACTGTCAGGGTTCTGGACTCTGGCCACCTGCTGGCCAACTGTTGAACTCTTTTTGACAGCTCTTTGTTCTGATGCTCCATGTGCTTTTGTTTTCAGTGTCTGCCCCGCCCCTCACCCAATCATTGTTCAATTAGTGTCTGCTGGGTTTCATTTGCTTGTTTGGTGGCCAGGGTATTTAAGCCCTGGTTATCCTCTGTTCTGTCTCTGATCGTCTGACCCTTGTCTGCCTGTTTCTGAGATCTGTTAGTACATTTTGTAAGTAAAGTTCTGTTTTTCTACGAATACCTGGTTCTGGAGCCTTGTACCTTTGTTGGATTTTTCGGGATTGTAACTTTGTACCTTTGTTGGATTTTTTGGGACTGTGACTTTTTGCCTTTTGGTTTTGTGGTTTTAAACCACTTGGAGCTGAGCTCTTTGGATTACCTGTGTTTTATATTTTGGATTTTTTCTGTTATTTGCCTGAGGCACCTTTGTTCAGCTGTTCTGAGTTTTTTGATTGTGTTTTTGAACTGCCACCCTTGCCACTTGGTCTCTGTTTCCAATAAACTCTGCTTCTCACCCGTACTCTGGTCTGCATTTGGCTCTCTGTCCGAAAAACCCTGACATGTCTTTCTGTGAGGGACCTTACAGGAACCCAAAAGTCTCTTGGACTGAGCAGCAAAGGTTTTTGTTATATTCAGGTTAGTTTTGACTAGAGTCTATTATGCATTTATACATGCATTAACTATGCAACAGCTCATTTGAAGAAAAAGGCAGTGGCTACGGGTCCAGAATTTCATAGTGATGTTAACATCTGTGATCTCAGCCTGCTGACGGATGTTGATTGGGAAATGAAGTATCTTCAGAATTTCTCTCAATCTGACAAGGTCTTCAAAATTTGATGTTATTAATGGCATCAATGTCATATTCAAAAGATGCCCTGGTCAGTGCTGTGAGGGTAATTGTGAGACAATTACAACAAACTGTAAAGATGTAACAACAGCGTTGTCTTGTGTTGTGATACAAATGGCTGGGTGAGTTATTACTTTTGAAAACTGGGCGAAATATTATACATAAATACTTAATATAAGGTGGAGCAGAAAAACAACACTGATAATACAATATAACTGTGACCCTCACTGCAAAAGCAAAATTTACACACCTATGCATGGGTTGCTGGATCTAATAGGCAGAGCTGCGTTGGTTGGGCCAAATCCTGTCCAGCAAGAGCAGTTGTAGCCGCCAATGGTGTTGGTGCAGTTGGAGTTCAGACCACATTGGTCCTGGTCACATTCATTTACATCTGATAGAAAAAAATAGTTATGACTTTTTGTTTCTCTTAAATGAGGTAGACAGAGGTATCCTTGGAATAGCCATGCCCTGCCCAGGGCTAAATCTCTGACCAGTGTAAATTACACTTTTTAAAATGCACACCTTTGAATACAGCATGGTAAAGCAGATTTTTTAGTGAAACATCTTGTGTTAAAATTATACTAGTGTCTAGTGTTTTACATGTGAGCCTGCCACGCAACATGCTTTGCCATATTCAAATCAAAATTTCTCCCAGTCTCTTTACCTCACCTCAAGATAATGAATAAGTATATGAACGAACCTCTCTGGCAGAATGGTGCCTCAGTTGGTAGTCCATTAATACATCCACATGTTCCACCACTGGAGTCATCACAGGCTCCATATGTGATGCAGTTCTCATGGGGCCAGGCATACTGCTCCTCACACACACACCGATATCTACTGCTGTTTGAGTAACACACTGCATAATGACATTAAATAAATTACACACATCTCAGATGGTACTCTACTGATTCAACAAAATGGCAGGATATGGTGCTTGTGTAGTTGATGAGTTCTACTTTTTTAAATGACTGCGCTTGTGCACTTCGCCTGTCGGGTATACTAAAAAGGTAGTTAAGAACAAACCTGGTGGTAGCGATAAACATGAAAGAAGGCATTTGTTCAGTTAAAGCTGGGAACAGACCTCCCGATTCTTTCAGTCATTCTTAATTAGAACACGATTGAGCACGCCAAACATATGGACAGCGTCGGCTGCTATTTTGAGTTGGTTGTAAGCACAGACATAACGACTGGGTGAAAATGCAACGGACTTCCATATCACAATCAAAATCATGGCAACACAGAACAGACCGATACCAATCAAATCAAACATGGTTGATTTAATCGGAATTGCGTCCACAATGGAAACGATCGTTTCAGATTAAATCGGTCTCCCCAACAAACATGACGACTGATGTTACAACTCAGCACCCTGACTGCCTCCGATATACCTCGGACTACCTGCAAGGCTGAGACTGGCCCTGACGTTCCATTGTATCAGAATCTGGGTTAAAAACCAGGAGGTCTGGCCTAGTGGTTAGAGAGTTGGTCTTGGGATCGGAGGGTCGAAGGTTCCAGTCCCGTTCCAGTAGGAAGAATGGGGGTGGGGGAATAAACAACCAGTACTCTCCACCACCTCATCCATGGCTGAAATGCCCTTGAGCAAGGCATCCAATCACACATTGCTCTAGGGACTGTAACTTAAACCCTGTAAATAACTGTAAGGCCCACTTTATTATGTAATATCTGTGCCTAGCTTAAGGGAATGAAGCCCTGGGAACTCCTATTAACAGGTTTACAACTACCGCTACTAAACCAGGTTAATCACTTAACCACCTTTGTAGTGTAACCCACATGTTAATCTCACCTGTAGTGATGTTAATTTGTGTGATTTCAACCTGCTGACTGATGATGATAGGATAGGACTGGTTATCCAGTATGTTCCTCAATTTGTCTACATCCCCAGCTGATGTCAAGTTCACAGTTACATCTAGCTCATATTCAAATGATGTTTCTGTCTCATTCACAGCTGTGATAGGAAGAGAAAATGATACATCGTAAAGCAGTTAAAACAGTGTTATGTAGTACTATTTGACAGAGCTCAGACAACTAATATCTAGGTATTTACACAAATATGAAAATTACAGTGTGTGCATGAGCAAACATGTTTAAAAGACAAAATGTCAAAAATATGAATTAAACGCTAAATAATAATGATAATAATAATAATAATAATAATAATAATAATAATAATAATAATAATAATAATAATAATAATAATAATGAGGAATTGCTTCTACACTGTTTCATAAGCTAACCTTTAGCATGACATTTTACCATGCCAAAGTGTATCACTCCATCACTAATTAGTTGTACATTTCTTACAAGCTATCCAACTAACCTTGGCGTTTTTGTCTGAGAAGTGTTCCATTTGTATCAGGTGACTGCAGAAAACAGGAAAAAAATATAGCATGTGTTAGCAAAACGCCAAAAGTGGACAGTAACTAAGTAAATTTACTCAAGTACTGTACCTAAGTACAATTTTTTCAAGTTTCAATTTTTTCAACTTTTACTTCACTACATTTTCAAGACAAATATTGTACTTTTTACTCCACCACATTTGAAATGTGAGCATGAAGTACTCGTTACACTGAGGAGATGCAGATGCACTTAACTCCTAACTAACAAAAGTGCGGGTGTGTAAAAAGGACGATCAATACATTCGTTTAAATTGGGATAAGTTACATTAAGACATGGCTTTCAAGTGAGTTTGCAATAATGTGATCATGGCCATATTGAACTTTGAAGTGTCTTTACTTTCAAAGCATTGAATTTGAACTTGGCAGTAATCATGATGGCAATGGCAGATAATTACCATTTTTCATCAGAACATTTATTACTGTGGTAAAGCAGGAATTAAACAAAACAATCCCTTGACGTTTACCACATTTCTGCAGATCTTTGCAGCAAAACATTAAACAAACCACTCCAATTGAGTTGTTATGTTTTATATTCAGGTGATTTATATTTGTGAACAAAGAATAAATAACAATAGTGTGCTATTCCGTTTTAAAGATGGACTAGGAATGGGGATGTATTTACAAGCCAAAGGACAGAAACCCCCAATAATCACTTTTAAAGAGCTAGCCTATGTTGACTGCAATTATCCTAATCAGATGGCCATTTGCACTTACAAAGTTCTCAGTGCCTCGTTTTTAATGTCAGGGCCTTTGTTGTACTACCGATGGAGTGTGGAGTTCATTCGAGCTGTTTTAATGGTTTAAAAATAGCGTAGTCGTCATGCTTTGTCTAAGGGCACCTACCACTTCCATTGTTAGCCTTCTGGGACAAACGATAAAAAAATAGTTGAACTCTGAATGCAACAGGCTAAATCAATTTTGCTCCTCAGTACACATACCAACTCGGTATGATGTTTTAACATTCCAATTTTCATTTTACACCAAAGTTCTCCTTTAAGTAAAGGAATTGTGTACTTTGTCCGCCTCTGCAAAACGCCTGCCACTACTTAGATACATCTATGGGTTATGAGAACATACATCTCAGGTTAATACAACAAATGTATTTATCTAGACTATTTTTCAGTCTGGCCATGTTTAGATTTGTACATCCTGATTAAAGGTCTCTGGATTCTAGTTTCATACTTCTCCACCATGGGCTGTGAATGCTTTACCAGAGTAATACTGGCTTTTAAGGCATTCAGTTACTGGGAATCTAAAGCTTACTATCTCTACAAGTAATCTCCAACTGAACCTTATAAGAAAATAGAAATCTTATTCCGGTAGAGCCTTCAGCCACTATTTAGAGTGCCTCTTTTCATGCTGATAAGTGACACTTGTAACCTTAGATACACAAGTTAAAGTACCACAGAAGCTCAACTATAGACAGCTCTTGCCAGACTAGAACTACCACATAGCATTGGTAGGCATCCAGACTTTTGGGTGTGGTTACACATTCTTGGCAAATTTGCATGTGGCTCTGGGCATTCTCAAGATACCAACATTTACCAGAATGACACTGTGATGTTTAAAATCTGAAAGATTTTGACCTTCAGAATCCTAACAGTTTAACTGACAGTGAAACCTCAACCAAGTGGGCACACAACTCCAGACACCTTTATTGTCCATTTCACTACTTCACCTTCTGAAATTTGAGTAAACGAGTGATTATTAAATAAAGACAATTTGGGGAGCTTCTCTTGATCCAGGGGCTCTCCGCAGAAGAGCCGCCTGTGCGGCAGGACGGATTAGAAGGTGCATCCACGAGGCCGTGGTAAAACGACTGCGCGGTAGACTGCTTGTAAAGCATACCTACTCCCTCTGCTGCTACCAAACACACACTGTAGGGTCACTCACTAAATCTAAATCACAAATTTAAAAAATCACCAGCTATCATAGAGAGAGTCCTCTATAAAAACAGCAGTCTTTTGCTACTAGATTAAAATTACAGGCAATAAAGGTTATGACAGTAAAAGGGAATAGAGTGGGACAGAGAGAGTATGACAGATGAGAATGTCATGTGGCGATGGCGTGCCAGTGAGATTGATTGCTGTAATAAGGGTGAGATAAATATCTATGCTAAAATGTATTTAATTTCAGCAACCTCTTGGCTACAGATCTTATTGATACAAGAATTAGAATGCGTCTTAAAAACTTGCAAAAGTTCCATAAAAAAACAGACCAAAGAACTTAACATAGTGTGAGTCTGCAACTAAAAGTATTTGCCCACTTTGTCCTGTGGCTTATACACAATTTTATTTCTGAAACTAACATGAAATGAAAGCATGCAATTAATACACAATGCACCCTATATATGGGAAATTATGGTAATCGGCATACTCAGTGGGGTCCCTTTTTAAACTTTGGCATATGTGTTCGACTGAGAGGGACATGATATTTTCCCACTGTTTCTGCATTCTTCTCTCATGACAACTTGTCAGCAAAGCCAATAATTGTTTTCATCACATACCAGTTATTGTTGTTTTATGATATACTTGTGTGGTCGAGACAGTAACAAGATGAAGAGCTCAAACTTACTACTTAATGTTGTTGTAAAACAATGTGTAGAAATCTTATATTAAAAAGAGCATAAATGTTACAGGCATGGCATAAACGTTCACATTTTAACGCCCTGATTATTGGTTTTAGCATCTTTGACCATTTATTGTAATGTTTACAGGAAAACTTTTACTCCTTACTCCTTACTCCTTACCGCCAATTCATGGAAACATTGCGTCTTTAAAATCCAGTAGATGGCGATTACGATGGCAGTCAGTAAGGTTTTTTCCATTGGCAAACCTGTGAAAGGGTTAAGAGGCATATACTTAGCAGAACACAAAACTGTCCTACTGTCAAGCATCCACCAACAAGGACCACAGTTCACCTCTATTTTAATTCCTATCAGTGAAAACTATGGCTGTTATTGTAATTATATCTTGGGTGTCGATCTTTATTCCGCTGTTTATCCCAGACAGCTCTGCTTTTGTTAGTTTAAATACTAAGGTTAGGGTTTGCTGGGTCATGCCTTGTTTTTACTTAGACTTTTTTTATTTAAGTGATCTTAGTCCAAATTTACTAATAACGATTGTCTTGATAGCAATCATGTTTTTTTTTTTTTTTTCTATTTGGCCTTACTCATTTCATAATCATTTCATATTTATGGATTCTGCAGTTAATGGTCACCTCTCCTACAAGAAAGGGTTGATTGAACTGACCTTTTGTAGTTGATGCTGTTACCTTTCACGAGGAAGGCTGTCTCTGAAGCATCTTGGAATACTTTGGTTTGGAATTATTGAGCTAGGAGACGTTGTGGTGAGCTAACAGAGAAAAATATCCTCATAGAAAAACAAACAAACAAACAAAAAAAATCAATTTCATTAGATAATTATGAATGATTTGTGTGGCAAAAATAGAGTACAAAAAGAGTACAAACTGAACTTTTAACAGTAAGTCATTGTCACTGTTGTGTATGTGGTACGGGTATTGGAGCTCTAACTGAGGCATCATCGAGTATAAAACTTTTCCACATGATTAATTATGAGAGTCAGGAGTGGTCAGTTTTTATTACATAAAAAAAAAAAAACAATTAAAATATAGTTATGCTACCAATTTATTTACTTTGTATTTGACACAAATGTGTTGTTTCGGACTATGTTTTGGAGTTGCCTGAAAGTTACTCTGAAAGTTTGTACATCATTTTGTTGTCACATATTTCAACTTGAGTATCCATAAAATTGTTTTAACACTGTTGATATTGATTAACACTTAGCGTGTACAACCAATATGTGTTGACAGCTTTGACATGCTGGTAACTCTAAGAAGGAGCACAAGCAGAAGACGCACACACTAGGCTACTTTCGAGGAACCTAAAGCTTCGAGAGCAGCACTGATACAGGTGTGTCTAATCCCTGTCGTGTGTAAACTAAAGTTTGTTCATTAAAATGGGAACATATGCAATGATAATCTACATTTACGCAAAGCTGACAACTAATATGTCATTAGGCATTATTACCTTTTTTCCAAAAACAATTTCAAAATCAACACTTTCTGTATTTAAGGTATTTTAAAGATGTACTGTGCCACCCAACACACCTTTAACAAGGAGTTAACATAAATGGCATTAATCATTTGGACAAATAATTATATATATATACATACATATACATACACACACACACACACACACAGGATTTTAGCAAATAAACATTCTTAACACAATCTGCCGTTTTTTCATAGAGTACACACTCTAATACTTGTGAGGACGTACCTCTCAAATGAACAAATCAAATTAACAGTCAAAGAACCCAATAATTCACCATTCATTAAACCTTTACATATTCCACAAAACCAACCTTCTCCCCTACCGTGCCGATCTTCTAGCTGACATGCTTTCTACATCGTTAGAAGTGCTTAGTGTTTACAGATTAGCGGCCACTTGCACTTCTGTACAGACACACCCACACATGGCAGCAAGTCATGCACCTGCGGAACAGGTTTAGTTTTGTATCTTGTTTCCTGGTGAGGTCTATTGTAGTTAGGGTTGTCACAGTCACCCCAGTTTGTACAATGACACAGCTGTCATCTCGCGTCTCTGACTCTGAAATGTCTGCAGGTTTCTGTCAGTGCAGGCTTAGTTATAATCTTATGTCAGGAGTGCCTTTGTCCACTAGATAAGAAGACAATCAGTCTGTATTTTGCAGGTAATGTGAAACACCAGGTCATCAGTCACCAGATTTAATATGAAAATCATTGTATGTGGTAAATAAAGGTGGGTGGTAATCTTACATATTGTGTCATAAGAATGCCCCATGGTAATAATCATTGCCTAAGTGTTTAGCATTCTCATGTGCTATAAAGTCTCAATCTAAGCAGTGTTGTTTTTATCTTTGTGTGACATTTGTCTTACATTCCTCACAGAGAAAAAAATATGTATTTACACATTTACTACAGCATATCTTAACTTCATAGCACTGTACTCTGCAAGCATGTTACAAAAAACTGTAATTTTGGCAAATCACTGCACAAACAAACAATTTGGTAAGGACAAATCCAATCAATCATCACACCAGTGTACCACCTGCCTTTGAATCTTCTGCAGACCATACACACCACACAACTCATTCGTTTTTTGGTAATTTGCATAAGATTGCAAGGTTAAAATTAATAAAATTAACAACAGACTAACCAAAGAGTAAAAATGTGTGCAGACCCTTTTTAAGTAAAATTAAATGTATACGCTGGCATTTTTGTGCAATGGGCTCCTCCTCCTCCTTCCCTGTATTTTCTTCACCAAAAATTGGCCACAAAGGAAAAGAAAAACAGTAGCAAACTATGTCTTGTCTTGTCCTGTGTGTTTTTTTTTTTCAGTGAGCTTTTACTCGTCCTTTCAAAACGCCTTCAATGACTGACGCTTAGGGCCATTCTTCAGGGCTATTGTTTAAGACTTCACTAATGTTTTCTTTAGGAAAGAACTTTTGTCACCTGCAAAAGCTGCTAAAACATCCTCACCAGTCAGTTAGTTTACTCAGTTAGTTCTTTTACAGTTATGTCACAGCTACTGTAAGTGTCTACTCTGCTTACATTTGCCCACGTCTAAAAGCAGACACCTTAACATGACTATACAGATAGTGTTCATGTGCGAACTGTGGTAAATGTGGCCATGCCTGTGAGTCATTGTGCCGTTTATTGTGTTTTTGCTGGGACAAAGGCAACAAATGGCCAGAGAGAAGAAGAAGAATGAACGGTACATGAAAAGAGCATGTAAATATGATATGTGTCTGAAGGCTCACATGTCTCAGCATGTCTGCCCCTTAGTGATCTGGGTCACAGCTACAACAAAAAAGGAAACCTGCAGGTCATCATACAATAACACAATTAACAACAATTGCAGCCTTTTTATATGAGCACTGAGTACTTAACACAAGACACTGAACTGCCTTTATTCCTGTACCTGTTCTTCTGGGAAGGAAGAAAGACAGAAAGACAGAAGAAAGAAAGAAAGAAAGAAAGAAAGAAAGAAAGAAAGAAAGAAAGAAAGAAAGAAAGAAAGAAAGAAAGAAAGAAAGAAAGAAAGGAAAAAAGAAAGACAAAGAAAAAAATTAAGAAAGAAAGAAAGAAACAAAGAGAAAAAAACAAAGAAAGAAACAAAGAAAGAAAGATGGATGCAAGTTTTACTTACCTCTGCCTGTGGCACTGTTCGCATACCTCCCCATTTGCCCTCCAGGGCATACATGTACTTCATGTGTATAAGACACTTGGCAACCTGTACAGCACAAGGAAGCTTCTCTCAATTGTACAACAAAACCTAAATAAGCCACCAGACATTATTCACAAGTATCATGCTTTAATTGTATTATGTAAGTACGTATTATCTGAGTTCATACAATTCATAGTGAAAATGACTGGCAGAAACAGTAAATCTGTGACACCTTAAAGCAAACTTTGATGTTGCCTCACTAAAACATATACAAAGTTTATATTTTGAAATCTGAAAGTTTAATATTAGTGAGAAGCATCATTAAACAGATTGATGGCAGAGCTTTAAACAACTACTTCTAACCAGGTCCAGATTATCGATTCAAACACCTCTGGACACAAAATCGTGTTCTATCCCTTCCATCCCAACCCAAAAATACAGGCGGCTACAATGCAAGCTCACTCTGGAAAATTTTGAACCACTGAGGTAAATACCTGTGTATGATTTTCCTTTAGGGCCCCTGCCCTGGGTCCCCGTGCCTTCTGTCTTCCTAGGCCTGGGCCCAGTTGGCCCTTGTGATAATTTGTCCTTGCTTGTAAGCACAAAGAGCCTAGAGCCTAATTAGGATGTAGTTTGGTCTTGGAGTAATATGGAAGATGGAATATGGAATATGGAATTCTATGAGTGTGTCAAACCTGTATTCTTTTCCTATACTGTTCTCTGTTTTTGTAATAGTGGGAGCACAATATGTATACATATTTTCTTAATTATTTACTAAACTATAACCACATTACTGTGATTTTCAAAACAAAATGTTGGATTAACCACGCAGAAGAATCGTAGAAAAAAAATACTACAGCGGATTGAGACAGACAGAGAGAGATAGAGAGTGAGGGTAAGAGAGTGAGAGAGAAAGAGAGAAAGAGAAAGAGAGAGGGAGAGAGACAGACAGTGTTTTCTACACATCCCTGTGAACCTACTGTGAGAGATGCATGATAAGAAAACATCTTGAGCTGTAGGGAAAAACACATCACACCTTTATCCTTGTCCTTCCGTGTTCTTTGTTTTAGTAATAGCATTCTGCACCCCGCCTCCACAAATCAACGAGACAGCCAGTCTACGTGTGTGAATGCACCTGTGCATACTTGAGAGGTGCATGTCAAAAGAATATCTTGAACTGCGATGTAAAGATTATCCCCCAAACCCGCTGAGTAGCATTATTTCCACCTCCCTGGGGAACTCCATTATCACTTTTATCGTCACATTAGTGTCGACAACTGGTCATCACTCAATAATTGTTTCCTAAACATAGGACTACGTAAACTGTTTTTTTTTTTTTTGCAATATTTCATTTGACACATAGTGTTTTACTTTAGGATTACAAACGATCATGTGCCTTACAGTGTTCACGAGTATCTCACTGTCATTCATTACATAGGTACAAAAACAGGACCGGACCTGACCGTTCATTTCTACTCTCTAAGGTGAATTAAAAAAAAAAAAAAAAAACATTTCATTTTTCAACACTACTGCCCATGTGATACTAGTCAAGTCACATTATGTAGTATTTTGTTTTGTTTTGTTTGTTTGAATAGTTAGCACACATGTCCTAACCACTCCATAACAGTGTCTCAATACAAATCCTGGCTTGCTTTCGCCTGGGACATTAACAGGAGTTGTGAATAAAATTAAATCGAAATATGTAGCTCTTGCTGAGCATATCAGACCACCATAACCTGGCTTCGTTGACAGCAACGTTCAACCCTGTGTCTCTTCTTTTTAGTATGCTGTTGCTTAGCACCTGAGGCTTCACAATGGCTAAGTCATCAAGACAGGCACCACAATGCAGTACAGGCATCAGCTCACTATTGAAATGTCAGCATGTTCAGCCATCCATATTAATCTGCGGCTAATAGACTGGTGGCTAATGAGAAGGAAGTTAAGCACCCACTGATGACTATGTGGGCCCCCTTGGAAAACAGTCGAAAGGGCTGCACAAGGAAGAGTTGAAAAACCTGATATGACAATGCCTCAGGCCTGATAATGCCTCAGGCATCAACTCATCGTTACAAAAAGTGTTTTAAGAATGCACTTACACTTTAGTATCTGTTGACAATGGGAAAGTTTATGTAAAATGCCCTTACAAACCAATTTCCTAGCTTTTCGCTCATTTCACTCCTTTCAAACGTCATACTTTGTCAGTCAGTATTGAGATCAGACGTTCTTAGCCCTGACTGTGCTGTCACCTGCTTCTGACATGCAGGAATGAGAATAACGCAACTTGCAGAGAGAGACAGAAAAAGATGCTTCTTTGCACTGAGTAACACTAATGAGAGCACACTCACATGTTCCAGTCGCTTCTCAGTCATTACACTGGTAAGACCGCGGTGGGGGGCAGGCGACTAGGGACAAAATAAAGCACATCTAATTGGTGTGTGGGTGTTTAATTGGGGGGGGGGGGGCAAACAACAAATGGCAGATGGACATGCCATGCTCCACCTTTGCACAGCTACTGTAGGCTGGAGACAAGGCATGAGTGTGGTGGAGGGAGCAGGATGAGTGTGGCACAGGGGGCAGAGCAATTTCCTGTTGAGTAATTAGTGCACGTCTCTGGTTAACACCGACCTCTCCACAGTGGGTGTAATTACAGGGTGCCAAGCTCCAGGGACCAAAGGAAGTGGAAAAAAAAAAAGATGAAGAGAGGGTGGTATGATCTAGCATGGTAAACCTGCCCCTCGTACTTCATTTCATTTCGTGCAGAGGGTCTGGAACAGAGACCGTCAGAAACGATTTGCTGGAGGTGTGGACTCTGCTGAAGTTTTTAAAAAGTGCCTCTGCCTTTACCCAATCGCAAATGCCTGTTCGTCACGTATGCAGTTAGCCTACCTACGCACTACAATTCAAATGTAGCACACAAGGTTTGCCACCCTCTGTTTGCTGATTGAATCGATGTTTCTGGAACATCGCAAATGTACCTCAAGAGATTCCGGTCCAGACCCTCTGCACGAAATGAAATGAAGTACGAGGGGCGGGTTTACCAGGTTAGGTATGATCTGAGAAACAGCTCTGTAACTGTGAAACACTGTTTAGCGAAACACAAACCCATCCATACATGTCCAGAGGGGGCACCTGCTCAATTCATAATACTGTATGTTTTTTTTTTCCTGTAGGCTATGTTATCTACAACTCCCACAAGTTGCTTAAGACTGCACGAAGGGGCTGTGTCAACATAGTGCCTTTTTCTGACAGGAAAGTGCTGTAATAAGCTAAAATTATCACCACAAATTAAATACAACACATTTCTAATAGTTTTACATTTCATTTGTCAAGGAGTAAAAGTATGCTGCTTTACCAGCAAACCAGCATTTCAAACACATCACGCACATCACCACATAACCTCGGGGTTGACTTTTTTTGACAATACTTGTTTTTAACCAGATGGGGGCAGTGTCTTTCAACAAGCTGTACGCCCCCGTTTATTGCACATGAACATCCATTACGTTTCAGGACACCCAGCCAGAGGATTGAGAGGTGTTGACGGTCTATTCACTGCCTTTGTTTTATAGTGTGCTGCGAGAAATGGAATCATTGGTAATTAAATGCCACCGAATGTATGCAATTCATAAAAAAATGGGTGCGAGATGGGAGCGGGAACAAGAGTGATCGTGGCGATGTGTCCCATCAATCACACTGGGGACACGCACAAGAGGAACGAAAGCAGTCGCCTTGGCAGCGGGGATGAAAAGTTTCTGTGCCGTCTCTCGGTGCGTAAATCAGGCAGCTCATATATTCGTGAAGGACAAAGAGACCGGAACCCTGGGCCCTTGTCTCCCTCGGCTCCCTCTCTTCCCCTGGTTATAACAGGCCTAAATGTGTTTACTTACGCCTCGTGATTTACCGGCGAGCACCACAAACGGCAAATGTATCATTTCCTCTCGGTCAGGCCCTCTCCTTTATCTTTTATCCTGTCCCCTTTCTCTCTCTCCCTCTCTCTCTCTCTACCTCTCTTTCTGTCCCTCTCTCCTTACTGCTCCTTCCCTCGCTCCCTTTGTGTGTCTCACAAAGAAGTACTGGAGTCATTCTGAAGAAGAATTAGCTCTGTTATTTTGAGGTGCATGACAGAGTGAAGGGTACATATACTGCAGGGGACTGAGGCTGCATGGCTGTCAGGGACTTTCATTTTGACTTGCTTTGTTTTCGCATTTAATTACACTGACAGTAATGGCCTTGTGTTTCTGTACGTGTGTGTTTTGTGTGAGTGTGTGTGCACTGCACATATGTCCACGTGTGTGTGTGTGTATGTATGTCCACATGTGTGTGTGTGTGTGTGTGTGTGTGTGTATGTCCACGTGTGTGTGTGTGTGTGTGTATGTCCACGTGTGTGTATGTCCACGTGTGTGTGTGTGTGTGTATGTCCACATGTGTGTGTGTGTGTGTGTGTGTGTGTGTGTGTGTGTGTGTGTGTGTGTGTGTGTGTGTGTGTGTGTGTGTGTGTGTGTATGTCCACGTGTGTGTGTGTGTGTGTGTGTATGTCCACGTGTGTGTGTGTGTGTGTGTGTGTGTGTGTGTGTGTGTGTGTGTGTGTGTGTGTGTGTGTGTGTGTGTGTGTGTACGTCCACGTGTGTGTGTGTGTGTGTGTGTGTCCATGCCTCTTGATTGGCATGGACACATGATGGCTGATACGGCTGACGGGGAGAAGCCAGTTAGCGTTACAGAGGCTTGAATAGCCTACTAGTCTACTTCACTAGAGGCTTGAATAGCCTAGTCTATTTCACTAGAGGCTTGAATAGCCTAGTCTACTTCACTAGAGGCTTGAATAGCCTAGTCTACTTCACTAGAGGCTTGAATAGCCTAGTCTACTTCACTAGAGGCTTGAATAGCCTAGTCTATTTCACTAGAGGCTTGAATAACCTAGTCTACTTCACTAGAGGCTTGAATAGCCTAGTCTACTTCACTAGAGGCTTGAATAGCCTAGTCTGCTTCACTAGAGGCTTGAATAGCCTAGTCTACTTCACTAGAGGCTTGAATAGCCTAGTCTATTTCACTAGAGGCTTGAATAGCCTAGTCTACTTCACTAGAGGCTTGAATAGCCTAGTCTACTTCACTAGAGGCTTGAATAGCCTAGTCTACTTCACTAGAGGCTTGAATAGCCTAGTCTACTTCACTAGAGGCTTGAATAGCCTAGTCTACTTCACTAGAGGCTTGAATAGCCTAGTCTATTTCACTAGAGGCTTGAATAGCCTAGTCTACTTCACTAGAGGCTTGAATAGCCTAGTCTATTTCACTAGAGGCTTGAATAGCCTAGTCTACTTCACTAGAGGCTTGAATAGCCTAGTCTACTTCACTAGGCTCCATACATCTCTGTACCTGCGTAAGACAGACACAGTCCAAACGAGAGAAAGACACTGGGTACCACTAGTACTGTCTACTCTGTATGAGTCAGTGTTGCTTGGAGATTACATTATGCTGAACTTAAACTCTTAGAGAAATGTGCATGTGTCTGTGTGTGTCTGTGTGTGTGTCTGTGAGAGAGAGAGAGAGAGAGAGAGAGAGAGAGAGAGAGAGAGAGAGAGTAAGGGGAAGAGGGGAGGGGAGGGGAAGGGAAGAGAGACAGTGTCTCGGCTAATGTAGATGACAGTCTATGCATGCAACTGTAATTATGTATTACACTGTATACACTTTGTGTGCCTGTATGCCTACATTTACTTCCTTCTGTGTCTGTGAGTGCACCATGACTACGCACATTATTTCTAGACGGTAGTTAGATAGAACTGTCCCTGTGCACCTAGCCTGTCAGAGAGGCCTCTCAGTGGGAGCTGCTTTCAGCTCCCTGGCTCCAAAATAGCCGTGGATTCGCAGGCAAGCTGCTCAACAGAGACTGTGTGAGGGCGGCCTCACAGTAATTGGTTCTGAGAGGGTTGTTTTGCAAGAATACCTAATTTTCAGCCCATCACACTTAAGCTGACCTGAGCTTCGAAAATGATGGTTGTGTGCTATGTACGGAAGCCTACGTATAGTTTTGCAGCCTATGTTTTGCAATGTGTGTGTGTGTGTGTGTGTGTGTGTGCATGCACTGGAGGAGCCAGTGTTAACAAATGGGGTCATGCCTGCTGTTGATATGCTTTTCGGACGTGAAGCTCCAGTGTGGGTCACCTGTGTTATCAGGGAGACATCCGTGGAGTCAGCACAGCAGTCCCATGGATCCTGTACCTGTAACAGATGCTGGAGGAGTGTGACTCGTACTTTCCAGATTTAACGCCCACGTCACCATCACCAAGAAGTCGAGTGTGTAAGGGAGTCCTCATCTCTGCAGAGACAGTCAGCAACAAAGCACATTTCATGGATGCAATTTAGGCTACATTTACATGAAGTACTAGATTCTGGAGTACAAAGCAAAAAAAAAAAACATTGAGCAGTTTCCATGGCATCTATAGACTACTATACTTGCATTTTTAGTCCCAAATACCTGGTATATAAATAGATGTATTATTGTTTAATTCAAAAGATAAGTCTATTTTTAAAAATGTATCATGTCCTGTTCTCCCCTCTTCCACTTACTGTGCACATACCCACAACTAGGTCAGAATTCCTGTGCAGTACACATCAAGGGAGTTAAGATTCTCCTAAGCTTAAAAAAACAGACATGTGGCAGAGATAGCTTTGTAACCATGAGTCACAGAACAGGCACAGTAAACCCATACATAGGTAGTGGGGCACTACTAGCTCAATTCATGATTAGAAAGGCTTCTTGTCAGATAATATCAACTACATATTTCCAATGATGGAGACATTAAAGAGTATCTGCACCCTAAAATATTTTTAGTTGTTAACTAAGAGAAACAGTAAGGCTGATGGGTGGGGTAACACAATTACTGGCCTTACTGTCAACAAAAATCGCTTTTATAGTTAAAACATAATGACATTTGATGACAACTCTGTGCACCAAGAGTACATGTACACATCATAGGGCATACTCAAACAAGGAGTAATATCTTCTGCTAATCGGAGGTGGGCAAACGTCCCCAATTGAAAGTGCACTACTATTCTGTCAAAACCCCTGTCCTTTCCTCAGCCTCTTCCCTTAAAGCCTTCAGCCTCCTCACCCATTTTAAAAGCTTTTTCATGTGCGATGAGGGTGTGGTTAGCTTTAAACAATGTTCAAATTAAATCATTCCCTGCGTCCGAAACCTTAGAAGGCACTGCGTTCTATGCAGTGCTTACCACTCGACTGTTACAGATACGTAGCAGGTACAATTCGGACGTACTACGACATCGCCATCTTGCCCGTCCTCTGACCCGGATGTTTACATTAACGTCATGATTTTGCCAGCTTGTAGCAAACGGTTAGCTGCATTTTATCAGATAACCTCAACATTTATGTGCATTTGTGACGTGAACAACTATTCACATGGCTTTTATTTACTGAAGTGCACATTTGTACACTGTCAGACCATAGACAGTAGAAGAGAATGGACTGAGGGATGGCGTCGTTTTCAATGGGAGCCGTTGAAGCACGATTTTGAGATTTTTAATTGGTCACCAGGCAACTGCGCAAGCGCGGGGTGACGTACGTTCACGTCGGCCAACGAACCTAAATACTATAAATTGAGTGGTAGATGCTCAATCACAAATCATGCAGCGTACGATAATTTTCTTAATAAGTATTTTTCTACCATTATAGCTACAATCACTTACTGGAGGGGGAGGCTAATATTGTACGTGGGGACTTCATTCTTCATCAACTAACTTTGGTTCCAGGCAGTCTTGCAAGCCAGCATGTCAAGGGAGCTAGCTAGTTAGCATGTACATACCAAGCTATAGCTTGTAGCTTAGCCATTTTTCTCAATTCACTTGCATCGAATAGTAAAATCCATAAAGTTAGCGATTCCATTTACAAACAAATTCCAATTTCTAAGCTTATTTTTCGAGAAATACTGATGTAAATGTTTCCCCAACATGAATAGCTACATGGCTACATCCAAACAGTACGGTAAATTTTCTACTGTGCGACAGAAAGTCACTAGCCGTTGCATGATTTATGGCATCATTTTTAGCATAATTTCAGACTAGATGTACCGCATAGCGGTACATGGTATGACCGCCGCAGTATATTGAAATGTGGGAACTGTTGGTGTGATGAGTGTGTGGTAGAGCAGTGTTGTGAGGTGAGAATTTCTGTGGAAATGATTTCCTGGAAGTGGGCATGGATGTGGGTTTTGAATGTGTAGTGTGTAGGACTGATTTGTGAAGGCAAGGAGTCGGCAAAATGAGATTTTGTACAATTACAGCGCCCCCTATGGACCAAATTTTATGGCATGTTCTGTGGTGTTAGAGGTCTTTGTGGTGATCGTGCATGATGTATTTTGTGCAGTTCCCACCTTCTCAGTCCAAGATATTGGCAACTCAAAATCCCAATTTTTGCATTTACCCTTATCACTAGGTGGCGCTATGCTTCAAGTGAGAGTTTATGGGCTGGGTCAATATGCCTCTGTAAAACCTACATACTAACACAAAATCGTTGTCTTGGGCAAAATTGTTGACGAGTTATTTAACGAAAACTGTTTTTCAACACCTAGCTTCGGCGATAAACATCGCCCCGTATGACGAAATGTCACAAAATTTAGTACACATGAAAAGAAAGATGTTTAGATATGGCATGTCAACTTTGACCAAATTTGAGCAATTAAAAGCCAAGATACGGCCATTTGAAGAATTTTAAGCTACGTGTTAAATGTTCATTGACGTGTAACTTCGAAACGGTTTATCTCAAGATAAATCCTTTGATAACTTTTTGTCAGCATTGTCTGTAGATGACATATACCAAATTTGGTGAGATTCACATGAACGGCCTATGACGAGTTTGTTCAGATTCGTTTTCGCAATATTAAAATTTCCCGGAAATTGTTCTCGTTGGAAGTGGGCGTCGACCAGTGTTTTCAATGCGTGAGGGTCAATAGATTTCATGATAAAAAAAAAATTGTTGTAAACGTAAGCATTCTCTAGATAATAGGCAAAATGACATTTTCTACAATTACAGCGCCCCCTATGGACCAAATTTTATGGCATGTTCTGTGGTGTTAGAGGTCTTTGTGGTGATCGTGCATGACATATTTTGCGCAGTTCCCACCTTCTCGGTCCAAGATATTAGCAACTCAAAATCCCAATTTTTGCATTTACCCTTATCACTAGGTGGCGCTATGCTTCAAGTGAGAGTTTATGGGCTGGGTCGATACATCTCTGTAACACCAACATACTAACACAAAATCGTTGTCTTGGGCAAAATTGTTGACAAGTTTTTTAACAAAAACTTTTTTTTGACACCTAGCTTCGCCAATAAACATCGCCCCCTATGACGAAATGTCACAAAATTTAGTACACATAAAAAGAAAGCTGTTTAGAGATGGCATGTCAACTTTGACCAAATTTGAGCAATTAAAAGCCAAGATACGGCCATTTAAAGAATTTTAAGCTACGTGTTAAATGTTCATTGACGTGTAACTACGGAACGGTTTATCTCAAGATAAATCCTTTGATAAATTTTTGTCAGCATTGTCTGTAGATGACATATACCAAATTTGGTGAGATTCACATGAACGGCCTATGACGAGTTCGTTCAGATTCGTTTTCGCAATATTAAAATTTCACGGAAATTGTTTTCGTTGGAAGTGGGCGTCGACCAGTGTTTTCAATGCATGAGGGTCAATAGATTTCACGATAAAAAAAAAATTGTTGTAAACATAAGCATTCTCTAGATAATAGGCAAAATGACATTTTCTACAATTACAGCGCCCCCTATGGACTACATTTTATGGCATGTTCTGTGGTGTTAGAGGTCTTTGTTGTGATCGTGCATGACGTATTTTGTGCAGTTCCCACCTTCTCGGTCAAAGATATTGGCAACTCAAAATCCTAATTTTTACATTTACCCATATCACTAGGTGGCGCTATGCTTCAAGTGAGAGTTTATGGGCTGGGTCAATACATCTCTGTAACACCGATATACTAACACAAAATCGTTGTCTTGGGCAAAATTGTTGACGAGTTATTTAACAAAAACTGTTTTTTGACACCTAGCTTCGCCAATAAACATCGCCCCCTATGATGAAATGTCACAAAATTTAGTACACATGAAAAGAAAGCTGTTTAGAGATGGCATGTCAACTTTGACCAAATTTGAGCAATTAAAAGCCAAGATACGGCCATTTGAAGATTTTTAAGCTACGTGTTAAATGTTCATTGACGTGTAACTTCGGAACGGTTTATCTCAAGATAAATCCTTTGATAAATTTTTGTCAACATTGTCTGTAGATGACATATACCAAATTTTGTGAGATTCACATGAACGGCCTATGACGAGTTTGTTCAGATTCGTTTTCGCAATATTAAAATTTCACGGAAATTGTTTTCGTTGGAAGTGGGCGTCAACCAGTGTTTTCAATGCGTGAGGGTCAACAGATTTCACGATAAAAAAAAAATTGTTGTAAACGTAAGCATTGTCTAGATAATAGGCAAAATTACATTTTCTACAATTACAGCGCCCCCTATGGACCAAATTTTATGGCATGTTCTGTGGTGTTAGAGGTCTTTGTGGTGATCGTGCATGATGTATTTTGCGCAGTTCCCACCTTCTCGGTCCAAGATATTGGCAACTCAAAATCCCAATTTTTGCATTTACCCATATCACTAGGTGGCGCTATGCTTCAAGTGAGAGTTTATGGGCTGGGTCGATACGTCTCTGTAACACCGACATACTAAAACAAAATCGTTGTCTTGGGCAAAATTGTTGACGAGTTATTTAACAAAAACTGTTTTTTGACACCTACTGTAGCTTTGCCAATAAACATCGCCCCCTATGACGAAATGTCACAAAATTTTGTACACATGAAAAGAAAGCTATTTAGAGATGGCATGTTAACTTTGACCAAATTTGAGCAATTATTAGCCAAGATACGGCCATTTGAAGATTTTTAAGCTACGTGTTAAATGTTCATTGATGTGTAACTTCGGAACGGTTTATCTCAAGATAAATCCTTTGATAACTTTTTGTCAGCATTGTCTATAGATGACATATACCAAATTTGGTGAGATTCACATGAACGGCCTATGACGAGTTCGTTCAGATTCGTTTTCGCAATATTAAAATTTCACGGAAATTGTGTTTGTTGGAAGTGGGCGTCGACCAGTGTTTTCAATGCGTGAGGGTCAATAGATTTCACGATAAAAAAAAAATTGTTGTAAACGTAAGCATTGTCTAGATAATAGGCAAAATGACTTTTTCTACAATTACAGCGCCCCCTATGGACCAAATTTTATGGTATGTTCTGTGGTGTTAGAGGTCTTTGTGGTGATCGTGCATGACATATTTTGCGCAGTTCCCACCTTCTCGGTCCAAGATATTGGCAACTCCAAATCCCAATTTTTGCATTTACCCATATCACTAGGTGGCGCTATGCTTCAAGTGAGAGTTTATGGGCTCGGTCGATACGTCTCTGTAACACCGACATATCACAAAAATTTCATGTTGTTGGGTGAAACGTTCATTGAGTTATTCAGCAAAAACTTTTGCCGGTCTCCCCCTCTTTAACAGACACTGGCACAGCGGGGGGGTGGCCCTGTGGGACCAAAAGGCGTTATTCGCTCACAAACTTCTTGGGCTACATGCCTACAAACATTCATGTCTCCCCGAGTTTCAGTGTCCCGGGAATCGTTGACGAAAAATCGGTGAAAAAAAAAATTTAAAAAAAAAAAAAAAAAAGGGAAAAATTTTGCAGCAACTCCAATATGACCGCTTTCGCTAGCTTCGCTAGCGGCGGTCATAATAAACGTTTCTTACAAGGCAATAACATGACAGATGTCCGATCGAAGCAAATATGTTTTGCTGTGTCCTCTCACAATGCCGTTTACAACAATGCCAAGTATGGGTGGCTCATTTCAAAGTGACGCTAAAATGAATGGAAGTCAACGGAATGCTAAAGGCTATTGGTCCCTTTCCGGGTTGAGATTTCCCCATGGGTGCTTCAACTTCTGGATATGTTCCTACCCCCTTGTGTCAGACAAGCGACCGGAGTCTCCGCCATCTTGGTTACTTTTAACGAGCGGGAAGTTTTTGGTTCTTCTTCTACAGTTTTCAACCTCCCGGTGACTTCTGGGATAGCGTAGGGTAGTTCGCTTGCACACTACAAAATACTACCGGAAATAGCAAGCCATCCGGGTACTTTTGGCCCGGCTTCGCCTACTACTGAAAGCTTACTAAGGTACTCGGATGTTCTAGGTCGTGGCTTCCTCATTTTTGGCTAGTATGCAGGCGGCTAGTAAGGGTATTCGGATGCAGGGATTGTCATCAGGCTGAAGCTGGCCATCGGAATTAGTTGGGATATTCCCAGTAGGCCACTGACATTGGCCGGATGTTGAGAGGCCCATATTAACCCGTAGACATATGAAATTTGGTATGAAAATGGTTTCCATTTATGAGTTGCTGTATGGACCAGAATTTTTAAAACTGTAAACCGACTTTGTATGCAACCCAGTGTGAAAACAGATGAGTTGAGATAGGGCTGGGCGATATATCGATATTATCGTAATATCGTATCGTAATATTTATATCGATATGTATTTGACACTATATCGCCATATCGATATATTTTCAATGATACAATACCACTTTATCAAAACCACTTATCCTAATGTGTTCACACTGTTCAGACAGCCGGAGCTTTCTCGGATCACTCAGTTTTCATTGTGATCGTAACATTGAACGTGTTTTGACAGTCATTTTGCCTGAATGCTTATTGCCTGTCAGAGGAAGGTTAAGTTAAAAAAATAAAAATGAATAGATTTTTCCCTCCTGTTACTTTTAAATAGGTCACACAATGTTTCAATAATTATCGATATCGACCGATATGAAACACTTATATCGTGATACAGATTTCAGCCATATCGCCCAGCCCTAAGTTGAGATATGGACTGAATGTAAGCAAAAAGAGAAAATAGGTACAGTAGATAGACCTGTATGTCATAATTAAGCTACTGTATATACTATGAGTAGGGGTGAGGTTGTTCGAAGATATCCTCACAGGTTTGGTTCACAAGAATTATCAACTGGAAAACCATTCGAATTGGTCAACTACCATTCAAACATTTTTCTAGATTAACACACTACGCTGGTTCACGCAACCAATGTACGTCAAATTAAGGACAGAAAACATGACAGTATCACTCACATTTAAGAAATTACTGTAGCCTATTGGTGAATTAGGCTAGGCTATTTTTTGCTTCGACTGTTTCGTTTAAGGTAGTCTCAGTTAGCATAATTCACCGAAGAAACAATTAATAAACTCACCGAAGCTCTTCTCTTGTGAAAGCAAACAACGCTGTTTCTTTTGGTCACAAAAGGATAGTTATCACGTGTCGAACTTTTCACTATGTACATCAAGTCTTCTCAAGTACAAATAATTTCTCACCTGGTCTCTCGCGAACTCAAAGTTAGTTGGCTGGGCAAGGTAAGGAGGTAAGGTTAAAAAGATGGGCGCACGTAGCCAGTAGTCTGTTGTTTATAGCTGGGCCACAGCTGTCTAAAGGATTGGAGAAGTTATTGGCTGTAGTGGTTGGTGCCCAGGTTGAGCACAATTGCATCAAAGCACTAAATGTGTAGTTTAGGACCAGGAATTGCCAAAGGAACGCCAGACGGTGGTGAGCTCTATTCCAGGGTATTCCACCATTCAGCAAAAGCCCAAAATTGTCCCAGGTGGACTGTTGAGTAGCTCGCTGTATATCACTCTGAATACAGGTGTCTGCTAAATGAACAGAAATTTAACATAATACACTGGTGACCGCCACAGCAAACTAGTTTAGACATTGTCTGACTCTTTTGTGGGCTGGTGGGCATTCAAATACTGCATTGGGGCTTTTAGTAAGCAGCAAAAACTATGTGACATCATAGACTACAACTAAAATGTAACATTTTGCCTATTTTAAGTTTCATGGAATACTACTTCCTACTAGATAACAGACTAAATGCTGGTACTCCACCACATTATTCGGCAATTAGGCTGACTGACCAAGGTCAAATCCACAGGCCTATTTGTGATCCCTAGCCAGTTTATGCTAAGGGAGACTTGTTTCTCTATTTCTTTTCCCTATTTATTTGTCATGTTATTTTATTTTTAAGATGAGAACTTTCTCTCCCTCCCTGTCACACTTCACCAACTGGGGTCAGTACAAGCCTGGAGCAGTGCAGGCTACTTGCTTTACCGCAGAAGCAGCATTTCAAACCCCAACACATCATACCGCTGAGATCTGCACAATAACCTTGGAATTCAGTCTCTGTTGAGTTGTTTTCTCTTTTACTTACTGTAAAACTTTTTGTGCTTAAATTTTGAGAGTTTTTGCATCCGTGGCTGTTTTTTAGAGATACAAAGGCCACTTGTTTAAGTGTGAAAACACGGTTGCTCACAGCACTGTTGAGACCAAGTCAAATGTAGTTGCCAGGGTCAGGGCTGGAGCCAATGCAGCTCTGATTTCAGTGCTGTTGGCGAGGCATGGAGGCAGGTTCACTATACCTCTCCTAATTACTGTACTGTATATTGCCAGAGAAATGCAAAGAACCCATACCCACCGAGAAAAAGACTATTTTTGTATTCAAAAGCACATACACATACATACACAAACAACAGTCATACACAAGCGGTCCTGCTGAAACATGACCACATTTACGCAGTTCAGACGTGTGCACATTCACATGCTCACATACTCACATGCTCACACAAGCCATTCAACACAATGTGCCAAGGCATGCTTACAGTTACACGTGTGTGCATGCATTAACAGTAACTTTGCACATGTGGACATGCAGATACATGCTCACAAAATCACATCTATTTGGTGTTTAACACATGGCTATGCAGTGATCCACTACTTATGCAAACTTACAAGCATACACAAAAAAAAAGAAAAGAGAACACGTATTGCACGTAATGACAATCACATGTTTGAACACAGGTAGTCATGGTATTCTCTCATGCTTGTATTCATATGGGCTTGTATTCATATGGGCATAGACAGGCAGTGTTAATGCTAGTGACGACTGATGCTTCATAATATCTTGCATGCACTGGCTTGCACTCCTTCAGGTATACTGATGTATGTGAAACTGAAAAATCCAGAAAGCATGATTTATTTCTTTGTTTTCACCAGTTTGCCACACACACACACGCACACACACACACACACACACACACACACACACACACACACACACACACACACACACACACACACACACACACACACACACACACACACACACACACATTACACATCCCATGGAGCAAATTCATTTCATTACAGACCAATTTCAGTAAGTTCAGTTAATTTTATATAATTCCATCTGCAACCAGTAATGCAGAGGGACAAGAAATCCAAGAGGTATCTACCTTGTGGTAATACCTAGGTGTTGCCAAGGTGTGTGTGTGTGTGTGTGTGTGTGTGTGTGTGTGTGTGTGTGTGTCCGTCACACTTGTGGTTTTAGACATGCAAACCCAATATCCCATTTATCTTCCTCAGTCTCAGCTATCAGGATATCCTTTCCTCAGCCTGAGCGATTTTCCTTTTGATAGATTATGGAGAGGGCGAAAATGTAAAAGTTAACCGCCTATAATGAACATGTCTCAGGGAGAGATATGATCATTTGGTGATTGAATCTCCAGCCAATTAAGATCAAGCAGAGAGGTTCTGCAGAGTGTAAGTGGAGGTGTGACTCCCATGGGGGGTGGACGCACATGCATACAGACTTCATGCAGGAAGCATAGGCGTAGCCACGGGTGGGCTAGGGTGGGCCTGTGCCCACCCACTTATCAATCAGGCCCACCCAATCAGAAGGCTGTTTTTGTTTGATTGACTGTTTAAGTACTAATGGTAACCTATGTGTTTTGGGCTAGGCCCACTTGATTTTTTCTGGGCCCACCCGTCATATGATTTCTGGCTACGCCCCTGGCAGGAAGTAACACTTTGCAAGTGCAATATAGCCAAACGTACGTGTACAGAGGGTTTAGGGATCATGTTTTCCCAGGTTATTTTATTCATCTAAATTTGATCCTTTTTTTGACAGTGATGGACCTGGGGCTTTGCTTTACAACCACTAGCAATATACTAGCAGTGCTTCACTGTGCTTTGTTCATTCAACAGTTTCTAATTATGTTTTGTGTATTGCCAGTGGAAGCGACAGGTTCACTGTGATACCTACAGTGCATATTTAACTTCCTCATAAAAGTTCCTCACAAAAAAACAAATAGTTAAAAGCCATGAAACAATCTAATGCTGTTTGTAACTTTAAATAAATACTTGTAATGTAAGCTTTTGGCATCCACCTGGACAGAGTAGTTTAATCCTTTACCAATGTGCTGTGAAACAAAGCTGGAGTTTGGTTAAATAACAATATGTTTCAGTATCTCGGGAGAATATGGAGTGTTGACAGATATCTGATTTGCAAAGTTTGCCTGTCTTCCATGATGTATTATGATGGACTTTATTTGCACTTGTATTGCTGCCCTGTCTGCTGTGCATTGCTACCTTGCCCACACTGGGTAATGTGCTTGGGGTATTTTAGAAGGAACAAAATGTCTATAAATTTGTTTTCATAGCAATACAAATCACTGAATCTATACTTTATAGGCTGTCGTTTTGGCATTACCACAAATATTGTGCTCATGTTTGTTGTGTTTGAAAGCGTAATGTACCAACTTAAACAAAGGTATGGTTCTCTGTATCCCTTTTCAAGCAGATAGTTTCTTTAAACGTGTTATAATTAAAAAATACCTGTGGTGTGCATGTTTAAAAGCCCAGCTGAAGGGTAAGACTCCAGATTAACCTTACTGTGTTAACTGTATTTGTTTTCTGTATATCTCAAATAAATGATTGATGTTCTTCTATTTAGTTCTACAGTTTATGTGTTTACCTGCGTGTGTCTGTGTGCATGTGAGTACAGATAGTATGTTTTTAATTTCATAAGATAGCAGGTCATAAAATTCAGAGGAGGAACAAGAAAGAAAGAAAGAAAGAAAGAAAGAAAGAGCTTTGGGTTGGAGATGGAAAGTGAGAATGAGATTGAGAGAGAGAGAGAGAGAGATCAGAGCAGAGAATAAGAAAAAGTAAAAAAACAAAAAAATGACTGGAAAGCTTATGTCTTCTCAGCTATTCCTCTCTCAATCTGACTGTGTCAAGACAGCAGTTAATTTTGCCCTGAGAGTATAACACTTTCTTAGTCCACCTCTCCACTCACCAGCCAGTGTGTCTCACCACACAGAATCACCTGTTGCCATGGGAATGACAAAACTCATTTCCTTTTCAGTGCATTAGGCTTACTTTTGACGTCCTCGCCGGGTCTGTCACGGTCAATCTCGAAACACGTGTGTCACTTGCATAGAATGTTTTGCTTCGGTAGACTTCACTCTCACAGCAGCAGAAACAGCGAGCTCTGCAGGGATGATACATATATAAAAAAAATCTGTTCATCAGTCACCTTTGCACTCTCGGAAGTGGGCATGAGCAGAATTAAGTGGGGTTAGCTGACCCTTCACACCTATAGGGGGAAAAACCTTGGAGAGTAAGTAGGTATGGGCTTGTGAGAAATTGTAAAGGGCTGCTGTCTGCCTCTTCCCTCAGACCACTGGGGGTTTTTTGGGGATGGCTGTCTGACCTTTTCAGGGTCCCATTATGGATGCAGGCTGAGTCACATCTGACACGGGCTCTCCAACGCCGGAGAAAAAAAAAATTAAAAGGAAAAAAAAAAAGAAGAAAAAAACAAAACAAAAGAGGAAACAAGGCTTGTGCTCAAATTGGCTGGGCACACCATGTTCCCCTGGCTCCTAGCACAATATGTCAAGTAGCAGCCAGCCAGCGAGCCCCGGACTCCCCACCAATTCATTTCCTTTCTTTTATAATCGGAATCAGATAAGAATAGAGCATTCGGGAGAGCACATGGATGAACATGTTGCTTTTTTCTTTTATTTGTCTGTTCTTTTCAATCCAGTCTTTTCTTTTTCTTTCTTTTTTCTTTCTTTTCCTCTTCCTTTATAGCCTTACTTGTGTTATTTTGTTTCTTTCCCCTTCTCCTCCTTTTTTTGCCAAGTGAAGTGGATTGAAGCTAAGCTGAGCCTCATTTGCAGCGCTGGGCTCTACGAGACCTGAATCAATATCCTATTTAAAAATCCCCTCCCCTCTGCAATTAGGGCCAGTCCCTTCTTGTGTTACTAAATACGAGCCCAGCAGGGTTGTGCAAAATTCATAATTTCAGAGTTTAATTTAAACAATTTACTGAATGAATTTGAATTGGCTCCACAACACAGGATGTTGAATTGAATTTGAATTGGAATTACAGGAAGCTGAATTAAATTCTTTGCAATTCAGAGAAATATATTCTAATCCCATATTAGTGAAAATGTAATACATTTAACGTAATTTTTTTCTTCCAAATGGAGATAATTACATCCCAAATAAGACAAATGCAGTACAGGCACTAACATTAAGCATACATTCCCTTAATATCAAATAATTAGCATTCTTGGAAATATAGTGCTGTCCTATCATTTTTCACAATTTGAAAGTTACTACAGTACTAGAATATTGAATTTTGTACAACCCTGGAGCCCAGTCTGGCTTTGTGGGGTTAATGCAGATCCTCACAAAAAAAAAAAAAAAAAAAAACATCTCATAACTTTGGTTTCAGAGAAGTAAGGCTAAAGAGATGTTGTTTGTGTGGGTGAGATCTGGAAATACTGTATGGAGTTAAGCAGGTAACCTGTTGTGAAAAGCCGCAAGGCACATTGCAGGATCACAAGGGAGGACAGCCGTGGGTCCCTGTGCCTGCACTGTGAGTACACGTAAGTTATCCATGTGTTATTACCATATAGATGGGCTGCCTGTCATTGCCATTTCCATTTTGATGGAGGTGACATGATTGAGTGTGATATACAGCTGTATGATGGGGTGCTGTGTGTGTGAGAGAGAGAGAGAGAGAGAGAGAGAGAGAGAGAGAGAGAGAGAGAGAGAGAGAGAGATGGAAAGAGAGAGAGATGGAAAGAAAGAGAGAGAAGGAGCGAAAGAGGCTGAGAATAATGTTCAGCTGAAAAAAAAAAGAGAAAATACCTTGTGGGTATCTTGACACAAACAAATCAAGAAAAAGCACATCGGGCTGTTGTGATTCCAGCTGCATATGGCAGCCTGCACTACTGCAGTGATTCTTAAGTTTTAGGCTTAATGCACTTGGCTAAAACTCTGCCACATATTTGCAGTACGTACTGGTATTTTCATTCATGGCTACATTTGTGGATGATAAACATCTCTCTGTATTAGTATTTGCATTTTCTGTTATAGCACAGTTGTGCATTCACCTTCTGTAGGCTACATTAACACGTCCTCATATTAATCCCCATCCCATTTTTAGTCCAGTTGTATTTTGTAATTCGGCACATCCCATGGAATCTCACAGGCAAACATATTACACCTGTATATATTAACACAACAGCAGAAGACATACACATAGTGTACCTCACTGGCGTGATCATTCAAGTTCACAAAAAAGCTTCTGTTCACAGCAGGGATTGGTCTTCTGCTGTACATCAAAAAGGGTCTTTGCTAAGAGCTTCTTGCAACAGCCCCACAGGGTTTCTGAGCACCATTACATTTAGATTTAGTCATTTAGCTGATGCTTCAAATTGCCATATGGTGCAGATAGGGCAGGTAACCTATTCAATTGCCTAGCAAGTGTGCTTACAAGTGCAGCATAGGCACAAAGCAGTACCGTGCCCTTCCAATGAAGAGGAGACATTTTTCCTTATAGAATATTCTGCACATTAAGTGTTTCAGAGTGCCATTTCAGATGAATTATTTAGAATATTTCTTGTCAGTGAATGACTATAACTGACACAATAAATATAGTATAGTATAGTCGGCTTTGGTTTCGGGTCTCTAAGACAATTACAGTACTTCGAGCTGTTCCGCCACACTTGTCTGTGGCGAGAGCTTTGTGAAGGCCCAGGAATTCTCTACTAATGCAGACAGGCTCTGTCTCACACTGGATCTGTCCCTCCATCAGACACCTCCAAAGTGCAGAAGAAACAGCCACTTGGCACATCTTCCACCTGTCCTAAAAAGCCCATTTTCACCATTTAAGATCCTTTCACATCTCACTGAGTGACAGCAACTTCCGGAGCCCTCCAGCTTCTCTGAAATCCGAGACTGTAGCTGACAAGTGAGTGTCTGGAGCCTGAGAGCACGTGTCAGCCTCAGAGACTCATACAGTGGGGCTGTCGAATCCAATTTCTCTTTTGTCAATCGGCGGATTGACAAATGCCTCGTGCCTTCGCTAACTCGCACAGAGGTCTCATCTTGCCAAACTCATTAGAGATAATTGTCAACTCTTCTTTGCAGGGAGTGAAACAAATGGCCACCCCGAGCGGTGCCATCAAGCCCCTCTCCACAATCTGAGATACCAGCGATGTGTGTGCAGATTGTGCCAAATCTCTGATCAAAACCCAGGGTGTTTCAAGAGGGAACTTTTTATATTGTTTGTCTTCATGAAAGCAGCAAAGTAAAAGGCCAAGTGTCCTCTACCCTCCCAGTGGAGATTGCAGCTGCACAGTTGCCTGACTCAACGCAGCCCCCTTTGGCTAGCTGCAATCAGCATGCATACAGAACGCTCGCCTCAAGGTAGAGTTCTGTTGCCATGGCGAGGTACTCCGTGTTCCGACAGAAGGCTTTTCCATCGCTCCTCCATAAGCCGGTAAGTGGGAGATGCAGGAGCCAAGCAGGAGTTGGCAGTCACAGTGTGGGGGGGGGGTGAGAGACAGGGAGCCCTGACTCCCACAGAAGCACTTAGCTGGACCCTGAGCCTGTTGACGGCTTGCTCCAAAAGCTCCAACTGCTTCCAGGGTCCAAACGTGAGGTGAAGAACAGACTGACATTTGTGTTTCTCATTGTAATGTGCCCACTATGCTGCCAGAATTGGAAAGAGGTGTCTCTCAGTAGGCCAAGAACACAGTTTTCAACAATAACTCCCAAAAAGCCTGGTATCAAGAAAAGCTCAAAAGCAGAGATGGATTTGGTAAAAGCCAACATGCATTACCCAGCATAAGAGGGTATTTATATTTTGTATCGTACTCAAATCTTCATTCCATCTATCTCTTTCTCGCTCTGTTTCTTGTTACTGCATATTTCTTTTTCTCTTTTTCTTATATTCTCACTCTTTCTTTCTCATTATATTCTCTCTCTATCATATTCTCGCTCTCTCTCTCTTTCTCTCTCTCTCTCTCTCTCTCTCTCAATGTTTTCTCCATTTTAGTACTACCTGGATGACTTCATCCAGATCAGTGGAGGATCCCTCAGCCACCTCTTGCTGTGACTGCTAGCAGTACTGGACATCCATTAGAAAAGACACTCTGCTTACTTCTGTGCAAATCAATTACCTGGCTTTTTATTGACTGTCATTCTGGGCATGAAAGTCCTCTCTGTCTCAGTGTCTTTGATAAAGTGCTCCATCACTCACACGTCAATGCATACGTGCCTATAGGACCCCCCCCCCACGTGTCTGGTTTGCCCATCACCTCAATACATTTCTCCCTCTCCTTGCCTGTTTTTTTTGTTGGGTTGGGGGGGGGTGGGGAGGGGGCTGTGGGTGTTGGTGGGGCTGTTTTTACAAATTACACCTGAACAAGTTGCTTTCAACCTGTTCCGTGTTCCTCGCAATCTGCTGCCTGCAATTAATGACAGATTGCGAGGAACACGGAACAGGTTGAAAGCAACTTGTTCTGCCCATGACATGTAGCCCCAATGACTCAGCTCACACATCTGCTGGTCCCTCATTTCTGAAAAGACGTATGAATAAAATGCCGGCTTATTTACTACAGCTCAAAAGGGGGTAATAAAATATTTGATTACAATAAAAGGATGTACCAAGGTCATACCATTCTACTAAATCAATATTTTTTGCGAAGACAGCCTTGAAAAATGAAGACGTCTTGAGGCCATTTAGTAAAAATGACACACATGTGAAGAGACTTTATCCGCCCTTATTCCACTCATTAAAAAGATGTCCCTGGAAAACATTTTCCTTAGCTTGAATGGCAAACGCAGAATAAACTCGAAAGACACTTAGAGAGCGGAGACCTCTGCCAGAGCAGCTCAGATCACCACCAAAATCTAATCACTTTTAAGTTAGCCCATTTTTGACCTACCCTCAAAATTTCATCAAAGTCCATCCACCAGGAAGGTGGTTTAGCGACCGAACGCATGTCACCACAAAAGGGCGACAGTTCTGTGGGGAACAATTTCTGTGGGGCCCTATCTCGCAATGTTGAAGTAGCCTGGTAAACCTGCCCTCGTACTTAATTTCATTTTGTACAGAGGGTCTGGACCAAAATCTCTGGAGGGTCATTTAGCAAGTCCCAGCAAGACCGATCCAATCAGCGAACAGAGGGTGTGTTCGTTAGCCGTGACGTTGACCTTGTGTGCTACATTTGAATTGTAGTGCGTAGGTAGGCTAATCGCATACGTAACGACCAGGCGTTAGCGATTGGGTAAAGGCAGGAGCACTTTTTTAAAAACTTCCACACCTCCAACAAATCGTTTCTGACGGTGTCTGTTCCAAACCCTCTGTACAAAATGAAATGAAGTACGAGGGGCTGGTTTACCAGGCTAATGTTGAAGAATCCTATAAAAAAAATCATGGATCCAGATGGTGATCTGGATCATCACCAAAATCTGACCACTTTTAAGTTTGCTCATTTTTGACCTACCGTGAAAATTTCATCAAAATCCATCCAGTACTTTTTGAGTTATCTTGCTAACTAACCAAACAACCAACCAATCAACGAACAAACAAACAAACGCCAATGATTACATAACGTCCACCTGGTGGAGGTAACTAACTCTACCAAACTGAAGCAGTGGTTAAAATAAACACATTCAGTGCTGCAGATGCTGCTGACACACTGCCTGCGACACAAAACATTCAGGATAGACTTCTAGCAAATGTACCAATTACTAATAGCTTAAAGTGAAGGCTGTGGACCCTCTGGTGGCGACGGCTGTCAACAAAGACCATGAAGGCCATCTGAGCCGAGCCCTGAGGAGACGACATGGATTCTGCCCAGCTGAAGCGCTTCTCCTCTCTCAAGATGAAGAGATGCCATCAGATCCCCTCAGGACAGCCCAGCATATCTTCAAGACTCAAACAGCGCAAAGGAAGGGGGGAAAAAAGCAGGAGAAGAGGATATGAGAGAGAGAAAGAGAGAGAGAGAGAGAGAGAGAGAGAGAGAGAGAGAGAAAAGAGAGAGATGAAATACTGTCAATGGCTGCTGCCTGAGGGGAGGGTGTCCTTATCAGAGGGAATCAGCAGGAAGTGTGGGAGGTAGCCCCCCGTTCAAGCAGGACTGCGGTGCACAGATAAAGCCGTGGCGGCCCCTTCACTTGCTGATTATCTGTGCTTCCTCTAACCCCCACCCACCCCCCTCCAAACAGCCTCCCACCCCCTACCCCCCCCCCCCCCCCCCCATCACCCACCCAATCGTGCGCCACGTCCCCCTTTATCTCCACCAACTCATTTATTTCAGAGATTGAAATCAGAACATACTCACAGCTCTGACGGGATGCTTGGAGTAGGAAAAAAAAGAAGTGAAAATCAGGCAGAGCGAAAGAAGGAGAAGAAGAAGAAGAAGAAGAAGAAGAAGAAGAAGAAGAAGAAGAAGGCAGAAAAAATATAAATGTCATGTTCGAAACATAATGATTACGTGAAAGGAAGCCCTTGTGTCAGAGCCTGGAGGTTAAAAAGGGTGAGGTCGAGAGGTAAATATCTGTTATAATATATATATATAATATACAATAAATAAATTGGTGAGTGCAAGGACGGTTGGTAAATACAACCACACAATGCCAAAGACCTATTAAACATGTAATGCAATAATGGATAACCACGGAAAACAGGAGCACACGAACTTGAATTAGCTTTTTTGTTTGTTTGTTTTTCTTGCATTGCACTTGGATTGTCTCCCACCTCCAGAGGAAATATTACTGCTATATTTGTTGTTTGCATGAAGCCAAAAATAGTCTCAGAAAATATAATGGGGTCTGTATTTTTTTTTCTGTTTTTTAAAATGGAACAACTCAGAAATGTTTCCTATGACCAGCCAACTGGTGTCAAGAGCGTGGGGGCAGAAGCAGAAATTTGAGAGAGGAGAACAAACGCTTTTGTACTCTGTAACAATTAGCAGATCATTGCAGTCTGGACAGACTGTGTGTGTGTGTGTGTGTGTGTGTGTGTGTGTGTGTGTGTGTGTGTGTGTGTGTGTGTGTGTGTGTGTGTGTGTGTGTGTGTGTGTGTGTGTGTGTGTGTGTTTGCTGGCTGACATCATTTTTACCTGGTTACGTGTGAGAGAGCTGTTATTTTTTTTGTCTGTGGGTGATTGCAAGTGTTTGTGCATGCATGTGTTTGTGTTTGTGCATGTGTGTCTGCAATCCAATTCAACTTGGTTACCTATGTTAGATGGTCTACAAGTTCACATGGTTAAACAGTCCTGCCACCTTTCACACGAATAGAACAGCCTAACCAACCTAAATCCACCTTGGTTTGCAGGTTCAGCTTTCTGAGGTGTGTGTGTGTGTGTGTGTGTGTGTGTGTGTGTGTGTGTGTGTGTGTGTGTGTGTGTGTGTGTGTGTGTAAATGAGTGTATTTGTATGTGGAGGTAGAGAGGGAGGGAGAGGAAGAGAAGAAGGGATGGAGGCGGGGAGTCAGAGAGAGAGAGGGAGAGAGAGAGGGAGAGAGAGTCAGCTGAAAGAAAATCGAGAACTTGATTTAGGAGATGGCCTGTGTGTTTGTGTGTAGCATGTGCATTTCTATAGCATGCTTGTGTGGGTGTTACAGTGAGACTTGAGACTTACCCAGAGGGGGCATGGGGGAGGATGAACTGCAGGTGATTCCCCCTCTGAGGCTGTGAAAGGACTAAAAAAAAGGATGAGCCATTGTGCCTAACACCTTGTGATTGACAGTATATATATGTGTGTGTATATATATATATATATATATATATATATATATATATATATATATATATATATATATATATATATATATATATATATATATATATATATATATATATATCATGCATAATGTATCATTATAATAAGATCAGTATGGGAGTTGACTTGACATGCCATGTGTGGGGATGAAATGCATGTGTGGGGTAGAAATATATTCTATATATGTATTCTGACACACACTGAAAATTCATTCTCTTGGGTTGATGTTGACCTAGAAATCAATTGTTGTCCACTGACAGTAGGACACTAAAAAAAAAGATGCCAATATACAAACATGAACATAGACACACACACACATGTATATAGACTTGACATCTGTTCAAAATATCACCGGGGATGCATTACAAGGCAATCTTATTGGTAATTACACCCAAAAAGCCTTGCATGTTATGTATGTATTCTGACACACAGAAAATGTATTGCCTGGTGGGGGCTGGTTTGGTAGAGACCTGGTAAGGAGGTGGTGCACATGATTATTCTACAGTTGTCCTTTTTTATGCAGGATGCTGGAAAGAAACCTGAACATACATATAGGCACCACATGTGTAATCTTACTCATGCTTCTACAGCAGCACTGGTTCTTTTACAGCCAGTCACATCAGTGATCCCACTCCAAAAGTCTGGGGGGGGGGGGGGGGGGGGGGGTGGTCTTCATCTGCAGTTAAAGCAAGCCATGCAGACAGTTTTCTGCTAATGCCAACACTAGATCAGTGTCATGACAACAGCCCACCTCATCCTTTTTAAAATTAATGTACCTTGCAAATACCCCCTTCTAAACTCTAAGCACTTTCTCATAAAGGTAATACTTTCTGTTGCTTAACAGATAACCTGCAGGTGATGCCAAAAATGATCTGTCCACAGATTCGTCCATTTCTCTGGTATTGAAGTCTTAGGATCTGTCCATTTTGAATTCTGGAACCCTTTGAACTCTTAAATCAGATTTTTTTTCTATACTACTGAGGGCTTGTTAGGTATGGTTTCTGCGCGCAGTCAATATTCCAAATACAAGCATGGTATTGACGATTGTGTAATTATTCATTTTGAGTGACAGCTAATCAATGTAACCACAAGTAATGGACAGAAATGTTAAATGATACTGTGGTATTTCTTCGCATAGTTTTAGCCGAATATTCCATGCAGGTGTCAAGGTCAATATTTGACCTAAGCACTTGTGGTCAGAGGAGGGTTAGAGTGCAGGTAGCATATTATCTCACATGGGTTTATGTCTCGTCCAGTTCGATAGCATTTGCATTTCCCTATACACTGAAGGCTATGCAGCAAAAATATCTTAAATATATTTAGACAGTTTCTTCCTCTGACCACAGAGAACATGTTTCTTCATGTGTTCATTCTGTGTAGAACCTACAGTAACAGTGCAATGGACATATTTATTTTCAGGTTTATGTTCATGATTCTTGGCAGGTGCTTTTTTTCCCCCCACATCGATGCACAATACTAAAACACCATTTTATAAACAAACCAGACCACACCAGGCTAAAATTTTAAAATACAACACAATTTTAGGAAAACAAACACAAGCGACATAACTGCTGATACATTTCTAGGGGAGATCAGTACAGGAGTGCAGCAGGACAGGACTGACATTTTACTTAAAATTATTTTGTTAAAATTTGTTAAAATTATTATATTTAGTGGTAAATATACATATATACAATATATAAATATACATTATAAAATATGCACTATTCCCCTGCTGCTGTTGCCCGAGTTATCGCTCTGACCTCAGCTGTTTTTTGCCGTTCCTCTTTTCACCACTCTGTTTGCTCGTTATTAACAAACTGTGTGTTTGTCTGTCTGTGTCCTCCACTTCCTGGTGTTTCTACTGCCAACTGCCATCATCTGACACTCATACCTGTTGTGTTTGGTCACACTCCATGACGGAGGAGGCTTTGCCCCTGATGCCCTTTCTGACACCCACATATCGGTGGGTGGGGGCTGCCTGGTGACAACTACAGCTGCCACGCGTGTCTCTCCGGTGCATTAAGCACAGACAGAGGGAGACAGGAGGAGTAATGTGACGGAGAGAGAGAGAGAGAGAGAGAGAGAGAGAGAGAGAGAGAGAGAGAGAGAGAGAGAGAGAGAGAGAGAGAGAGAGAGAGAGAGAGAGAGAGAGAGAGAGAGAGAGAGAGAGAGAGAGAGAGAGGGGGAACAGAAAGAGAGAAAGTAAGAGGAATAGAAGAGGTTTGAGAGAGAGAGAGAGAGAGAGAGAGAGAGAGAGAGAGAGAGAGAGAGAGAGAAAGTGAAATGGAGCGAGAGGGAGAAAAAGAAGGGGGGGTGAAAGAGAAAGACAGACAGAGAAAAGAGGGGGTGGTGGAGGTGAAAGGTGTCAGAGATGCTCACTGAGTCAATATTGAATTAATCAGGCGAGGAAAATGACTCCTCTGCAGAGGTGTCAGAGGAGAACGCAGGCGAGAGGGCGTCCCAGGCCTGGGCTGGTGCAGATGAGGTCTCGCTGCCTGCTGTGCTACCCGTTACACGTTGCCTATCACGTATGCCTGTGACATCTCAGCACCAGCTCTCCACACTGCAGAGTATAGCTCTCCCCTTCATCAACAGCCCATTCTTTTTTTTTCCTAGGGTGACTCCTGAGCCAGTTGCTGGCAAAATAAATGTATACTTCAGCAGAAAAACTGGATTCTGCTATAGCATCAAGTGTACTGCGCTCGCACTTGCTAATGTTCTTTTATGGTCTCTCAGCAATGTTTTTGATCTCGATGTTATTAACGACTGTAATTAGAGTAAGGGAGTAATGTGTGGCATATGTTAATTGTGCAAGTTTGGAGTTCATTTAATGGGGTCCGGACTTTGTACGTCGTGCTCCAGTTAGCTCCGCATGCTGTCTTCTTGGAAAGCCTCCAGTGTAGTACTAGTACCTCAGGTAAAGTAGTTTAAATCAAGGATATAATCCAGCATATGGATTGCTGAAGGTAATTGTTCATGTAGGCCTGAAAATATCATAATTATTATATTACTTTATAATATAAACACTTTTTTGAAGTTTGCAATAGGCATCATACTGTATCAGTACCAAGGATACTTATTAGGACTTTCCCATAAACTACTATGAAAGTGAGTCCCATTTGTCATGTAATTTCAATTGTGTGGGGATGGTACCATGCTCAGGGTACCTCAGTGGCACTACTAATGATCCAGGATTTGAACCTGCAATCCTGTGGTTTAAGGTCCAATACCTTAACCGCTAGGCCACCACCACATGGTTGCGGCTTCCTTCCAGAGGCATATATCTGGTGTTTAAACTTCTTCCTTCAAAAGTTTTTTTTTTTTTTAAATTTTATCTTTTTACTTGGCTGCATTGTGAATAAGGGCTCTATGTATTCTACACCACCATGTAATCTACTCCAGAGTTTTTTATTTTATCTTTTTACTTGGGTGCATTGTGAATAAGGGCTCTATGTACAGTATTCTACACCACCATGTATTCTACTCCAGAGTTCAAATAAAAGTTCTACAAACAAAAGGAGTGAATGAAAAATCTCATCCAAAGGTCCCAGTTTTTTTATAATGCAGTCTTTACTTGTCTGAAGGTGTAAGCTATTAGGACAAAGAAAACCGAAGCTGCAAGAAAGATTGCCAAGAGTGAATATCACAAATAGACTGAAAAGTGTTATCTGTTACATATGACATTTATGATGATAATTGATTTAAAAGAGAACATCAATTGCCCCATAGTGTGGAGGAAAGTAATTTAAGTCATGTGTAGCCATTCTGTACTATAGTATAGTATTATAAAAAAATAAACAAGATTAATTGTGTTATTAATAATCTTCCATTGACATCGAAAAAATCCTTAGCCTCAACACAACAACGACTATAGTCAGAAGGTGCGAAAGCGAATGGTTCAACCAGCTTACATTTCTACACTCCATAAATGCATAATACGAGTCATTGAATAATATATTGTGGTTCAGCGGTTGCATTGAATATCTCAATGCACGGGGTCTGTGTGATCAATAAGTCGTTTAGTGAGTGCAAAGCATCCTCTGCAGCTGGCTTTTAGACGGGGATACTGCCTAAAATCTAAACTGAAGGTCAGAGCTGCACATTTTTTTTTTTTAAGTTCCACTTCCACTTCAATTATGCATCACTGAAGAATAAAATCTGAGCGCAGTAGCAGATATATTTCCTATTTCTGTCCAGCACAGACAGACACAGAAAGGCACAGTGTTCTCTGCACAAAAGCAAATCCAATCAGTGGAGAAGGCACAGAAATGTCAGAATCATTAAGTCTCCTGAAAAGATCCACACGGAAGGAGATATACTGATCCATTACTAAATCCAGAAATATTAGGAATGGACTAAAAAAAACCCCAGATAGAGCAGGACTGGTGATATCTATGCTGGAAGGCATATCCCCCCATCAGCTATAGGAGCCCCAGCCATCAATAAGTCAATATAGGATTGACTGCTGATGCGCTCCCCGTTGTGTTCTGTGTGAAGAAAATATCACTCTGTGTACATATTAGGCTAAGACATCCAGCTGACATTTAGCTTCTCGCTTGTGCTGAGTGTCTCTCCGGTGGCCCCAGGGCGCGGTACAATGAATAATGAGCGAGACGATGCCTCGCGGTGCGGTGGAGTCCGGCGCTCCCGCTCCTGTTAACTTCTCCTGACAGCCAGCTACCCCTAGGTCGCCTTCCGCGAACATATCGGAGGGAGGTCGGCATATTGACAGCTGGCTACGTGGGGGATTTGGAAAGAATGGAAAAGATGGCCCTGCCAGTGTCGGTCTGACCACAAGAGGAGGAGGAGAGGAGTTCATCAGATGCTGTTCTTTGTGCACTGTTGCTGGGCATCAGTCTGACCCCCTTTTTCCCCCCCTACAGAGCTGCATCATTCCATAACACGGGCAGCCTGCATTTGGCACGAAACCATCCTTGGCACTCATGAATGATATAGACACATATGCTCCAAACGCAACAGATTGCATTGCAATGTGTTTACAATGGAAGCCCTCTCACTGAGCTTGGCCATGTTGAAACTACGCTTTCTTTTTTCCCTCCATTTATTGCTGTTGTCTCCACCACCTCAGGCTGGGTTTAAAATTTAATCGCAATCCTGCTTAGAAATTACAGTATAGTCATAACACTCCAACAATAGGTACACCTATAATATTAGCCTTTTTTTTTTTCAGACAATATTTGGTTGCCATGACGAACCTATTGATCAGTTGCTGGCCTGTTCCCCAGTGTGAGGAGATATATTACTATATTACTTACCCGTAGCAAAGAGTTTTCAGGTAGATATATTATATACTACATAGTATAGATATTGTTTGACCCGCACAATGGTCTATGGCTTTCAGCTATGGCTGAGAAAAAAGGATAAATTGAATTTGTCTCACTACACAGTCTCATTTTTATGGTGGCCTTTGCCTCATGATAAAAACTAAGTAACCAAGTAGGGTCCTCCAATGCCGTGTGTTCAATCTCTAGATAAAACCTGCTGATGACACGACATGACAGCCGAGGTTATATGGGACGCCATGATTTATAACCTTGATATAATGTTATAAGTGCCTTTAGTCACTGATGTGCCTTAAAAAACAAGGAGGTGTACAGCGTAAGAGCCTTCAGCTGCAGCAAAAGTCAGTTGTGGAAGTGGGTTCTGTTTTTCGTTCTGTCTTTGTTTGACAAGGCAAACATATGGATGATTATGAGATAAGCTGTTCATCAGAGCACAGTGATCAACTAATGTTTTTAGTCACATAACGCTAAAAAAATGTATACTCATTGCAGCAATGCCAACTTCTGCCACACTGCACACAAAACATACAGAACATGAATATATAAATAAATTGTGCGTTATTTTAGAATGTGTGTGAAATTAAGTGAATCTGAATTGACCCATTACTTTTGCTCATCTCCCCTGACACTATATTTGATTTGACCTCCAGGTGTTCATTTTGTACCAATAGAGGCACTTCTGGGTGCAAAAACATTGTTGCGAAAGCTTACATTTCAGTTGTGTTCTTCAATCTTTAAAGTGTATGTGGTAGTTCACAAGAGCCCTCTTCATCCGTTCGTAATTCAGCCTGCAGCTAAATGTGATTAACAGTGGCTTTGGTTAAAATAATGTATTTAGCTAAAAATTACTCTTTGAGGGATTCTGTGTGGAGATCAAATGGTAATTTCTTAAATGCTAAAATGGACCACAGTATAGCAAAGCCTGAATGCAGCACTCAGCCCAGGCCACTAACAGCTGTAAAACACTGGAGTATCATGAGGAAAAAAAGCTTTGCAAAATGTGGCAGAATTTCTTTTTTTATTTAAGTATGGCTTGCACACAAGTCTATGTGGGGGGAGCTTCAAAGGCCTGAGTGAACAGAGGAAAATTAGTGTTTAATCTCAGTCCCTCAAATTGTATTACAGCGCCTGGGTTTAGCGGGGGGGAAAAACATGACAAATAATTCCATGACAATATTGCCTGAAATCACACGCAGTCTCAAAGGGCTGAAGGAATATTAAGGAGTATCAGGCTTAATGGATCGGGAATTACCTTGTAGTTTCGCACTGTTCCCCTTTGAAGTTGTCTTTTATGGAGAAAATGACTATAAAATGACATCACAAAACAATATGCAAAACCCTTAGTCAAAAACTCTTTTTAAAAGAAGGTTTTCAATGTATCTCACAGCCTATATGCTGTATATGCCATACACTGAATCAAAGCAGTTAAAAATTAGATTGTTCTTTTTGAACATGAAAATTATTTTGTTTTTTTCCAATATGTAATTTGTACACACCTTGTATTCTGGAATAACCCCCACCCTCATCATACTGCAGGGACAATTAAGATTACACATTTAAAAAAAAAAATGTTTTGTCAAAGCTTGGATGGAAGATGATGTTGTAACATAAATTGAGTTTGTTTGTTATGTGAAACAACAAGGCAATTACATACCCTACACCAGGGCAACACTGTGGCCGTATCCTACCCAGAGTGTCAGCTGAAATAGATTTTCAAATCAATTAATTTCTCAGAAAGACAGTGGGGATGTTAAATGGCCTTTATACAATCCCACAGACAATTGATAGAGGCAATTGTGTTGGTGATTAGTGTGTGAAAAACCAATCTGCTTCAGAAAGAGTTGTGATTGGAGGAGTTTAGAAAACACCAGAAATAAAGTAGTGATTGTGATTAGATGTCAGGCCAATGCTGCTAATAATCTCTGCACCTCTCCTTGTTTTTATCTGCCTGCATCCTCCTTTTCAGTGTCTCATGTAGTTTTTCTTTCTTTGGGTCTCCATCATATTTTGAATACGAATACTCTTAATGTCCACAAAGTGGAAATTTGTCAACAAACATTTAAGCATTCAGCTCACTGACATAGCACCACACAGGCATCACAAAACAAGTTTTTTTATAAAAAGAAGAGAAAAACCTCTAAAATGTCAACTAAAAATTAGCCTGTAATACAAATACCTAAGCACCATGTAGGAGTGGCTAATAGATTTAAAAAAATCATTTTAGTAAGATGTTGGAACATACGATTTAAATTATACTGTATTTTATTGTGAGACATTAACATTAGTTAAGCATGTCGAATTAAGTTTGGCTATTTAGAGTGTTACATTCTGGCACAAAATTAACGACCAGGGTTATACTAATTGAGTTAATCAAGCAGGATGCAGCTCACGTCAAGTCAATAATTAATATGTCATTACAGATCATTAAGACAAAACTGTGAAAATTACCATTTAAATGAGAAATGACAATGAATTTCTTAGGATTCTGCTATAAATTGACAATTATTGATGTTTTAGACAGCATGTTGACTTTCTACACCCAATTTGTGTACAGTCTAATATTTATGGCATACATTTTCCTGCAGTTCTTCATGGTGAAACACTAATGTGACTAAGGAGATAACTCATATTGCTCATACTGCTATAATTTGGGCAAAGGGTGGACATTTTGATAGATGTGGTTCAACTTGGCTAGGGAGTAGATATACGCAGTGAACACAAAAACAGTCAAAAGAGCATTTCATCGCAGTGTACAGTTCAATCACAGTGATTGAGTGCCAAAGCTTTATCATAAAACTTCAGCACCTATTTACAGGGTGTAGTAGACCTTGTATAAGTGTAAGACACAGCATCCATGGGAACATGTAGTATCCATGGGAGATATTGTACTGTTTGTACTGCTGTACTGTTAAGCACCAGGATCACAGTTACAGTTAAAGTTGTGGTGTTCAGCAGATGCTTTCCTCCAAAGTAAAGTACAACACTAAACGCACTATATTATCAACAAAAAAAACACTTCAGTAAATTTGAAATGATATCCACAATACTATAGGAATACGCATAAACATACAGTAACTTACAACAAGAGTAACATGTGGTTAACAATAATAAGAAGCAATCAATCTAATACACTATAAAACTAAATGGCCAACAGTTAATAAATTAAATATAAACAGAGCTACTCTCAAGTCCACAGACAGCATCACGGGTAGCCTGCAAATATGCCAATGTGGAGTCATACCCAAGTAACTTGTAACCCAAGTGCAGTTAACTTGCAAAAATGTTTTACGTGTATTTACAAGTAAATTTCACCTCATGCCCTCCTTAAGTCCAACGGTTTAATGTCAATTCAATTCAAATGTAATAACTGTTCAGCTGGGCAAATACAGGTACTACTTGGACAATTAGAATATCATGTAAAAGTTGTTTTATTCTGGCAATCCAACATAAAAGGTGAAACCAATACATTTTATAGATTCATTACATAAAAAAGTGAGATATCTTAAGCTTTTTGTTGTTGTAATTTTGCTGATTATGATTTACAGCTTATTAAAACATCAAACCCAAAAACTCAGAAAATGAGAATACTGTGAAAATCTTCTGTATTGTAGGCTCAAAGTGTCATACGCTAATCAGGTAAGTAATGCAAAACACTTGCAAAAGGGTCCTGAGCCTTTAAACATTTCATCTTTAAAGTTGAGTTACAACTGAAATGCATGCACTTTTTCAGGATATTCTAATTTTCCGAGTAGTACCTGTAGTCTTAGGGCGCTTTCACTTCCCTAGCTTGATTATTTGTCCCGGACCAGGCAGTAAAATTCTTATGCCATGTAGCATACAGACTGTGGTGTGGCACTTTCACATCTGCAAATGAACCAAAATTGGTCCTCTTGACGTTTCCTCATCAATATTTACCTTAGCCACCCACAATGCATTTCAAATAGTTTGTTGGTTTGTTGGTGCGGAATCAAGAGCACTGAGACCACCTCTTTTTGGAGATCTCGTTTCACTTAATTTAGTGTGCACCCGATTTCGATTGATGCTTTCCCACCAACAAAAATGACGAGCTTTTGGTGCCTTAATTTCTGGCTTATGAACATCTTGGCAGCAACCAGCAAGGAAAGAACAAAGTAAATTGGAGGTGTAACCCATATTCTTGATAGAGGCAGAGAAAAGCTATATTTGCACTGAGCATATTGGATACGCCTATAAAAAACTCTCAACCTGAAAAATTGATGAAATTCCTTACCTGTTCTATTTGAATACACCTTCTAAGGTTATAGCCACTAATTCCCATAGGCACAGTGTGACTGGCATCTGTATCGAAACAGATGATTTTGTTAGCTCTTGCCATACGCAGTGAGGTTTCTATTTTTTATTTCAACACTGACATTCACTGTCACCAGTAAATAAATGAATGGATTCCTTGATTCCTCTACAATATAGTGATGGTGTTGAATGTTTAAAGTGATGTGTGTAGGCTCCAGGTAAACCCTGGATAGACTTCAATTATTTGTAGACTGACTTCCAAAATTTGGTACACAGACCAAGGCCATCTATCTCCTCAATTACTGCAATGTCTTCATAGCTTGCTCAGTGACACCCTTGTAGATCGTACAGAATGCGGCTGGCTGTCTGGTTTTCAATCAACCAAAAAGGGCACGTGTCACGTCCTTGTTTATTGACCTCCACTGACTAAACATGGCCTCCTGAATCAAATTCAAATCTCTAAAACGTAATTGGCAAAGTGACCTCTGGGTGTGCACCCATTTACTTCAACACACCGATAAAGGCCTGGCTTTCCTCCCAACCATTGTGCTTCCAGTGGCGTAGCATTAAATTAAAATTAAATTAAACACACAAGTACTTTGTATGGTGTCCTGTTTTTTTTTTTTTAATAAATATGTTATGACCGTGCATACAGTATCTGGAACCTTGAGGATAAATAGCCTAACAGATATTCACATCAATACTAGTAGTGTCAAAGAAAAACATCATCAATTCAGCGTACCACCCCTACATTTGAAGAAGTACAACTGTGAAACTTTGTAGCCCGCAAAAACCTTTTGACACTAGTAGTATATCATGATGCTGTGTGTCTGTGAGTGTGAGTGTGTGTGTGTGTGTGTGTGTGTGTGTGTGTGTGTGTGTGTGTGTGTGTGTGTGTGTGTGTGTGTGTGTGTGTGTGTGTGTGTTGGTGTATGTGCCTGTGAGTGTGTGTGTGTGTGTGTGTGTCTGTGAGTATGAGTGTGTGTGTGTCTGTGAGTGTGTGTGCGTGTGTGTGTGTGTGTGTGTGTGCGTAAGTGTGTGTCTGTGAGTGTGTGTGTGTGTGTGTGTGTGTGTGTGTGTGTGTGTGTGTGTGTGTGTGTGTGTGTGTGTGTGTGTAAAGGTGAAAGACAGCAACTGAGAAGAAAACCTCCTTTGATTTCACAAGGTGGAAACTAGTTCACACAGTTATTCTCAATGCCAGCATGAACAAAATGAGCCAGAACAAATCGGAGGTACTACCTGTGAAAGTGAATATGTACTTGAGTGACCCCAAGGCCTGTGCCTTCTTTCTTCAGGGACCTCATACACACAGTAAGTCTGGAGCAGCCATTGGCTGATTAAAGAAAAATATATTAAAAGATCTAGGGTGATGTAACATGTCTCCAGTTCTATCTGTTAGAAGTACAGAAATGTTCAAATTTGGCAAGTCATGTCTTTGGGACATGATGAGTCTCAGAGCTAATATTGTTACCTGAAGTAATATCACACAGTTCCCAGCAGGACCAACTTGACCAGAGGAGATTGCAGGTTTAAAATGGCGGATGAAATCATATTGAATCTCCTCTGAATCTCTTTTTGTTGTCACTTGACCTTTATATTGGGTTAAAATTATTGAGGGAGAAAGTAAAACTGTAAAATCAGTGAGGACTAGAACAGTATATACTGCTCTAGTCCTTACCAGTTTTATATATGCACACACACACACACACACACACACACACACACACACACACACACACACACACACACACACACACACACACATATTTCAGATGAGCCAGCCAGCCCCAGCCATTAGTGATGTGATGTGATGTGATGTAATATTCTAGTCTCTAAAGCTCTTTATGACTACCAGGGACAAAGCAGCAGCTAAAAATACAGCTAAAAAACAGGTACAGAGAGCCTTCATATCATCTGAGGTGCAAATGGAGTACTGAGTTGTTATGCAGTACTGAGCCTTCTTTACAGTCTTCAGGAAGTGCAGTCTCTAAGGCCCTTCTCTGGCCATTACAAATGTGTTGGTGGTCCATGACAGGTCCTGGCTGATGTGCACTCCCAGGAGTCTGAAGCTCTGGACTACCTCCACTGCCCCAACAGGTCAAATATGAATAGGGGCAGCAGAGAAATTCATACCAACAAAAAACTGGATGCGTATTCCCTACATCCACAAATTGAGCCTAAATAGGCTGTGCTGATTTGTTTGTAACCATTCTGTATTCCAATTTCACACATATAAATTATTTATGATTGACAGGACTAGGACACAGCAAAAAAAAAAAAAAGTTTCAAAGCCTTGCCGCCTATGAAACAGCTTACCATGAGACTGTAAGGAGACCAAAGGAACAGTGAGGTAAAAACAGTGCAGCAAATATCCTGGAGACACTGGAGGTGAGAGTGTGCAGTACCTCATTACCATCTGTAAGAGATCCCTCGCTAATCATTAGTGAGGAAATTGAGGAGGGCAGAGAGACTGACAGTCCTTGGGCATTATCAGGAAATGGCCATCTGCCAGGATACAATCCTTCCCATTTTCTAAACGCATACACTTCCACACACAAACACACTAGAGGTCTGCGCGGGACAGAATTTTCCCGCTCCCGCTCCCGCCTGCACCCGCATTGTGCCGTCCCGCTCCCGCCCACACCCGCAAAGAATTGTAATTTTCATGCCCGCTCCCGCCCGCATCTGCAATATTTTGTCCCGCTCCCGCCCGCAAATCCCGCAAGATGCAGTCGTTTGCTTTCTTTGTCACGAAAGGTCTTTTCATTGGCTTGGAAAAACACCCGCACACATAATTCCTTAAGTGGTAACTTGGTGACATATTATTGCTCAGCCATACAGGGCTCAGTAACTAACATTTACAACATTTGTAAAACTATCAAACACGGAGAAGCGGAAAGACATTGTCTAAAATGTGCGCGAGATTAGACCACATCTGCAAATTTAGGCTGCTTAAAATGTTTTTATTAATACTGTAACACATCAAATATCCAGCACAAATTGTGTTTGATATGCATACATTAATCATTTGAAATGTTATTTTACACTCATATTTAGTTCGCGGGACTGCAGTTTATCATCCCACTCGCCCGCTCCCGCATTGTGCAGTCCCGCTACCGCCCGCGCCCGCAATGAGCTTTCAAAATGTGTCCCGTGCCGCACTGTTCCCGCGGGACTCCCGCGGGAGTGCAGGGCTCTACAACACACCTCCATTTTATAAATGTATATACTTGTACACACCTCGCTTTTTATAAATGGATACACTTGCACACACAAACACAACTCAATTTTATAAATATACACACTTGTACATATCTCCCTTTATATAAACAGATACACTTGCACACACAATCACACCTCCATTTTATTTCTATGTATACACTTGTACACACCTTCATTTCTATAAATGCACACACTCGTACACACAAACACAGCCACAGAGACACCTAACTTGTTTAAGTGACTGTTTGGCCTTGGTATCCTGCTACATCTCACTACACAATTCACAGAGACATGCACACTAATCGTCAGAAGAAAAAAGCTTGTGACTTCCCAGCATACCATCTATATTGCAGTGTTTCCGCATGGCTCTCCACTCTCCCACGCATCATCTGTTACGCACTGACGAAAACATCTTTCCAACACAGCCAGTCACATTAGAGCTGTTCAAAATCAACACCAGCAGAGGCAGACAACTCGGGTTCAGAAAGTAAAAGTCCACATATTTGTTCCAGCCAATTGACTAAACCAGTTATTTCTAATTAGTACAATGCTTTAGCCAGGTGAGCTAATTAGTGAAATGACCTGTATTAAGAACACAGGGAAGAAGTATAATATTGCAGGATTTTTGTCCACCTCTGAACATTAGCTAAGTCCATGAGAAAGTCATACTAATGCCACATCCAAGATCAAAACAGACCTGAAACAATACCAGACAAAGACTAAAAAGCTGTTACGAGAACAAGGGTAAATCCAGTGAACCAAAGCAAAACCCGAAGGACCCAGAAGGGTTTTACGCAAAGCTTGCCGAGCAAACAATGTTTCAGCATCCGTATGTCATCTGCTGATGATTTCAGATGAGCCTCTTCCCGACTCCTCACTAGCCCTGGAAGCTGGGGACCAGTTGTCGGTCCCCTGAAAGAAAATAATTTTGGGCCCCAACCATGTCATAGTCCTCTGTGGGCCCCTGTGAAGCTCTGTGAAGGCCCCATTAATTGTCCTAAACCACCCCCACTTAGCACCACCCCCACTGGGGACAATCCGAGCCAAACTGTGGTGTCTGGCCACTCCATCGCCCGTTCGTTCCAAAAAGGCCTTGTGACACATGCTATCTGCTGCGAGACACAATGTGCTGGCATCGGTAGACTGACTCTTGTGGGGTGCTCTCAACCCACTCATCCACAAATGGAGCGTAGTGTGGTTCATTTAGAGACAAGAGTGGAGCTGTTGACCTGAGGAGAAATAACTGAGTCATCACTCAAAATGAGGGAAGAGGCGTTTAATAGTGCCACAGCTTAAGAGAAGACTCTACAGAAATCTTTCTTTCAGTTTACTTCATTTTTTGCAGGGCACTAATGTGTTAATTGTATCTATGCTGCCTATATGATAACAAACTTAAAAGTGTTCAGGGTCAGTCATTAATGGCTGTGGTAAAGTGTGCTCTTGGGACCTTAGGTGAACAGCATTTCAGGGAGTTTCATTATTTTCTGAAGACAAGATTGCGTTGAGGGCCTTGATGGTCCACAAGATTAACTACAGAAACTCAAAGGGTATTGGCATGAAGTGCACTTTCTTCTGCCATATCTGTTGGGAAGATGTGTATCTTTAATACAGTGCTGCCTGAGGGCACAAAGATTTCAGGCATCCAATGTAGCTTTACAGTTCTGTCCCTTGCACACAGACATTTCTGCAGATTCTCAGCCTTTTTAATAATGCTATGTGCAATGACAGTTTATGGCCAGTAGGGGAGCAGTGGATATTATTTTGTGGGGGTTTGAAGAATGCTACAAGTTCAGAAAAAGTTGTGGCGTTACATCCTATCCACTGTCCTTGATTACAGTGAGTACAGCTAGAGGCATAATACATTATGTATACTATAGAAGAAGAGACGTTTTTGTGATCTGATGTTATGGGAAATTATACTGAAATTGTTGCTAATGGACTGGTGAGCCTCTGCCCATCTTTACATCTGAGAGACTCTGCAATGTCCTTTTTTTTATATCCAGTCATGTTATTCACCTGTTAGGCCATAGCCACTAATACATCCCCATAACATCACAGATGCTTACCCTTTGAACTGAGCCCTGAAGATAAATGGTCCCTTACAGTAATTTGAATTCACCTGAACACAGAGCAGCTTTTCACATCGCCATATTGTTTATTTTAAATAAGCCTGGGCCTAGAAAAGACAGACATATGCTGTTTTTAAGAGGCACAGGTTTTACACATCTTACTGTACAGTAATGGGTGTTTGAGAAAGGTTTGGTTTTAGAAAGAGAGTGTGAGAGAGAACAGTCAGCATCAGCGGTCTCTAAGGGGCTTAGTGATCACTGTCCATGGTGCTGATTGCAGGAATTTTTCATACTTCAGGTAGTTCCATCATACGCTGTCTTGGCAAAACGATCCCCAAACTCTCATAGCTGAGCCTTCTGTAATTAAATAATCTGATTTGTCACATTCGTTTACTTACATGTTTTGATCCTGACATGCTCACATTGACAACTTGATTGCTTTAGCTCCCGCAATATTTTCCTGGGGGGGATATAGTCCATATGGGCAAAAACACGTTTGACAGAGCAGGAATCTAATCTATAAGACACACTCAGCCACATAAGCCCTTGGAAAGGTTTTTTCATCCTCTAAGACTGAGAAACGTATTGCTGTGAAACTGTCAGTTTCCAACTGGGGCAATAATACACACAGCTCAGCCAGGGGTGAGCGAGGGGACATCCTACTGTCATGTGCTCACACCAGAGTGTGTCGGACTGTAGCTCTTTCTCCAGGTCATATTATATTTAAGCTCTGCATCGCTGATGGCTGACTGTGCTCTTCGGGGTAGTAGATACCCGAACTCGGAGCGTGGCGCAGGCAGAAAATAGCAGTACAAGAGGGATAGTGAGCGAGCAAGTGCTGCAGGGTAAGTCTCTATAACTGTCCCATGTTTCCTTTGGGAGCAGAGCCAGCGCAGAAGAAGAGACCATGTAATAGCCACATCAGCGAGGCCGGGCTGGGAGACGGGCCCTGGGCATTAGTCAGAGTAGCAGATAGCGTGAAATTGGTATATTTTGTGGGAACTAAATGAACTGCACCAAATACCAAAATCAAGCGTGGGGGATTCAGGCTTTGCTGTTGTAAGATACAAGTTTGTTTGTTTTTTTTACTCTATTTTGTAAAAAAACAGATGGGGATTTTAAAGAAATTACAACAAAGCATCAATTTGTGTCCTTTCAAGTGTAACGCATTACGTAGAAAATAGCAGTAATTAAATTGCATTTTACATTCGGCTTTGCAACACAGACAGTATATGTGAAATTAAAAAACGAAGAAAGGCTAAAGAAAGCTTCAGAATTGATGGTGTATTGTGAACACCAAATGAAAACAGAATGACATCCCCTTTCATATTCGTCAATTACACAGTGCTCTGGCGTATTCACTGAACACACACCTCTTAAAACCTTTTGAACACCTTCTCTTTTCTCTGTTAATTAGTTTTGGGTTTCATCAGTGAGCACATTGGTACTGAGTGTTTTGATTGCCATTCATTCACCTCACTGAGAAACAGACCATCACATGCACCACACAAATGAACGTAAACACACAGACACACATCCATTACACCTGGTTTGGAAATTACAAATGAAAGGCTGGATAAAAGCTCCCAGGAGACCGCGCTGAAGCAAAGCTGAGGTAAAAAAAAAAAAAAAAAACGGGGTCCCTATGGACACCTGATGGGAGAACAGGAACATTTTCACAGCTGCTACCCTGGTTACGCCTGAGAATAAGCTCACGTGTCACGGCGGCTACTCATTTTCTGCCTCTCTAATTTGTCCTCGCCGTGGAGAAGGCGGCCAAGGAAGGAGTTATGCTCATGTTCGTGTAAGGTGAATGAGGAGAGCGTGCACTCTTTGATGTTGTCTGTGTCCTGTACTGCATGTTCAGTCTGTGGGGAAATGTTTCCATGTTTACAGCCTATTAACCAAATTTGCAATGACACCTTGTTATCAGGTGTCACGGGGGGTGTATGTAATTGCTGTAAACGCTATGATGCATGTAGTTCCAGTGGTTCAGGACACAGAAGCATGTTGCTGTGGTGGATTAAAAGGTAATTCTATTTCTAAACTGTACTGAATGATCTTTAAAACATGACACTAAATATAATTTTAAGCTATAAAAATGAATTTCACAGTAACTAATATCAGTCCATATTTTGAATAATGCAAGTTTACAATGTCAGGTGTGTTTAAAAGTACAACCACAGCTTCACATTTAATTAATATGAACAATGTGGCAGATAATATACAAGAACCTTACCTCTATCCAAGTGTAATCACTTAAAACCAAAACATCATGTACTGATCAAATAATGCAAATAAACCAAATTAAGAGAACTATTCCAGTTGATCAAAGTAGCTGAGGAAATTCTTGAAAGTGCATGTCCCAAGAAACAAACTGAAGAAACAAGATTATTTTTTGAAGAACTGTCCTATTTGTCATTAATGCAACTGCCTTGCTAATAATTTCAAAGAGGGACCACCTCCTACTGATACTTTATTGACGCTTTCAAATAGATTTTTTTCAGTACCAAACCTAATGACCACTGTAATTCTGTTGTGTTCATTAGCCTTGAGGTTTTAATTTTATTCACATGTATGTTGAGGATTTTTTAGTTTTGTAGATTTTAGCTGAGGTTTTTAGTTTACTGGACATGTACGATGATTTAAAATGGTTGTGAAAATCAGTGCATGTAGTACTTACAGTTGCTTTTAGGTACAACTTTCTGCCTGTCGAGAAAGTTTACATGAGATGTAAAGACTGTGCTAGTCTGATGGGTTAAATGATGTGACGATAAAGAGTTTCCTGTAAGTAATGATTCCCGAGTCTAAGTAATGACTTAATGTGCATCATAGCCCATTAGCAAGTTTGCTTCTTTACAGACATGATCTTCACATGAATCTGATTACCGCGGACATTTCTGATTTCTGTAAGGCTGTACTGCTGTACTACTGTAGTCCTGCTGCCTCAAAGCTAATAATCTACATCTCCCTGCTGGGTTATTAGCCCAATCAAACCATGTAAAACCAGGGAATGCCCCTTCCCCCTGTGCATATACCTGCTGGGAGAACAGAGGTCAATTAGCCGCTGTAAATCTCCAACTGCCAGCACAAACACAAGCTGCCATTACCCATAATGAAGTTCCTAGCTGGAGTCTGGTCACGCTGAATTGGATTATGGCCAAATGGCACTGGGTGGTATGTGTCACTATTTCAACGTGCTGTTATCATTCTCTTTTAGTTTCCTGCATACAGCTAGCCTGGTAAACAAGCGCCTCCTACTACACTGGATTTCGTACAGAGGGTCTGGCTGTGCTGCATTGAGAAACGCTTTCTTCTTGGAGGTGTAGACCCTGCTGAAGTTTAAAACGAGTGGTTCTGCCTTTACCCAGTCACTAACGTCTGGTGTTGACATATGCAATTTGCCTGGCTATAAGCCTGCCTACACAGTACAAGTCAGATGTTGCACCGAAGTCGATCGCTCACGAACACTTCCTCTGTTTGCCGATTGGTCTGGCAAAATGCTGCCTGAGACAACCATGTCGATGGAACCACAGCCAGCCCCTCTGTACTAAATGAAGTGTAGTACCAGGGCTGGTTTACCAGGCTAGCATACAACCCTATTATGTTGTGATCAGAGAAACATTAAGTCACACAGGTGCAAGCAAGGCATTTGGATGAGGGTGTAGGAAGCATAGGATGCTGCACTGACAGGGGGACTTAGAACAGTTCTAAGGGCCCAACATTCACAGTGTGGCCTCTAAGGACTCTATCAATATTATTATTATTTGGAAGGGGTAATTGTATTCCTTTATTGGGCCAAAAAGTTCTAGCAACAGTCCTACTAGGGTGCTTTTCTCAAACAACTTCCTAGGTTAGCATTTTACTACCATTGTGTTATGGAAGTATCTACTACTGATGGTGAGATTGGGTCATTCCATGCCAAACCACTGAATTTTTTTCCGCCCCCCCTCCGATTTTGATGACATTTGGCATGCTCGTGGGTATCCTTGAGAAATGGCAACATACCAAATTTTAGCTCATTCGGACCATTTTTCACAAATCTAGAGAGTTTTGAAAATTTCATCGATCAAAATTTGCATCGATTAGTGAGCATGGAACAGAAAATTGGCTACATTTTGCAAACCCATCACTCGATTTCCATAAATTTGGTTTCATTAGAAAGGGGAGAAAATTCCCTTTCAAATGATATATAACACGATGACATTTCAAGGTCGTTGCATTTTCAAGGTCATTTGATGTGAGCTTGACCTTTGACCTAATTTTTAAGGCAATGAGTATCAATGGGTTTTGACGAAATTTTATTATCTGTTAGGCAAAGAAGTATCAATTATGCCTGCAAAGTTTCAGTTTGGAGAATTAAATGGTTTGGGAGATATTTAAAGAAGACTTTTTGATATACAGGGTGTTCTAGAAATAAATGCTGGCAAAAAGACAATGGCCGGGTTTCCCAGTTAAGAACCTTCTTAACGAGTTAGGAAGGCACTTAAGAAGAGGTCGGCTAACAGGAAGCGTTAAGATAAGAGTGTTTCCCAAACACCTTCTTAACGCCCTTCTTACCAACGTCTTAAGAACCGTCTTACCTGCCTTCTTAACTGAAGCGCAATGAGCAATCGATCTCAGAATGGCCGATTGGAGTGTATAGTTATCACAGTAAAATCGAAGATTTTAGAGCGCTACTCTAGAATCTTTGGTAAAATGCTCCAAACTGAAGTGGTATAACACGTGGCGTCTGACTGAACTCATCAATAAAATACCGGACATTTGTCGTCACGACACAAACACAAAGTGACACATAATAATACGTAAACAAAGACCAGGGAAATTAAAATGGAAACACAAAATGAAATCAGTATGTCATTTTATTTAATGTGTAGGCTATATTCTTATCTGTCTGATAGAAATCTGCTACATGAGGAGAATATGTGTGAAAACCGAGAAATTGACGTCCCCTTGTCATGAACGATAGGGAAAAGGGGGAAAACACGATCAGAAAAACTGGACGTACTGCATTAATATCTTCTTGCTTACTGTCACATTGCTTTACCTGCCTGAGGGGGGTGCTGTTTTCACTGTTTTGTCGCTAAGAAGGGTGTTAAGATTGGGTTCAGAACTTCTTAGAGATCCTTCTTAACGGCAGGTCTTCTTAGGCTAAGAAGCATTTTGGGAAACGCGGTTGCTTCTTACGGGAGCCTTAAGAAGGGCCTTAAGAAGTTCTTAGTGCTAAGAACTTCTTAACTGCATTTGGGAAACCCGGCCAATGTCAAGTAGTAACATTTATTAATACATTTAGGCTACACAAATTTGCTGTAAACAGTGCTATGGTAGATATCCAAGGAAGTCTGTTTGATATACAGGGTGTTCCAGAAATAAATACAGGCAAAAATGCAATATCAAGTACCATTTTACACTCACATGTAGGCTACACAAAATTTATGGTAAACGGTGCCATAATGATCTTAAACACTGTACCTTGAACCTGCAGCTAAATGGCAAGGTTACTTGATTAGAGATGCTCAAGCCATACTAGATTCTGCACCAAGTTGTCTAGCAGCCAAGTACTATTTGTAGAATACCACAGGTCGTAATCTCAGTTATAGTCACTTTGCCCAAACTGGTCAACATTGCCACAAATGGCTGGATGCAAAAAAATGTCTAAAAGGCTGTTTTATGGAAATGAATGAATCTTTCTCCATGAAATTTCACCAATAGAAATCCTGTCAGTACTTGTCAGTACAGTCCTAATTCACAGTCTGAAAGAAGAACTTGTGAGAAAATTACAAATTCTGATGTATCTGATATGATGTTACAGAAACTGCTGAGAAAGTAGCCATTTGTAGTTTGTTGATGATTTTATGATCAGAAGGTGAAAGTTCGAAAGCCTAAGTAAACAAAAATATGTGAAACTCAAAATTGGCCCAGCATGACCTCTGCGACTATATTGGGCCGTATCTCAGAACCGCCACATGCCACTTAATACCTGTTTTGGTGTGATGGGTCACATATACGCTTGGTGTTTTATCATGATGACATTTTAATTGTCTTTTTTTTTTCATCAAGAGCATGATACAGCAGCACAACCAAGTACTGACAGGATTTCTATTGGTGAAATTCCATGAAATTTTATACTATTCTATTCCATGAAATTCTATTGGTGAAATTCCATGCAGAAAGATTCATTCATTTCCATAAAACAGCCTTTCAGACATTTTTTTGCATCCAGCCATTTGTGGCAATGTTGACCAGTTTGGGGAAAGTGACTATAACTGGGATTACGACCTGTGGTATTCTACATATAGTACTTGGCTGCTAGACAACTTGGTGCAGAATCTAGTATGGCTTGAGCATCTTGAATCAAGTAACCTTGCCATTTAGCTGCAGGTTCAAGGTATTTAAGATCATTATGGCACCGTTTACCATACATTTGTGTAGCCTACATGTGATAAAATGGTACTTGATATTGCATTTTTGCCTGTATTTATTTCTGGAACACCCTTTATATCAAACAGACTTCCTTGAATATCTACCATAGCACTGTTTACAGCAAATTTGTGCAGCCTAAATGCATAAATAAATGTTACTACTTGACATTGTCTTTTTGCCAGCATTTATTTCTAGAACACCTTGTATATCAAAAAGTCTTCCTTGAATATCTCCCAAACCATTTGATTCTCCAAACTGAAACTTTGTAGGCATAATTGATACTTATTTGCTTAACAGATAATAAAATTTAGTCAAAATTGATCGATACTCATTGCCTTAAAAATTAGGTCAAAGGTCAAGCTCACATCAAATGACCTTGAAAATGCAACGACCTTGAAAGGTCATCGTGTTATATCATTTGAAAGGGAATTGTGTCCCCTTTGTAATGATACCAAATTAATGGAAATCGAGTGATGGGTTTGCAAAATGTAGCCAATTTTCTGTTCCATGGTCACTAATTGATGCAAAAACGGTGACTTTTTCAAAACTCTCTAGATTTGTGAAAAATGGTCAGAATGAGATGAAAATTGGTATGTTACCATTTCTCAAGGATACCAACGAGTATGCCACATTTCATCAAAATCGGAGGGGGGGGCGGAAAAAAATTGAGTGGTTTGGCATGGAATGACCCGATTACAAACTGACCAGTTCCGTGTGCTCGGCCCTGCCGTCATCACCTGAGCAAATTCTCCATGCAATAACATCGGTCTCACCTTCAAATAAAACACAGAACACTCCAGGGAGCCAAGCGCATGGAGATGGTAATGAGAAACAGACTTTTCATTTAACCTCGCAAGATGGCTCTACCTTCGGCCATACTTCTCAGAGGAAGAATTTGAGAATTTTAATACTCTTGGCTTGTGCAAACTGGATATCCAGGTGACACAGACACTTTTTTTTTGCCAACACTTTTACAGACACTGAACTGGGCGGTGTAGAACCAGGATTAGATTATTAGACCTGCCCTTTATCACACAACTCTATCCAAGTGTTTCAGGTCGAAGTTTTGCATAATTGCTGAATGGGTCCATGCAATGTTTTGGCATTTCATCTTTACCATACCCATTAACATAGCCACAACCCATTAACACTAGCACATGCGTGCAAACAACAGTGACCTTTAAGACTTTGTCATTTATTGATTATATATCAAGCTAGCATTAGCCATTAGGCTGCTAAAATGTCACTGGTCATAGCAATTGTTCCTTGCACCCATGCTTACAAGCCTGATAGGCTAGGCTTATTCACTCATGCAGAGCTAAGTTGGAAAGTTGGTGGGCCTCATTTGCTGCCCAGTATAGCTGTATCTTTGCGTCTGGGCTCGATTACTTTAAGAAAAATTACAGAAAGGTTACACATGCAAAGTCTTACCTTATCATACATGGAGCAATTGTTTATCATATTATTGCAGATGTGACCTTGACACATTTTGGCATTATTATTTATTTCACATTATTTTATGTTTTGATGTTTTATTTAATGGTTTTTACACATAAATGTAAAATATACAGACCATGTGTATGTGGCAAATACTCTTTTCTTTATAGTTTAGCCTCACAAAACTTCGCAGAGAAATGACATTGTGTCTGACTGTGCTGTTTGTGTATGTATTTATCTGATTGCAAATGTGCATTCAAACACGTGTGTGTGTGTGAGTGTGTTTGCATGTGTCCATGTGTGTGTGTTTACTGTATGTGCTGTATGTGTGTGGGTGTGCACGCTCGTGTGTGTTTGTTTATATCTTTCTCTGAATCATACTATTTATTTCCTTTGCAATAACACCTCCTCATCTAGACTTTGATTGGGACTGTGCTCCCCATCCAGGGCTGCTATAACTCAGAGGACTTCTCATTTCATGTCTGACCCTATGTCTTGTTAGTCTTGTCAGGAAGCATTGGTTTCCTGAGAGAAATAAGATCGGGCAGTTGGGTTACATGGTAGGATCTGCGCAGAACCAGTTGTGCAGTCGAAGTGCAGAGAAGCCAGGAGGCCAAACAGAAAGTCATACTTGGTGTTAAAGGAGATGTTTATCAGGGTAAAACAGGAAGCTTTGTGTTACTGCCAGTTAAAGCAACCAAGATCATGAACACTTCCTCTGCTTTTTGGGTATGCAAGACTGAGTAATAGAAAACAGTCTGAGGAACAAACAGAATGATAGAATTAGGGAAAAATATTAAAGTTTCGAAATACAACATGCTGGCGTAGTTTCGCTCCTCAGCAAACATACCAACTCCTTATCATGTTTTAACCATCCCTAAAGTTCATTTTACACCGAATTTCCCCTTCAAATGTTAAAGTCTGATTTTCTAAACAATGTCAAGTATAATGGAAATATTGTTTTGCAGGGTCATTTCTCCAAGACCCCAGTAGAAGATTTTCAGTCCTGCTACATAGGTGTTGATGCAAGTGCCTTAAGGACTGTCAGTTGGATGTTGGTGAAGATTTGGGGGTGAGGGTGGGGGGGGGGGGGGTGAAGGGTAGAGGTCACTCCTGTTAGTGTGACATAATGTTAATGTGTCACTTTTGAAATTGCCAGGAATTGGCAGAATAGTGGGAGAGGAAAAAAAGAAAAAGGACAGCGAGAGATCAGAAGCACAGAGGAGACACATGAGGTACTAATGAAGAAGAAGAAGAAGAAGAAGAAGAAGAAGAAGAAGAAGAAGAAGAAGAAGAAGAAGAAGAAAGAAGAAGAAGAAGAAGAAGAAGAAGAAGAAAGAAGAAGAAGAAGAAGAAGAAGAAGAAGAAGAAGAAGAAGAAGAAGAAGAAGAAGAAGAAGAAGAAGCAGAAGAAGAAGAAGAAGAAGAAGAAGAAGAAGAAGAAGAAGAAGAAGAAGAAGAAGAAGAAGAAGTGGGAGAGCCTCTGGTGAGAGTGTTGTGTCAGAAGTTCCATGATAAGCCCCTGAAATATCCCAGCCTCATTGATTCTCCCTCCCTTTCCTGCCCCCCAAACCACCACTGCCACCACCACCCCATCCCCTCCCCCAACCTGTCCCCCTCGCTCTCTCCGGAGAGATCTTGAGTCCCCCCTTTCACTTGCGGTAATCCGCAGTTTCCTGCTCTGGCTGCTAAGAGCTGTGGTTGGACTTCACTCCGGTATATCTGTGGAGCTTCTCTAATGCTGTGTGTAATTTCATTCAGTTCAAGCGCATCTGACCGCCTCAGGAGATGCTGCTTCAGAGAAGATTGGAAGCTTGCAGCACTCACTCTCTCTCTCTCTCTCTCTCTCTGGCTCCCTCCCTCTCTCATTCTCTTTCTCTCTGTCTATCCCTCTCGCTTTCTCTCCCTCTCTCTTAGATGTTAGAAACTATGCACTGCGTCAGAACTTCTGCAAAAAAGAAAATCAGGGAGACAGACAAAAGCATCTTAGTCCATGCCATACATGATGCGTGTGTGTATTTTGGGCAAAGACATCATTTGCCATGTACAAAAATGTGAGCATTTAAGCTTTTCTATATCATATCTACAGGCCTAACACAAACAGTGCAGTTATATTTCAGCAAGAAAAGAGTTTACATTTACATAAAGATTGTCATTGTACACTACACACACCGGGAACCTGCATGATTTGTACATTTAAAATATTTGTATAAGATGCATTTCTGTAAAGGAGTACTTCCACAAGAAACCGTTTAGTACTTGCTCTTTTAAAATACGATAGGTCACCCCGAGTTGCATATGCATGCTGCACGTGAAAATGTTCTTCTACCCCGATTGCCTCCATTACTCAATGAAAGAAAGTAGGCAGAAAAACAAGAAAAGAAAGACAAAGACCAAAAAAGTGACGTAAGTTTGTTAATTAGAAAAAGCCTTGCCACAGTTGTGATTACCAGAGAAGTCTCGTTGCAGCACACATTCACTTAGCGAAGTATAGGTAAGTATGTGTGTTTGTTTAGAACGTTTAAACCTTCTATTTAGTGTGCTATGACTGAATGGGCTTTTTAATGATTGTAGCCTGTGACTAGCATAGCCGAGAACCTGTCATTCTCCCTGCTCCATCTCCTCCACCAAACTAGAACAGCCTGAAACAGAAGCACTAAAGCATTTTTTTTTTCACCAAAACCAGCTCACAGGGCATTCATTAATACTAGAGACCACTGCAAAATTAATGAAAACACGATGCAAGTACACCTATAAGAAATGTATGTGTTTATGGACCATGTTTGTCAAAACATACAGTATTGAAAATCTGCCTTACTGTACATTTACATCAAGGCTACTACAGTGGTGGAAATCTCTTTCTCTATAGCGAGAGAGCGTATTTGTCTTTGAGAATGGAAAAGCAGTCAGCAAAGCATCTTGGCGGTAACCAATAAGAATATGTTGATTTCCTGACCCCTTTAAATAGAGAAGCATGAACGTTCTGATGTTTAACATCATGAGTGACATGAGCTACCGAAAGCATTGCTGCATGAATGTCTTTAGCTTCTTTGTCACTTTAATAACTCCCGGTGTGAATGCAGTTAGACAGCTGAATTATTCCATCAGTAAACAGCCTTTAAGACAGAAAAAGCTCAGGATTCAAGAGGGAAGGGAGGCTGCATAAACACATTTACTCACAGGTGCGACCTTTAGCCGCTGCTGCTATCAGAAACCCCAGCCCCCCACCCCCATATGGAGGTAATTTGCTGGATTTGCTGCTCTCTTTGTTTTCACCAAGGCCATCACTTGCGTGCTCTGCACCAGGTGCGGGTCATCCTGCTGTGGCCCTCCGACATGCGGAGAGCCGTTATATCACAGAGCTTATTCCCTCAGGACTGAGGACCATCGATATTTACAGCCTACAGCAGGGGTGCTCACTACTGTACGTCGATCACGATTGACCAGTCGATCGCGATTGACCAGTCGATCGCGAAGGCAGTGCCGGTAGATCGCATGTTGTCTAAAAGTTTTTGTTAGGTTACCGTAACAACTACAACGGCTACTGGAAAACTGCAGCAAAGAAGCTAGTCCTAGCTAGTTAGTAGGCCCTACAGTAACTGTCTAGACACATTTAACAGTAAAAACAACAATGGCTGATTGTTCTATTTTGTTCCCCAACTACCTCCGCTACATTTCACCAAGAATACCACCAGAAATTGGAGGCCCCCTGAAAGAAAATTATTTGGAGCCCCCACCCCAACTTTACCATAGTCCTCTGTGGGCCCTGTGAACCTCTGTGCCCCCTGAATCATTCTCACCTACGCCCCCTTAGCGATGCCCTTGTGTTTCACATTATTAGTGTTTTTTGTTAAATCAGAAACCATGTGGGAGCAGCTAATAATCTAACTCTTGATACGGTCTGTAGTGACTACATGCCTCAGGCCTCTATGCTATGGCATAGCCATGGCAACAGCATGCACTGATGTCATGTCTTATTTTTAAATTATTATTATTTGTGAAAGTGCATCTGGTACATATTGGTTTGGGGGGATGAAGAGTCTTTCAATAACAGAGAACAACATCTGCTTGTGAAAATAGTTGCTTGTGGCCCTGATGCTCTACCAGCATGTAAGCAAAGATAATTACAGAATATTGTAGGCCTTTCTACACCCTGCCTGTACCCAGCCACCCACCCTAACATCAATGCTTACATTTTCCTCTATTTCCTCTGTGACTACGTACATTTTCCTCTGGCTGCCAGATTTCTAAGATTTACATAGCAAGCCTACAGCACAGGTTTTGTTCCGCAGTTAATATTATTAATCTATGGTGAAATGCAAATGATTGTAATGAGATACATGCTGTCTGCTTACAATTATTCCAAATTATATTCCATATTATAACATTGTTATATCAGCCAACAAACATAAATGCATAATAAAGATTAATTATGATACAGATAAATTAGTCATCCCCTTCATTGCCAGAATAACTTTTTTGTGAGCATAAACACACATTCTGAAATATGAAACCAAGTCATTTTAAGTCAGTTTGACTGTATTAAACATTATAGCTGTGACTGAATCAAAGTCAATAGCAGACGCAGATGCGACTACCACATGTAAACTACTGAAAGAAATGTGTCTGTAAATGTTTACAACAGAACTGATTATTTTGTATCGGTATCAATAATACATAACTTGTGGCATGTACTAATAAAAATAATAAACTTTAGTCATGGCAAATATTTTCTGTGATAGAGCTTTTACCAGCCATGCACCTTAAAATAACATTAAGTGCCAAGCACAGGAAAAAGATTTGCTGACGACTTGTACAGTGCCCTCCTAGGACTAATATACATGATTGAAATTTAATTAAAAAAGACCTGCGGCATAAGCTTTACCAGTGTATATGCCTTAATTGCTCTTATCTTTGTGCCTATATCTAAGTAAGTTGTTCAGACCTTAAAGTCTTTCAGATTATGATGTTTTAAACTTACAATAGAAAGTGCATTAACTTTTATGTAAATCTACTTCTGATATACAGTACTTCTCCAGTATGGGACAAATGGGCGCAAGTCATATTAAGTGATAAAAAGTGTAAAATGGATAAAAACATGAAGAATGGGAAGTAATATGCATATGTTGGCAGGCCCGCACTAGATTTTTCACCCACTAACTTCTGGCACCAAAATGTTCTCATTCAAGTTCTCCTCAGCTTATTGAAAAGGCAGTCTGCTCTCCAAAGGCCAAAAGAGCTGTCGACAAAGTGTCTTTCAAGGTTATTATTTGAGTGAAATCACTCGAGCATGTTCAATCCCATTTGGATTTAAATGAGATTGCGTCTCACTGTCCAAGCCCCACTCTCTCTTGCACATACCGGTTGATATGTATGGCTTCCTCTTCACCTTTTGCAGTCTGCATGTCATCAGTAATGGTCATCCGTCATCGTTGCTCCTGACATGGATCATCACTGCTTTCATGCTGAGAGTGAAGTAAACTAAAGGCCTCCTTCTCTTGTCTCACAGCTGACCAGTTCCTCTGCACATGACCTGACCTGAGCTTTGTAGCGCTAACTTCTTCTGGTGATGTTTAACGCCGGGTCTGGAAAATTGTGAAAGATAATTAAATTGTGTTTTGAGCAGAATGTCTGCTTTAAAAATAAATTGATGCTAACAAACAGTAAAGGTTGAGCTTTTTTAAATAAAATAAAAATCATAATAAAATCAATGTGACATTTAACTTGTATATCGAAGGAACAGCTTGACATTTTGTCTGAACCTTTGATGCTTACGGCATGCGAAGGAAGTGACATATCATTTCTAGCCAGAGGCTTAGTTAAGACTGCTTGGAGCAAGAGCAATCATATAGGTGTAAGGAGGTCAGTGGAACTTAATTGACTTGTTGGCATGTTGTCCAAGATCGAACAGAAACGCCGCTGATGGTAGATGCACTGAAGCACTCGCCGTTCTACGCACACATCCAAAGCTCATGTTGACAACCTGGAAATGAACTTCAAACTCGTGTTGGATTTCCCATAAGATTTGCCAGCTTTCATATATTCCATCGTATTTGAACTATGCAGTGAGATCATAGTATGTTGCCTGACATGCACAAATCTGAGTAAGACTGCTGCAAGGTGTCTGTCAGGTTCACTGTGTTCCCTGATGTTCCAGGGATTTGTGTTTGCAGGTACACCTCAAACAGAAGCAGCAGAGAGTGCAGAATTAAAGATCTTTGGAAGCAGTGAAGACTTTTCATGACAGTTGAAAAAGGGATAGAAGAAGTGGCATCCATAAAATCGGGGTAGGTCCAAAGTAACTGTTGAGAAAAACTGGTTGTGTGAAACTGCTCGGGAGATTTTAGAGAGAACAAAAATCTATCTTCTCTCATTTTTTTTTAGCATACGTCTAAAAAGACCACTGAATGCCAATCAAAGCTTGGCCCTTAAGGGATGTGTGCAGCTGTTTAGCTGTCCCAATTAAAACTTCCACTTTTTTTACTTTGAAAAACTTTTCTGCCTGTTTAATGATATAACTTGGTTGACAGTCTTCTTCTTGATAAGCTGATGTTGGGGAAAGGAAAAAAAACACCTCCTTTGCATTTTGTAATTGCACTCGTTAGATTGTGGAGAGGGTGCAGATCTGCAATAACAGAGAGATGGTGACGTGGGGGAAAATGATAAAAATCCAAACAGTGCCGATACTCCACAAAAAGTAGGCTGCAGACACAAAGCTGTGTCTGAAGGCCTGGCGGCAGACTGAGGAGCCATCGCTGAGCACTGAAAACTGGGAAGGACATATCTCAGGGCAACGATGACGCATTCGCTCAGGCGCTGAATGAAAACATTAAAATTGGAGTACCAGCCGAGGGCACAGAGGGGTAGTTGAATGAGGATAGGAAGTTAGCTGGCTGCAAACGAAGGTTGTTTTTACCCTCACCCTTTAGGCTACGCTTTATCTGATAATCGGCTGACTACCTGCCTGGCAGCATGTCTGTCTGTCTGTCTATCTGTCAATCAGAAAGACAGCTTGAACGATCAGATAAATGTTCTTAAGTAGGACAAGGGAAGTGTACGTGTGTCTAATACTTTTGAATATTTTTGTGCAAGGAAGAGGTATGTATAACTGAAGTAAGCACACACACACACCTCTTTACTATTTGTATGTCAAATAATTCAGAACCGTATGACCTTTCAGTATGCAGCTATTTCACTGCTGAGTACAGCATTTGCTTCTATGTAAAATCAAAAACTAACAGCTCAGATTAACTGTGTCATAAATGAACTCTTTACTGTATAGCAACTTAGTGTAACAAGTCAGTTCACCTTTCAGTGCTGGGAATCAAAACTTTTTTGATGACTAATCAACTCTCTACACAGCATGAAGGATAACAGTGTCAGGACAGATGGACAGATGCTCTGCTGTTTTGTTAATAAAAAGTTGTTTTTTTTTAGCATTTTTGCCCAGTCTTCATAACACCTCTGAACTGTGCTGCTGGGACTGTGCATTTACTGCGATCGTTATCGGGCACATGCCATATGCTGGACCAACCAATATCTTAGCCTGAACAAAAAACGTGCTTCCAAAAGTCAAGCTTTTTTCATGCTCCTTAATGGTTTTGGGGGAGACTTATTAAAACAGCATTGAGGGGAGCTGAGGTGTGTAAACCCTTACTTTATTTACATTTTTACTTTATTGATCTGTCTCATGTTTATACCACCTTAGACTGCCTCAAAACGTGTTTCCATGTGGAGTATTGATGCAGCTGTTCAGATAGACTGTATATAACATTACCAAATGGGCCTATGAGATATGTCTATGTTCTACTAAACGCAGGTTCCTTAGTAACCATGTTCATGCAATAAGGTTACCTCAGTATCACAGAAATGCTCAATATTGTCTTAATACACACACATCAAATGTCTGATAGTGATCACATGGGCCTTTGCTTTTGTTAAAATGAGCTTTTGCTGTGTTTTCATTGTAGTCTTTTTAAACTAAAGTATTTCCATTTGATTCAATACAACTCATGCCAACTCAGACAGTCATTCAGCTACTGAGGTATAATGCAATGTTAAGTCATTTGCATGATATTGCAGATTTGAATACTCCGTGTTAACCTCAGGCCTGAACTGAACATCCTTCCCTCTATGGCTTAAAGGCCTTAGAATACTATTGTTATGCCTTTAACAATACGTCAACTTTAGGCCCTGTCCACATTAATGCGGATACATATGCAAACGCATAATAATGTATCCGTTTGCGCCTCCCGTCCACATTAACACGGCGAATTCGAACACGGCAAACGGAGCTTTTGGAAAACGACCGCTGAAGTGGAGAGATCCGAATACGCCGGCTTGGAATGGAGGATAAAACATTGAGGTGCACTGGAGTTTGGCGGGACAGGAGTGACGTAACAATCACAACATTTCGGAATTTTTGATAGCAGACATTTCTAAAAACGACAGTGTGGACGGAGATTGTTTTTACTACGGATAAGCGAATTTGTATTTATCCGCATTAATGTGGACATAGCCTTAGGCACACCTGTGATTCCATGGATAGAAAGATGTATGTAAGTGATGGGAAAAGTTAATACAAAAACACCCCACCTAAAGGTGATGATACATGGAGCAACTTTTTGAGTAATGTTGCTGGGCAACAACATAAATTGCTCCTAATATTCTGACTGGATGATCATGACAAATTCTGTAATAAAAATGACAAGTTCCTCTAATAAAAATGTGTGGCCTAACATCAGTAGGAAAGTGCCCAAACAGCATCTGTTTGTAAAGTTGCCTGGCAATATTGCCCAAAAAGTTGCCTAGTGTATCATCACCTTAAGAGTCATTTGCAAAGCATCATGGGAGAGGCCCAGAGGGGAGTACCTAATAACCCAAATCAAATCCTCACTGATACTCAACGTGGCACCTGTGCTGAAAACACCACAATCCATTGCCTCTCCCGCCGCGCTGTGCAACCAGCTGCAGGGACATTAAAGCCACTGCCCCACGGCACAGTGAAGTTGGGCGCACACCTTTACATTCAGGAGCCATGATGTAGAAAAGACTAAGAGACAGGTCCATACATATTACATAAACACCCATTCTTAACTTCCCATCATATTTAAGAGTGTATCGCCGTGTTTCAGTAAGTCGTGAAGAATTCTGTCCACTTAGGCTAGGCCGTGAAAACAATGGTCGCAAGCCTCCGAAGTGAAAAATAGTCTGAGGAAAAACTGTCTACCTGGGTGACCTCCATAACGATCCAGTCGGTTGAGGGCTAACAAGGGAAAGTGCTGACTGCCTGTTTTCCCCAAAATGAGTTTCCCTTATCTGCCCAATGAGCCCGGTAATGCCTCTGACAGGGTCGACTTCTTCCCCCCTTCTCTACGCTAGCGGTTCGTAGCATGCTCTGCTATTCACCTCAGATAACGCCGGAGACTTTATACATATTTTAAAATGATGTGACACAATGTCTACCCAAAAAATGTAGCAAGTTTGGATAAGGTCTTCCACAGAGCTTGGGCAGCACATAAAAGCAGTCAGTCAGTCTGTTATGGATGTCGGGTTATGATTTACTCATGTGGGTATTGTGAATCTGTTTTAGTTGATGTGGGCAGTTTGAGGATGCCAGACTCTCTGCCAACCAGGTGTTGAATATCTGTTTTCACAACAGAGGTGGAAAGCTGACTGCAAAAGATATTTTAAAATATACAACTGCCCACTTCATGGGATCATTACTCAATTAAACCAATTTCTGTTGCAGAATCAGTAGCAATGTTGACATTGATTAACCTTCCCCCTAAGTGCTATATTGACCATAGGTAGGTTTTAAAAGGTTAAAATCATTTGGAGAAATGAAATAAAAAAATAATAATTAGGGAACACTGCACACAAGGCATATAACCTAAACAGTACCATTGCCCAATAGTCATGATTGTGGGGGCTGCATGGGGGCTCTGTCAGTCAATAGCGATAGTTGAATGTAACTGATAATGAGTGGTGAGAGAGAAAAATCTCCTCTGACATTTGAGAACTGTTTGAAGATGGCTACCCTCAGGTAACATTGAAATATGTAGAGCTTAGTTTATCATTCTGCACCGAGTACCACGGATCTCTTCAGTCTTCTTAATATGGATCTCTTCGGTCTTCAGTCTGTCTTCCTCTTCTTTCTGGCTGCTTAGCTGTTCCAGAGAGACTCTGTGAGGCTGTGCAATGCCAACTTATTTTGTAGAGGCTTGATTTCCATTGGAGCACTCTATTCAATAAATGCTTGCTGTAGTGTTGCCTCCAAATACACCCTCAGGAGTATACACTTGCAGCTCAATCGATATCCCATTGGAGTCCATATAAACACTTTATTGGCAGAATAGTGACCTATCCATTAGTAAAGTAACCACAACTTAGTTACGGATTGACACCTAGGTGGACCAGGAAGGTACCATTTTAGGTTTCAAAGGCACACTGCAAAAATCCAGAGGTCTTAACAAGACTCAGAAAATGCAGAATAATATCAGTGCCTTATACACTGCACATCTACTGTCTGAGACATACTGTAGGTAGAAAGCATTTACTCGAACCTAAAGATTTGTTATAAAATTTTGCATCTGTTTTTTTTTTTACTGATCTGTCGATTACTTACATGAGTGTTTGTGAGTCCAACTCCCTTGTAGTTTTTTCAAACCCTATCTAGTTTTAGTTTTGCAGAGTTCTAACTGCTTAACAGCCTGTAAAAGGGAGGTGACTACGCAGCAACACCAAATGTATTTGAAATATCTCTTCCAGCAAATCAGTTGGCAGTGTTAGTTGCATACATAGTAGATGTCTATCCAGATTCTGTCACATTCACTGTGGTCATTTTCTACTTTATCTTGAGTGGTGGATCAGAAGACCCTGTCATTTTCTCCTTGGCACTGATTCCCCCAGAGTCCCCTGTCATGTTGACACTGATTAGAAGCGACGTACACCCGTCTTCTGTAACACTTAGAAACCCTCCCACTGTTGAATGTATAGTCTTATCATATTTGTTGAAGAATACAATTTACATCCTTCAGGAAAAAAAAGGGACCATCATGCAGTCTTTTGTGTTTTCAGCAGACCCCAGTTCCAGTTTAAATGGGTTCTTTTGAAAAGGATGGAGGAAAATAATGGTTGTGGGAAATAAGTGAAGGGTAATCCATACTGTTCTTAGGAAAGATGTCATTAGCATTAATCACAGGGGAACTATTTCTAATGGGCTCATTTGCAAAGAACAATGAGACTGGGAAAACATTATGAAAATGCCAATGCACAAAGGTGAGTGCTAGACCATCCAAACTTTATTGTTATATTGCAAATGTCAAGCCGTCTGGGACGTGTATTTTTCCAGAGCTTTTATGTAGTGTGTATGTAAAGTTAAGATGCTGTTTGTTTTGGGTAAATGACCAGAAGAATATAATGCACAGTGCAGTTCTGGAGTTAACAATTCATAATTAGGGCAAGCTATTCATGTACTGTATGTGTTTCACTTTAGCATTCTATTTTAAGATTACTTTTTGTTAGCAGTTGTAATGCTTATTTTTTAATTAAATCAATCAGAAACTAAAGGCTAAGGTGAATGACATGTTGACTGATATTTTCTTCTCTGTTAGATCACTGAAATAACATGACTGTTCTGGCTAATAGTATACTGCATTCCACCTTTTCAAAGGTCACGCTTCTGGTTTTTTTAAAAAGTGTGTGGCTATTCACAGACATGCACAAAGCCAGTGTGTGTTTGCTGAGACCTGCACAATACACATTTTTAACACTGCCTGTACAAAAGCCACAGGCTGTTTACAATTTCACATTTACTTTGCACTTTTTGAATTTCTTCAACACAGAACAGCTGTAGCTGATAAAAAAGAGATGACAGCAGCAAAAATTACAACATTTCACAGCTATAGCTTATAGCTATAGTTTCGTCGATGAAAAGTACAGCGTATGTCTTCCCATGTGAGCTGTAAAATCAGTTTTGATCTGTGACACTTTTAAATGATCTTCCGTGGAAAAATACATGGTCTGCACAGTGCATCAGTGGTTCTGAAAGATCCTGGGAATGATATAGAGGCACTGAATGACTTTGCTGGGAGGGGGTAAAGCACAACAAAAACACTCTAGTGTTAAAGATGACTACCCTTGTATTTCATTTTATCTTGTGCAGAGGGTCTGGAGTCGCTGTCATTGAAATTCATGTATGAGGACCGAGCAACTCCTAGCCAATCAGTGAACAGAGGGAGTGTTCTTGAGCCATGATGTTGACTTTGTGTGCTACATTTGAACTGTAGGTAGGCTAATTGCATACGTGATTATCAGACATTAGCGATTGGGTAAAGGCAGAGCCACTTGTTTTAAACTTCAGCAGAGTCCTCACCTCCAGGAAGGAATTGTTTCTCAATGCAGTGACTCCAGACCCTCCATACAAAATTAAATGAAGTATGAGGGGCTGGTTTACCAGGCTAAAAGAAGACTAATATACACTTAGCACAAGTAATTGTCATTGTAGTCAATTCACTTTCAAAACACTAAACTGAGTTTAAATGTCCCTGTAGAAATGATATGTTGGGCAGTTTCAATTTGTTTTTAAAACTTGCAGATATATCTATTTGTTTTCGCATTAATTTTATAGCGAGCTCTTAAACTAGCATCGATTGTGCTACAAAACCAATCACACACTGAACAGCAGTTATTTTTTTTCTTTAACAATCTAAAAAGTGAAAAGTGTGTGGCTGTAAATCACAAAATGGTAGTGTTAGTTTTGACTTTTCCTGAGGACACTTCAACGTGAAACCAGAAGCCATCCTGTTCTGATGTGATGTGATGTGATGTGATATGATGTGATGTGGCTTGGTGTCAGGCTAGGGTAGATAAAGCTTGAGACTTGTACATCTCTTTTTATTTAATCTGCTTCTGAGTTTGCTTACGGCACTACCCGGGGAGAGAGGGGTTTTTATTAACCTAAGGATGAATGCAGTATGCCAAACGAAAGGACCCAGGGTTGTCTTTTGATTGTTTTTAAAGTGATTTTGAGAAAAACAGTGGCTAATGGTTAATGGTGCTGAACCTTGCCACACAACTTGGTTAATATTCCATATGAAGGGTGCTTGTAAAATAACAGCTGTATCAGCTACATGTTGTCTGTTCCTATTTAATAGGGGTTAGAGTGCATTTGTGTCCCTCACACATCACCGCCATGTTTTGTCATCAAATCCTTAAATTATTGTTTCTTTTTTTCAATAACTTTTTTTTCTCATGTGGCTGTCTGAACTATATAACCATAACAAATGTAACTACAGGGTAAGCCCCTGTTACCCAATGCAAATCATCTCACGGTGGATGCTTCGGTGCTTCACCAAATTTATACCTTTTCTCAACATTCTGTCTACCTTTATCTGTCTTTGTCTCTCTCTCTCTCTCTCTCTGTCTCTGTCTGTGTCTCTGTCTCTGACACACACACACACACACACCATCACACTCAAAGGGCTCCTTAATTACACCCTGTCACTCTGTGTGTTGAGGCTTTTGCAGGTAAAAGATGCCCCGCAGGCAGACACATCCCCTCCAGCCATAGCCGAGCAGGAGGCTCCAGCAGGAAGGGAAATGAAGGCCATAAATTAGCGGAGGCCGGACTAATGTCACCACAGCAGGACACGGTCTCAGCGGTACACGCTACTCATCACTCCAGCATCAGGTGAGGGGGAGTGTGGAGTGAAGCATCCGGTGCATCTGAGGTGGGTGAATGGGTTGTGTGTGTGTGTGTTTGTGGTGTGTCTGTGTGGTGTGTGTGTGTGTGTGTATGTGTGTGTGCATGTGTGTGCGCGAGAATGTGTATGTGTGTGTGTCTGTGTACATGTGTGTGTGGAGTTTGTGTGTGTGTGTGTGAGTGTCTGTGTGGTGTGGTGTATGTGTGTGTCTGTGTGTGTGCGTGAAAGAGAGAGAGTGAGTGTGTGTGTGTGTGTGTGTGTGGTGAGTGGGGGGTAATGGGTGCAGTGCAGTGTTCTTGGATAAATCAGAACTCAAGTGTCTCCTGGTGAGGCCCACAATAGGAAAATAACCCCACTGCCCACCATCGTGTTGTCTGGTAAATGCTGTTCGTTATTTACTTAGTTTTATTTACAGACTTCTTTTTAGAGGAAAATGGTGATATAATACCATGAGATGGGGTTACTACATAGGTACAAATTACTATACTACTTACAAATTCATCACACATTTTCTCTTTATCCTTTTCTGCTAATCTCCTTGTGCAGGTTCTGTAAAAATTGCAGTGGCATCATCTTGCTGCTCAGCCAGCTTGCAACAGGTGCTTGAGACCTGATTATCCAGACTATCCACAGAGAAGCTGAAACTCTACAGAAGATGCACTGCAGGCACACCAGATGCAAACAAGAAGAGGACTGGAGAGGAGAGGAGAGGAGAAGAGAGGAGGGGAGAGGAGAGGAGAGGAGAGGAGAGAAGAGGAGAGGAAAGAACAGAAGAGAAGAGAATAAAAGTGAAGAGAAGAGGAGAGGAGAGAGAAGGGGTGAGGAGAGGAGAGGAGAGGAGATGAAAAGAGAGGAGAAGAGAGGAGAGGAGGGAAGAGGAGAGGATGGGGCGAGAGGAGAGGAGAGGAGGAGAGAGGAGAGGAGAGAAGAGGAGAGGAGCGGAAAGGAAAGGAAAGGAAAGGAGAGGAGAGGAGAAGAGAGAAGGGGAGAGGAGAGGATGGGGGCGAGAGGAGAGGAGAGGAGGGGAGAGGAGGAGAGAGGAGAGGAGAGGAGCGGAAAGGAAAGGAGAGGAGAGGAGAAGAGAGGAGGGGAGAGGAGAGGAGGGAAGAGAAGAGAGGATAGGGGGCGAGAGGAGAGGAGATGAAAAGAGAGGAGAGGAGGGGAGAGGAGGGGAGAGGAGGGGAAAGAAGAAGAGAGGAGGGGAGAGAAGAAGAGGATAGGGGGCGAGAGGAGAGGAGGGGAGAGGAGGAGAGAGGAGAGGAGATGAAAAGAGAGGAGAAGAGAGGAGAGGAGAGGAGGAGAGAGGAGAGGAGGGTAGAGGAAAGGAGATGAAAAGAGAGGAGAAGAGAGGAGAGGAGGGGAGAGGAGGGTAGAGGAGAGGAGGGGAGAGGAGGGGAGAGGAGAGGAGATGAGAGGTGAGAGGAGAAGAGAGGAGGGGAGAGGAGAAGAGAGGAAGGGAGAGGAGAAGAGGGGAGAGGAGAGGAGAGGGGAGAGTTTAAAAAACGACATCAACTGCCACAAAATAAGAATAATCACAGAGATCCGTGTGCTGTAGTCGCAAAGAAAAATAAACTTGTAAGTATTTTCGAAAAACTCCCTGCTGGCAGAGAGACAAAAAAGTTAAAAAAAAAAACAGCCGTCTTTCACCTGGGCTACTCAGGAGAGTATGACTGCCAATTTCAGTCATTGCCAAAAGAGGAGAGAAGGGCAGAAAGAGAGGGGTAGGGCCTAACAGTTGAATGCCATTGTATGTGTGTTTGTGTGATCTTCAGCAGGTTTCCTGGCCTGGCTGTCTGGTCGATTGCGGATCATTATTCCCTAGAAAGCCTCCAGGGAAGACAGCGTTATGTGCGTCATTATGTGTGTCATTTACACAGTGAGCCGCATCAGACAGTCGGAGAGGAACTGAGGGTGCTTTCACACTGACAGCATTTGGTGCAGACCAAACATCCCATTCGAACCAAAAGTTCTTAGTATGGTTTGTTTTCGTTGGTTCCCGAAAAAAAGGGGTGGGCCCGGACTGCTTTTTTTGCCCTACTTTGGAACGGTTCTTCTGGTGTAAAAGCAACCAAACCAAATTGGACGGAACACTAGAGTTTAGTGCATTATTATTAACAAAAGTGGCGTGTTTTAGTCCGGTTGCGGTGGCGATGATCTTCGCGGTCTATTTTGGTTAGTTTACAACTATGCATATGTGAAAGCAAACCGTACCCACGTGTGTTTGCTACATTGTAACATTTTTCTGACTAGTGCAGACCAAAGCAATCGAACTATGGGTGCTTTCAGACTTATAGTTCGATTGCTTTGGTCTGCACTAGTCAGAAAAATGTTACAATGTAGCAAACAGACGTGGGTACGGTTTGCCTTCACATGCATAGTTCTAAACGAACCAAAATAGACCGCGAAGACCATCGTCACCGGAAGCGGACTAAAAAACGCGCCACTTTCGATCACCATGGAGGAACAGCTTTGCCTTGCACTCCTGGCGCTGATCATCATACATTATTTTGTACATGTAGGTAATTTTCTGCACGTACTTAATTTCGAACATGTTTCGAGGCTGCGACTCCAAAGACAACTTATAAGTTATTCGACTCGCCGACGGCGCATTGCACGCCTCTTCAGGGAGAAGAGACGTGCCCTCCTCCTGAATCATCATTTGGTCATTAGCCGGCGATCTTCTTGCAGATCCATCAGGTATTCCATTGGTCTATCAATACAGTCTAGCCACACATTTTCATCACATTTTGAATACAGAGAGGTATAGGCTTGTTATGAAATCGTCATACAAACGGCAAGTCTTGTCAACGCGTGCATCGCCAACATCATATACACATTCAAACGCGATATTGAGGGCAGTTTTGGGTCGTCATTCATTACCAGGTTAGCTTGCTAAACTGAGCTAATAAGCTCACCATTTTAAGACTATTGAGAACTAAAATGATGAATCAGTGTAACTAACAAAACATGAAAAAACGGATATATCATCAGACAAATCATCTCATCCCCACCCTCGCATTTTGAGAGTGGAAATCAGACTTGCCGTCTGTATACAGTTGTCCAAATTGCATTGATGACATTACCTGGACTACTATGAAAATGTTTTGGGTATTAATAATTGATATAAAGTCTATAACTGCACCAATGATTCCATTGTTAATCAGATAGTTGATGGCAACTTAAGATTCCCAATATTTTTTCTGCTCTATAGGAGCATATGGGCATATGCACGGAGGGATTGCTGGTGGTCTCATGTTTACAACACCTGGACAGACAAAGAATGGCTATCCAACTTCCGAATGAGCAGATCCAGTTTTGATCATCTCTGTGACACTCTCCGGCCATGGCTAAAACGCGAAAACACAACATTTAGACAGGCTATACCTGTAGAGAACCGTGTTGCCATTTGCATTTGGAGGTCGACCACCAATCTGGAGTACCGGTTAATCTCTCACCTCTTTGCTGTTGGAATATCAACATGCTGCATCATCACTCAAGAGGTTGTGACTGCTATAAATTCAGTTTTAAAGCCTGTGTACCTTAAGCATCCCTCAGCAGCAGAGCTACGCCTAATTGTACAGGGTTTTCGTGACCGGTGGAGATTTCCTCAAGTGGCAGGTGCCATTGATGAGACACATATTACAATTAGAGCTCCATCAGAAAACTCATCTGATTACTACAACAGAAAAGGGGAACTATTCCATTATTTTGCAGGGTGTGGTGGACCACCGGATGAGATTTTGGGACATAAATGTGGGGCGACCAGGCAAGGTCCATGATGCCCGTGTTTTGTCCCTCTCGTCACTGTATGATCTAGGCAGGGCAGGCACTCTATTACCTCACTGGAGTGAAGCATTTGAGGGGGTCGATGTGCCTCTTTTTCTGTTAGAAGATTCAGCCTATCCCTTACTACCTTGGCTGATGAAACCTTACCCAGAAGGTGGAGGAATAACACCACAGCAGCTAAATTTCAATCACAAACTTAGTCAAGCCCGTATGACAGTTGAGCGTGCCTTTGGCCGTCTCAAAGGCCGTTGGCGCTGTCTTTTGAAATTAAATGACACCCATATAACTTTCATAAGTCGCATAGTGTCTGCTTGCTGTGTGCTGCATAATTATTGTGAGTACCACAATGAGGAATATCTTGAGGGAGATACTGAAGTAGAGGAGGCTGAGAGTGTGGGACATCAGGAGCAGGTTCCTGGTCAACAGCAGCCAAAAGGCATTAGAGATGCATTGTGTAGCTATTTTTCTAGAATGTAAGTAGACTCCTTTTGAACAGATAGAGACAGAAAAATGCAGCTACTCATAAACAGACTTAACAGTATATTCACAGATGGATTCAAAATACACTGGGTTTTCCGTTAACCATGTTTGTTTATATGTTTGTAAATGCAAAAGTGTGGCAACAATGAATAGGATTTTTATATAGCACCGGTCCTGAAATGTTATTTGAATTAAGGGCTGTTTTGACCCTAAATATTTTAGGTTTATTTTAACTTAATTTTGCATGTTCAATAGATACCATATTCTGAATGCTGAATGAAACCATGTTTGGCTATAAAATAGTGTTTAGATTTGGCACATTCCTTCCTAAAAACCTAACCTGTTTTAATGTTTGTAAATGATACTCTACCAAAGGAAAATAATCTATTGTTTATTCTCAAATGTGTTGCTTTTGTAGATAAATAAAAATTACAAGTATAACAGTAAGGTAAAAAGTGCTTCTCACAAAAAGAACATTTTTGCAACCACATTAATGAGAATGAGGTATCACATTGTTTAGGCATGTTAAAAATATCTTGACTGCACCTCAAGAACATGTGCTGTAACAGTTGGTACCTAAATAAGTGTAACCCCCAGGGGGAGTACCAACCAATACAATTTGCTATTAAATCTGAACGTTAACCAAACCCACAAGCAGGGGATCCCAATGAAGGGAACAATGAAGGAGAGAGAGGGACTGGAGTATTAAAATAAATATTTTTATTTTCAATAACAATACATAAATAAAACACACATTCAGTCCTTGGACCCACACTCCTTGAGGGCAACAACAATAATAATAAAAATAATAATAATACATTTTATTTGTTACACGGCGCCTTTCAAAGCACTCAAGGTCACCTTAAGAAAATAAAATAAAAAATAAATAAATAAAGGAATCAACATTAAAAAACAATATCAGGAGCATAAAAACAGTGAATGAAGATGGCTTAGAGCTCATATGCCAATTTAAAAAAGGTGCGTTTTCAGTGCACTTTTAAATTGCGACACAGAGTCCTGTGTGCGGATGAATGAGGGAAGCGAGTTCCATAATTTCGGAGCAGCATATGAGAAGGCCCTTGCACCCATTGTGTTGAGTAGGATGTCTGGTTGGACCAGTAATCCTGCATTAGATGACCGCAGTGAACGTGAGGGTGAATAGATCTGCAACAGGTCCTTAACATATGAAGGGGCAAGATTGTGGATGGCTTTAAGTGTAATTAATAGGATTTTAAAGGTAATCCGCTGGGGTATCGGAAGCCAATGTAGCTGGAGCAGCAGGGGTGTACCATGGTCAGATGACTTTGAGCAGGTTATAATGCGTGCCGCAGAGTTCTGGACAAGTTGAAGACAGTGAGAAAGTTTCTTGGGGATGCCTGACAGAATTGCATTGCAGTAGTCAATCCGAGATGTTACCAAGCTGTTGACAAGCACTTCAGCAGAGTGCTGGGTAAGTGCAGGGCGCAGTCTAGAGATGTTCCTTAGATGGAAAAATGCAGTTCGACAGACATTACTGATGTGATTTGAGAATGAGAGGGTGCTGTCCAAGATGACTCCAAGGCTCTTTACATGTTTGGAGACTGGTATGATGTCATCACCTACAGACACTGAAGCAATGTCATTTTTTTGCAGAGTTGTTGTGGTCCCAATAAGGAGAACTTCTGTTTTATTGCTGTTCAATTTGAGGTAGTTTTGTGTCATCTATGCCTGTATATCATGGAGACAGGCAGTAAGAGCATTTGGTGGGAGACTGGCAGTGGGACTAGTGGATACATAAAGCTGGGTGTCATCAGCATATGAGTGAAACTGGATTCCATAGTGCCTGAAGATGTTACCAAGAGGAAGAAGGTAGACAATAAACAGAAGTGGCCCCAGTACTGATCCCTGTGGAACACCGCGATGGACGGTAGAGTTTTGAGATCGCTGGTCCTGGATCTGAACAAAGTAGGTTCGTTCCGATAGGTAGCTCTCAAACCACTTATAGGCAGTGCCACAGACTCCTATGCTCATTAGCCGCTCTAACAAAAGTTGATGGGATATTGTGTCAAAAGCAGCACTGAGGTCCAAAAGGATGAGGATGGACAGTAGACCAGCATCAGCTGCACAAAGGAGATCATTTGTGATCTTAATGAGTGCTGTTTCAGTACTATGCTGAGGGCGAAAGCCAGATTGAAATTGCTCAAAAAGGTGATGATGTTGATGGTATGCCTGGAGTTGGGATGCAACTACTTTCTCAAGTATTTTGGAGATGAAAGGTAGGTTGGATATGGGACGATAGTTGTTGAGGTCATTACAGTCCAGTCCGGGTTTTTTCAGTGTTGGTCTAATCATGGCAACTTTTAGTGATGATGGAACTGTGCCAGTTGTCAGAGAGGATTTTATAATGGAGGTTATCGGTGTTATTATAACTGGTAGGCATACTTTAACTAGTGAGGTGGGAATGGGATCCAAGAGATCAGAGTGGACAGTTCGTAATGGTTCAAACAATTCAGCACACAAGAAAATACAACAATGCACACATCACTAACGGTGGTTACACTGCATGCCAATGGCCACACAAAGAAAAGGGAAAAATACATTTAAACAAACCAGTAAAGCAACGAAAACACAAAGTGGCCAAAACCCAAAAATTGTTACCCCCGGCCCAAAGGAACCACACTTATGCACCGTACACACACCACGCACATAGGCATGCAAACACCCAGCCCACTGGTAGCTATTGTCCAATACGCTCCGTGAGCCGACCCCCCACACCAACGCACGGACACACGCGCGCACACACACACACTTCAAACTAAAGGAAAAATTGAGCACAGGAAAAACAGTGGCTAGGGTGGCGCAGAGTGCTCCACCTGCAAGGAAACATGGTTAAAGTATACCACAATCAGGTTCACACTGCTGTCATTTTACATACTTAGTCACAGAGACAGTCTGAACGGGGTAAGATGTAAAAAACCTACGCTACCTGTATGAATGCCAGCCACAACGTAGAATCAGGGGTTAATTGGTCGCCTTCACAGCAAAGTTGATACACTGGGTTTTGCGGTCCTCAGCCAATCGCCGATGTGCACACTACAATAAATTCATGCTGCATGAATGTAATGCATATAAACGCTCGACGCGTTAGAGAGAAAGAAAAACAGCACTTACGTTCCGTAGACACAGGCAGACCACAGCACGCCACAAGATTACGGCAGCACGAAGGATTACTAACGTAAACTGTAGTACAACACAAAAAGGCAAATCAGCTTCCACACCAACCAGTAAGCGAAATTGACACGGCACAGACGTGCAAGCAGAGAACTTACTTTCTCTCCAAAGAGATCCAAAACACGAGGCCAGTAAGCAAGAGGCCAGCTCATAAAGAGGCAAGCCGACCAGACAGAGGTGAAGCACAACAGGCAGACAAATCCCAAAAAGATAACAAAACGAGTGGGAAACGCGGCTACTTTTAAGGCATCATGCCACTTAGCAGGGCACCTGATCTTCATTAGAATCACGCCCACTTCGCTACACTGTACCCATTGAAGGCACTTGCCAATCGAGCAACCCCTTGCCCATGTTACATAAGTAAAATCAAAAGTGCTTAAACTCAAGTCTTTTAGCCTACCACGTAGGCCCTATATGAGAAAGTATCATTGTTAAGGCATAAGCAAAAAAAAACGTAAAAAAAACTCTTGCCTTATTGTAATTGCACCCCAAGAACATGTGCTGTATAACAGTCAGTAGCCAACCTATTCAAGTAAAATGTAGTCAAAGTGCCTTGTCACAAAAGAGTACTGGAGTGCCTCCAGTTGAGCCCTCATCATTCTTTCAAATGCAGCAGCCTCTTCTTCCAGTCACCTCTGCTCAACTGCTTGTATTTCCTGCATCATCCTTCTGCTTTCAATCATGTATTGCCGTACGTCATCATCTTCAGCTCTGCTAGACTTTGCCTTTCTTTTTCGAGCCTGTGCTCCAGGAATAGATCATTTCAACTCTTTAGCGGTCTCTGCATTATCACCACTTTCGATGCTCTGGGTAGACACACTTGACTCATCAAGGTTGTTAACTGAATCTTCCCCTGTTTAAAATGGAAGAGCAGGGTAGAAGAATAGATTAGACCCGTTTTTAAATTAGCCATGCTGTACATTGTGTGTCTGTGGTGTGTATGAGTGAGAGACAGTAGAAATATCTTTATAATAAACGTGTTTGTTCCAGTAACATCATTTATACAGTATATCAGTTACTTTAATACCACAAATCATATTTGCAATATGTAGTTTGGTATTTTTGGTTTATTTGTTCATTTTGGGTATATGTGTGCACTATGATGTGCGTAATTTCTATGTTGCATTGGGGAGGACACATGTAAACAGAAATATTAAGTGAAACGGTGATAAAGGGATTTATTCATTAACTAAAGGCATTGTTGTGGAGAAAGGTGGAAGTTATGAATTGAGGAATTTAGCTCCTTTGGTGAGCTATGTCATAATGTTTGCAATCGTTAGCTAACCTAGCCTGCTAGTTGGCCATGTTAACTTAGTGACGTCTGTTGAACGATATCAGCATCGGTTTATTTTATTATTGTTATTGTAATTGACTAACGGCGGAATAAAGAATTCCCTGTGTTTTAATCCAAAACTGTATATCTGTGTGTTACTGGGGGAACTACAGTACAGTGTCAGTGAAAAATAGGCTGCTTACCATCTACATCAGTGTCACATGGATCTATCGGGTCAGGCAAAGCGTTGGTGGATTCAAGTGGCGAAGGCGTTGAGCTGTCATTTTCCACCATATCCACCGGGTCAACGATAGGTTTTGTCCCGAGTATTCCATCCAAAGCGTCATACCAGGGAAACTTATCTTTCTCCTTTCCAGAACTTCCCGTCTTGCTAAGTGCATCACGAACTTCTATGTACTTCGACCGAAGTTTTTTTGTTTTAATACGGCATTGTTCGACTGTACGAACATATCCTTTTTCCCTTAGCTGCTTACTGAACAAGGCATAAATGCGTGGCGGACAGTTGCTGCTGAATATGTTCATCAGACCATATGTCGATGAGGCACTTTGTTTCTTTGTGCGTCCCTTCATCGCGACAGAGTTAACAGAAACAGGAAGTGATTTGATACCCATAATGCATTCCGTTCTGTCCAATTTGTTTGGGTTGCTTTCACACCACATGCACGGTACCAAAGTAGGGCAAAGAAAACGATCCGAGACCACCCCTTTTTATCGGTCTCGGATCGGTTGATTTGGTGCGCACCAAAGTACCGAGAGTGCATTCACACTAACGAAAACGAACCGAACTAAGAACTTTTGGTTCGAATGGGCCATTTGGTGCGCACCAAATGCTGTCAGTGTGAAAGCACCCTATAAGTCTGAAAGCGCCCAAAGTTATATATTTTTTTACGAGTGGTGGACCGTTCAGATCTTCGAACCAACGTAGCGGTCTTGATAATGAAAACAGAATTCGCTTATTGTTTTCTCTCTGCGTTACAATTGCCTCTTCATTGACAATCTACAGCTCAGCCCCCATCCTCGTTGCCTTATAAAACGAGACTTTCAGCTCTTTTTTTCCAGTGTGGCCTTTCCTTGGTGTTTTTTTTTTTGTCTTATTGTTTGTTGTTTCAATGTGGGTACGTTAGAGGGGATAGAGGTAATCAATTAAGGGCACTCTTTTCTTCTTGTCTGTGTTTTGTGTATGATGGCTTTGTCATATTCCTACTCTTGACACACACTGTTGTTCTACACTTTTTAAAAGTCAATAAAAATGGCAATCATAAAAAAAAAACTAATTGCCTCTTCATGCGTGTTGTAAGGCTTTTGATAGCAAGAATTGTACTAGTTCTACAGCAATCGTATGACTATGTTATTGTAGTAGTTACCAGCAATGGTATGGCGAACAGCTCAGTGTTTATCTGTAAAATAAATAAAAAAACAAAAAAACAAAACGCCTTCTTTAACCCATCTGCTCTGCCTCATTTGTCACACGCTAGCACAGTAGGCTTGCAGCATTCCAGAGTAAGGAAGACGGAGCTCCAGGGAGTCCACGTGCTGCTACAGCATATAGGTCAGCCGAAGCCTCAGCTCAGCTCGTCATCAGCTTTGTACACGCCACGCTCTCTCTCTCACTCTGTCTCTCTCTCTGTCTCTCTCTCTCTGTCTCTCTCTCACTCTCTCTCTCTCTGTCTGTCTGTGTCTCTCTCTCTGTCTCTCTCTCTGTCTCTCTCTCTCTCTCTCTCTCTCTCTCTCTCTCTCTCTCTGACAGCCAGGAATTCCATTATGATGGTAATATCCATGGTGTTAAGGGTGCCCTCCAGAAACATGACAAGACTTGATGGCATATGGGGAAAAACCTGGCATTATCCAAGCAAGACATATCTGTTCTGCTACAATTTTTTTGATATACATATCTGTGGAAAACTGAAAACTGACAGAATACCTCTGGAGAAAAGGCATCTTATAATTCTGAATGATGTGTGACAAACATACAGCAGAACAGAGCGGAATTGGCTCACTTCTTGGTGCAGTGTTGTTAAATACATAGTCCTTCCGAGGTGTAATTATGCACAAGCACCCTCTGGATTTTTGCTTCCTCTTTTCTTTGAATTTCTTTTTTTATCAGTGTTGTTGTTGTTGTGTTTAAACTGTATATAGGAGGTGTTATCTCCAAGAACAGAACTATAGTAGCAGAACTTTTTTCATTACATTTCCTGACAACGGTGGATAAGGTCACAGCACAGTTTCGTTTGAGTTGGCAAACTTGCTTATTTGAAGCCGTCCACTGCACACACACACAGGTAAAACCAATTGGACTCTCAGCCAGTGCTCTCACTAATGAGCAATCAGTGGACTCTGCTTCTGACATGGTGGCATGCCCAAGGTGTGTGTGTGTGTGTGTGTGTGTGTGTGCGTGCGTGCGCGAGAGAGAGAAAGAGAGAGAGAGACATTCTCCAATTCCTTGACCAATCTGTGTCTAGGCTCAAAAAAAGTGTTTTAATGTGATATCATGCACCACAAAATTTTAATCATAAAGGATCATAATTATTTCTTCTAATTCTGCAGACAACACAGGGTGGCCTATACATTCTCACACATGCAGTGTGTGCAGATGTTATGGTCACATAGTCTCTAATCTCTTAACTGAATTTTTATGCTTGGCTGGGATTTGGGATTGTTTTTTTCCTTTCTTACTTGCCCACCATCCTTCCAGCACATATTTCCACATAATTTAGATGGCATTTATTTGCTTTCATCCAAAGTGATAAGGTGTTGCATACAATGCAATTACGGACACACAATTAGATCCTCTAATATGATGGATCTTCTACATGGCCGTTTGGGCTGTCTAATATAGGACAGGCACAGACAATTTCTCTTCATTAATCCTTTCCTCCTTTCCGTCCTTTCTGGCAGTTGGCTTTGGAAATTACCCATAAGAGGAAACAAAGCCTCTCCACAATCTGTATGAATCATAATAATCTTATTATAATCTTGTACAGCTTCATCATTGTCGCATGCTGCTGCTATGCAGGGCCACTGCTGTTTGCCTTAGAAGAACTACTTGTTGTTTGGAAAGTGTGTGTGTGTGTGCGTGTGTGTGTGTGTGTGTTGGTCATGGGACACAATATTGGTCTCTGAAGCAGGTGCTTTTTTTGACAGCAACCAGCCTACGTCACCATCTTCCCCTGCAAAAAAAAAAAAAAAGAAAGAAATAAACAGAAAACAAACAAAAAAAAAAAAAAAAGTTTGACAGGCAATTACTTGTGCAGGGAAAACAATTCGGGAGGTGATGAGATTGGTTGAAATACCGGTGAGGTAGATTCCTGTAAACATGGCCGTCATATGATATATCTCCAGTGTCGGCTCCTCACCATGGAAACCACCTGTGCTGCCGGTAATTGGGGACCTTGGGGGTGAGCGGAGAAAGGGGGAAGGAGGTATCCCCAGAAGAATGGCTATTATATTCCACAAAATGAGGACGGTGACCCCTCAAGTTATTTGGGGCGGTGTGGTCATGGGTACAGACGTTCTTTGCGACTTTCTGATTCAAACGGGGGGATGGGTGGGGGAGGGGTGGCAGGTGAGGAAGCAGGGCTCAGAAGACATGATTCTCATTGCTCCTGAAACAGATCCCGCAAATAATTAGCCGCAATTGGATTTCACAAAGTGGTTTGCCTCTGAGTGCCTTGTGCTGTTGCCTCGTATCCACAGAACAAAGACTGCTGGTGCCAGGGACATTAGGAACCTTAGCAGGTTCATTTTCTTTTATTACCGGCTGCTCTCCACCTCCAACACATTTGGCCCAGACAACCCAGCCCAGCTGTCAAAACACAGGTGTGCAACGCTGTCTCATAACTTGGCAAGGGGCACACATGTCAACATATGTCAAACAAACAACTATTTCATGAGTCTCTGGGTTCATGAGTGCACCTATGTAGGGTAGTTGCATGATATAAATTGAGGGGCACATTAAATTTTAAATTGTGTTTATGAGTTTGGAGATTTTACAGTAGCTTTTGCATTATTATGACCATGTGTGTAAAAATGGCACTGTTTGCCTAATATGCTCACCTGCTCCTTTAACACCCATCATCACCTTCATTATTATTCTGCTGTGATAGAGGTCTGCATGTTGCTTCAGGCATAGCTTCTACAGTTAACGCCATACCAATTTCTATAGGCTCTTGTGAAACTGGATAAAAAAAAAAAATTCCTTTGTGTGCTGTGAAGAGCTGTTTGTTTGCAAATTGTGATGATTTACATTTTGATTAAATTCCACACACAGCCGATTGATATGCTGTCACAATGGCTGCCGTCCACCCAACAACGCTGTTTTGTCAGGTCTATTGAGCATGTAAAGCTCTTATTGTGTCTTCTGTGATTCCAGATGGCTCCACTCAGCCCTTCCATTTGGACTGTCACGATTTAGAAAATATCTTTTTTCTCCCCCCTCTTCACTGTCAGTACAGAACAGCTGTTTTTATGAAGTCAACAGTGGTCATAGTCATACCTCTCCTGCACAGTCAAGCTCTCTCTTTCGAGCGCTCACATTCTCTAACTATCTTTTCCGGACAGTGCTTTCACTTTTAGCACCATCGGATATCAAAGGCAGGATGGTATCAGTCGCACCATTATCTCCTCTCATGAGTTAGTTTAGTCTGCATTAGTAGTGCGTACATCGGACAGACACTTGTGTGCAGCACTTGAAGTCCATTATGGCAGTCCAAGTGCTTGACCTGTTCCAGTTCACCAGTGGCAGAGAAGGATGGCCTAGGATAGGAAGCTATTTTTACCATCAGGGTCTCCTAGTTTTTTTTTTTTTTTTTCTCTTTGGTCTTCTGTGCCTCCAGGGTTGGTGAGTCGGGGTCGACAGCGTTTGTTCATTCATCCGACCACCCTTCCGTGCACACTTCCTCCCTGGAGAGGCGGCCAGGAGACAAGAGAAGCTCGACGGAAGTAGGCCATTTGTTGGTGCCAGACCGTGAACATACACGGCCCCGGCACAATGCATTTTTCCATCCACTGGCTGTTGGGAACCAACCAAGCCTCGCCTCAACCAAACAGCCCTGTGCAAGGGGACATGTGAGAGGTGGCGACGAGGGGGAAGGGAGGACATAGTGCTGCCGGTAATAAATCGTGCGAGGAGTCCAGGAGCTTCTGCGGTGCGCTCCGCATTACCGTGCCTGATGAATGGTGCTCGGGGAGAATGCTATGCTCCTCTGGCAATGACACAGAAAAAAACAGGAGGAGGAAAAATGCCTCAGCAATTCCTCATGTCGAATAAAGAAACTGTTGGTTGAGAATAGCAATGAAGAACCTCCTTTGGTTTCGGGAGAAGGTGCGGTGTAGAGATTCTTCGGAGCAATCAATCAACTTCAATCGATTCTGATTTACTTCTTGACACCTTTAATTACCACCAATGAGCCGAATTTGTCAGGAAATTTGTCAAGAAATGCTGAATTACAGTGAATTAACAGCATCAGGCTGTACCTGTGTTTACAACACTCTACCATCAGTAAATCAATGTAAAGAGTTTCTGAGACAGCCTGACGTCAAATTTTGAAAAAGTAAACTAGATGTGTGTCAAAATTGTTTACAAAATTACTCAAGAAGAAAAAAGGGATATGATTATTTGTCAGTCTTGGCAGTATTTCTCCAGAACACAAATGTCAGAGTTTTGTTATGAAAAAAAATCCTTAATGTGAAGGACAGGCTACACTTCTTCCAGCTTTTTTAGTCTCTCTTTATTTTCTTACCTTTTGTCATGAGGGAACATCAGCTTCTCGCAAGCATCTTCCAAACTTCCTCTCTTGGCCATTGAAGGATTGGATGTGAAGAGGGCAGCATCAGCTACAATGGACCATTGTGTTCCTCTAGTCTGCAACCTTGTATGACACAGAATATTTATTTGAAATTAAAAAGGCCTTGAAATCGAGGTAAAGTGAAAATAAGCATTAGTTCATTTTCATATTCATATTTCCATCCTGGAAAACATGGGTTTGCTGATAACGAACACTTAAACGCTTGTGTGTTTTGTGTGTGTGTGTGTGTGTGTGTGTGTGTGTGTGTGTGGTGTGTGTGTGTGTGAGTGTGAGAGAGAGAGAGAGAGAGAGAGAGAGAGAGAATGAACACAACTAGGAGTGTCATACACAAGAAATACATGAAATTCTCTTCTTGTGAAGGCCACCAAAACCAACTCTCTCTCCCTCTTCTCCACCACGTACCTTTGTCTGGCGCGTGGTGCAAGGTGTGGACAGCCAGAATCGAAGATAAGTCTTCCTGTTCCTATTGAGATGGCTGCACACACACACACACACACACGAACACACACACACACACACACACACACACACACACACACACACACACACACACACACACACACACACACACACACAGACACACACACCCACATACACACCCATGAACACACACACACACACACACACACACACACACACACACACACACACACACACACACACACACACCCACACATACACACACACACCCACACATACACACACACACAGACACACACACACACATACACACACATGAACACACACATGAACACACACATGAACACACACACACACACACACACACCCACACACACACATACACACGCACACGAACACACACACACACACAGGGGCCACATGGGGGGCCGAGGCTCTCGCAGCAGGGCCGTCTTGTTTTGGACACATAACAAGCCCCCGGACGGATAAGCCGCCAGCTCAGCAGCGGCTGGATCCGCAGACACGCCGGACCTCTCTGAAGCGTCTCCGGGCCAAATTAGCGCTGAGCTTACACCGACATGAAACAATCAAGCCCCCTTTTATTTGTGTGCATTTCAGCGGCGATGCATAATGCATCAAAAACATGCATAATTCAGGGAATACAAGAGGATAGAGCAGGAAGAGAGTGAGAGAGAGTGTGTGTGTGTGTGTGTGTGTGTGTGTGTGTGTGTGTGTGTGTGTGTGGTGGGGAAAGAGTGAGAAACACAAAACAAAATGCAGAGCTGGAGCTGAAGCCACCGCATTACACGGCAAACACAACACACAAAAAAACAAATTCCATCTTCTGGAAGCAGATGGTGGACTGGGTGACTGGGCTGCCGCTTATCCCAAACAGTTGGATGACGACGTGCTTGAGTCAAAGTTGTCATGGGAACCGGAGTGTGAAAAAAGAGGGCCTTTTGCAGATGTAAGCCCACTGCCTGTGCGCTGCGGTGGTAGTCACAGAAACAAAAAGGTCACCTGACCCTGTTTGAGGGACATGAGACAGGAAACAGCCTGGCATAAGGGGATGTTTACTCGAAATGTGAAATGTGGAGCTCAGGGTTTCCTGCAGGGAATATGTTGGTTAAGGTGGAGGTTATCCGGGGCAATTGTGGTAGAGAAATATTAGCCTGGTAAAGCAGCTTCTCATACTACACTTCATTTCGTACAGAGGGTCTAGCTGTGCTTCCACTGACATAGTTGTTTCAGGCAGCTTTCTTTCTGGAGGTGTAGACTCTGCTGAAGTTTAAAACAAGTAGCTCTGTCTACTTTTACCCAATCGCTAACGCCTGGTCGTGACATATCAGTTAGCCCAGGTAAAAGCCTGGCTATGCACTACAATTAAAATTCACTCCCTCTGTCTGCTGATTGGTCCGACAAAATTCTGCCTGAAACAACCATGTCAGTGGAAGCATAGCCAGATCCTCTGTACGAAATGAAGTGCAGTACGGCGGGCTGGTTTTCCAGGCTAGAGAAATATATCACTCCAAAACCATTCATATTAGTGCTTTGCATCATATTTGTTGTAAGCTGTCCAGCAGAGGTAAATAAAAAAAGCAATTGTTAATTAAGGTAATGGTTGGCTGGGGAGGTGCAGGGTTATGGCTGAGAAACATATCACTCACTAACACAAAATTATTCACATTGGTACTTGATGACGATGCATCATGTTTATTTTAAGCTATCCAGTGAATGTAAATGGAGGCCAACTAATTAGGTGTCTAATTTCATACACATATTCCTGGAAATTCATGTCATCTTAAGGCCAAGTCTATTTTTAGTGTTTTATTGGGTTTAGTTAGTTAAGTTGAGAAGAATATGTTGTCAACCCATAGGAACCCAGGCCCATTTTCCTTTTGGGGGACGTGAAACTGACTTAGCAGACTACTTAACCCTTAGATGCATGACCCATCAATACCTACACTCTTCCATGAGTGGGGTCAAAAATGACCCCAATTATAATTAATGCATTTTAGAATGGAAATTGCTTTCATTTTGCTTAATTGGGGATTTTTACTACATTTTGATCAACAAAATGTTGTTCTTTCATCACTTTGTGTGTGTGCCTGTGTGTATTTATGTGTGAATTTGCCCATGTTTGTGTGTTTGTATGTGTGCGCGTGTACAAATGAGTAGTGTAAGTGAGTGTGTATGGGCTCCTCTTTATAGGAGCATTAAGATGATAACATATTCTCCTGTGATGAGAGACAGCAATGACATAACATCACTAGTTTATAGTGTAATACTGTATTCTTACTTACACTTCTTACTGTGAACAGCCATAGTATTATACAGGCTAAATGACATTACATCAGAGAATGATTTCATATTTTACGTATTAATGTACGTATTAATTTTACGTATTAATGAACACAAACTTGCAAGCCTATTCATGCTTTAATTTCAACACTTCTCATTGTGAACAGCCATGCCATTGTCAGCCATGCCTTCTCATTGTGAACAGCTGTTTTATACATGCTCAAGCACATTTTACCAAAGAATGATTTCATATTTTACATGTAAATTTTTTATCTTTCATTTTGAACACAACTTGCAATTCATGCCTTCATTTTACCTCTTTTCTCACTATGAACAGTAATTATTTTATATACGCTGAAGCACATTACACCAGAGAATAGTTTCATATTTTATTTATTAATTTCTTATGATTTTTCATTTGAACTCACATTTTCAAGCCTATTCATGCTTTCATTTTAACTTTATACATGCTCAAGCACATTTCACCAAAGAATGATTTCATATTTTACATGTTAATTTTTTATCTTTCATTTAAACACAACTTGCAATTCATGCTTTCATTTTACCTCTCTTCTTACTATGAACAATAATTATTTTATACACGCTGAAGCACATTACACCAGAGAATAATTTCATATTTCATGTATTAATTTTTTATGATCTTTCATTTGAACTCACATTTGCAAACCTATTCATGCTTTCATTTTATTACAGGATGTTACAAATAGTCTGTATAAGTCTGTTTAGAGTCTACTCTAGAGTATAGAGTCTACTCTAGAGACTACTCTAGTCTGTCTCTATTAGTCTGTATAGAGTCTACTCTTTCTCTACACAACAAATAGGCTTACAGTGATGTATGCTAGCTTGGCTACCTAGTGTTAGCGTAGTTAGCTTAGTTAGCTAGTGTAACAAAGTAGTTGTTAGTGTTGTTCAGTGTTGTGAGACTGTTGACATTGGATGTGTGGCTCGACAATAAATGTATACCTGACAGTCACAGTTGACAAAAATCAAAGGTTCCTGGGATTGCCCATTGAAATTCCATAGAAAATGCTTGGGGTCATTTTGGACCCCGTGTATGGAAAAGTGTGGTACTGATACAAAAAATGAAACAACTCAAAGAAAATAAAAATTACATACAAATCCAAATAGTCTCATGTGAAAGACAACCTATTTGAGGAATACATGGAGGATTAAATGATAAAACATTAAAATGACAAAGATATTGCGAAAAAACGACCACTGGGGTCCATTTTGACCCCACTTATGCAACTAAGGGTTAAGACACAATTCTGGCATTATTTCCTGGATAGCACCTACCAGTCACAAAGATCTGAAAAGTCTTGTGCATTTTATAAGTCATTCTGTTAATATTGGGTCATTCCATGCCAAACCAAGTAGTAACATTTATATTTACATTTAGGCTACACAAATTTGCTGTAAACAGTGCTATGGAAGATATTCAAGGAAGTCTGTTTGATATACAGGGTGTTCCAGAAATAAATAAATGTAAATTTATTTATTTGCCTAAATGTAAATATAAATGTTACTACTCGACATTGTCTATTTGCCAGCATTTATTTCTGGAACACCCTGTATATCAAAAAGTCTTCTTTGAATATCTCCCAAACCATTTGATTCTCCAAACTGAAACTTTGCAGGCATAATTGATACTTCTTTGCCTAACAGATAATAAAATTTCGTCAAAATTGATCGATACTCATTGTCTGAAAAATTAGGTCAAAGGTCAAGCGCACATCAAATGACCTTGAAAATGCAATGACCTTAAAAGGTCATCGTGTTATATATCATTTGAAAGGGGAATGTCTCCCCTTTGTAATGATACCAAATTTTACTTTTCTGTTTCATGGTCACTAATCGATGCAAAAACGGTGAAATTTCCAAAACTCTCTAGATTCTTGAAAAATTGTCCAAATGAGCTGAAATTTGGTATGTTGTCATTTCTCAAGGATGCCCATGAGCATGCCAAATGTCATCAAAAATTGAGTGGTTTGGCATGGAATGACCCTATTACATGACTATTGTATTGTCACACTGACTACGCCTGGTTCTTCTTTTCCTGCTCCTGTCCCTGACTCTACTCCAGTCCGCGCTCCTTCTCCTGCACCATATTTAACTGAGCTAAATTAACTGAGCATATCATGATAACTATTGTGATATATATGTCACATGACAATTTTAATGTTAAAGTGGCCATTATGATGAACTGGGGGAAACACCGTAGCTGTGTACTCTCAGGCAGCAGTGATTGAATGAAGTCTACATGCTTAACACACACACACACACACACACACACACACACACACACACACACACACACACACACACACACACACACACACACACACAGGTCCATTCTGTAAATTATGTCTGTGATGTGCGGAAATAAAATGATAAAGTGATAATGATGCTGATAAATGATATGTTATTTTGTAAGGAGGACATCCAGTGAACAACTGCTAGCTTACAGTGGACCCTCTTTGCAGGTTGTTGTGTAGCCTGAGCTTGTAGGTCCATCATGGAGTGTGTTCACTGGTGCAGAATCCACAAATGGCCCGTGTAATGCTGCCATACATGCAGATGTCCCTGGGCATTTCCCAAAGCTGGGTAGTCCAGCAGAACCTCAAGGTAACAATGAAGTACACTACTGTACAAATGTAATTCTTTTGTAATGCAATATATACTTTTGCATATATTGATAATTTAGGAGATTTCACAGAGTTTCAGAATTTCACAGGTGCCACTTTAGGTTGATGTTTTTAATCTATGAAGAATGGTGAACTATTTTGTTTTATTCTTTGTTATAGCTTTAATTTGATACCAAATGTAATGTTTTTAAACATAAAAGTACATTTAGCTGATTTTCTATGATAAAAATGGTCGTGGTTTATGATGTCTAAAAAAAAAGCACCCATCATATTCTTAACTACACAAATAATATGTTAAAAGCACATTAGTACTGTACTTCACACTTCTGCCCTAATTCCACTAACTTCTACTGGACTAGGAGGTCAAGCCGCTCTCAAGTATCCTGTGAATGAGGGGATCGATGTGGAGGCAAGGCTCGTAATGAAGCGAGCCTGAGATCGGCATGTGTTGGACAACTATAGGTTCATCTTTCTGATCCTGGGGACTTAACTGCTCTCTGGAGAAGCAAGCGCACACAGGCACCTTTTGATTTTCTGCCAGATTACTAGAAGACAGCTGTTCTTGAGAGCCGCTCACGCTAGCATTAATCTATGGGTGTCACCACTGTGACATGAGATGTAGACTGTACACAGTAAGGCGCCGTGCTAGCCTGCGACGCTGGTGTAATGCCATTTAATCAGCATTCATCTGAGGTAGGTTCTCGCTGGATGCGGAATCTCAGATTCCATCAGTAACCATGAAGAGAAAAGAGGAAAAGGGACACATAATTGTACTTGCTGTTGCTAGGAAACAGACACCAGTGCCCTATTCTTTGCAATGCATTTCTCATTCTATGGTTCCAGAGCCCTAATGTGGAGCACCAGCGTAATTGGGACCCCGTCTAATTTTAGATTGAAAATGGTCATTACATGGCTTTACACTATATGGCTTCAACGAAATGTTGTTACAAAAGCCCCACACATTCTGATTTTTGTCATTTATCTCCTGGAATAAGGCAGTGTGTACCAAGATAATCAACTTGCCCATTTTGTCTTAATGAATGTGACCAGCTGGCTCAATTATTGAATGAACGAATGGATGAACAAACAAAAAACAGCAATAACAAACAAATGGCAAAAGATGGATGGATGGATGGATGGATGGATGAGTGCATGTATGAATGAATGAAGGAATGAATGGATGGATGGATGAATGGATGGAAATAATTGTTTTCATCCTGTGCAATAAGCTATTTGACCACAGAAACAAACTGGGGGGGATTTAAACACTTGCAGAAGATAAATTATAATGCATTTTATTTCTCCTGCTAATAAGCACCTTTGTGCTGATTCAATATTATCATAAGTTCAACCATAAAGACCCTCATAGACCCTTTTAGTGCAGCGCGAGCCTCTAATTAAACACAAAACATTGTTTGCCTTTTCCGATCGATCCACAGTTGCAAACCTCCGTTTTGCTGCTTGGTTGCCCTTTCTGCACTCCCTCGTTCCGTTCTTTCCTTCTGCACTCTTTCGCTCCTTCTCCTCCTTCTCTCCCTCCATCTTTCAGGGGCACTGCTTCCATCGTTCTCATGAGGGCAAGTTTCATCCTTTAAAGGAGTTCCTTTCTACAGCCATGATCAGCAACTGCTGCATGTCTGGCCCTTAAAGCCTGTAAACCTAAACCACAGTAGAGCAACTTCACATACACTTAACTACACATACAGACTTCTTTTTATAGTACTGTCTTACGTACACTCAACATAACATTTATGAAAAGTCTTAAAACTCTCTATAAAACTTGAGAAAATAAATTGGAGATGTTTTTTAAAAATTAAAAATGAAAGGAAGAAGAGGGAAGGTTTCAGGTTCTCAGTACATTAAGGCTTCAGTGATTAATATATCACCTATATTTCCCTTCATCACTCTTGTGACAGAATGCCAAACAGCCACTGTCACTCTGATCTTTATTGTACAGTAGGATACCTGACTGAGAATCACTGCTCAGCCTATAGTCAGGTGTTTGTTTATGTTATTGCTTAGTGATAAGGTACTGATTAGGCTCACCGCTAAAAACAGTGAGAATATTAAAAATGACAACAATAGTGATATTGACATTACATAAAACACATATTTGTGTTTTAGCCATGTTCTTCTCACCAAATAGGCATAAATTGATGGTTCATGGCCTTATTCTTTCTTCATATAATAATGGATGCTGGTTTTGTGACCCATTTTTAAATATGAATCCTCTCGACATGCTGACCTTTTCTGGAATTGCCTGTGCAATGTATTCTATGGGAAGTAAAGTCATTAAAAACATTCTGTCACTAAAGTCTACTGAATGGGGCCTCTGATGTTCTCTAAACTCTTTACAAGACTATCCATGTCAGCATGTTTGAAAGGTTTTTGCCAACATATCATAAGCCAAACCCTTTTAGCCTGTCAAGAAAATCATATGCATTTGTTGAAGAATGAGAAATAAGACAGACTTCAGCCAAAACAAATCCTATGTGTTACAAGGACAAAATAACATTGCTTTACCTTTTCTTTATTTTGACAATCACGTTGATTTTATTCTCCTGTCAGTGCAAGCCCAGCATTGTTGATTATAGGTTATATCACTCATCCTGCTTCAAACACATCCTCAAGACAGGCTGAATAACCATGAATTATTCAAGTTAATACCCACAGACAATAGGGTTGTCAGTTTGTGATCTGAATACAGAAGAAGCCTCCATATCTGATTGACAATAGTATTGTCCCTGTGTAAAGACATTGTGTTTTTTTTAATTGGTACATTGCCACACTAAGTAAAGGACACTGTTTTTTTCCACAGTTCACTCAAAATTCTCCTAATGGCCACAAGTGTTTGGGGTGCCATTGAAAATGTTCCATGGAGGCTCTTTTAGTGTGTGCTTCTTCCATGTTTTCTCTCTCCATCTCTCTGTGTGTGTGTCTGCTGTCTGTTCACACAGACGCTCTCATGGCAATCAGTCCTGATGACGGGACTCTTGTTCTGCCGTGTGTTTGTGCACGGGCAGCTGGCGTGAGGGGCACGAGTGTGCGTGCCGCTCTGAATGTGTGCATAATGAGCTACTGTGCCATGACATGACAAATTTCCCCACGCTTCATCATCCGACAACGGCACTCGCACACAGGTGCACGCGCTGCCAGCCTCGGCCATGGCCCGCCAGTATGATGTTATTATCAACAACAGCGCTTCTGGTGGGGGGCATCACAGTGAAAGAAAGAAAGAAAGAAAGAAAGAAAGAAAGAAAGAAAGAAAGAAAGAAAGAAAGAAAGAAAGAAAGAAAGAAAGAAAGAAAGAAAGAAAGAAAGAAAGAAAGAAAGAAAGAAAGAAAGAAAGAAAGAAAGAAAGAAAGAAAGAAAGAAAGAAAGAAAGAAAGAAAGAAAGAAAGAGCTGCTGAGGGAAAAGAGGCATCAGTTAGGGAGTATGAGCAACTCACGATCGCTCCACAGGAGAAATTAGCGAGATTTACCAGTTAAGGAGTGTGGATGACCGTAACATTAGCACTTTGACACACCCAGAAGGGGGCTCTGTCAAACCTCCAGGGCAGGCAGCCATCTCTCTTCAGATGGCGCAAGACTGAACACGAGTTTACGTGACAAGAAGAGCAGGGAGGGTGTGTGTGTGTGTGTGTTTTTTTTGTTCCACTTCAAAGCACGATTGTCTCTAAAATAGTCATTAGCAGCCTTGACGCCTGTGTGTGAGCTCTGTCATGCCCACTACTACCATCACCCCCAAAAGCCTGCCAGAGGGCTCTGAAATCTGTCAACAAAGCGTTCCCGTTTAGCACTGGCTGGTGATGCTTCTTTGTGTCCAGTCGCGCCGCTGGCACCAGCGGTCCTATCAACTCCCCATCTGGCGCGTGGCTCTGATGGGCCTTCTGGCCGCCCCAGGGCCGGCAGCATATTGCAGGTGCGGACAGCCAATGCCAGTTTTTTTTTTTTTTTTTCTGTGAGCGAGCGCCTGTAGCCGAGAAGGGTGATTGCTGCTTCTCGACGTCACGTTTGACAGCAGAGCATTTGTGGTGTGGTGGTGGTGGTGGTGGTTATAGTGTGGGGGGGGAAATGCTGCCCAGCCCAGCTGCCAACAGCCATTTATTTCAGACTGACACTCTGTTGGTAAGGAAAGGAGCAATTGTCTTGCCCCCATGCCCATCCTCTGCCTCCAGCAAGAAGACACACACAGCCAAATAGCAAAGAAAAAAAAACGCCTTTGTTGACTTTGGATGCAGCTGAGAGCAACTGAAAATATATAAATATACGTTTTGATGAATTGACTTTTAGTTGGCGTGCTTGCAGATGCACCCATGTTTGCAAATCCATAAAACAGAAATGTGGAGAAGCTACAGAAACCTGAAATTCTAAAGTTTATTGTTTTTTTACAGCATATAGTATTTGGAGGCACTGTCAGATTGGAAGATGACTAAGACAACAAGAGGATTAAAGCAGAAAAGAAAAGGCTAGTGATGCAAACAGGCTTCTGACGCAAGTCGATATTTTAAGACAGGAAGCATACAGACAATACATTTGTATTTTCTTAACTGCAGGTGAAGCAAGACCAGCAGGTACTTGAAATCAGAACTAAAAAAGATGTTAAACTGTTTATATTCATATACAGCAGATATAAAAATGATCATATTCTTCTAAACTACTGCATACTAATGGTAACACTTAATTTGCATAGGCTGTCGACCGACATTTTACAGGTGGCCTGTTGAACTTTAACCTGTCTGTCTATTGGCCACTAATCATCCTAAAAGTCTAACCTAACCTTGACATGTTCCAGCAGATAATTAAGTAAGAATGTAAGCATCTATAGATAGTCTATGGCGGCCATTCAAATAAAGTGTGCCCAGCAAAAATGAAGTACAGAGCACAGCTGTATTTTGGGACAGACATGCCCAAAGGCTACATGTAACGCTTGATTTGAGGACCACATGGGAAGAGGGGGGGGGGGGGTGCCCAGGGATTGATTAGAGCAAACTAATCGCATTACTGGGGTGGAGGTGAGGCCAGCTCCGCACTGCAGCCCCTCACCTCACCCGAGCGAATTATGCACGTCTGACAGGTTCCAGAGGCAATTTGCATCCTTCTCTGCAGCGACGGAGCTGTCATCCAGTCGTGTCCCTGAACTCTGTCGCTGTCACCCCCATTATCACAACCTCAGGTGCAACGCCATGCGACACACTCCCTTCCTGTCCCATCTGGGTAGCCGGCGACAGAGACATCTCAGTGATGAACTCTGTCAGTGGGGGAAAGAAAGAGAGAGAGAGAGAGAGAGAGAGAGAGAGAGAGAGAGAGAGAGAGAGAGAGAGAGAGAGAGAGAGAGAGAGAGAGAGACAGACAGACAGAGAGAGAGAAGAGAGAAAGAAAGCGAGAGAGAGACAGACATACAGAGAGAGAGAGAGAGAGAGAAAGAAAGCGAGAGAGAGAGAGATACAGACAGAGAGACAAAGAGAGAGAAAGAGAGACAGACAGAGAGAGAGAGAGAGAGAGAGAGAGCGAGAGAGAGAGAGAGCGAGAGAGAGAGAGATACAGACAGAGAGACAAAGAGAGACAAAGAGAGACAGACAGAGAGAGAGAAGAGAAAAAGAAAGTGAGAGAGAGACAGACATAGAGAGAGAGAGAGACAGACATACAGAGAGAGAGAGAGAGAGAGAGAGAGAGAGAGAGAGAGAGAGAGAGAGAGAGAGAGAGAGAGAGAGAGAGAGAGAGAGAGAGGGGGACAAAGAGAGGGGGGACGGGAGAGTAGCAGTGCTGCTCAAGGCACCAAGGGAGAGGAAACAGAGGCAAGGATGCCCAGAAAGTGGTGGGGGTAGAGATATTTAGGCTACCACACCACAGGGGAAAGATATCGGCTCTAGATGATGGGGCTGACAGTTGCAGTGAAATCCGGGGGAAGAAACCGCTGAATGTAGGACTGGTTTGAAAAACAAATCTATTCAACCATGGAGACAGTGTCAGTTACAATTTGGCCTCTTTGAGTGGTGTGATACAAATAACTTTTGTATAATTTCATCCATATCTTATCCAGGCTAAGTGCTAAATACTACTGTTTGTGACTACTTTTTCTCCGTGATTTTATTCAGGCTGCAGAGACTTGTTTCTGTGTCTCAGAGAAACAGAATAAACCTCCCAGACCACGTTATCCCTGCATGGATGGATCCCCCTCCATCTGTGAATGTTTCTGGACCAGTGTGTGTACAAGTGATGCGAAATTGTGCCTTACAACAGGTCAGACATTCAGAGTGTACACAGCGCAGCACTAGAAACTGACCGAAAATGAACTTCTCAAGGTACTAAACTGAGGTTGTTAGAATACTTGACGGAAGTAATGGCGAACTTCACCTCGATATTGGAAAAAAACAGCACTTTTGATCACCATCCAAGCAGGTCGTGGAACTTACCCTCGTGTTCCAGACTCCTTTACATCTCTTTAGTTTGTGCAAAGAGTCTGGCACCTCTCAGTAGCTACAGTATATGTTTACTTTCTGGTGGGCAGATACGTTCTGTGAACTTTAAAACTATGGGGCCTGGCTTCAACCAATCACAACTGCCTGAATACAACATACATACTCAATTTTAACCCTTTAAGGAGCAGTTTGGTGTGAATTAACCCATGCGTTGTTCTTTGAGGTGACAGAGTGCTGTCTGTAGGAATAACAATGAGAAAACTTGATACAAAATAGAGCGGCAGCTAACATGAACTAAACGGGGCATAGGGAAATTAAACTGAAAGTTAGTAATAATAATAATAATAATAATAATAATAATAATAATAATAATAATAATAATAATGTGAAGCAGTGATGCAAAGTGTCATGCACTGCCTAGCCAAAAAAAACTTGCCAATGTATTAAATAAGCAAATGGGTAAGTTTTAAATTAGATAAGTTCTCCAGTCATGAGTATACCATTATAATAAAATAAGGTTGGCTGACTTGCTGATTGCACTAGATGTAGGGAGTTTTTTACTTCCCTGATGTTATGGCATATTCCATGAAGATAATGTTAAGATTCATTCAGCTCAGATTATGAAAGCATTGTTCTGGGAGCATGAGAAATGAATTCCTCATGCAGACTGAACACCACCAGTGATGGGCAAACCTGGATTCAGAAGCAACAATCCAGCACCCTACATTCCACATCACCGTTTAGTACTTAGATAGATCACTCCGAGTTGCATATGCATATGTTCTTCCACCCCGATTGCCTCTGTCAGTCAATGAAGGAATACAGACGGAATAACAAGCGAAGAAAAACAAAGGCAAACAAAGTGACGCAAGATTGTAAATTACAAAAAGCCATGCCAGAGTTGTGACTACCAGAGTCATGTTGCAGCACACATTCACCTAGTAAAATATCGATAAGTAGGTGTGTTTGTTCACATCGTTTAGCGCTTCTATTTGGTGTGCTATGACCGAATGTGCTTTAAAAGATGGTGGCCTGTGACTAGCATAGCTAGCATAGCTCACCAAAACGTCGCTTAGGGGATTCCTTTATACTACAGACCACCACAAAATTAATTTAAAAAAAGGATGCAGTGACACCTTTAATACAGGTGGTTTCACTAATTAAGTCTGCTACCTGGTTAAAGACCTGTGCTTGTTAGAAGCAGCTGATTTTGTGAATGGCCTGTATAGTACTGCAGGACATTCAACAAATGTATAGTACTGAAATGTAGCATTTGAAGCCAGGTTGTCCACCACTAGACATTCTAGTCTGGTAAACCAGCCCGTCGTACTACATTTCATTTTGTACAGAGGGTCTGGAAGTGCTGTACTCAGAAACGATTTCTTGCTGGAGGTGATGACTCTGCTGAAAACAAATGGCTCTGCCTTTACCCAATCGCTAACGTCTGGTCACGTCACACTCCCTCTGTGTGCTGATTGACTAGGCAAAATTCTGCCTAAGACAGCGATGTCAATGAAAGCACTGCCAGACCCTCTGTACAAAATGAAATGAAGTACAAGGGACTGGTTTACCAGACTATAGACATCCTGACCTGAAACGTATTATGTATTGATTGTAATGGAGAAAACTATTACATTACACTTAGCTGACGCTCTTATCCAGAGCAACTTACAGATATTTACAGGTTTTCAGTTACAGTCCCTGGAGCAGTGTGGGGTTAAATGCCTTGCTTAAGGGCATCTCATCCATGGGTAGGGCAGGATTCGAACCGGCAACCTTCCAATCGCAAGACCAACTCCCTAACCACTAGGCCACAGCTGAAACTAAACTACGCAATAATGTGACTTTCCCACTGGCAATACAAGATATTAGAGAAAACACAGTCATTCATTAGCTGTAGTAAATGAAAGCAACTCCAGACAGAAATAATCACAGTGTAAATAAGTGTGTAGAAAAACTGCTATGATGACTGTATGCCATTATCAGAACTAAATTCGCTCCATCAAAATGTTGGTTGTGTGGCTTCTTATGTTTGTTTTGGGCTGGGCTGTTTATTTCATGTGGCTAAGGCACGCAGAACCCAGCCTGTGACACTGGGAACAGGTGACAGAGAGGTAAACACACCCAGTGTTGATCTACTCAGAAACAGACCCCAAAGGGCCCAGGGTAATCATAAACAATCTCTCAGTCAAACACCAGTGATCGCAATATAACTCTGCAAGGAGGATTTTAACAGACTCCCTATAGATGGTGGTTGACTCCAGGGAAGAAGCAGCCGTGCTGATGTGAGCAAATGCACAGTCACATCTCATCTAGAATCAGTAGCTTTATGGGCACTGGGTTCTAGGTTCACACAGCTCTGTAAAAACTCTGATTAGCAACTTTTCCATCATACCACTTTTTTAGGCATCTGTACATAAAAAGAACCGAAAAAATCACTTAAGTCATCTACCAGTTTGAACCAGTGAGCTCTCCTAAAATTCTGCAAACCCATACAGATGTTTACATTTTCTAGAGAGAATGGTCTAAGCCCCACTGACACGGTACATGGCTTATCTAATTTCCTGACCTTTTCTGCGTTGTACCAGATAGATAATATCTCTTGTAATTTCCTCAAAAATCGAAACGATGGTGATTAGGAAAACAATCACCTGGGGGGCTAATTTTCAACTTCCATCTTCGCGCTCTCTGTCTCTGTCTCTGTCTCTCTGTCTCTGTCTCTCTCTCTGTCTCTCTCTCTGTCTCTCTCTCTGTCTCTCTCTCTGTCTCTCTCTCTGTCTCTCTCTCTCTCTCTCTCTCTCTCTCTCTCTCTCTCGGAACATGCCCCCCCCCCCCCCCACCTCGAGCATGTTAAGCTGGGGCTTGAAAGCTGTGCCTACTCGAGTGGCATCCATTGTGTCCATGGCTGACCCTAGCCGAGGGGGTCGAGTGCAGCTGTGATTGCAATCAGCAGAATTGTACTTGAGCAGCTGTGGGAACCGCAGGGTGATGTCCCCCAAAACTGGCAGAGGTCAGGTACACTGATGAGAGAGGGCACAGGGCTGATTTGGGAACAGACAGACAGTATAGAGTAGTTGGACGGAATTGGAGAGAAGGAAGGAAACAGGTCAAAAGGTCAAGCACAGGAAACATGCGTAGGGGTCAGGTGTAGGTGGAACTGGAGATGGAAAAAAAAACATGGTCAGAGCAAGAAGGTGAGGGATTGGAAGAAAATGGACAAAAGAAAAGAATGAAATCATGAGGCTGTGAAAGCAGAATAGCAGGAATGTAGATGTCAGAGGATGAAAGAAGAAGAAGAGGCTGACTGCAGTGTTGAGGCTTACTGTACTTGGAGCTGATATAATTATTTATCTGTCCCTGAAGAACGTTCCATACATACATGCTCAGCTGTGGACACCCCTCTGGTTCCATTTGCATTCATGACATTTATTGATTTTTCAGAGGCTTTGCGCCGAGTACAACACAATCGAACAGTTAATCTTAGGAGACATCTTCGATAATGAGTGCGACAGAGATAGAGCTTCATCCATCACCCAAGGAATGTGGAAGGTAACTGTTGCATGAAGAAGAAAGCTACAGTTTCAAAAAGCGATGTAAAACGCACAACCCATTACAGCGGTTGTTCGCAAACACAGCATGCAAGATTCTTGTTATTAAGCAGTGTTGGAGAGAGAAGCACTGCCTATCATCAAGTTTAGTAAATGGCTAATGGGGATGAAAGGAGGTTCATTCAGTTATTCCGCCCTACAAAGCCAAAAGGCAGTAACTACATATTTTGTCAAATTGAGTTTAGACTGGAATTTGACCCTTTTGTCTTGTGACTAAATTTCTTGCTTCTTTCTGTTCAACGTTATTTCACGTACAGCATGATTGACTGGGAATTATGACAACAGTAAAGGATTTTTTTTCTCAGTTTCTATGTTCACAGTTACTGTATTTTGCCTTTGTAAGGCAGTATTGTGAACTGTAGTTTCTTCGTTGCGCACAGACTTCGTTGCACACAGACTGCCAAAGCAATGCAAAGCAGAATATTTGACTCTCTCATGTCAGGGTGTGCACCCTTTTCTCTGCACATCTTTCATGTTGTTAAAATAATTTGTCCAGGCCTACTGCATTATTCTTGACATCAGATCAATAACAATCTGGTGTGCTTGCCGAACAAGAAATTAATTTATTTCAGTTAGCTCAATGCTCAACCAGCTGAACCCATTGGCAAACAGAATTATTTGTTATGTCTTCAGAAGTCATTAAACAGGGTTATTTTTGCTAGGAATTCATTTGGTTTTTTTTTGTTTTGTTTTTTTGGTCTATTTTGGATTAAAAAAAAAAACTGCTCACTGACTATGTGAGGCAGCAGTCAAAATAAGAAGCAAAGAAAATAATGAACGAATGAAAATGAACTCTAGGCATTGATGAATGATTTGAGGTCTGCAAGCAACCAGAATGGGCAAAAGCAATCAAGACATGCCTTTGATGGATTGCAGTCTATGAAACAAACACTGTAATTATGCATCTGCATAAAAACCTACTTAAGAATGCAATCCTTTCAGCACTATACTCTGAACTGGCTATTGTTGTGTGTGTGTGCTATTGGCCGTGGGCGTAATGTAGGAAAGAAGTCTTTGTTGAATCCACGTAGCTGATACGGTCACCAAGCCATATGGAAAAAACTGATTTCCATACCCGGGAGATAATTAATACATTAAGGACACACACACACACACTGCTTCGATGTGTCATGAAAGAGCACGATCAAAGGCAGAGACTAGCGCACACTTCATCGTGTCCCCTCTTCAGTTGACCATCACACAAAGCATCGGGGGAAAGCTTTGAAAAACGGAACAAACAGGATCTCTATCAGCATGCCTGGTGGGGACAACTCGTCTGCTTTGAAATACAAAAGAAAAAGGAGAGCGCGGGGAAAAAAAAAAAAAAAAACCCACAAGAGCGGTGTTCTTGAATAACACCACCAAGCTGAAATGAAGGAACAAACAGACTCGAGACTCGAAGTTTGAGGTTTAATTCAGTTGAAATCTCCAGTGGCACTGTTTTTGGTCATTCCATCATCCCAGTCCCTTTTTTTTGTCCCTGTGTTTCCCTGTTTTTAGATTAGAGTCAGCAAATGGGGACCGTGGAGGAAGGCGTACACGCGGCCCCACAGGAACAGGGGTCAGTGGGCATTTACTGTACAGTGCCATGGTACGGCTGGGGACGGAGAGAGAGTGATATGGAGAAGATTAAATACACCACATCCGATGTAGAACACAAATTGTTACAAGGCTAGCAGCTGTTTTTTCCCCCTTGCTACAGTCACCACCTTCAAAGTTTGCTTACACTGAAGCAGCAGGATAAAATCGAAGCCCTGGGAGAAAACTGGAAATATCGGGCAAAAATAACAAGACATACACAAGACTTAAAATGCTGCAGTAACTACCAAACCTGAGTTACATTCACACAAAATGAACTATGATGCCTAAGTCAACCCACATGGCTAATGTGCATTCCAAAGCTCCCTCTCTTGCTGTGTATTTTTTAAGAACTGCTTCGCCTTAACAGTGGTAATTGGAGTTTCTTGAGAATGTCATCTGAATTCCAAACAGCATGTCCATGTCTACAATTACATTAGAAGCAAGTCCTTGTGGCTTAATACACTCACACCTACCAGAACATACCAAAAGGGACAATCAGAAAGCCTGGCTTTGCTACTAATGAGAACTATTGACAATTTTCTATGAATCAGGTGAAATACAAAAACAGGAGCGTCCTTCATCTGCTTAAGCTCAGTGTCTCAGTTTCTCTCATGCTGTCTTGGAGGTCACTGTAGCAGCAAATGCATCACAACCGAATTCCACTTTTAAAGCTTTGAAAGAAAGAAGGATTGATTTTCCACATTCCTGGGAGAGAAAAGCTTCATGATCACATTTTTGTTTGGAAGGACGTCCTTATGCCTTCAAAAATAACCCTGGTGCTCAGTGCTACTGGGCTCTTACAACTTGTTTAAAGCATTCCTGTACATTAGTGACCATGAACATGCATGTTACATTACATTACATTAAGCAGACGCTTTTATCCAAAGCGACTTACAAAAGGAGGACATGATAATCTAAAAGAGGTGTAGAGAAACACAGAGTAAACAGACTACACACATACACACAAGAAGATACATGTGCATTGGCTAAGTTTCCCGGGCAGGGACACTTCAGACACACACACACCCTACACACACATACAAGACTCATACAAGCATCAGACACCTAGGAAAAGAGCTGGTTAGTAAAGATTAGTTTTATTAGGATGGGAAGCAGTCTCGGAAAAGAAGGGTTTTCATGAGCAATGGTTTGATTGCACAGGCAGGTAGGCCAGCCAGAAGGGAGTTGCAGTAATCGAGGTGAGAGATGACCATAGCCTGTATCAGGAGCTGAGCAGCATGTTGGGTCAGGTACGGTCTGATTTTTGTAATGTTGTACAGTGCATGGCGACAAGACCACGCTACGGAGGCAATATGGTCAGAGAATGATAGCCGGTCATCAATCATGACGCCCAGGTTTTAGCAACTTTGTTCGGAGCAACAGTAACAGCGTCCATATTCAGGTTGATATCGTGGCGGATTAAATCCTGGGCTGGGATCACCAGGAGTTCAGTCTTAGACAGATTAAGCTGAAGGTGGTGTTCCTTCATCCATGTGGACAGTTCAAAGAGACAGGCAGAGATGTGTGCGGACACCATGGTGTCGTCTGGTCAGAACGACAGGTTTGTAAAACACTTGAAGGGGTGACCAAGAGGAACCCTTTACTCCTTATAAGGAACGAAATTCAAACCTGCAACCCTCCCATCCCCTGACCCCAGAACTCCCTAACCACTAGGCCATAACAAAACGAGAAAGCATTGTCGCTGGCCAGACCTTGATGGATTGTCAAATAGCATAGCAGAGCATTAAAAGAAATGATCATGGTATTAAATGAGCACAATGAGAAAGGTCTTAGGACATGACACTTATGACATCTTCTCAGTGCTTACATTATGCAAGATTGGTCCTCCGAAGAGCACAATTACTAGTGCGGACTACCTTGGCCTTTCCCCAATAATTTCCTCTACTCGTGTCTATCCATTCAGTATTCATACGACAGGCCAGAAGAGCAGAGGCACTCTCGGTTTAAAAAATTAAGGCATCAGATTCGTCCCAGCATGTCGGAGTCTCTACTCTCTCCTCGGCGGTGTGAGCTGGCCCCGCGGTGTCCATTAGCACTTAGTGACGTTCGCTCCTCCAGATACGAGAAAAGCCCATTTGAGAGAGAGCCATCTGGACAATCACAGACAATAACGCAGATGTAGCAGAGATTGGTCAGAATCTCAGAGCTCTGTGATGAGAAGGGGGCTGGGAGATATGGGTAGGTAGTTTGCAAAGATACGGCCTGTTATGCTTTGGGTTAAACATGCAAACTGGTATCTCTGGCATGAACAATGTGGTGGGCACAACACAAACAACACAATAACCGACACTACCGCTAAATGATTCCTAAACCCACCTTGCCAATGAAATGGCAAACATATACATTAGTGATGCATGTGTTATCAACGAATCTACCATCACTTCTGTCTGCAGCTGTGATAATGCATTCTTAGAAACATTCTGCTGTATAGAATTCATGTATAAAACAACTAAACCTACCAATCCATGTTGTTTTAGTTGTATGTATAGCACTGTAATGCATTCCACTACTTTTGCCCTTTCCAGATGGGATAACGGGTCTATAATCCCAGACATGTACTGTCTAATTTTGTTGTGATGATGAGGTATGACATTTAACTTATCAAACTGATTAACAGTTTTGTTTTGCTCTTGTGTGGCATTTCAGATTATTAAAAAAGCTCTAGCAATCTTGGTACTTTGATAGTAAACATAGAACATCTTCATAGATGTTCACGTCATTCTGTTACTGTATGTAAACTGGCTGTACCGTAGGACTACTGTCAACCTGTCCAACAGGTCATCACTGAGGGTTCATTAAATGTGTACAAATCACTGTAGATATAGTTTATGCATAAAATAATAACATTCATTGTCGATTCCTAACTCCTTTTTTCTTGACCATGATTGAAAATGTCAGGAAGTCTGCGGGAGATGTGAAATTGTGCTCATTATGAAAAGCTGCTGGGCTCAGAGAATCCATCTGCATTTACATAATTATGGCGAATGTTATTGATGCGAGTCATGTTGGTCGTTGATCGGCGAAATGGTGTGTCACTTTAAATATTGGTACAGCAACGAACTGCATGACAGCTTTATCTGCTTCTCCTGCATAAAGGCTGGTGCAGTGTGCCTTATGCTAAAAGAGATAAGAAAGGAAGGGCTGAATTGCCTTTCCATATCATTTAGAGAATTCGACTGGCTCTTATCACGGCTGCCACTAAGATACTTCCAGGTCATTTCACTCAATTGGCAACCTTCCCACACACACAAAAAACACCTCATTCACTACAAAGAATTTAGATTTTAAGTTCAAGTAATACCAGTAAACATTAGTCACATGACTAAAGCATGTGTGTTTTATTACAGTGTGCAAAGACTGTGCTGATACTTTTCAGACAGCAGGGTCTCCTCATCCTTGACCCAAGGGGATGAACCTTTAACAAGAGCAAGAGCATTCACAACTGAATAAAATTTGACTAATGATGGGGCTTGTAATCAGCCACAATCTAATCTAATCACAAGTTAACAGCAGACCTTGTTGACTATGTCCTTTCTTGAGAAAATCAGCTTCCCCGTGTAGGGTAAAAAACAAATGAGACCTCTGCTGAGGCTGTGAATCCAGTGCTCTCTTGCTCGACAGTGATTCAATCATACAAATGTCAGTGCATAAAGAGGCAGATAATGGGAGCTTATTGTGGAATATCTGTGACCCCTATTTGGCAGAGGGGACTTGGGGTAGATGGTTGCCAGGTATGTGCTTAATGTGCGTAATCTCTCAAGGGAATGTCACTTACATGCTTCCCTATGTCTAAATGATTTCGCTCCCTGCACACCTGAAGATGAACGGCGTGCAAATACTCAGAATTAATAACACTGGGCAGAGAGGCAGCAGTGGACCTATTCTGCAATGCTACTGCCGAGCTCCTCCGTGAGTTTCAGATGAATTTCTCTTCCTTCAGGAATCCATTCATGACCTTGGCAATGCAGGGAGTCGTCTCATTTCAGTCTTTCTCTTCATTCGTGTCTCTGCTTTCTCACTTTCTCGCTCTGCTTCCCTCTCAACCACTTCATCTGTCATCTCTGTCTATTCATGGTGTGTTTTCTACACGGAGGAGAGAAAAGGAAAGTGTGCAGTGTGTTCTCCTCCGTACCACACAATGACAAAGAAAGAATATTTATTTTTCCCCTCTGAAGTGCAGTTTCACTTTTGAATGGGAGGTTGTGCCTGGGGTAAATGCAGGAGCAATTATCTTCTATTTGCAGATAAGCACAGCAAGTAAATGGATGACGGAGCTGAGTCTCAGCCACAAAAGAGCTCTGCCCTTTCAGCTAACTTTCCCCCAAAATACAAAGCCAACATCGGAAACAAAGCAAACAAAGCACAGCTTTCCCTCTCACTTCTGACAGTCTGCGTCGCCATCTCTCTTCCTCCTACTCTCTCCTCGCAAAATGACTTCTGTGAGGGGGGGAAGCACTTAAAGAGAGAAAAATATATAAATATATATCTTTATATATATAAAGTGGCAGCACAGTTGCATCTTTCCCCCATTATGGAAAGCAGCCGAAGAGGCAGGGGGTCTCGTCTGCAGGGGGAGCTGAGGGATTCATTAAAAATGATTTGTGGGCTCACTCAAATTTCTGCCGTCTTCATCGCGAGGCCGCACGGGCCTCTGGGAGTGTTTCCAGGCAGACCGAGGACGCTGTTGATTTATCGGATGCATCTGGCTACAATCACAGACGCTAAAAGGGGATCCTTCACAATCTATTACTGTCCCTGTGTCAATAAGGCGAGATCCCTAATGCTCGGCTGGGCCGAGCGGAGCTGTCCTCCAACCTGTGACAGGTGTGTCTGTCTGGGGTGTGAATATATGCCGCTTAGGCTTGAGGGTGTCATAGGCAGTTTAGGTTCCGTCCAATAATGAGCCCTACAGTACCATCTGTAAGTAGCCTAGCCATTCTGCAGTTGTGACAGGTATTTTTAGAAAAGAGACACACATCATCACCACCACACTGTAGTTCCACAGTTCTGCCATTAGTCCACACACATACAGTAGCTGTAACCATGGGATTAGTGAAACATTCAAACTCACTTCTCTAATGAGTGAAACTTCACTACCAAATTCAACTCAAAGTTGAATCTGCAGGGCAGCACAACACACATTTCAATGGCAACCTCCATTCTACCAAATTAATGAATTATTAATAAAGTAATATAGGTCTTATATAATATGTTTCAATAAAAATAAGCGTTGTTGCTAAAGCTGTAGGTTTATTATTATAATAAGTGTCAGAGGTACAACTTCATAATAATAAGGGGTACAACCTCAGTGATGAGAAAACCCCTCTTGGGGAATAACCCGATGGCCAGCCCAGACTGAGACTCAATGAATATTCAATTATGAACAGAACATAAACTTCAGGCCTGAAGCAAAGAGCCAAGCAGGAGAAGGAGAGCACCCACACGCCCACTCTGAAGTCCCTTGTTGAGTCTGCATAGTTGCGCGAGCCCCGAAGCCAGTCTGTCACCTTCGCCTGAATGTCTCTTGCTGGATGAGACTGCAGTTCCTCTGCTCTCAGTCCCCCTGCCACCTTTAAGGCGCACAGCAGATTGGAGCTGAGGGCTCTTCATCTGAGTTGACATTTCTCATCCTAAATTTAGCACATTAATCTGACTTTTTCCCTCCGCTACGAGGTGAACGCCACCGCAGGTTCAGATATTTGTGCCTGGAAGTGTCTGTCAAAGCCAGGCACTGGAGTTGTTTGAAATGTGGAGAACAGCAAGCGACAGAATTAAAGGGAATATGAAGTTTGTTTGTGGCTGACGCTGCAATTTGCTACACTGAAGAATTTCAACCATAGCCTCATGAGATTATATACCAACAATATACAACAGAATATGTAATGAATCTCATGCAAATTAACTGTGTCTGCTTTACAGTGTGTGGGAGCGGTGACCCGACACCCACTAATGAATTCAGAGAACATATTGTAATGTTACAAATGAAAACAAAAATAGCACTATTTCCAAAAACAGCCTCAGACTGGGCAGTGATAATGTGAGTATGAAAATATCTCAGCCTCAGTCAGTAATTTGCATGTGGCCCATCACATGGCCTTATTACCTGCAGTAACAAGGTCTGTTTGAAGAAAAAAAATGGGTAGGTAAGAACTTCATCCATGTAGGTGGTAGGTAACAACTTCATCCATGTATTCATGTATTTTTTGCTATTTGCTGGAATATACAGAACATTTGCAGAACATTTCATTCACCATTTTTGTTTTAGTCATTATTGTCATTATTTTTGGTTTGAAAAGTGAGGAAACATCAAAGGTGTTTTACAAGGCTCTTCACATCACTGGCAAGTTACGTGTAGTTATGTGTAGTGCATGTAGTCCTAATATAAAATAAACCAAACCACCTTTTGTAGATTGGTAAAGTAGGACTCAAGAAGAGGAATCAGTGGTGTTATCACAAACTACAACTCCCTGTGTGCTGGACTAATGGCAGCCCTCTACTCTGGTTTTGTGTGGATATGTGTCCTCTGAGTGTGGGCCAGCTCACTCCTCCATGTGAATGTATGCATGCATGTACACTACCCATCAGATGGGTCAAAGGCAGAAGAAACGTCTCCTCCCTCAAGGATTACAATAAAGACTCAACTTAACTTACACAACCTTTCTCTGTTCCACATAACTATGTGGCACAGGTTGAAAGGATCTCCCTTGTTTCCAGACATTTCTACAGTTTCCAAAGTGAGCTTTGTGATGGAGTGAACATCACTAGGGTTGTGGGTGTGCTCTGACTGCCAACCCTGACAAGCCTGGCTCTTTGGCGTTGCGGTCAGAGCCCCTGTTTGGTACCCCGGAGACCCGGGTTCGAAGCCGGGTGGGGTGAATTCTCCTCCCCTTCGCTACAAGCTTGTTTATAAATGAGTGCAAATGAGACCCTAATGGAAGGGCTGAAAGAAATTCATAACACATTGCAGCATTAGTGGAGTCTTGTAAATTGGTTCACTACTGCAGATTAAATCATTAAATGACAAATGAGCATAACCTTTTACATGACTGTCCTGGGAATGCCAGTGCTTTCGTTCACAACACAGCAATATTGGATTTTTTCAGGATATGTTACAGGGTCTAAAGAGAGGGAAAACTGTGGTACAGATTTTCCAACATCTCGATCGCTACTACCAATTAAACGTGCACTTTAATTAAATGCTGAAATACTATTTGAACATGTCAGGAACAAACTAAGAGTGAAAATGATCTTACTAACTTACTTACTGAAAATAACTTACTTAGTGCAGCACCAACCTCCTGACTGAGCACAGGAGGACTGAAACGCCCCAAGTTGTTCCTGTATAATTCAACACATGAAATGGAATTCAGAGTTTTGCAAAATGTAGGCTGTTCAGGTGGTAAAACTATCAGCCCTAAGATTCACACAGCTCCCTTTCCCAGTATTTAATGTCATCTCATCACAAATAAAAACAAGCTAAGGATTCAGGAGGAGGCTAGAACCGAGACTGTGGAAGGCCAATACTTCAACTGATACAGCCAACTGTCTGTACAAGCAAGACTATGCCTATATTTATATAACTGCAACTAACTGTGTATAACAAATCACAGCTCATTTTCACACATTTGAAAAACAGATTGAGGGTCTACTAGCCTCTTTAAGAGCACATAATTAATCAATATCCTTCCACAATGACGCACTGGATGTTGTTTTGGTGTGTTTGCATACCAGCAGTTACAAACTAATTTCTGCAACTTTTGAGAGAAACCGGAGAGGGGATGCGATGATGTTCTTGAAGAGAAACACACATAAGCACCACTAATGCACCATTAATGTTTTCAAATGACCAAACCACATTTACTTGCCATATTGTGGTTGCTAATTTTAAGAATATGAATAGTTTACCCAAAATTTTGACCACTATGCATACTGTATGTCGTTGAGCCATCTTTACCAGCACACCACTTTTTGAGGTATAATCTATAATAATTGTAAGAGTATTCTTGAACCATGCCTAAAAATGACAACTAATTTTCTTTTTAATGACAGAGACATAAAATACAGCATATTAAAATACACTGTAGACTATATATGCGTACAGTATTTAACAATCCAAGTACATTCCCCAGCACACTGGGCACAATGTCACTGTATCTTCTCATAAGGGAGTTACAGCTTTCAGTGGAAATGGCTGCTTAACCTGATTTATTCAGAAGGCAAATTTACTGTAAGATTCTCGTTTACAGCCATCTGGCATAATGATACTCAGTGCAAGATGAATCACTCCAGTTTTAAATCAAGGAACACACAGTGCCTCACCAGAAACATTTTACATCTGTGAGCATATGCACTCAGATGGTTAAGAATGGTCCATCGCGTCCCTTTATTTGCTGATTGCCAATCCATCCCCTACGAGTCATTGGACATGCTCCAGGTGGCTTTGCTGCATAAGTCTGCTGTGTGTATAATTTCCTTTTTTGGCCATTTCGAGTCAGACAGAGAAGACAATGATTGTGGCTGTACACTCTCAGAAATATGGGGACAGTAGGGGTACAAATCTGTATCTTAAGGTACAATCAGTATTAATGTATCAAGAATATTTGGACCTTAAGGTACTGATGTGTACCTATTCAGCTCTGGAGAAGGTACAAACTAGTTGAAAAACAGTGGTTAAAAGGTACAATTATGTGCCTTTGAGGGTACTGCCGGTGTGACAAGCTTTGTACCCCTAAAAGTACAATTCTGTACCTTCTTTTCTGAGAGTGTAGTTGTGTTCAGCATTTTTGACTTCAATTAAATTTGACTTTAATCAAAGTTACTATAAGGGACGTTTCAGAACTGTTCATTGACCATCTTGTCATGAGAATGGACTGCATTGACCACATTTGGAAAATGTAGATGGGTCAATAAAGCAACCATTTGTGTGTGTTTTCACTGGAAAGACTGGAGGCAGAGATCAATACAAAGCGATAAAAAAAAACAAAAAAAACAAGAAAGTCAGAAATGCACACTGCAATGTGGAGGAGAAAGAGATGGAGAAAAGAGAGAAGAGATGGAGAAAAGAGAGAAGAGATGGAGAAAAGAGAGAAGAGATGGAGAAAAATGGTGAAAGACAGCATGAAAGTGGGATAGACTGATGGAAACAGAATGGAAAACTGGGAGAGCAGTGTGATCCCATGGGATCCTCTAAAGAGGTAAAGCATCCATTAACAGTGTGCGTCTAATATAATCTGTGTTCTCCCTCAATAATACTTTGTGTGTGACAACATCAAGTGAATGAATGCATGCTCGATTTAGTTGTGTCAGGAAGCATGAGGGTGAACGGATCACGAGATGCAATGTTTTGTTTTGCAAAAAAATGTAATTTTCCTTTCTCATAACCCCTCACCTCGCAAAATTATGCAGCAGCGATGAAAAACTCGGAGGAAAAGTGGAAGAGCTTCTCTACGGGATTTCCTGACACATGTATGATGTGCGGAGCGAGAAAAAGAACATGAATCAAGGAATGGGTGATTAGAATTGTATGACTAAAATGGTCCAATCAGAGTGGGATGGAACCTCTCTGTTCCAGGATAGATATTCCGACGGCGCTGCGGTGCCTCGGAGCCTCCCGGTAAAGTCATTTAACAGACACGTGAAAAGAGGTGGGCTTGCTAAATCCAGCAGGGTTCATCCCTCCATCAGTTACAAATGCAGCTTCTCCGCTCAGTCAAGCAGTAAAAAAAAAAGAGAGAGAGGCAAAAGCGTGAAAATCTGCATCGGTTTCTCGTCCAGTGTGATTTTTTATTCATGCAGGGCACACGTTCTCCTCTATTTTGGCTAATGAGTGAAAGAAGATAATCCTGGCAAGCTTTAATGTCTCTTGAGATTAATAGCTTGCTAAGACATTAGTAAGTCAGCGGGCTGGACGGGACGTGATCAGACTAAGCAGTATAAGGGACATGACAGTGCTAGGAACGGGTAGGGCCAGCCTTCGGGGAGCTTGTGACAGCCCAAGCGTTCAGTCAGTAAGCATCTTTGGTTAGCATTATTGCTATTAACTGATAAAAGTAGAACATTCAGTGCCCAGGAAAACTAATGCGTGAGGTTAATGACCAGTGATACAAATGACTTTAATTAGAAAGAAAAAAACATCCCCTCATTAATGAAGGGCCCAGGCTTTTGTCCGGGCTCTGTCAGTTTGCATATAAGCATACTTCTGTGTGTGTGTGTGTGTGTGTGTGTGTGTGTGTGTGTGTGTGTGTGTGTGTGTGTGTGTGTGTGTGTGTGTGTGTGCACATACCCTAATGCTATCTTTAAAGAAAAATTACAGTGTGCAGCTCTGCCATGTCAAATCCTTACAATCTTCCATGATTTATTAGTCTCCTTAAATGCTGAATGTTGGCACGGTGTCAGAATCAATGGAAAACATTTAATTCATACTGTTTTGTTGGTGCTTCCACATCTGTTTCCTATGCACTTTAAATGTGTAAACAATTCATCACCACATTGACTCAACATTTCAACACTATTTTTTAAAAGATGATGTTAGTGTACATGTTATATGTATGGGTATTACATTCTTGTCAGCAAGTTGATTTGGCAACCAAACAAATGTCATCTTTATTGACCTTAGACTGTTTAAAAAAGCATGTTTGGAAACATACCCATTTTTGCGTCGATGCAGTGTTTGACTGACTCTCATACAAATTCATGACGGCCTTTTCTACCTAATGAGAAGAACAATGGAGGCACTGATGCTGTAGGTGGCTGCTGCAAGAGGAGACAGGTCATTATGTTGCTCAGGTAATTTCCTAGAATAGCTAAATGATCCTCATCTTCCTGTGCATTTACTTTATATTAGGATGGTGTGCTAGTTAACATGGTGTGTTGTGTCTGTTGTTTTCTTTTGCTAACAAATAGGAGTTTTGTTGGTCCCTGTGAGGGAAAAATAAATTCAGTACAAAATAAGAAGCTTAGAGACGTTTTATATATTTAAAAAAACAAACAGCCTAATGGTTAAATGTAGTGATGGACAGCGGATGGATTGTCAGAACAGATAACTGTTCCACACGGATGAGCGGCAAGCTATTTCCAATATGGAAGACAAAACATGTTGCATTCAGAAAATTATTATTGATCTGCATGATACTTGCCTGGAAGTTGTTATTCGTGAAAAGTATAATACTACCCATGAATGCTGTGTTGCACAAATAATATTTTTTTATTAAAGCTCCGTTTTAGACAGACCTTGGTAACATATATTTCTGGTTCCCTACCTCTAACTCAGAGCACAAACAAACACAAACCTGGAAATAGCATCAACTTGAAAACACACACACAAATTCACTGCACCACCACCACCACCCACTAGCGTACTTCACCTTGAGGGCCCAACCTTGTGGGAAATTGTCTGATGGGAAATTAAATTACCCATCCACTCATAGTGTCACCCCCCCACCACACACACCTCTCCCTCACTCACAGGATATATGTACCTTGATGCTGGGCATGGACCAACACCAAGTTTTGAATGTATAATTGAATTTGCTGAGGGGTAAAAGAAAAGCCCTTGACAGGCTGGCACTGGGTGCCCATAGCACTGCAAAGGAAAGGTCCCTCAGACTAATGGGTGTTCAGCGGCGTTAGATGACAGCACTCGCTGAGTCTATGGAGTATCCCTAATGCCTCCATCCATTCTTATATCTAACAATAACATTTCCGAAAATGCCATAAACATTTTCTTACAGTCTTCCATTCCTAACGGCTTTAAGTGTGACAGTGTTAAAATCCATTAGAAAGAGATTAAAGGGGTAAGGATCAAGGGAATCAGAAAATGATCCTTTAATTTGATGAGGACATTAACAAGATGTATGCGACTTGATTTTCATTTTCATGCTCAGTATTTAATTCAATTGGAAAGGAGTGGCTGTCTACCCATGACCGCTTCATAGACCATGAAATCAGAAGGAAATGGAGGAGCTAAAGGTCCTGGGCTTTCAGGACTAGGCCAAACTAAATGCCCCGGGCTCGTTGCTCGATGCATATTATTATCAGTGATGTCATGGCAATATGTGGCTATAATTGCTGTGTTACATGGTACCTGAAACATTCTGAAAAAAAGTATATTTATAGTATATAAAAATACGCCACACAAGAGCCCGCATAAACAGGGCATTGCATCGTTGTGACATTGCATTATTGTGTCACGCAAGAGCCTGCATTAACGAGGCATTGTGTCATTACGTCATTTCGTTATTATGTTCGTCCACTCCGGCGCTACTGGACTGCAAGAAATGTTGACTTGTGTTATTCTCGCCAAACTGTAAAGCACTTTGAGCTGCATCTTGTATGAATTGTACTATACAAGATGATTATTATTATTATTATTATTATTATTATTATTATTATTATTATTATTATTATTATTATATAGTACTCTTTGTAGACCGTTTACTTGTTGCACATTGTGATGCCATGCCACGACTTGGCGTCACATCACGTGGATAACAAGGAAGCCCTGACCAATGGTTAAAAGTTTGCAAAAAGTATTGTTTTGTTTGAACTCAAAGGTTTTTTGTTTCCACTGCGTACATGCAATTAGATTCATATTATGTTAAATGTCAAATAATGATTAACATAATATGTATGCAACTGTTGCTGCATAAAGTGTTGTGAAGGCAACTAATTCTTTTGTTTTGCAATTTGTTTGCAAGCTGTTTGCAGACATTTACATGCATAATCATGCTGTGCAACAAAATATGCATGCACCTGTTGCAACGGCTGCTGGATAAAGTTAATCTAAATCTGCATACTCTCCACATCACCTTCACTGGCTGCCCTTCCGTACCTGGGTCAGATGGCTTAGGCTCATCACAACGTAATGCTGCCCAGTTACAGCAGGAAGAATGTCTTTGCAAGTTATTACAAGATGACAATACAACTTTGGTTTGCAAATGAATAAATTCATGCAAAAACTAATTGCGGTGCAGCATGTTAATGAGCTGGAACTGGTTGTGGTCTGAGCCCCTGTGTTGTTTTGGAGAAAGTGTATGAACACACCCACCCACCCACAACACCAGCCAAATGCTGGTAAAATACGAAAGTAGCTGATGAATTTTGTAAACAAAATAAGAATTTACTATCCAGTGGCTGGTAAAAGTTTACATTTTGCAAAGCTCATTTTCACCCCTGACAAACACAAACACACACACACACACACACACACACACACACACACACACACACACACACACACACACACACACACACATACACACACACTCACACTCACATCCTGTTGGTTGGTAATGGTGTCTATACAGATAGGTCTGGCATCATCTTCAAGCTCCGAAAATAAGTCCAGTTGCCTACAACTTAGCTCCTTTGACTACATGACCTGGATGAATGAAAATCTACACAGACATCTGGCATGTATTGTGCTCACAGCAACACCTTTCGTGTAGGAGCAGACTGCGCTGAATGAGATTGTGGAAGTATCGATATAAACAGTCCTGTCGTTCGTTGTGAGGTTCATTCAAAGTGTGCACAGTCCATCAAAATTCGACTCATTGAGGCAGCTCTGTGTGAGAGGGGGAGTGACCACAGGGGTAATAGCGGAAGAGGGCAATTAACGCTTGTTTAAACTAAATCTTGTGTATGTTTTGTCCGTACCACATCAAACTTTGCACTGCACTCACGCATGCCATCAGGAAGACACCTACCAAATCTGAGGTTGGTCAGATGAATGGTTTGGGAGTTATTTGTGTCAGTGAGACACACACAGATAGACATTCCTTGAATTTGTACATAGGTAGGGTATACACTACTCAAAATGTTAGGGATATTCGGCTTCCAGGGGAAATTTCAGCATGAACCTAAAATGCACTAGAACATTTTCTGATTGATTTAATGTGATCTTCTCTAAACTTTTGAATGTACATGTCCAACAGTTCAGTGTCTCAGGACTTTTTGCACATCTTGCTGTTCTATAACAAGGAGCTTAACGGCAAAATTCACAACACAAGGTGTTTGATCCATGAATCAACCAATACATTTCCCTCATCAATTACAATTGGTATTTTGACATCATGAGTCCAGGACTACACCTAAGTTGATGTCATACTATTGTGGAGTGCTTGTGTTTTCCACCTGCTGCCTGAAACAGGGGGTGATGTGTAAAAAAGATGGATGTAAAGAATCTATCGATCTTCCATGTCCAGTTTCAGGACTATAATACAAACTCCATTTAGAATGCACGAACTGGACAGAAAGCAGACTGTAAGAACAAATCACTGTATGCAAAGAAGCATAAATTCTTAGATGTGCAGACTGAAATTGTTTAACTGTATTTGAACTATTTCTGTACAATTCAGACAAGCAAATTACATAGAACATAGAACGTGTATTACAACTACTGAGCATTGGAAAAGCATTTTGTGAGCACAAGAAAACTATCCTTGTCAGACAACTTGGGCTCATTGTACAAATGTGCAATATTTTGTATGCACTGGACAAAATGTATGTAAAAACAAAACGAATGCATTATGTAAACAAGAAAATTAATTTTGCTCAACAGATTAATTTTGTGCAGTATATTAAACACATGCATTTTTGGAGGGAGGTGGGGACTTCACAGGCTTTAAACAACATTTAATTATCATGAATGATGTGATGATGACTGGGTTTCTGGCAAGGGAGCCTAATATAAAGGCCAAATCTCTCTATACATTAGCTGGCCAATATCATCCGATTAAAGATCACACCAACACTGAATACTGGCCAACCATTTAGACTTCAAAATGCCAACTAGCATGTGTTTACAGGTTTGTGTTTTAATAAAAGTAAAAACCTGTCTGAAAATACACATAATCAAGGTGCCAGTTTTATTCATACAATTCACATAATCCTACAATAAAAAGCCTGTCAGTTTGTGTTCAAACCACTGAAGAATTTTGGATTTCATCTCACCATGACAATGCGCAGTTACCATACACTAACATGACAATCATCAATTCATTTCAATCAAACTACTGCACATTTACTGCCCATACTTGTACATTATTGCCCATATTGGGTGCCTGTATGTATATTGTATATTGTTGTCCCTACTGTGCAATACAAGTACACATACTTGTTTAGTCTATTGTATTTATTGTATTGTATTACGTTCTGTGTTATGTGTACAGAGAGCTAACATCTGCCGGAGTCAAATTCCTTGTATATGTAAGTATAGTTGGCCAATAAAGCTGATTCTGATTATACTTGTAGCCATGCTTAATTCTCCTTGATTGAGACCGTTACATGCACATCATCAGTGTTATTGGCACAAAACTCTTCATATTGCACAGTCATGTAAGGGTCATGTTTATGTGAGGACAGATTTCATGAAGGTCTACGCTAGACCCTTGGCTAGACTCCAGACACTGGTATCAGGCCCAGTAGCACTGACAGCCTAGAGACTACAGTCCCCCACATAATTCCTTTAAAAGGTATTTTATGAGCACACACGACCACATCAACAGTGTTTTACTGCTGCTTGAGATGTTTATTGCTGATGGAAGACTGAGGGATTGCACTGATTGAAGAACTAAAGTGGAGAGTGAAGAATCCCCAACCTGTAGACCTGCTTCTGAGTTCAGTTTAGAGCACAGGGAGACTTATGGTTATGACAAATTGAAAACAAATTGAAAAACACCAAAACAAAAAAACTATTTATATTTGATTTGAGACACTAAGTATGTGATCTATTTAAACAAGGGATAGCAGGAAAACTCAGTTAAACTTTTCACTTTAGTTTTGTGTCTGTGTAATTAAAAACAAAATATACTTTCAAGACTCAGATAATGCAAGGTGCACTTTTCAAGTTGTCAAATTCTAACAGCAGCAAAGTCCAACATACAGTACAAAACGAGGCATAAAGCTCACGGTTCCAACAAAAAACTATATCCAGCCTTAGCACAGATAAAAACAAAACAGTTTTATCTTACCCAAAATTGTCCTCTTCTCCTGATAAATGTTTCCCCATAATCCGAATCCTGACAGACATGACAGACAGACAGACAATTAATCCAATTTGTAAAGTGTCAAGAAAGTTAAGGAATAATGAAAACATTAGGACTTGTGGAAGGCCCCAAAAGGACTCTTCCAGCTATTCTTTAGTCTCCTTAGGCATGACAAAATGGCTGCCACCACCTGCTCTTTTGCCTACAGGTAGGTCATACCCTTACTTCCTGTTTTCTAAGTATAGAGAGAGACATTCGAGAGAGACATTTCAATGGGGAGACTGCTAACTTCCAGTGAAGAAGCGTAACGCTTCAGTGCGGTCTTCAAGGATCTACAGGGCAGAAAAAAAGGTTCTTTTTTTGTATGGAACTCTATGGGGAAAAATGCTAAGCTACACTGAAGTAACTTCTATTTTGACACAAGTTACAAACTACCTACCTGACTACCTGTGTGATGACCGTCACCCTCTTTTCCATTAACGAAGCTTTCTGCTGATATTTTAAACTAAATAGTAAAATACATTGTATAAAACATAATATATAATTTCTTTCTGTCATCATAGAAAATAAATAGACTAAGTACAGATCATGTTGGCAATTCCTACAGAAGAATAACATGACTGCAAACATTTAGGTTTTAATGGTAACGGGGCAGATATGATTGGCTTGTAATGTTAACAAATTAGCTGTTATAATATACACATAAACACACATGAAATATTATTTCAGTCAATAGGAAAACTGCTAAGACTGCTATCTTTACTGTAGGAAGAAAATCGTACATAAATTAAGCAGCATTTGACAAGATGATTCACACACACACAAAATACTCTTCTAGTTTTATTTCTAATTACAGTGAGGATGCTCTGGAAATTTACATAGATCACCATGTGCCAGTCGGTCTGTGGAGATGACACAAGATGGCATGTTAAAGTAATAAGAACTGACAAGGACATGTGACAAGATTTATTTTGGATTGTAAGATGTAGTCAATATGATACCTTCCTTGTGTGTTTATGCATTATTTACATGTGTGTTTATGATACAGCTGTAAGAATCTTTGGGTATTATGTAAATGAACATCACAGCATAAGTCACACATTGCTTTAAAACATCCCTCCCCTGCCTTTTTTACAACTTAGTACAGTCAGGAATGACTAAAAACACTATTGATATGGAACAAAAGAAATGTCTGTCAACACATAAAGCTCTCCCACTCTACTCATATCGATGCATATGACTCAATGCAAGAAGGAGGCAGAGGGTCTCTGTTGTGTAGGACTAAAGGAAGGGAAGGTACTGAATATGCAGACACCAAAATATTCCAATGTGTATCCATATTTTTGTACTGCAAAACATGTTTGGTTTTTATCAACAGTGTTACGTAATATAATTATATGTTACATAATACTGCCCTACACAGCCAGATGCACTAACTACATATTTTGTCAAAAGACTAAACCTCTTGCTTCTTTCTATTAAGAAAGTACATAAAAGCATCACCACTTTTACACCTACAACATTTTTGAGTGGGCAGTATGACAACTTTGAAGGCATTTTCTTTCAGTATCAGTGTTCGCATAGTTACTGCACTTTGGCTTTGTGGGGCAGAATAGTGTTGCTGAACTAAGTGGATTTTTCTGTGTGGCAAGAGCATAAGAGCACTGGACAGGCTGTGTGTGTAGCTGTTTAGTCACATGCCTCTCCCCAAAACTGTATTTTGGATGATAACGAACTTAAAACATATATATATATTGCTGCAGTATATCGACCTTGATTTTCATATCATTCACCATATAATGCTGCTAAACTAAGTGTCCTTTTTGTGGTGGTATAACAGCACTGTATGTGCAAACATTGTTAGTTTTTTTGTCAATAGTGTGGCAAATGGTAATGCACTTAAGACATGTAGTTATATACCGAAGTAAAGAATACATTTACTCAAGTACTGTATTAATATACAGTTTTCAAGTATCTGTACTTTACTTCAGTATTTTTGACATTTGACAAAATTTTGACAACTTGTGACTTTCACTTCACTACATTTTCAGTACAAATGTTGTACTTTTTACTCCACTACATTTGAAATGTGAGCATAAACTTGTTACCTTGATGAGAGGTGCATGTGCTTAACTCCTAACTAAGGTTTTAAATTCACACTATCCCTATTTCTTCTCCACTTCCAACACACACACATACATACATACACTGAAGTAAACATTTTGCATAGCAACTTCCACTTGTAGTGGAGTAACATTTGACAAGGAGTATGTATACTTTGACTCAAGTGAAGGAATTGTGTACTTCGTCCGCTCTGACTGCAACGTTCAAGAGCCAGGCTCCTTGGGATGGCAGTCAGAGCACACCCACAACTCTAGTGATGGTGTCTCCATCACAGTCTGTATCTGCCCTGCTAAGGCCATTATTGGTGCTGACATGTGAAGGTTGGCATCAGAGGCATCAGGAGTCTGCTTGTGAAAATGGATAGACAGGAGCGTCAACGCAGCCTATCCATCTTAATTTTAATCTTAAACCTGATTCATCTGCAGCCTGGGGGGACACCCTGACCTCCCTGCTAAAAGTGTGTTTAAAACAGACAAACTGCTCATTAACATTCTTCACTCTCAGTCTCTGCTGTGGCGTCAGTGTGGCAATCACAGACTAGCTTCAGAGTATGAGTTATTTTACTTTGAGGTTTTTTTTTGGTCATACCTTACTTGGTGGCCCTGATAGATGGTTCTGTAGACTGTCTTTAGATGCTGAGACAATTAAGAAACCATCTGTTGAAACTCTGTATATTTTTTAGGTTAGGGTTAGGGGTTGGGTTAAGTCCAAATGAACAAAATGAAAATGAATTTTAACAAACCATTTGTAATGTCTTTGTGGGTGGGCTATCACATGAAGGCTTACCATGTTTTCTCATGCCTTAATGTGAAGGGTTTTGACTGCAAACAGGGGTGAGACTATTGTCACTAATGACATCTGCCTGTCATATCCCACTTGAAAGTTTTTTTTTCTATACATGTTTTTATTTCATCTTATAATGTATAATTCATGTTATTTTAAAGAGATACTGAGCAACTTTGAGTGCTTTATCTGAACAGAGCTCCACATACTGTAGTGTCTCCAAGTAAATGGACACTACTGTTTTTTTTTACCTTTCCCCTTCTCCATGTGTTTTTAACTCAACTGATCAGAGTAACTGGCACATTAAAAGTAGTCATGTCCACTGAAGTAAGTTAACGAACTTCTTCCGAATTTAACATGATCCTGCTTCTCATGACATTCGAGACTTTGTGGGTCTGAGGGTACCGGAACGGACACCCAGATATTGCAAGCATGGTATTCTGTCCGCAGACAGCGGGTGCGGTCGAGAAAGTCTCCATTCGCCTGGTAATGACTCATTTAAGCATCTACCGACTTGTGAAGATGATTAATTAACTTGAAAAGTTGCATAATGCTGCTTTAAGGGCACTGGCTCCCTGTGTGACGAGTTAATTATTAAAGGCTCCTTATTAGAGTGAAAACCTTTGTTCTGTGCAAACACATAGATGGCTTCACTTTCTGAGTAGCATTAAAGTCATTATTAGAGGACTTAATGACCCGAGAGATTCACAGTATTCGTCTAACCACAGAATATGATTACTCTTAAGTTTTCTGCAGCTGCCCAACTATCACTTCAATGTTGCTGTGGGGAGCATTTCTATATGAAGTCTTTTGGAAGAAGGTCCTTTTTGGTACAGTACTCACAGTAGTAAAACTGAGTGGAAGTGAACAGCACTGGACAGGACAGCCTCCAAAGATATACATAAGTTAACCGACTGTAATGTTCACATGTTTAATGAGTGTACCTCAGGCGATAATTCCTTGGCACGGGGAAGACATTCTACACCTACGTTTATGAGAGAAGAGTGAAGAGGAAATGTAGTGCTTTGTTTATAAGTTCAGTAACTGAGTAGTTTTAAAGTCATTCCCTATGTAATTTATTTATCTCAAGTTTTTTACAAACGGCATATCTTCAACAAAAAGTGGTGGTGAACCAGGAAGAACGAGGCTTTCCCTGTGACCTCCCCATTGAGGGATATTCCGTCTAGAATCCCAGACTGATCAAAATGCGCTCGGTCTCTTTTTAATTACGTGAGATTAAAGAGAAAACAATTAATTGACAAGCGCTGTTTGGCTCTTCAACTCTCTCTATACTGGGCAGAGATCTAAATGACTAATTATAAAGAGCAGGCCTACTCCGTGAGGAAATGCCAGATAATTGAATCATTAAGCAAATGTATCGCCTTTTGTGTTTTCTGCTCAATCAAACAAAATAAAAACAAATGTTTTAAAAGCAAAAAATTATTGCACTTCACATCTATGTTATTTACCACCGCTTCAGTGTCAACACTGACAGTGACTGACAGTGACAGTGACTTCTCAGACAGGTACTGACTGGAGTCGGACCCTTTCTCCCACGTTGGCGGTTGTCGTGGCTTGACCTGCTTTGGCCTGTTTGATCATTCTCAGGTGGTGTGCGAGCGTGACCGCTCCCCCTGGAGCCCCTGGGCTCGGAGGCTGCTGGGCCTGCAGGATAAGACGCTTGGATGAAGACTGGGCTACCAGGAGGAGAGGATACAAAAGGCTACAACAACAGCCTCCAGACACAGCCATCGCTCCTCCCTTGAAGCCCCCAATGTGTGTGTGTATGTGTGTATATGTGTGTGTGTGTGTGTGCGTGTGTGTGTGTGTGTGTGCGTGTGTGTGTGGGTGTGCGTGTGTGTGTGTGTGTGTGTGTGTGTGTGTGCATGTACGCACACGTTAGGGAGCTTCACCATGTTCGTATGTGCATGTATGTGTGTGCCTAGAATATGTGCGTGTGTGTGTATGTGTGCGTGCGTGTCTGCGTGTGTGTGTGTCTGTGTGTGTGTGTATGTGCGCGCACTGTAGGGAGTTTCACCATGTGGGTGTGTGTGTGTGTGTTTGTGTATTTGCATCCGTATTTGCATGTGTGTTTGTGTATTTGCCTCCGTGTGTGTACCTCCACTGTGTGTGCGTGTGTGTGTGTGTGTGTGTGTGCGTGTGTGTGTCTGTGTTTGTGTGTGTATGTGCGCACACTGTAGGGAGCTTCATCTTGTGGGTGTGTGCGTCCGTGTGTGTACCTCCAATGTGTGTGTGTGTGTGTGTGTGTGTGTGTGTGTGTGTGTGTGCGTGCAGTGAGCTCAACCAGCACTGCGCCACCATTATCTATCAGACATGCACACAGCTCTTTGGCTGCTAATCCGCCTCCTTGGCACAGCTGCTTCAGGGGGGAGGCTCTCACAGTGCCTGCAGTCCCACGCAGCTGAGAACCTCATCACCTGCACATAACCATCCCTTATCAAACTGACACACACAACATATACACGCACACACATACACACACACACACACGTATATGCCCCCCTCCCCGCCCCCCCCCCACACACACACACACAAACACATACAGACACACATATGCCCCCCCCATCAACCACCACAGACACAGACAACATGTCACATGCACACATACACACACACACGCACTCATATATGCCCCTCCCCCACACACACACACACTCATATATACCCCCCCCCCCCCCCCCCCCACAAACACATATGCCCCTTCCCCCCCCATCAACCGCCACAGACACACACAACATATCACATGCACACATACACACACACATGCACTCATATATGCCCCTCCCCCACACACACACACACACACACACACATACAGACACACATATGCCCTCCCCATCAACCACCACAGACACACACACACATACACGTGTGCACACCACACACACACACACACACACAAACCCAGACACACACAACGTACACATACACCTACCCACATATATGCCCCTACCCCTCCCACACACATATGCTGTCCCCTTATCAACCACAACAGACACCCACCCACACACACACACCAAGACACATTCTCACGTGCTCAAACACACGCGCATGTTCAATCACGCAGGCATATACACCCACACACACTCAAACCCAGACACACACAACATACACACACCTACACACATATATCCCCCCCCCCACACACACACACATACAGAGACACATATGCTGCCCCCTTATCAACCACCACAGACACCCACACACACACAGACACACACACACACACACACCAAGACACATTCTCACATGCTCAAACACATGTGTATGTTCAATCACGCAGGCATATACACCCACACACACTCAAACCCAGACACACACAACATACACACACCTACACACATATACCCCCCCACACACACACACACACACATACAGACACACATATACTGCCCCCTTATCAACCACCACAGACACCCACACACACACACAAACCGAGACACAAGGTACACACACACCAACACACATATATATGCCCCCCCCCCCCCCACACACACACACATATGCTGCCCCCTTTTCAACCACAACAGACACCCCCACGCACACACACCAAGACACATTCTCACGTGCCCAAACACACGCACATGTTCAATCACGCAGCCATATACACCAGCTCCTGGGATGGTGGCAGTGAGAAGCAGGCTGGGCCGGAGCCTCTGGGAGTCTCAGATATGTATATTTAGACGGGTTATAAATGCAGCTCTCCAGTAGAGAGGCCATGGGGTGGTTGAAAGGTGGCTGCATTCACACTGGGAGCTTTTTACACGTTCCGCACTACAAACCCCGATGGCTCCGACTCTTTCCCTCGGAAAACCAGCAACACCCTGACACACACACCCACACACACACATATACACACATACAAAAAAACTCACACACACACACCCACACACACACACACATACACACACACACACACACACACACACAAACACTTACACATGTATACACACACACACACACACACAGGCACGCACAAACACACACAAACACCCACACACACACACATGCTCACACACACACCCACACACACCCACCCACACACACACACACACACGCACACAAACACACACACATACACACTACAGCACACACACACAAACACACACACACACACACCACAGCACACACACATCCACACAGACACACACACACACACACACACACACTTCCTTTTATAAGAGCCCAGAGAGGCTTTCTGAGTCATTTAACCATTCCCCTGGAGGCTGCTGTTTCGCCTCCTTTCCCACTAAGACAAGACCAACACATAACAAGCTACAACGCTAAGCATTGCTCTTTTGCTTTTAGTGACTCCCATGACTAGGTGTGAAGGTGTAGTTTTTTTTACACATAATTAAAGTACCGTGATCCACCCACCAATGTGAAAGTGTAAAGAGAAAGTAATTCCCTTTAGTCAATGTGATCACCCAGCACACCACAGTGCACACAGTGAAGTTTAACCTCTGCGTTTAATCATAAATATGAGCTGGGGGCAGCCATGACCAGCACCCGGGGAGCAGTGTGTGGAGACGGTGCCATGCTCAAGGCACCTCAATCATGGGGGAAGATGGAGAAATTACTGGTCCTTCACTCCCCCCACTCACTTGTTGATGTGGGGAAATGAACCTGTGACCCTTTAGCTGCAAGGCCCACACCTTAACTTCTAGCCTGTGATTGTCTGTACATGGGTTCATACTTTTTTTCCCTCTCCCTCAAAGACAAGACCAAACCATAATAATGAGCAAAAGCAATGGTCTTTTACTTTTAACACCTCTTATGACCAGTAAAATTCAATCCCATTTGTCATTACCTGGCACATCACAGCACACACAACAAAATTCACCTCTGCATTTAACCCATCACACACGTGAGCAGGGGGCAGCCATAACAATGGCACCCAGGAAGCAGTGTGTGGGCATGGTACCACGACAATGACACCCAGGAAGCAGTGTGTGGGCATGGTACCATGCTCAGGGTACCTCAGTGGCACTACTGGCGACCCACAATTTAAACCTGCAATCCTGTGGTCACAGGTCCGATACCTTAAGTGCTAGGCCACCACTACCCCAAGTTGTGTAGCTCTGTTATTTTCCATGTATAACTAAAGTATCATGATTCATTGTCCACCAATGTGGAGCCAATACCCATATGCTCTTACCAAGAGTGCATGGAGTGCAATCCCTTAAGAAATCCCAGAATCAAAACCTTGAGAAGAAGCAATAACTTAGAAAAACAGATAAGCTAGGATGTAACAGAGAAGATAATAAAAAAGACACGCAACAGCAGTATTACTCTTGGCGAAAGCTGAAGGGTGCAGGTGAATCCAGGCTATCTCATGTGGCGAGTCGTCTTTGTATCACATTACATTTGTCAGTGGAATACAGGAGGCAGTGATGATAAACACTTAAAAGACAATTTCATATCCATAAGTAGGTTAGCTCAGCACCTCTGTTTGTTTGACTGCAGTGCAGGCTTTCTTCCGTATCTCTCTGAGCATGGCTCAACGTCTGAGTATGGGGAACGGCTGAAAAGGAGAGATATGCCATAAAAAACACATGCGTTCTGTCACACACAAGAGCATACACGCACAAACATTCACAAACGCACACACACTCACACACACACACACAGTCACACGCTCACACTCACACACACTCACACTCACTCACACTCACACACACACTCACAGACACATACACACACACACACACACACACACACACACACACACATAAGACACACACACACACAGTCACACACACACACACTGAGAAGAATTTTTGTGAAGTTCATTCCTCATGCAGCGTTCGTCTCTTGTTAAAAATGTATGTACGTGCTTATACATATATTTTTGAGCCCATTCGGTTTTCTGTGAGAGGGAAACAACACTTACAGTAAGTGCAATAAACAAGTCGTTTCCTCATATAGATTTCAGTTCCATGATGTGTACATGATGCATAGTCTTTGCAAGAGTGTGTCTTCAAAAAAAAAAACTTAAGGATCCTTAAGGAACTTAAGGATTGAGGAGTTAAAAAATAGTTTCATGTCTGCTTTTAAATGAGGATGCTACCCAAAACAGATGCACAGTAGACAGAGAGCTGCGTTAGTCCACCCCCCAACTCTACACACACATGCACATACACACACACAGACACACACACACACACACACACACACACCGGTTCTTCCTGGTCTCCTACTGTGAATCTGCTCATGCTGAGTCTATATTGCCTCTGCTTCAGTTTGATCTCACAGTCGTCTTGGGTCCTGGTTGCTAAGAACCTAATTCTTGCATATAAATTCTCCTGGGTTTAATTCCTGATAATTCCCTGCATGTAGCGTAAGCCTTTGTTCTATTTTAGATGCTATTTTGTTACTATCTGTGAAAATGAAAATAAGTATTTATTAGGTATGTGCATGTCCTGTAAGTGTGCTATTAGGACCTGCTAAAGCATGAAGCTTTCCGCTGCTGATTATGATGGCCTACATCCATAAATGTTACGTGGACATGAATTGTCTATGTAGGCCATTATACACTAGACCAGTCCTGCCACATTCCAAATGGTTCACTCCAAACAACCAACCCTAATTGTATATCATGAACCAGTCCTGCCACATACGAAATGGTTCACTCTAAACAACCAGCCCTAAACGTATATCATGAACCAGTCCTGCCACTATCCAAATGGTTCACTCCAAACAACCAAGCCTAAACATACATCATGAAGCGCCGATGCCTTAAGACAGCCCACGTCATTAGTAGCCCACTTGCAGGCGTCCAGTGCACACAGAGTCATTCCTGTGAGGCGTGCAATAAAGAATGGGCTGTCATCATTATGCGTCTGTCCCATGAATTCCACATCATTAGACTGATCCTGTGCTGTGCGAAGACAGGCCTGGGGGTTGGTGGGTGGTGGGGGGTTGTGGTGGGGTGGGCGGGGGGGGGTATTCATTTGTGTCCCTAATGTTCTGTGCCAAACGGGATTGAAGTCATTTCAGCCCAAACAAAATTGGATCGCACAGCTCATCAAAGACCGGCTGCACTTAGGCCCCGCAGGTGTGGCCGCTGCGTCGTTGTGAAAGCCCCCGTCGTTCGCCGAACAAATGAATCGGAAACCGACGTTACAGGACAAGAGATACACTCTTGAAATGAAAACGACTTCCCTTCTCCTTTGCCCCATCCTTTCCTCATCCACCCCCCAAACCATTTCTTGCTTATGTGAAGCACCCCCTTTCTTCACCCCCCCATCTCCTGCTCATGTGAAGCAAATGTCAGCTCCCTGGGTGATAAATAGCCGACTCCTTGCTTCTTGCTGTAGTGGGGTTGCTTGTTTGCTATCTTCCAGCCCGCTGGTCTCGCGGTCGAACCAGCGAGACTCGCACTCGGCCCCGTGCTCTTCCGCTAAGGTGACATCTCGTCACATGGAATGAACTTCAACCAAAGGAGCCCAATGGAGCGCTGAATCAGAACCGAGAGGCTATTATCTGCCCTGTCAGTGTGTCCTGTCTTTGTACTTTCATCTCACGTTGCCGCTGCCCTGCTCTGGGGCCATTCTCGCCCGCCGTTTGGTATGAGCTCTGACATCAGAAACGATGCTATCCGACAGCACTGTCCACTCGACACACCCTCCATTTTTAGCAATGATCTTCGCACTGAAAGGTCTAGGCCTCGCAGCTAAACTGTTGCCTCAAGAAAGACCCATTTCTAATTTTCAGGCTTTAAAACATTTTATTTGTATTCCTTCAACTGAAATAAGATTATTGCAGGCACAGGCAGGCTATTTGTGTATAGCTTGGTTTGCATCAGCTTTCAGTTCACTTTTCATTAATGCTTCAGTAGTGTGTGAGTGTGTAGATGAATGGGTGTTTGTGTGTGTGTGTGTGTGTGTTTGTGTGTGTGCCTGAGCATTCAGATGGAATAAGATAAGATCTATAAATGCATTAGATCATATGACAAAAACAATAAAATGATTTTTTGCAGTCACATGGCTATCAAAACCCTGTCCAATTATTTCACCTGGATGAAAGGAGACGGTTTAATGACCTACACACTTTCTTGCTTTGTCATTCCTATTTCGCATACCCTCCTCAGGAGAATGTATCAGAAGTCTGATTTTTTATCTGATACATACTTTTATAAGCTATTTCATTTACAGTACCGTTTCTGGCCTTGCCTATACCATAAAATGAAATTACACCTGAACAAAATACTTTAAAACCTGATGAAACATTATGCAGTTATATGTTGACTTTTAAAATGTCACTTTTTTTGTCACACTGCTTGTCTATTATGCATTCAAACAAGATTGGCATTAAGGTGATTCGGAGTAATGTGCTTCAAAATATAGCCTCATCACCTAGCGCCTTTCTTTCTGCATATACTCTGTGCCTGATAAAGCAATTTTCTAGCTTATTACTTAAAGGTCATGGCTAATGTTGCTGCGTCTTCTCATGACGCACTCATTGGCAATCTGCAGAGAAGGTCTGGCTTTTCAGACTTCTCAAAGGTAACTTTTCTAAATGTGATAGGAAAGGTCGGCAGATGCACCACTCTACCTTAGGAATTAATTTGCACATCCCCAGAAAGCAAAGTACAGAAATGTACTTTTAGGGGTACAAAGGCTTGTCACACCAGCAGTACCAAAGGCACATAACTGTACCTTTTAACCACTGTTTTACAACTAGTTTGTACCTTCTCCAGAGCTGAACAGATACACATCAGTATACCTTAAGTCCAAATATTAGCCTTTTGGGGTACATTAATACTAACTGTACCTTGAGATACAGAGTTTACCCCTACTGTCCCCATATTCTTGAGAGTGCAAGCAGTGTGGTGTGTGTATGGCCATAGTGCACCCCAGCTAGGCTATAGTAGGGATGACTGACTTTTATTTCAGTTCCTATCAACAGGTGTTTATCTTTTTAGGTCCATGCTGCCTTTTGTTTTAGGAATGTAATAATGTTGTATCCGTTAAATTATGTATGCTTGCATTGTCCTTTTGCTTATTCATTGCAGCATGTTGCCTGTCTGCCCAAGAGCCTTCATTTCTAGAGTTGTCACTCAATGCCAATTTGTCATAATCACATAATGGCGAGCTATAGCTGATTGGCCATTTTCTGATCTAAGGCAAGCTGATGTGACACACTAAGATCTCTATCCTTATCACATAAAGCCATCAATTTAGCTTGATACAGTCAACAAAAGTCACTTACTTACACGTTATAAAGTGGCCTACATGTGGAGAACGTTTTGGTTTATGCCATCTGTATTCAGCATGCAATTACAGGTGTTGTAAATGCACACAACACATAGATTTTGATGTGTCAGTGCTAGTATCTATTATATTCCTCGAAATTCCGAAAAGGTGTCCACCACTGATGGCCAATCCTCCCTCTGTCGTTCTATTTTTGTGCTGTTCACAAGAACAATTAATTATCTGACTCATGACGTCATACACACATTTGACGTTAACGTGGGGATTTGTAGTTAAACTGCACAAACGCAACAAATTAATAGTCAGATTAAAAAAAAATCAAAGACTAATAGAAATCAAACTATTTCTTAAACTGGCTGTCATTTATTGTAGATGTATTGAGTTATTGAGACTTTGAACAAGAGAAAACCTCGCACAAATAAGAAATCCCTTATCACCATTAGTCATAATTCAGACAAGTAAATTAACAGTATTCTGTACTTAACAGCACAATGATACAACTGTATAAGTTGTTTTACGATGTAACAGAATGAACAACTAACCACATGAAATCAATTTTTCCCACATAAGTTTTGTGGGAGCAGAATGAATTTACAGCCAAAGTATTAATCGCTGCGTCGCACCGTCGCAGATCTGGCAGGTCTTAAAGCTTCTCCTCTCTCCGTAGTGCGCCCACGAGTGGCGCAATATTGGAGCAGCCAATCTGCCTTTATGTGTCATGCAAACTTTGAACCGCATATTTACATGCCTCTGTGAAGGTTCAGAGGCATTAACGCGAGCTGATTAACAATGCCCCTTGCCGCGAACAGAAATTATGGGACAGGTCAACACCACTTGGTGGTGAGAGCACACGAACGCTGATCGGACTTCGCCATCTCAACAGATGAACTGATGAAAAAAACATGTTTGCCACTGGAAAACCACGAAAAACAAGAAGAGACGCTCATTCAACAAAACCGTAATTCTCTTGGACAGCAGACGCAATGTTTCTTAAATTAGCTACAAACGGAAAACTTGAATATCGTTCATAACAAAGAAGGCAGATTAAACTCCGCTGTTGGTAAAGGTACATCCTGTTTGGTCACCAGCGAGCATTATCCGTGTAAGTATGAATTTGGAGATAACAGGATTTACATTCTATCTGATATTTGATGTGTGACTTGTTTCTAAAAATGCCTACTTGTTCGAGCCACCGACATGTTTGTCTACAGACGAAGTTGTTTGCTTTGTTGTTTTGAGAATAATACGAATCTAAAAATCAATATATTAGATCAGTCTCATAGATATGCGTAGGCGAGACATAGCCCATAAGGCGCGGAAAGATCTGTCCACGTCGCCCGCTGCAACGGCATTTTAGCAATGACGAAACGAAAAGTCTCAATCAATGAGTACGTGGAGTGCCAAGTGAAGAATATACGGTTGTTTTCTTATCCTCCCCACGGCTGGGGAAACACATGGAGAGCAAACAGGCGCGCGGAACATTAGGACGATCAGGAGGACCGAGGTAAGGAGGAGGTGGTTTCCATTTTTACGCACTTAAGATAAATTAGTTATTGGCAGCGCGGTCTGTAAGAATGTGTCTTTTGCCATTAATGTAATCAACATTCTTACAGTTCTGACTAAAAGTGCATGTTTTGTGGAAACATATGTGTCCTTGCCTACCTTCGTACCTTAACTTGAACAGTGGGGTCATGGCAAGGCGATAGAAGCTCGCCCCGGAGCCTGTGTGGCGCGAGGTCACAAGACTATCGTGGGCGAGTGAGGGCTAGTGGAATATCTCCCAAACACTTATTCTGCTCTTGTGCTTAATTGTCTCTCGTGTTAAAAGCCATTACTTCACTATATCAGTTTGAGGAAAGATACATGGCAGATACATGTAACCTTGGGAAACACGAGCAATTCCTTTGATGAGGAAGCTATCAGGTGCATTGCGATGGAGTGGGTTTCATTAGGGCGCCCAGATTTATATCTCTCTATTTATCAAAGGGTTCTCAAAGATTTAGAATCAAAGAAGAAGAAGCGTCCAGGCTTCTGGGGCTCCGCGCTTTGCACTCGCAGACATCTCTCTGAGCTCTTTCGCCCGTATAAAATATATGAGGAGCACAATTAAGGTCTGGTCACACGTAAGGAATTTAACTGTGATGTGGACGGTGCTGTCAAAATAGTCCTAATCCCGTTGTTACTGCTTCGACCGATGCCATTTATGTTTGGCAAAGTCACATTTTGCGTGTTTGCACATTACAATCGGTCGCAATAAAACAGCACAGGAACTCGTATTTCTGTCATGGGGTAATGTGGCAGTGTGACACTGAATGGCACCTTATAGCATTATTTACAGGGTGCTTTAATCAGTCAACCCAGCAGTAAGCAAGACTTTCATTGCTTCATTTGGCACAGATGTTTAACAATGTCAGCTAGAATAAAAGGGCAATAAAGATCATCATCATTAAATTTCATGAGACTTTTCCGGTTGGCTTTTATCTCATAAAACACATTAAAATATTCAGCTGTCTTGGGCTGACATTGTTTTCCGAAGTGTAGGAAAGGTCCTAGTCGTTGTGGTGTAATCATTGAGTGTACACGGCATAAAATATGGTACAAGAGGAGGGCTTGTGGTACACTTCCATCTTCCAAAGGAGATGATTGATTTAGGGTTCAGTGTAATAAGTCAGTGTAAAAACACCTAATCTCTCAACTTGTTCTACATATTCAATATGATGATTATGCTTCTGCTACGCTTTCCCCTCAACCGCCATTGCATAAATATTGTGTGTGCTGTCTGCTGTAAACAGACAGAAATGCTTTCCTCGGAAAGCATCCACAAGATATAGAAAAAAAAAAAACATTTGCTGGCGTAAGAAAAAGCTTTTTTTTAGACCCTTGGAGACCATGCTATACAGTGTTTCGAATAAACTGTTTTCACTGAATAGAACATTTTCAGTGAATGTGAGGGAAAAGATTGACAGCATTCAGTCACCACGCTAGCTTTGTTTTTTTTTTTCCACTGATAACCAAGCCGCAGGCAACCAATGGACCAGGAATTAATCAGTAAACATAACATCCTGAATGGTAAAAGTGCGCTGATAGATAAGGGCCATTTGTATTCTGCAGCAGCTGTGGCTGGCCTTGGTTGCTCACATAATAATGCCTCTGTCCAGCAGACTAGCTTTAACTACTGTCTCTCCCCTCCTCAGGGTCAGGAGTCAGTGTGTTGATTGGCAACTGACTGACGCAGGAAAACGGTCCACGCTTACTCTTCTCTAACAGGGGTTATTCTACCGTGGTGTTAGGAGCCCTGTTTTTGACACTCGAAGAGCAGGAAGAGGTTTTGCCCTCCCTTTGTAAACGTAGCCAGACCCTTCACCTCACCTTTCAATCCATATGGCCTCACAACAGTAGGGGGTCTAACTGACTAACACTTCACTCTGAAATAGACTCAGACTGTCTTCTCGTTTTTTCCCCCAAGTGTTGTCCTCTCTTCATCTCAAATATTGGGACAATAATGGAGTAATCTAACCTCTTCACATACATCTGTGCTTCTTGGAAAGTCTCTGTTCTCAAAAGTACTCTTCCTAGGTGCACAAGTATTTGGTGTTTTCTCTAAACAGACATTTCATCAGAGCCTATATTAAAACAGCGATTTCCTGACAAAATTTTCTTTAAGCAGGGTTTTGTTTTTATCATTAATGCCTATGACCTTGAATGACAACAAATTATTAATATTGTGCTAGAGTTCTGTGAGCTGGAAGGAACTAGAAATCTAAACTAGAAAAGCACTCAGAGAGCGCAGACCTCCGCCAGGGCAGCTCAGATCACCACCAAAATCGAATCACTTTTAAGTTAGCCCTACCCTGAAAATTTCATCAAAGTCCATTCATCACTTTATGAGTTATGTTGATAACTAACAAACAAACTCACATGCAAATGCTGATGATTACATAACCTCTGCTGGCGGAGGTAAAAAAAAAGGATTTTTTTTTTATGGACTATTTGTGTACAGATACAGTTGAGACAACGAGAGAGATTCTTTGCTTTCCACTTGCCTTTCTATGATAAGCCCAGCAGAGAACATGAGGAACCACTCACTGATTCACACCAAATAAACCAAAAACACAGAAGAGGTGAGATAATAGTCGCGCCCAGGGAGAATAAAAAAATGATTATAGAGCAGGAGCATTGGGGAGGAGAGGAAAGCAAGGTTGTGTGAGTGCTAATCAATTTGGGCCACTTGTTATTTGTGTAAGAGTAGGGAGTGAGGAGCACACACTGAACATGAAAGAAACCTGTGTGTGTGTGTGTGTGTGTGTGTATGTGTGGGTCTGTGTGTGTGTGTGTGTGTGTCTGTGTCTGTCTGTCAGGGTGTGTGTGTGTGTCTGTCTGCGTCTGTCCGTGTGAAAGAGAGAGAGAGTGATAGAGCAGTGTGTGTGTGTGCGTGCCTGTGTGTGCATATGTGTGTGTGTGTGGTTATGTCTGTGTTTGTGTCTGTGTGTGTGAGAGAGAGAGAGAAAGAGAGAGAGAGAGAGAGAGAGAGCAGGAGCGAAGTTCTACTAAGCTGCTTAGATCTCATTACAGTGATTACTGGGCTTTAGCGGCCAAGACTCACTGGCCCTTTGTAACCTCACAACCTAACCTGAGAAAATGTGTTGGCAGTCTGTCAGACTCTGTGAAGCAAACAGTTTCCACTGTTTCACACCCCCTTTGAATCCAAACCCAGCAGCTGACCTTACCTGATGAGTAAGCACGATACCACATGGAAGAAAGGGGCTCGAGATGGAGAGAAAGAAAAGAGAGAGATGTGAGGTCAATTGTGATTGATTAATGCACCCCAGACTCTCACCTGATGCGTGTGTGTGTGTGTGTGTGTGTGTGTGTGTGTGTGTGTGTGTGTGTGTGTGTGTGTGTGTGTGTGTGTGTGTGTGTGTGTGTGTGTGTCAGGGACACTACATTACAGTGTGATGATGCTGGCGTTAGTGGCCTACAGTATGGCTGGACAAGTGTCCCCTGTAGAGCTATTCAGCAGGCCTCGTCACAGATCGTGGGTGTGTGAACAGAGCTGGTTTGGCCTTGACAAAGGCATGATGCCTTCTGCCTTCTGTATGGTCCTGAACTGCAGGGTTTTTGCAGGTACACTGAAGACTTCAAGGCCGATATGTCTTTCCTATTCAGCGGCTGTAATATGCATTGGATGTAAAGGAGAACCTTGGATTTGATTAGTTTGGCCTCTGTGATCCACACACTAGTTGTTTTAGCCCTTATAGCTCTTTTTCATCATACCCACATCTTAAAGGTCAGGAAAAATATCTATCCAGCTATGTATCATGTCATATTCATCTCGCAACACATTAATTCTATTATTTCTGCCAGCTATTGATGCATTTTATGAAAAGGTGCATTCGTCACCAGTCTGCCCGAGCAGCTTCACAGCTTCATGAGTGTGTGGTGGTGTGAGGGGGGAGAAGAGACTAATGGGGAGAAAATGCCACTTCACGTTGGAATGATGGCACACCTGGATATGGGCAAATTGCTGCCAGTGTGTGTGTCTGTGTGTGTGGGTGTGGGTGTGTGTGTGTGTGTGTGTTTGTGTGTGTGGGTGTGTGTGTGTTTGTGTGTGGGTGGGTGTGGGTGTGTGCGCGTGTGTGTGTGTGTGTGTGGGGGGGTGGGGGGGGGTGTATGTTTGTGTGTGGGTGTGTATGTGTTCATCTCTCTCTCTCTCCCTCTCTCTCTCTCTCTCCTTTTATCTCTCTCTCTGTCTGTGTGTATGTTTGTACATGATTAAGAGCAAGTAAGACAAAACTGCGCTTTGAATTTCTGATTTGTTTTGATTTTCTGGCTGTGAATCGAGGCTGACAGAATTGCTATGTTGTTAAATCATCTTTTTGTGGGGCAGTACCATCTGTCCATCAACCTGCACACTACACAAGAGCTGTGGTGTTACACACATTATACGTTATTTGTTTTGAAACAGCAGATATGTGTCAGTTACCTGACTTCAGCCAGATATCCACCATCCATGGTTTAAGACTATGGTCTATTTATATGATAGCCATAACACTCTGGCATAGTGATAGAGACCTGACTAGATATGTGTGCTAAAGAGAAGGCCCAGACAGCATTGTGTATGCTTCAGTAGCTTCTGTCTGTCCTATCAGGACTTTTTATTTTATTTATAAGATGCGGGAAGAGGCTAGCACAGGCGAGAGGGAGAGAAGGAGAGAGACAGAAAAAGGGAGAGACAGAGCGAGAGAGAGAGACAGAGAGAGAGAGAAAGAGAGAATGATGAATCACCTGTAGTTGCTAAATACAGGTTCGAACCACCCAGGAATAAATATCTCATGAGAGAGGAGCAGTGTGTGTGAGAGAGAGTGAGGGAGAGGGAGAGAGAGAGAGAGAGAGCGAGTGATAATGGACGTATGTAGTTGGCCGGGTGGGTACTTGAATCATGTATGGGGCCGCAGGTCGCTGCTATCCTCCTCCATCTTATCTCCAACCCCGCTGTCATCACAGGTCACGTCCACCTTTTCATTAAGAGCCCATCGCAAGCGCGCGTGTGTGTGTGTCTGTGTGTGTGTGTCTGTGTGTGTGTGTGTGTGTGTGTGGCCTCAAGTGCAGTTGCATTGCACAGCAGTGGCAGCAGGAGAAATGAACAGACCGCGAAACCTGGGGTGTGATGGACATGAAACAATTCCCCACACATCACACTGAATTTCCTCCACTTTCCCGTGACCTGTTTTCATGCATAGTAGATAGATGGATAGATAGCAGGGCTGAGATTTCATGGGGACCATAAAAATCCATGGCCCTTGTTGCCCCCTTGCACTGACCATGCTATCCCTTTAAAAACTACATGGTCACTAGTCACTGTGGCATTGGTGCCCGGCCCTGCTAAACTGCACTTATTTATTTATTTATTTATTTATTTATTTATTTATTTACCTTATAATGAACTGGTAGCTGACACTTACTGAATATGGCATAGAAACTAAGGTAACAGTTTATTTGAAGGTGTCTACATAATTAATTAATTAGTTAATTAATTAATTAATTAATTAATTTATTTACCAAATAATAAACTGGTACTTAACACTAACTGAATGGGGCATAGAAACTACAGTAACATATTATTTGAAGGTATGTACATAAGATTGACATAACCATGTTATAAACATGACATGACACGTCATGAATATTAATGGTTCTTCATTCCTGTTGAATGGTTCGTCATTCCTGTATGACTGTTGCCATTAAGTGTCATTTGGTTTTTGTAATGTTAAGTTGTTTTTTTTGGGATGCAGACATTGCAAACACCAAATGACAAGTGATGACGAGAAATGAAATGTCATTAATGTTCACGAGATGTGTCATGTCATGTTTATAAAGGGCTCATGTCACCCTTATGTAGACAGCTTCAAATAAAGTGTAACCAAAGTGAACTTTCAGTTTTATTTCCCTATGTTCCATTCAGTTAGTGTTAGCTGCAAGTTAATTTTTTTGTCTATGTTGCATCAAATTGTCTTGCTCTTTTTCCTCCCAACAGTTGACCTTGAACAATGGGACTCTGGATTGATTCACACCTAATTTCTCCTTCAGTGTGTGGCCTATGTGTCCCCCTGAGGTCCAACTGGTCAAGTTACAATACACTTAGCTGACGCTCTTATCCTGAGCTAATTAGATAACTCATACAGTTATTTGGATACAGGTTACAGTCCCTGGAGCAGTGTAGGGTTAGATGCCTTCCTCAAGGGCACTTCAGCCATGGATGAGCATGGATGTGCAGATTAGGGCACTGTTTATTTACCCCCCCCCCCTCTTCTTCCTACTGGTACGGGATTCGAACCTGTGACCCTCCCATCCCAAGACCAACTCCCAAAGATCAACTACTAATCTACAGCTGCCCCATATTTTCATATGCCTTGTCTCTAAAACGACAAGTTTTAGGGCAGGTATATACTGTCTTCACACATACTGTAGGCCAGGGCAGTGTTCCACTTAGATGTGGAGAGGCTTGCTCTTTAATCATCACTCTGTGTATTGCTCCACACCTGTACAGACATCTCCACTGACCTGATATCCACGTATGCAGTGTTGCGCTCTGCAGTATCAACATTGAGGTCAGGCTAGAAGGGGCTGGAGCATGGAGTAATCTAGTTTTTGATGTGATTGCACAGCTATTTTAATCACAGATTGATGAGGGCTCGGTTAGAAGGTACTCACTGAATGCCATGGCTGCGCTGCGAATCGAGTGCAGCGACTCAAGCAGCAGGCACACAAGCGAAGCCATAAATGGATCAGCTTATGTGCCACTCACACAGACATCATGCAGTTTTACAGGCTCACTGCAGAATATCATTGTCTGCTGTTAAGTCTATGGGTTACGGACTGTGGATACTGCCAGTAGACACACTGTCAGCGGCAGAGAGCCTAATTGCAGTCATATGTCTACGCCATATTTGCAGTAGGCCCTTCTTCAATTCTTTTGTTTTTTTTTTGGAAAGGAAAAGACAAATATCCTCGTTGCTCTCTCTTCCTTCTGTCCCTTCATTTCATGCTCACGTGTCCTAGCAGCACTGCTGGAAGCGTGTTTTGGGGGGTGGAGAGAGCCAGAGCTAAGTGTGTGGGAGTGGAAGTGTGCTTCAGAGCAATCCGGAGCATTTCATTAAGATGTCTGTCCCAGCGAGGACGCTTCAGCGAGGGCCCATCTGGAGGGTTATCTGTGTGTTTCACGGAGCACTGGATTGGAGTTAATTGAAATCTGTCGGATAACGGTGGGGTGGGGGGTGGGGGGTGGGGGGTACGTTTGCTTGTCAGGTGGAGCTGAGGCCCGCAAAGCTGTTGTTCTTCTCCAGCAGCAGGCTATGTAAACTGTCAGAGGGCTTTGTCTAGTCTCTGCCACTGGCATCGAGTGCTCTGGACAAACAAACACACAAACACACACGCACGCGCACACACACACACACACACACACACATATATACATACATGCATGCATACATGCACCCACACACACACACACATACACCCACAGACATAGACACACACACACACACACACACACACGCCCACACAGACACGAGCACACACACACACACACACACACACACACACACACACACACACACACACCTACATAGACACGAGCGCACGCACACACACACACAAATACACCCACGCACACACATACACCCAACCACACAGACAAGAGGACACACACACACACACACACACCCACCCACACACACTAGCACACACACACATGCGCATGTTGCTTCCTGCCAAACTGCCCAAGTGCCTCTTTTTGTGAGCTGGCAGGGCCGCCGTGTGAGTTGCCACAGGCATGGAGGCCCTGTGCATTTCCGTTCAGGTGGCGTTACAGCTACAATACAGGCCAGGAGACTGGGCCTACCCCCAGGCTTTAAAGACAATAAACAATGCATTACTCCTTTTCAAGTTTTATTACAAGAGAGTATTGGAAATACTTCAATGTATCAGACTGGGTTACTGATTTATCTGTTTTAACACATTTTAAAGCTACAATGGCTTCAAATATTGGTTTTAAAGAAAGTTCTGTACTTAGTACATCAACACTTATTTACAAAAGTGTGAACTTGATTTGCTTATCGCTGATTATTATTTATTTATTTTATTCTTGGGTTGGTCCAAAGTTCTGCCCTGTTGTCTGTGTATTCGGTTTTTTTTTCTCAGTGAGAACGTCTTCCAATGCCCTGTCAGTTTACATAATAACATCAATCTCTCCGCCCCCCTCCCTACTGTGTCTCTCCCACGCCAAACCCCACCCCCACCCAACCCCACCCCACCCCACCCCACCCCCTCACTTCCTTCTCCTACAGCGCAGCCCACTAAACAGCATCAGCGCTTCTCCAGTCAACCGAACGAGCCAAGGTCACCTCCCAGCCTCCCTGCCTCCCTGGCAGTCACTCTGAAGGGCTGGTCTCCAACCAGCAGGCCCCCCTCCACCCACCACCACCACCACCTCTGCACCCCCGAATCCCCAGACATGGAAAGCCTCAGTGAGCTTCAGAATCCCCTGCTGGACAAGAACACTAAGCACGTGGTCAAAGCTGACTACGGCTACGGGGGCGACTTCTCCAGCAATCAGTACCAGGAGAACATCATCAACTACTTTGTGACGGGTGGAGGAGGAGGAGGAGGAGGAGGAGGGAATGGCGGAGGAGTGGTTGGAGGAGGTGGTGGTGGTGGAGGAGGAGGTGGGGGAGGAGGCAACAGCAAGGCCAAAGCCCACCAGCTCCTGGACGCCACGTCCTTGCACCTGGCTGTGGAGGCCTTCTACCGGCCCAACTTCATCCTCTACAAGGACGACGCCGTGACCGTGAAGGTCAAGGATTGTAAGAGCGAGTGCTGCGAGACCACCTTCACCGAGAAAAAGGACAAGGAGGCGGCCGCCACGGCCAACAACGCCACTCCGGCCTCGGCCGACGCCACGCCCAGCAGCACCGAGGACGTGCATGTCAAGTTGCTGCACGACGACAGCGACATCAAGATTCAGACCGTGTCCTACGAGGTGGAAGAGGAAGAGTATGTGGAATATGAGGTAAGGTGCTTCAGGGGGCTGTTGTTGTTGTGGTGTGAATATGTGTGTGTGTGTGTGTGTGTGTGTTTGTGTGTGTGTGTTTGTGTATGTGTGAGTGTGCTTGTGTGTATATGAGTGAGTGTGTGTGATAGTGTTGTCTGTGTGTTATGTGTGTATGTGTATGTGTGTGTGTGTGCACTTGTGTGGAAAAACAGGCTGTTTATTTTCACAGCACACTAGAGGCTAGGGAGGAAAGAGTGTGCGAGAAGATGGAATCATCTATCAGCGGTGCAGAGCAGTGCATGAGAAGTCTGACAGGTGCCCTTAAAGGCTGCCGTCTCTATTCCCACGTGGAGCTTCAAGGCGTGTCTTTCAGCTTTATGGAGTACCACTTTGAAAAGATGTTGGAATTTCCTCTCCATTTATCTTCTCTCTGTCTCTGCCAATGTGCTTTTACAAAAAAAATATGGCAGTACTCTCAACCACAAATGTGAGTTTTGAAGGCCATTAATTCTTAATATAATGTTATGAAACATGCATTATAACTTTGTGAGTTATAAGCCTGTTTTGATATGTTGATATTAAGGACGTTTTATAAAGTTGCTGAAAGGAGAGATGTTTTCATTAACACATTCAGTATGCCGCCGGAGGAACAGAATGTCTACTTAACCAAAGGCTAACCTAGAAAAAGTCTTGGTATCTGGACTATGAAAATGTGGAATCACATCATGGTCAGTGAGAAAGACATCTAGTCTGAACTGATTTAGATGTATCTTGCATTTCAGCACAGTGGGGTGTAATTCTCAAACCAAAGTGGTGATGTTTCAATCTCTCTTCAAATGCTGAAAATATAACACGACGGTAAAAACTGAGATTTGCCCATGCTGCATCAGCATTCCAGAACTAGATAAAGTGTCTCTATAAAGCAGCCAGTTAAGCTCACACATTTTCCTTAGGGTGCCTTCAAAGCACTTGATCAAAGACTAACCATCAAACCATTCAGCCAGTAATTTGCAAATGGACCTTATGTCTTAATCAGCATCTGGTCCAGTAACCGCAGTGTTTCATTCAATCCATACTGGCAGAGTCGTTAGCACCATTCTCAACACACTATAGCTAAATTGACGAAAACAGTATACTGAGATGATCAATTGTTAGCAATGCAATAGACGCAGATTGTATTGGAAAAAAAAAAAAACATGTACACAAAGATGTAAAATGACTGGAATATGTTAAGATTAATAGCACACTTGCAAATACCATTAGCCTTCTTTTCAAAGCTCTGTTTGAAACGGCTGTATTTTGAGGCTGACATTTCTGTTCCTCAGCAAACATACCAATTTCTTACTATGTTTTAATATACAAAACATTCATTTTACACCAGAAAATGGCAGTGTATAGTTTTATAAACTTTTGCCATATGTTGCCAAGTAGCACCAATGCTAACCTAAAAAACAAAACACAGAACATAAATGTGGGTAACTGTGGCCTAATGGTAAAAAAAAAGTTGGTCTTGAGATTGAAGGATCTGATCAGGGGATTTGATTTCTGTACCAGTTGGAGAAATATGAGTGGGGGACTGGTTGGATGTAGGTGCAGGAGAGAGACTATCCCTGTACCTACTGTAATTCACTGTAAGAGCATCAGCTAAAAGACATATTATGCAGCGTATCACCCTGACAAATAAGCTACCTGACACATAACTGGGAGGATAGCATGAGTTTAGAAAACTGCATTAAATTCTGTAGGGACAAAATGTGAAAAGTCACTGCTGTTTTTCAGCTGTTTTTTTTTTTTTTGTTGTTTTTTTAAGTGAAATAGATTTTTATTTAGATGGCTTTTGGCTTCCACATAACTTACTGGCATGAAAGCTACTGAGGTGCCAGATGGTGTTTGGAGCCACTGCGTGAGGAAAAGATGTGTGCTGTACTTATTCTAATCTGCTCAGGTTGAGGGTTAGAAGATACAGACTTGATGTGTTACATAAAGTTTGGTCGTTTCAGTGAAATGCCTACAGGTACTGTTTGTCTAAAGTGTATTCCAAAAAAATGGAGAATAAAACAATTGTTTTGTTTCAGAAAGATAAGAACCAATATAAAAGTGATGTGCTTAAATCTACAAAAAGATTTGTACGGTAGGTTACAAGGTTCACTGGCTGACAGCACGCAAAAAAAGACTTCGACTTTTTGAGATTGATTTCAAGTCTCCTCAGGTCTTTTACAGAGTATGGAGGAGAATGGGCCATCTACAGCCCTTATGGCTATGGTCTCCTGACCACTGCCGTTTAACAGGGCCTAAATTTAATAGTATGCCTCGTTTCTCACAGCTGCAATGTTGTAAGGCTGAATCCCTCGATGTGTACAGGTGACCAGTACACAATAAAGCAGATGGGGTAGGTGGCTGTGTACAAGACTCTTCCTTAACAGAGTGCCTTTGTTTCACAGACATGACTTTACACACACATAGTTTTATTTCCTGTGTAGGTACATAGGCTTAAATCACTTCCCTGAATCTAATGTTAAATGGTATTGATTCGTTGACACAGTAAGTTGAGAGGGAATAGTTGAAGAAAAGCCTACCAACAGTGGTAAAGCAACACTAAGTAGTTTTCGTCTTTGGTCGCCCTACAGGTTGGAAGTGGAATTGTCTCTCTTTTAAACTACAGAGAGATGGCCTGCTCCTCCAAACTTAGTGTGGTTATAGTGCATGGAAGGCAGCAAAGTGAATTCAGAAGTGCCTTTTGCCAAGTTGCAAGTTGATGAACCACCGAAACGATTTTGGAAACAATATTTATGATTGAAAAAACTGCTTAGTGTTGTTTTAAAATCTATGTATTCATTTGCATCCTAATGTTTGCATTATTATCCATCTCTGCACTGTTGAAACAGTTTTTCTATCTTGGTGTTATGATCTTTTCAGATCAAAATAACATCAAGCAGGCTTTCAAACACTTGTAACACCTACAGTGTGTGGATCTTACTGCTTTACTTTCCCACTGGTAGATCTAAGGATTGCCTTTTGCTAAGTCAGACAGCCACAGTAGTTTTGTCCACAGTACAAGTCCAGATCAAACAGCTTCAAAGCTATCTCTTGTACATCTGTGTCTCCTTGGCAAATCTATACTCTATATTCTGTGTGTGTGTGTGTGTGTGTGTGTGTGTGTGTGTGTGTGTGTGTGTGTGTGTGTGTGTGTGTGTGTGTGTGTGTGTGTGTGTGTACAGTATGTGTGTCTCCATACATGTAGTGCTTGTGGTCTGGCTCTCGATCAGATTCCTCTTTGCTGACGAGTGTGCTTACAGCTCTGCTTCTGTCAGCTTGATTGTGCAGTAGTTCTGGGTGGCAGACACTTCCAACTACATCTAACATGGCTGATTGACAAATGGCATTTTGGCTCCCTTCTCAGAGATAAACAGTGTCAAGAAAGCCATGTGTTATCCCTGCAAACCCTAAATTAGGACTCTAACTTAGGACTTTCTAGGTCGTCTGTGCTCGTACCCCTCATTTTCTAGAGATGGAGAAAAAAAGGGGGAGTGAGAAAGTGGGGAAGAGAGAGAAAGAGAAGAGGAGAAAAAAGAGGAGGAAAAGGAAGAAATTATACTAATGGGATGAGAAAATAACTGGAATATCCTCTGAGGATGGAGCATAGTACTCTGAATGCCGAACGAAAATATATGCCAGCACTTTGGTAGAGATTGTTAGAGTAATCCAAATTATGGTATTTCAGAGTTCCCCATTACAGCTCAATGGCTGTTTTTGCCAGTGTTCTCTCTGATTCCATTCCCCATTTTATTAATAACATAATGATGATAGAAATGATAACAGATATAATGGCTTCCATCAGTCAGTTTTCAGCTTTATTTATTTATTTATTTATTTATTTATTTATTTATTTATTTATGACATAAAGACGTAAGGCTTGAATGACGATGGGTCTGCTGTTGAATTCATTATTTGGTAGGGCATACACTACTCACAAAAAGTTCCGGATATTCGGCTTTCTGGTGAAATTTAAGGTGAAACTAAAATGCATATACAGTAACCTTTACAGATGAACCAAATGTGACCTTCTCTAAACATTTGAATCTACATGTCCAGCAGTTCAATGTTTAAGGACTTTTCGCTTTTATTTTTTGTTTTCTAACAAGGAGCTCAATAGCAAAATTCACAACAGGTGTTTGAATCGATCAATATGTCCATGAGTCGACCAATAAAATTCCTTGTTCAATTAGAATTGGTATTTAAACAGTTTTCTCATCATGTTGATCACAGACCAAGACCGACACCTAACAATTGACAAGTTATTGAGACGTTGAATTTTTTTGTTGTATACTCACCATCGTTGTTGGCTTTTGTTTGAATAAATTGTTTGAAATGTGGAAATCACCATTGCATGCTTCTACTTAAATGCTCTACTTTCATGATATAATACCACTGTAGTGTGAACTTTTGACATTTTCCAAAAGCCAAATATCCTTACTGTGAGTAGTGTATGTGGTGGTATTTAAAATATAGACTTCATATTATAGTATTATACTATATATAATAAACTTAATCCACATTATACTATTTGCTCACCCATAACATCATATGCCTAGTTTTAGATGCAGAGTCTGCAAAATCCTTTGCCATCCTTGTAGACAAAATATGGTAAAGTTCTTGTCTTTCTTTTTATTCTCTAAGATGAAATGATTTGTGTGGATCTGGTTTCAACACTTTTTGCATTACTCAAACCTGTCTGAATATGTGACAGGAAAAATGGGTTAGACATTTAGCATCACCTCCTCAGTGATATGTCAACCAAGCTAATATTCAAGAACTGCTTCTTAGCCCACCTTTTTGTATTACACCTTTGAATGTAGCCTCCTCAAAACAAGTCCAATAATCTTTGCTTTGAAAACTCTGCCAAGGATATGTTCTGAATTAATAATGGCCAGTTACATTGGATATATATCAACCTGAAGCTCATGGGTATTTGTGCTGGCTACATTTGAGCTCACCTTGTCAGATGGCATATTAAATGTCAGGCGCTATGAATGTTTGGAATAGGAAATGATTGCTCTCAACTGGACAATCTAACAGCAGATTGCAGATATTATTTCTTCATTGTGTGTGGCATATTCCTATACAATGCTTTGGTAATCGTGATGTAGTGCTATGCATTGTCTTTCTAAAGAACATTTGTACATCTCGGTCAGAATGATATACCCCTGAAATGTCTCATGGGAAAATTTCTCCATTCTCTAGGAAAAAAAAAAGATGGTTGAGAAACCAATTACTCTGTTGCAGAATTCATATTGGGGATCATTACAATCTGGCATCCCGGGGGCAGATTCATTTTTACAGAGGAATTTGCACAGAGCAGAGACCCCTCTGAGGTCGGTAGAGAGGAACCGAAGAAATTTATTACATCATTCCTGGTGGTATTTTCCTCCCTTTCACTCAATTCTGGAGGTGCAAAAAGCCCTGCATCCTGACAGCAAGCTGAGAATGTTTGAATCGCTGCAAGTTGGAGGAAAGAACATTTCCCCTTGGGCAGTGCTAAAGCTTTTGTGCTCCTTTAGAGAATAGGGTACTTTTCCAGTTTTTTTTTTTTTTTTTGCGAACAGTGAGAAAGGAAGGCTTCTACACAGGTTGCTCACAAACCTTATTGTGCCAGGGAGGCATCAGCTATGACAAAACGTTGCTGACTTTATTTTGACTTTCAGCTCTTTATCAGTTGTATTTCAAAGCAGCATGAACCTTAAATGCGCTAAAACCTTTACAGATGAACTTAATGTCACCTTCTCTAAACCTTTGAATGCACATGTCCAACAGTTCAATGTTTCAGGACTTTTTTGTGCATCTTGCCGTTTCCTAACACGGAGCTTAACAGCAAAATTCACAACAGGTGTTTGAATCGACCAATACATCCATGAGTCCATGCTGTTCACATTTTGACATAATGAGACCAGGATGACATAACCTAACAATTGACAAGTTATTGACACACTGACATTTTTTGTTGTTGTACAAGCATCAGCTATGTGAAAACTTTGCTGACTTTATTTTCAGTTTCAGCTCTCTATCAGTTGTATTCCAAGGCGTGTTTCCACTGCATAGGCACAGATTACCGATGCTGTTGAGTAGGGCTGGGCGATATATCGATATTATCGTAATATCGTATCGTAATATTTATATCGATATGTATTTGACACTATATCGCCATATCGATATATTTTCAATGATACAATACCACTTTATCAAAACCACTTATCCTAATGTGTTCACACTGTTCAGACAGCCGGAGCTTTCTCGGATCACTCAGTTTTCATTGTGATCGTAACATTGAACGTGTTTTGACAGTCATTTTGCCTGAATGCTTATTGCCTGTCAGAGGAAGGTTAAGTTAAAAAAATAAAAATGAATAGATTTTTCCCTCCTGTTACTTTTAAATAGGTCACACAATGTTTCAATAATTATCGATATCGACCGATATGAAACACTTATATCGTGATACAGATTTCAGCCATATTGCCCAGCCCTACTGTTGAGGTTTATTTGCTCTAAATCTCCAATGTGCACCGGTGTGTTTGCGTTTGTTTATCTCTCTGAGTTGATGGTGAAGCATGTCTGATGAATGCAGAATATTTACTATGACAGGAAACTCAACATCTGTATTCTGTTTAAAAAGCAAAAACAACTAAAACAAACATTTGACATAACCCTGCTTATCTATTCTCACTTTGAAAACATTGCCTTGATGGCATATAACATTATTGGTGAAATAAAGCTATTTAGGTGTTAAAGTCTTGTGATGAAAGAGTGAATGTGTTAATCAGACTGAAGTCTAAGCTGTAGACGAATGCTGAATTCAGGTCTGCCTATCACACTGTAAACATACAGTTAGTTTAGTGCAATCAGACATGCATATAACTGAGATGAAAGTATACACATGTTTTTACAGAACCAGGCAGACACACCCACACACACACACACACACACACACACACACACACACACACACAGAAACACTCATACCAGCCAAAATATAGTGAGGCTGGAAAGTGACTTATGAAGGAGTAGGGGAAAAAAAAACGTTTTTAATCCCTCTGATCTCCGACGGTTGGAGCTTCAAAGTGCCTACCACTCCCTTTTTACAGGACGCTGGTCTTTTGATGAGACGATGGATGCTGCCATGCATGAAAACGTTTGTGGCAGTCACTTACAGTGGATTTAGTGAGAGCTCCAGAAAGATAGACAGAGGAGAGGAGAGGAGAGGAGAGGAGTGGACAATCAATAACAAAGAAAGACAGTGCACCAGGTGTGCCAGAATAGAGGCCTTGCCAAGAATACTGTTTTTGAAAATGGTAGTTCAAGTATCTTTCTTTTTTTTTTTTTAAGAAAAAAAAAGACTTGGCGAGCCAAGAGTTTGTGTGCTTACATCCAGCCTTTTCACTCTTTGTTTGTGTCTACCTGTCTGCCTGTCTTCTCGACTGTCCAACAGTCTTGCTGTCTGTCTGTTGCTGTCTGTTTGTCTGGCCATCTTGTCTTCCACTCCACAGGTCTCGCTGTCCGTCTACTTTCATCCTCAGCTCTGAGTTTCGACCTGTCTGCCTGTTTGTCTGTCTCCCTGTCTGTCTCTCCCTCTTGAAGCGCCTCCAGCAGTCGGGATCGTTTTAACTCTGACCACTGGAGACCGTCAGGCCTCAGGGGAGCGGCGCCGCTTCTGACAGCCGTGTCCTCCCAGCGCCCCTGGCTACTCTTACCTGACTGAATCAGCCAGCACAAAGACAAGACCGCCTCCTAAAAACAGAAAGAAAACGGGAAAAAAAATCTCTCCTCTTCTTTGTCTCTCCTTTCCTTTGAGTTCACGCCGATGGCTGTGAGCTTTCATTAGCTGTACGTGTAGCATTACCAAACGTGACATTCCTGATGCTGACTCAGAATGACTAATGCTGTCCTTCTTCACCGGCAGGCACAGGCGTCGGGCAACGCGTCTTAATGAAAACTGCCGGCTGCCGTGTAATCAAGTACTCTCTAAATAATGTAGTAGTGGTGAAGCCCCGTCCGTGTAGGAGCTCTGGAGCTAATCTCATTAGGACCTCCACCACCGCAGGGCCCAGGGGGAATGTGCCTTAGTCCCTGGTGGCCGTACAGGCCGATTCTCCTCCCTGTTTAACCACAGTACTGAAGGCAAATGAGGTCGGATTACATTCTCCTACAGATAGTTAGTCTGTGGTTGCCTATTCTTGACTGTTCCTTTGCCCGAAAGATCAGGCACCAATGAAAAACAAACACTAAACCTTCGTCATCAGAATCCGTGGTCTGATTGGTTGTAGCTCTGTCCAGTAGTACACAGAGGCATTTGAAACAGGCCTGTTGATCCCGCCTCTGAGAACTTCCTGTCTATGGGAGGTTTGCCAGACCAAGTTCCGTCTACAAGCTTGGTGCAACAGCCAGGCTAACAGATAGGTGCATTTTGCTGAAATGCATTCCATTTGGATGATCTTAAATGTATGTCAATGATTTCCTTTTTAACTGGACATTGTTGTTATAATATGGAGTGTTGTAACATAATGTTTCAACAGCCTTGTCGCATGTGTGTATGTGGATTATGCTGTTTGATGACACATTAGGCCTTATAAGTTGCATTAGGGATAAATAATATAAACCTAAAACTGGATTGTGATATTTCAGGATGTTATTGGCAACAACAATATTCATAGCAGTTTCAAATGTTGTTTTCTCAGCCACAGTTCACATCAGTTTATAGTCTCAAGATCCTTGCAAACACAAAACATGTAGAACATGACCCTAACCATCCTCAGCAATGAATGCTTAGCGTTCTTTCTTGTCTGCCGTTTGAACCCTGAAGTCAGTCATGCTTGTTTTCATGATGTGAACTGCCAGCTATGAATACTTTATGTAAATATGCCATCGGTTGTATGGTGAATGTTGCAAAATGGTATAAGCTTATCATGGGGAGGGATTCTACTGGCATACCGCTTCTGATACTCTGTGGCACGTCGCCATGTTCACGGGTGGACAAAGCTGCATAGCAGGTAGTTCACACACCTTATTGTGCCGAGGTAGTGACACCTGTGATGAAACTTTCCCTCAGTGTTACCACCAGGTTTGTCATCCTTCCAGCTCTGTTGTAAATGCCCTGGCGTACGCATCTTAGTGTGTGTGTGTGTGTGTGTGTGTGTGTGTGTGTGTGTGTGTCTGCATTGGTCCCTGACTGAATTTGAGTGTTACTGGGACTTCTCCATCTGTACTTTGCCCCTGAAGTCGTGCTGAAACAACTGTCTGAAGATCGGCAGACATGTTTTTCAGCATGTACCCATCTTCTGCCTGATAAAGTGCCTCTGCGTGGTCCTTGAACACGGGTCACGTCACACAGCTTCAGGGCCATTTCAATGTGTGTGTCTGGGTTTATGTGTGTGAGTTTGTGTGTGTGCATGTGTGTGTGTGCCTGTGTGCGTGCCTGTGTGTATGTGTGTGAGTTTGTGTGTGTGTGTGTGTGCCTGTGTGTATGTGTGCGAGTTTGTGTGTGTGTGTGTGTGTGTGTGCCTGTGCATGTGTGTGTATTGAAGAGAGGGAGAGGGAGACAGGCAGACAAAGAGTGAGAGAGAGAATATGTATGTGTATATTTGTTTGGGAGGGCAGTTGTGTAAATCACAGCGGTTTATTAACAGCTCAACAAGCCTGCAGCTTTTATAAGGGACTGGCTAGCGTCGGCACGTTAATCAAAGCAGTGGGTGACTTACTGTATAGACCACCTGCTGCCTGTCTTGTGCAGGGCTCCAAACACAAAGAACCAGTGCTGTTGTGCCAATGCATTCTGGGAATGTATATGTCTGTTGAGTTTTTTTTTTTTTTTTGCATTGGACCTATCTTGTATGTGTATTATTTATGTACAGGATGTTGTTTTGATC
>CM050219.1:22425000-22427500 GCA_027475355.1 Coilia nasus
TGTGTATGTGAGTGTGTGTGTGTGTGTGTGTGCCTGTCTATTAGTGTGTATGTCTGTATGTCTGTATGTGTGTGTGTGTGTGTGTGTGTTTGTGCACGGCTATGTGTGTGTTTTCTGTGTGTTTGTATGTATGTATGTGTGTGTGTGTTTGTATGCATGTGTATGTCTGTGTGAAAGAGAGAGAGGGAGAGAGAGAGTGGGAAAGAGGGAGAGAGAGCTTGCTGTGGGAAAATGCAATGGCAGCCCATGCCCTGACATTTCCATGGCACTGATATCTCTGTAAGGCCACTCCAGAGGCATGAATGTGATTTCTCCTCTCCCTCCTCCCCTCCCTCTCCCTCTCCCTCTCCCCTCTCCCTCTCCCCTCTCCTCTCTCCTCCGCCTCCCCTCTCTGTCCCCAGACGGACTGCTCCAGTGACAGCGAGAGCGAGGACAACTTCATCGTCATCCCGCCACGAGACCACCTGGGCCTGGCCATCTTCTCCATGCTCTGCTGCTTCTGGCCCCTGGGCATCGCCGCCTTCTACTTCTCCCAGGGGGTACGTATGCAAAAAAAACCACCCGCGTTGCCACGGCAACCCTGCCGAAAAAACCTGCCAGCCTCTGGACCATCCGTCATTTAGAGCCATCAGTTCGGCTGCTGCTGCTGTGTGGGTGTGTGTGTGTGTGAGTGTGTGAGAGAGAGAGAGACAGCCAGAGGCAGGGAAAGCAGACGCAGGGCAAAGGCAATCTGTCAATAAAGCTTTAGTATTAATATCAAAAAGTTATTTAAAGGTCTCATTGCATTGTTTTTTTCATTCATTTTGCAGTGGTCTCTAGTGTTAATGAATGCCCTGAGAGACAGTTTTGGAGAAACAAAATGGTTTAAAATGCTTTAGTGCTCCTGTTGCAGGCTGTTCTAGTTTGGCGGAAGAGATGGGGCAGGGAGAATGACAGGTGCTCAGCTATGCTAGTCACAAGCTACATATCATTCTCATAGCACACCAAATAAACGTTCTCAAACACACATTCTTACCTATATTTCGCTAAGCGAATGTGTGCTGCAATGAGACTCGTCCGGTAATCGCAACTGTGGCATATTTTTTTCTTTTTCTTATTCGCTCGTTTTTCCACCTATTTTCTTTGACTAATGGAGGCAATCAGGGTAGAAGAACATTTTCAAGTGCAGCATGCATATGCAACTGGGAGTGACCTATGGTATTTCAAAAAGACCAAGTACTAATCAGTTTCTCGCAGAATGAGACCTTTAATTGAAGGATGTCTTTAAATCTTTAAGTGAGTTTTGAAACATTCTATAGATTCTCAAATTCCACATTATACTCGATGGACCCCTATGGTCCTTTAGAACTTTTACCTTCTCAACATTCTCTTCTCAGTGGTGTGATAGTTGATTGTGTGTCAATTTCTGTTAACTCCTTTATTCAGAGCATTGGTGTACAGAGGCTGTTGTGTTCCCCAAAGCAGATACCATCATGTGTCTAGCCTTTAAGATAGAGAATATTTGAACATTTTATAAAAGAATTTCTACGACAATGAAGAATTCTAAAATTCCATGTTATATTCTATCAGAGAGTGTTGAGGAAGATCTTTGATTCTATGGAGCACAACATTCCTTAGAACTTTTGCCCTCCCATCATTCCCTCTCGCAACGGTGTGACGGTACACCTTTAAATGTTATATTATGATTCTTATGAAAATTATGATACCTGGGGGCATTCCTAGCTTGGTAAACCAGCCCCTCATACTTCTTTTCATTTTGTACAGAGGGTCTGTATTTATGTATTTGGACCAAGCAAGTCTGAGCCAATCAGCGAACAGGGGGAGTGTTCGTGAGCGATGACGTAGACTTTGTGTGCTACATTTGAATTGTAGTGTGTAAGTAGGCTAATTGCAAACGTGACGACCACATGTTAGCGATTGGGTAAAGGCAGAGCCACTTGTTTTAAACTTCAGCAGAGTCCACACCTCCAGGAAAAAATCATTTCTCAATGCAGCAAGGCCAGACCCTCTGTACAAAATGAAATGAAGTATGAAGGGCTGGTTTCCCAGGCTAGGGTATTCCAGAAAGCAGTTTAGTAATCTACCGTGGTATGTTAACTCAGAGCCAGTGGTAAAGCCCCTAATATAAGAGCCCTCTTCCTTTGTTTTAATAGGAGAATGAAGCCATAAGACTCTTCTATTTGTAGATTTACAAACTTATTATAATGAATACGAATTGTTCACTCATTCACTACATGGTGAACTACAAAATAATGTAACTACATAGTGACCCCTTACTACGAGTTAACTTACCTGGGTTACTGACTACATTGCCTTCTTGAAACCCCCCCCCCCCCCCCTGCTGTGTGTAAAGCAGAAGTCATAAAAGAGAAAATACTGAAGAGAAAAAAAAGTTGTGTTGTGAAATGTGTGGGCTTCTTGATTAGGGGGCTGTACTGATTAGGGGAAAACTTGTCAAAATGAATGTGACAGGAAAATTGCCAGTGTTTCTGCGCAATCA
>CM050219.1:22430000-22480000 GCA_027475355.1 Coilia nasus
GAGAGCACACCATAATTTAGTGGAGGACCTTTTACACGCCTCTTTACAAAACAAGTTTTGCTTGCCTTCTTGTGATTGCTGCTGTTCAAGATATGCAACTTTACTCACCTTGTTTTAACCGCTATGTGTGTTATTTACCTACCTGTCTTTTAGCCACCACACTACTGGGGATGAGAGTGTGTAGAAATGGGAGCAAGCATGCTAGTGAGCAAACTAGTACACAGGGATGTTAGCTAGCTACAGTTAATTCTGCTAACCTGCAGTTACACATGCGACCCTTCAATGGGTTGTGGTTGCCAGGTAGCAATGAAATGGTTTGAAATTGAGTGTTTACTATAAGAGTCTGTAGTTCAACTAGATTGCAGGTCAAAGACAATTTAGTTAACATAACCTAGGTAACATTAAAACCAAAGCACAAAGCAGAGAGGATTGTGGCAGGAAACATGCAATTCATAATCAAATCTGGGGTCAATGCACACATAATAGGAGAGGCATTGAAATATGAGGGAATACCAGGATGAAACTGTGGGCACATATGGTCTAATACATAGAGTATTATTGTATTTGTAAAAACATTGATAAAACATATATGTGTTTTCTCATAGGATTTCTTGTGTGCAGAATTGAGAAGGCTAATGGATGTTTTTTTTTTTGCCTGTGGGCCTTTTGTTGGGAAAATGGTAGTGTCTCATCAATTCGCTCAGTGTGGATTGTTCAAAATGGCTGAATCCATTATCACATGTAGGCATTTCAGAAATGAGGGTAGCAAATGTCGGCATTGACGAGATTATGGGAACCAGCACCAGCACAAATAAGGACAGCAATCTAACCCATACATGTATGTGTGAAACCTGGCATATCATGGCAGATATATTGCCCTGTTTTCGTAGCACAATGGGCAATCTTTTTGCCATCTAAAAAACGGGGCTTGCACATCTATAAAAACCAAAGGAACAAACAGCTACATGTCTGTGCTGGCATGTCCCGGGCGGCCATTATTGCCTGTCACATGGTGAGGGAGTAGAAATCAATAGTGTTTTCCGCTGGATTAGGCGAGGGGTTAGGCGCGGCGACGGGAACGGGAACGGCTGCCCAGGCTCCCCGTGGTGAGTGATGGCCTAGTGTGGTGACCAGCAGGGCGAGGAGCTTGCTGGAGCTGCGGGCTTCACAGGATGCAGTGTACACTGTTTGCACACAGACACATACAAACACACGCACACACATACACAAGCACCAACATACATATACACACGCTCACTCTCACACACACACACATACGCACACACATTACACATGTATACTACACCCCCCCCCCCCCCCCCCCCCCTCTCTCACACACACACACACACTGCACACACTACACACATACACTACAGCCCTCCCCTCTCTCTCTCTCTCTCTCTCTCTCTCTCTCACACACACACACACACACACACACACACACACACACATGCACATACATACATTCATACAGTCACAACACTCACACACACTTTACAGACCAAGCAATACACAGGGAGCATCGATTTCCACCCACACATACAGATATTGGATTACATGTGTATGTAGAGATATGTAGCAGTGTGTGTGGACACGAGACAAGAGAAATCAGTGCACATCTTCTGTATGTGCCACATATTATTCCCATGTCTTTTACAATGGCATGCATGCCTGCAGACTTGACAGGTTGTCTACCAATGACCAGATACTTCAAAAATGGCAAACATTACATATATAATAAATATTCTTCTTCTAGAAAACATCTATACAACACTATACATTGTATACAACACTATACAATTTCCCAGCTTGGGATCAATAAAGTCTATCTATCTATCTATCTATCTATCTATCTATCTATCTATCTATCTATCTATCTATCTATCTATCTATCTATCTATCTATCTATCTATCTATCTATCTATCTATCTATCTATCTGTCTGTCTGTCTGTCTGTCTGTCTGTCTGTCTGTCTGTCTGTCTGTCTGTCTGTCTGTCTGTCTGTCTGTCTGTCTGTGTCTACCTAAGTCAGGTAAAATGACAAACATTACTTTATAGTGGGGCTGGTAAGAGAATAATAATTAATGAATAAACAAAATCTGCAATATATATATTTGCTATTGAAATATATATTTCATTTGTCTGAATAATAATCAAGGGGGTATGGTGCACTTTAATGGCTTCTTCAACCGTAGAAAGCAGGCTCCTCCAACCATCTGCTGCGGGGATCAGAGAGCCCATAGGCGGCTATTCCTTTTAGCTCCATTTACAACTGACTGTGAAGGATCACCATCTGCGTTGATGCCAAAAATTGAAATAGAAATGAGTGGCTTTTTCCTATCTCCTCTTGAACCAGTAGAATAGATGTGTTTTAAAAACTCCTGAGACTTGAGTCTCAAGATACTCAAGCTTCTATCCATCCTTTTGTCGTAAATGCGGCATCTGAAGAGATTCTGGTAGTTTCCATTTCTCATAATTATGATGGTCTCGCCCACGCTAATTCCATTTGGGCCGATGTGTTTCAGTTATGTTCTCTCAGTCTCTCAAGGACTGATTTCACTCAAGAGCTCTTCGTTCTCAGAGCTTTTCTTCGCCTCGCTTCTTCTCTCTTGTTTTTACAGATGTCCCCTTTCCCTCCATTTCTGTATGTGTCTAACGGCCTCTTTGAGACCACTTTCCTCTCCCTTTATCATACACACCTCTCATGGCTCTGCAGTGTGGTTGGCTCTCCGCAGGGGTCTAGTGGCAAAATCAGAGGTGGGTAAACAAGGAATCTGGAGATCACGGTGAGGTGGATGATTTCAAAAGACATGCAAGACATGTTTGAACAGTCCCTGTGCATTTTAATGGCCTCTAGTGCACATATAGATGACATAGTGTGTTTTTGGAATGTTGGAGATTGTTTTAGGTACATAAATTCTACTATAGGGCGAATAAAGTGTATTGATAGGCGGATAAACTCTGTTGAGAGGTGGATAAACACTTTTTCTTACATTTGAGAGGTGAGTAAACTGAGTGTGCCCGCGTTTATCCTCCGCTACATCCCTGGCTCTCTGCCCTGGCCCCTGCACCGTCTTCCCCTCTCATTATTTTCCCATCCTGCATTTGTTCACCTCTGATCTATCTGTTCCCTGCAGTTGTCTCCTTCTCCTCTCTCTGTCTCTTTCCCTTTCTCTCTCTCCCTGTCTCTCTTTCTCTTTGTCTGTCTCTCTATCGCTGTCAGGTGTGAAATCCCCCCTTTCCCCAGGGAATGAGCATCACGCCATGACTTAATTATTCATCTGAACTGGAGAAATGAATTGATTAAACAATTACAAGCCACTTAATAGACGCCACTATTATGAGGAATTAAGGTCTCAAAGCAACCCCACCCCACACACACACACACACACACACCTTCCCCCATCAGAGCTAAATGCCCTTCAGCAGAATCCATGTTCTGGATGAGAGTTCTTTGGGGATTTCTATGATTAAATAAGGCTGTTCGTTGATAATATATCAAGACGTATTCTTCTTTTCTACATTTTCTTCATATGTGCTCAGAGCTCTTCTCTTCTCTTCTCTTCTCTTCTCTTCTCTTCTCTTCTCTTCTCTTCTCTTCCCTTCTCTTCTCTTCTTTGATTTTTTCAGGCTGAAGTGATGGGTTCCGCTGGCATTGTTTCAGTATGCTCTTTGTTGGCATGGTAACAACTAGTTAGCTTGCAGAATTGTGTTGTTCAATTTTGCATCTGTTTTTTTTTTTTTTTTTTTGTCCATGCTGAATTACTCACTGCTCCATCTCTGAATGAAGGCTGTTGCAAAATTAAGCTTAAAAACTAAAAGCAATGCTTCTAAAATAGTAAAAAAATGAAAAAAAAAAGAATAAAAAAATGCCCGGTTTCTCTCCTGAGGTGACACTGAAAACAAGTGTCAAAGACCTGTAAGGTGTTATGTGTGTGTGTGTGTGTGTGTGTGTGTGTGTTTTCCCTGACCAAATCTGTTAGAGTGAATCCATATGGGATGGAAGGCACTCTCTGAACAGCACACTGGAACAAAAGGAATTACAGCTGCAGCAGAGGGTGAAAAAGCCTCCGATAGAATAGATCTGGCGACACTTTGATTCATGGGGAAGTGGAAGCAAGTGCTTAGACCACAGGCCGAATGTGCACTTTTACTTTTTATCAGCCGTGGAAAGTATCACTTGTTGAAGTTTTCTCACAACAGTAAAACATTTGCTGGAATGATACATGTCTAAATATAAAGTATATATTTTTATATTTAAAATCTGGGACAAGGTATCACTTGTGGGTATTTGGGGTTGGCTACCATTTTGAAGAGGTCAAGATCTGCAGTACAGTACAGTACAGTACAGTACAGCACAGTAATGTGTTTGTGCTTGACACACTTGACACTGCACTTATCTGGACTGCTGGCCTGCCGTAAACCTGCAAGTGTTAAATCAGTCTGATGAATATGCAAATACAGAAACACGTGATCATATGGACTAACAAGGATTTATCGTCTTACAGGATTGCTATGATTAAATAAAGCTGTTCGTTTCATTTAGCATTCACCAAATGTACACCTTCCAGAGGAAATATAAGACCCCCGAAATATTTACTCTGTCCTAACAAATAGCCTTACAAGACTGTACATAACTCATAAAACTGGTAGCTGTATATCTACTGTAGTTGAGTCTGACTGATGTGCTTTGTGTACAGAGGCAACCCACTGTGCAGTGGAAACAGGACGAAAAGTTGTCTCTTGGCATTTTTTTCTCCATACAAACAAACAAATAGATAAAAAAATAACAATGTGAGGAAACCCTCAGCAGGAAACCAGAAATGAGAAAAGGAAAAAGAAAACAAAACAAAAAAATCCTATTTCATTGTTACCTATCCTTTAAGGCCATGCGGTATACTCCGGACTGTCCCTTTTCATTTGTCACACGCTGTAAAATCGTTCCATTAAATCAACAAGGCCATCGCCCTCTCTAAATGGAATTGCTTTAAAAGTTGATGATGCACAAATGTTCACCGCATTTCTGGGTTTGTGTCTCTCTCTTTGTTGCTCTCTCTCTCTTTCTGTCTCTCTCTGCCTCTCTCTCTCTGTCTCTCTCTCTTTCTCTGTCTGTCTGTCTGTCTATCTCTCTCTCTCTCTCTCTCTCTCTCTCTCTCTCTCTCCACCTCCTTCTTCCTTTATTTTCAGTGACCATGTGATGCTCTCCACACTTATATATTTCTGAGGAGCTGCACAGTGCTTCTTTCTGTTTGTCTGTCTGTCTCTCTCTCTTTCTCTCTCTCTCTCTTTCTCTCTCTCTCTCTCTCTCTCTCTCTGTCTCTCTGTCTCTGTCGCTCTCTCTCTCTCTCTCTCTCTGTCTCTGTTGCTCTCTCTCTCTGTCTCTGTCGCTCTCTGTCTCTGTCTCTGTCGCTCTCTCTCTCTCTCTCTCTCTCTCTGTCTCTGTCGCTCTCTCTCTCTCTGTCTCTGTCGCTCCCTCTCTCTCTCTCTCTCTCTCTCTCTCTCTCTACCTTCATTTTTCCTGTATTTCCGGCGTCCATGTGCTGCTCTCCCCACTCGTCTCTGAGGAGCTGCGCAGGGCTTCATTGTGCTGCTGCAGCACATGTTCCTGTGCCATTAGAGTTCTCCCTGTCGCCATTATCCACACTCCCACTGCCGTCCGCCCCCTGCATCTCTGCTCCAAGCGGCCCAGATTGACATAAAAATAGAGCAGGAAGTAGCTCTGGCAGTTATTGCTGGGTTGAAGGAGAAGATAGAAATTGTACTAATCTCTGACAGTTCTTTTGTGTCTTTTTTTCTTCCTCTATCCCCTCCATCTCTCTCTCTTTCCCTTCCCTCCTCTCTCTCTCTCTCTTTCTCTTTTTCTCCCTTTCCGTCCTCTTTTTCTCTTTTTCTTTTTTTCTTGCCTTTTTATTCTCTATTTTCTCCACATTTCTCTGCCTCCTCTCTCTCTCTCTCTCTCTCTCTCTCTCTCTCTCTCTCTCTCTCTCTCTCTCTCTTTCTTTTTCTCCCTTCACCTCTCTCTCTCTCTATTTCTCTCCTGCCTTTTCCTTTTCTCGTCTCTAACCAGACCAGCAAAGCTGTCACCAAGGGAGACTTCTCGCTGGCCAGCATCGCCTCCAGACGGGCCCTGTTCCTGGCTGCTCTCTCCATCACTATTGGCACGGGGGTCTACGTCGGCGTGGTGGTGGCTCTCATCGCCTACCTGTCCAAGCCGGGACACATATAGCACCTCCCACAGAGGGCCCTGCCCTGCACCATCGCCATCTCCTCACAGAGCCCACAAGGACTACATTTCCCAAGATTCCTCTCTTCCTCAGAACTTGTCAAAAAACAAACAAACAAACAAACAAAAAAAATTGGCGAATTTTCCCCCCTTCAAGACAACCCTTACTGATGATCGAGATAAAAAGAAAGAAAGTCAACGAACAGGTGAAGAGAGACTAGCGGACACAGAAAAAAAAGCACTGGAAACAACAATGAGAAATGTTTGTAAATGGAGGTCTTTTGAGAGATTCGCCTCGATGGTAAATAAGAAGGTATCAGCAGCCTTCGAATGCATGTGGAATCTAACCACTTCAGCATCTCCCATGATCCTTTGAGCCTTGTGATGTGGGATGTACTTCATCTGGTGCTGTTGAGTTGAGTGCACGGTGAGAAAAAAAAGTCCACTCTCATGATAAAGACTTTTTTCAGAAGCCGTGAAATGACAACACTAGCTGTTCATGGAGTAAAACATTTACCCCTCTATATCCAGTCAGTAGCTCTGCATTTTATCACAGTGAATTGTGAGGTGACTGAACTGTATTCAGCCCCCTTGTGAACGCAGCCTGGACTACTGTGCCATTGGCTGTGCTTATAAGGAAGATGTTGGCCCATCCCTCTGCTCTTTAGCAGGGCACTTAGAGCGAGGCGATGCTGAACAAGTTGCTGTGGATATTTTGGTAGACTCAACCAACAGCACAACAAATAAGAACAGTGACAACAGTCATGGGGTTTCCGGGGTTTGCTTCTAAACGAACAAATTTGGCATGGAGACTGAAATCAGATTGCAAATCTGACTTAACCTATTAATGTACATGTTTACGTCTTTGCCGTTTTCTTTCAGCGGGATCCTTGTGAAGACTGATAATGACAACTTAGCCTTTCATCAAACCTTAACATTTTCTTCTTTTCAGCTCTTTGTTGTAACTGTGTTGCCTGTAAGGGTGACTGATAGAGAGAGGACATTTTGAGAGATACATTTGTCCCTTTTCCAAGGCACTTACTGTCATTTACTTTCTGTTCCTTGTTTTTTTTTCCCCATTGTGCTGTCTTGAGGTGTCACTACTGATTACAGTTATCATGAAAAGTGGATATGATTTAAAGACAGAGCACAGGAATGTTGTTGAGCACCTAGGCTCAGATTCTACATGTCCAAAGTTCGGTTGTTTCTTCACATACCAGTGTTGAATGTGTGTTTGCACCAAACACGAATCTCCACATACCCAGACATGTGTACCATTCAGCGCAGACACGGTCTAACTTAAGCGCTCAACTAGGTCGTCATCCGCTGACACAAAGGCCTGTACGACTGTAATGGTTTAATATGGATGAAATGGCATGACATGGTTATGAAACGCCGCAGGCACCTGAAGCATTGCGGTTCCACAGGTCTCGGTGGACGGAAAGACAAATGAGGCCCAAAAATAGCATGCCGAGAGCTCGCAGACATGAAACATATGATTGAATGGATTAATAATGCATCACATGTCTTCGGGGGAGCGTGAGATGCCCGCGATCAAGCTCCCCAGGCCCAATTTGTCACTCACCGCTGGCTGATTCCATGCAAATGCTTGACATGCTAAGCGTTCCTCTGACTGATTCAATCATCCAAGTTTTGTTATGGTGATATGGCCAAAGTGCAACTGTTTAAACGTCTAACCAGTGCTTTGAAGATGTAAACATGCAGCCTGTTCATATATTTCACCATTTTCATCATAGAAAAGATAGATTCTTGAGGAAATTTGAACCTGCATTAGAACTAGTTTTGATCCTACCCTTTGACTCAGCTATACTGCATTACAGCATATGGCCGGTGGCTCAGAACTGTGTGTGTGTGTCCCCTCTGGGCCTTTATCTACAAAAGCCAGGAATTCAGCACAGAGGGAATATTTAGCTCTTGACCAGGTTTAATTATGGTCCTGGCAACCAGCCCTAATTGAACTAAGTAAGCGTTTGGAGGTCCATGATGAGAAAATACATATTAGAAATCAATTTATAGGATTACATGGTTGACTGGAAACAGGCCAACTGTTTGAGCTCAATGTTTATTTGGAATTAAATGTTCACACCTACTGGATCGAACAGAAAGCAGAAGAGCTTAAAAACCCTTTTCTCCTCTTTCATATACCAAGGGTCTCCAAGCGTTTCTACCATTGTATCATTATAAACAAAACAACATGGCTAAATGCAGTGCTGCCTAATTAATCGAATTCTAATCGTGATAACGATTTCAGGGCCAAACGATCTCAAAACAAATAAAATTGAGGGCAACAATGTTTTTGTCCTAGTTATTTTCCACTGTTTGTACTGTACATTAGATGTATACATTAGACATTTCTACTGTTTGTACATTAGACATCGAAGGAGACTTACTTATGTTTACGAAGACAGGTATTAGGGAAAATCCGAAGGTACAAGAATATTTTTTCGAAATGTTTTTGAATACATTTTCAATAAATGAAGCATGTTACTGAGGAAAACAAAATAATCGTTTGAATAATCGTGATTTCAGTTTTGGCCCAAATAATCGTGATTCAGATTTTTTCCATAATCGAGCAGCCTTAGCTAAAAGAGCAGTTTATTTTGCTCTCAGAGATGCTAGATGATATCTGCACATCTGCTCCTGGCCCATCGTTTTCCCCTTATTCCTGAAGGATCAAACTGAAAGACCTCACTCAAGCAGGTTTCCATAAATGCCTAATCGCCCAGTCCAGGGCCGCACGATGTGCCGAGAGACAGCATAACCATAACACACTTAGAGATTTACTCATCCGTGTACTTCATGTATTAGTCATGCAGGACCGGACATTTATGACTCGCAATTAGCTTTTTCCAATGATGGCTTTTCCCCATTGTTGCTGAGACAGAGAGAGAGAGAGAGGGAGGGAGAGTCTGCACTCTCTCAAGAGCGTAGTCTAAAATAGTAACAGGCAAATGGATCGCAAAAAAAAAAAAAAAACAGCCACTTCAATCTGCTGCTGTTGTCTGAGTGTGCGAACGCTCTCTAAAGTAACTCTCTAAACAAATGGCTTGATTGTAGGCAGTGATGAGGAAGAACAATGGTTACCATGAACATTTTGCATTGAAATGAGAGGTAATGGGTTTACATGAAAAGGTGAACCTCGTGCAGTTCTGGGGGAGTAATTGTCCGGCCTGACTGGTCATTATAGACGTCGTTCAATAGCGCCATCATGGCCCATTGATAAACGAACTGCGGCAAGACAACGGAGAGGCAAAAAAAGTCTCTTTGTGTGTGTGTGTGTGTGTGTGTGTGTGTGTGTGTGTGTGTGTGAGAGAGAGAGAGTATGTGTGGGCGAGCATCTTGCTTAATTTAGTTGTTAATGAAGTGCTCTTCAATCACTCCTACCATTGTCTTTGGGTCTGATCACCTCTTCGACCTTTTCATTACCATTGCACCGTGGAGCCACCAGCAGTCCTCCATTTTGTGTGTCAGTGCTTGCACTTGTTTATGACCAACACTGTAATTATATGGAGTGTATTTCCGTTTTTACCTTTTTCAATGTTTTTCATACAAATGGCTAATGGAATTGGCTTTGTGTTTATATTACGTGTTATTGATATTCTGTAATTTGTTTGCATTTTGTTGGATTCTTTTTCTCTTGGCTTGGTGGTTAACTGGTATTGTTCAGTGTAAAATGAACATAACGATCTGCTGAAAGAATGTTCTGCATCACCAGACAGATCGACATGTGTCTCAGAAGGGAAACAGGGACTTTGTTGTGCCATCGAAGTATTGTGAAATTGTTTAATTTATTTCATTTCCATCAGCTAATGTTCTACATATTATGTAACTACAGACTGTAAATATGGCAAATAAAGGCGAGGGACATGCTGTGTGCAATAACAAAAAAAAGGAACACTGTTTTTATTCTCAGCTGTCTTCTTGCCCAGCTTCATGGTAAAGGTAGGGAGACGCTTTATTATTACCTTGTCTGGCAGCCTCTGAGCACTGTTAAAGCAACACTAAGTAGCTTTCGTCTTCGGTCGCCCTACAGGTTGAAAGCGGAATTGTCTTTCATTCGAACTACACAGAGACGGCCCACTCCTCTAAACTTACTTAGTGCGGTTACTGAGAAAGAGCTCATATATATTTTCCCTCTGTGTTTGTCTTTCTTTCTCTCCCCTGTCTTTCTGTCTATCTATCTATCTATCTATCTATCTATCTATCTATCTATCTATCTATCTATCTATCTATCTATCTATCTATCTGTCTGTCTGTCTGTCTGTCTGTCTGTCTGTCTGTCTGTCTGTCTGTCTGTCTGTCTGTCTGTCTGTCTGTCTGTCTGTCTTAGTGCGGTTATAGCCCATTTAGGGCGGCAAAGCAAATTCAGAAGTGCCTTTCACCCTGTTTAAAGTTGATGTACCACTGAAACAATTTTGGAAACATTATTTTAAGGTTGAGAAAGCTACTTAGTGATGCTTTAACTCAAGGTGGCACTCATCAGTTTTGGTCAATGCAGCTTTTAGGCCAATTTAGCATTTGAATCCCACGACAGCAGTTTACTGCATGAAAAGAGAAAGTCAGCAACCAAACAACAAAGACAAAACAACACACACTATTCATCAAATATTTGATTTCGCTTTGCAATATAATGTGCTAAGGTAGGCAATGTAAAATCACCTATGCATGATTTTTTCACACATTGTTTTTTTCCAGCAGAAACCCTTTGCAATTGTTACAAGTAATATGCCCTATGTGTTTATAGAATAATGTGCCAATGCTCGATAATGAAAAATAACCTTTGTTGAAATCATATATACTCTAGGTGGCCACAATGAATGTGCTTACACTTCAATAGTGCCGTAGAAATGGTAAGAAATAAGAAAATGTTTACATTTTGTATGTCAGTGGGCAGCTGGTATGGAGAATTGATGCATGTGCAGAATGTACTTCCAGATGGCTGTCATCTGTAGTCTTTCCAGTGTGTTTGAGGAGAATTATCTACCCTAACCTCGAGCAGCACGAGGCAGGCAGGCAGGCATGAACTCACAGTTGGTTGGTGTCGGTGCTTGTTTGTACTGTGCCATCGGGTCGGAATGTAGTGTACCTACCTTAGGGTCACAAAACAGCACATTAGGAGTCACAGGAGAATTTCCTTTGAAACGTTTTCACTTCATTTTTTCCTTTACATAAACCATGTCACACTTCATTTGATGATACCTCATTTTCTTATCAATAATGGAAAAGAAAAAAGAAACGGAAGTTGAGCTCAGGTAATCGGTCTTATTATGTAATGGATAATGTTCTGCGAGGCGGTCATTCCCGTGGAATATGCCCCAACAGAGCGTTGCAGGACTTGAATCACTCTGGGCTTATTCCACGAGAATGACCAACTTGCAGAACATTATCCCGCTTATTATACGGCTACTCTGTAAAAAATAATAATAGAGAGTTAGACACTTGTAACAATGTCATATTTTAAATATTTCGTTTTCACTTCATAGCCTCCACTGCTAAAAATTGTTCATTGAAGAAATAGAACATATTTAGGTATGTTGCGATGTGCCTAGCTGCTAAATAATTCATTGCAACCTATTGTTGATATTCCATTACGATAAGTGAACAGACTACTTGCAAAGAAGCACAAAACCCATTGTCATTGACAGCAGTCATTATACTTTTTTAGCGGTCATTATACAAAAAATAATTGACCTTCAAACCCATTCAAACCCGTTGCCCATTCAAAGTAAATGGGACGTTCGTCAGCATTCTAAAGAGCCGTATAATAATAAGACTATATCAACTGGGGAATCTTTTTTCTTCTAAGCCACCCACGCTGGTTGTTCTTCAGCTCTTGCTTTAATGTTAGGGTTGGTGCCACTGGTAGGGAGACATCTGACATGCAGAATTATAAAGCCACTCAGACAGTCGGTATCTCATGCTCTTACTGAGAAAGAGCTCATATATATTTTCCCTCTGTGTTTGTCTTTCTTTCTCTCTCCTATCTATCTGTCTGTCTGTCTGTCTGTCTGTCTGTCTGTCTGTCTGTCTGTCTGTCTGTCGGTCGGTCGGTCTGTCGGTCGGTCGGTCGGTCGGTCGGTCGGTCGGTCGGTCGGTCGGTCGGTCGGTCGGTCGGTCTGTCGGTCTGTCTGTCTACCTCACCCACACACATATACATGCACACTCATACCTTTTGCAGAAGTACACACACTTTCCCAGTTTTACTCTGTCCTTTTGAGTTCAGCTCATATCCTTTTATAGACTAATGTACTGTATAATGAAACACAAAACCATGAGCATGCTTATCAGTGGCTTTACTTTGAGAAATCCTGCAACATCTAGATGAATTCATTTAATCGACGCTTTCATCCTAAGAAGCTCGCTACTGGAGGTCTGCATGTGGAGCGCAGATACCGTTCCACTCAGACTAACCCCACAGGCACTATGTGCTGCTTATGTTCTGAGAATACTAAGGTGAGTCTCTCACTCTCCACTGTTCTTTAGGACTTTGTTCGTTTTACATAAATATGGGCATTTTTTACATGCCTCAGTGTAGCAGTCCCCCCAAACCGTATTAATTCCTTAATCATTACTTAGAATTTGCCTTGTGTATGTTGTTCACAGTGGTGTAATTTAATCATATTTGAGTGACAGCCCATTTTTGACACCCCTAAATCATCAGTTAAACACATCACTTAGCATTCATTTTTCACTACAGGTCGCAATTTTAATAATTATACCTCATGATATGAATGTATTAGGAATATTACCATCTGAAACCCCATCCACAGCTCAGCTGCAGCTACATTCATTTTACAGTGGGGATGGAAATGGAGGATGTTGCTCTGTGTTTAATTGATGACATTTGTGTTGGCTTCACTCTCTTTAATACTAGGCAGTGGCTATGGGTCCGGAATTTCTTACCAGTTGATGTAAGGATATTGATCCGGAACCTTATTGGTCCATATTCTTCCGGACCAATACATGTAAAGTTATAGGTCTGGAACTTGAAATCTGTACCACACTCAGGCATTGTTCCCACAGATTTATCAGATAAAAATTCCCTACTAACCCTAACCCCAAACCTAACCATAACCTAACACTAACCTTAACCCTAGATTCTGTTCATTTGATTTTCCGTACCAATAATAACAGTTCTAGGGGCACAGAAGCTAACGTACCCGTAGCCACTTTGTTAAGAATATTATCATCTAAAACCCCATCCACAGCTCAAACTGCGGCTACATTCATTTTACAGTAGGGAAGGAAAAAGAGGATGAGCGATGTTGCTCTGTGTTTTGTTGATCTCGTCACGTGTGTCTTGGCTTCACTCTCTTTAATACTAACACCGCCTCCTCTCCTGTCTTAACTTATCTGCGCAGAACCCATCACCGGAGTGAGTCAAGGCAGATTTGCTTTTCTCGACGTGTCAACGTGAAAGCAGACATCCCGTTAAAAGCAGACACGTGCTTGCTTGTGCTGGATCTCAGCTGCTGTGTGGGCAGAGAAACCTGTAATGGTTGTCATTTAGCTGCACTCACGCCATAGCCTTAACGACCCTATTTGCTGCAGTATAAGAGAAAAAATTATAAAGACTGACAGACAGAGAACGGGGTAGACAGAGGCACTCTGTTCCATCCTCTTGTCTAAATGTTTTTTTTCTTATCTTCAGCTTGTTTATGTCCTCTACTGTAAGTCACTTTGGATAAAAGCGTCTGCTAACTGTAATGTAATGTGATTTTTTGCTGATGTTAAAATGTGCACTCAGTACATTGGGATTTGGTGGCCTAGAATGATTTCACAAGAATCAAATCTGAATATGAATGAGCTTGCGAGGTTCACAAGCTTCCAAGAAGAAAATGTATCATCTTTTGTGCAGTGTAGCTTTTGACATTGACCCCTAAAAATGTGCAAAAGAGTGTTTGTAATCTTTTCAGGTGTTTTTGGGAGTCATATTTTTGTACCTCATACCAAGGGAGAGTCGAAACGAAGCTCTCGAAGTTGTGATCCTGAGCCTAAAATACTCAAGTTGTCCCACAAGATTTGTATGAACGCGCCGAAATAATCACACAAGGTAAAATGGTGCAGTACATCCGAGAGGGGGAAGGGGGGGTATATTTTTATATACTAAGCCCTTTAAAGTCAGTGGTGCTGATGAAAAACTGGTCTCTTTTATCATCCTTACATCTGTGACACTCTGCCTGCATTTTATTTTTAAGAGGCAGACTCGAATGAAACCACACCTAACTAAGGTGCTAAGATAATACTTGCTAATAATAAAAATGCTTTTTATTATTTCCATTAGTTACCCTTTTAAACTGACAGACTGTGGATGAATTGCTTGGCCTGTGCTTTTTTTTTCATTCAAGGATGCATCATGACATTTAAAAGACCTTTCACTTTCAACTATGACTAATTGCTGATGGTTTTGCAAGCAAAATAGGCACGGCTATGTCTAAAACTTATGCAAGAGCTGGAGTGGGTGTGAAACAGAAGGCTGTGGTTAGAAACTCTTCACAGTGGAAAGCTGGTTACAGTATGTCTGTTGGATGCTAGAGCTACCCTACGCATTATCAGCATGTTCCTTAATTAAATGCCCAGGTCCACTGATTAGCTCGAGGTATCATGCTGCTGTTGAACACATGGGGTTGTAATAGTGTCTCCTCACCCATGTAATAGCTATAGCTCAGCCTCACTGTCTCTGTGTCCGTCAGTACCAGTGCCATTGCATCCTCCCAAAGCATCATGGGAAGTCAGTCAAGTGTGTTTGACATTGAGCTCCTTTTTTAAGACCCAGTAAAGTGAAAACCATATTCGGTTTAGTAACGAGAAATACTATAACAAAATACCTGATGCCAAAAACCTCTGAAGTTAGTTTTAATGTGTTGTCGAGTTATGCAGCTTGACTGCTTTTTATCAGTTGTCATGGTTGGTGTAAGCATGGTGGGATTCAAACGCCGCCCCCATCCCCCAAAAAAACACATTCATTTGCTGTGAGTCAGTTGAAAGATTTTGGTGTCAGGAATACTGTGCTGCTATGAGCTGTTTCTTGTTTGGCTGCCAACATGACATCAAAAAGGAATGTCAAACTTCTTATGTTTATATTTTTTATATTTCCTACCTATGTGTGTGGGAAGGACTATGAAATGTGTTTGGCCGCCAACAGCTGTACAACATTGTAAAACAATACCAGATTGAGCCGTACTGGAGCACCCCTTATTAGCCATTCTCCGGAGGCTAAGCGGCCAGACCTCGTCCCAACCTAGGAGGAACGGCCGCCCATAGTTCGTCTACAGTGGTGTGCGCGATAGCAGAGCGTGGTACGACATTCATGATCTACGCTACGCTAAAAGCTAGCACCAGCAGACCAGCACTTAAGTAAGCAATCTGTAGGCTACATTTACGATAAAAAAATTTGACTAACCATTCAGAAACTGCTTGCTGCATTTGTGTGCACGTGGCTCAGTTACCTCTTGGTCTGGGTCCGACTCGGCGGAGAACACATAGGATTGCGGCCAATTTCAGCCAGAAAGACTCAGAGAAAAGGAGTTTCGATGTAAACAATTTAATATAGTTAAAATTAACAATTGAACATTAAGTAGAGAGTAGATCTTCTTTGGCGTAGGTTTGGTCATCAGCCTGGGTCTTGTATCGTTAGATCCGGCAGATCCTGCCATTGCCGTTTAGCAGGATCCGAAGTTACCCCCAGGACAGATACACAGGGGCCAAACTGATGGTGGTGGGGAGGGAGGAGGATGCATCGAAACGCTGGCACCTGAAGCAGCAGAAAAGGTAAATTAGACAAGTCATTATAAAGCAGGTGGCGGCCGCTGATTGGTAGGAGACAGAGCGCGTCCCAGACATTAACGTCTTCCTGGCAGAACTTTCGCAGGCTTACATTTCTGCCATTTTCACATATACTGAAAGTTTATTTGTAAACATGGGGTGGGTTAGCCTGGTAAACCAGCCCCTCGTACTTCATTTCATTTTATACAGAGGCGCTGTCAGAAACAATTTGTTGGAGGTGTGGACTCTGCTGAAGTTTTAAAAAAGTGCCTCTGCCTTTACCCAATCGCTAACGCCTAGTCTGGTATGCAATTAGCCTACCTACGCACTACAATTCAAATGTAGCACACAAGGTCAACGTCACGGCTAACAAACACATCCTCTGTTCGCTGATTGGATCGGTCATGCTAGGACCGACTAAATGACCGTCAACAGATTCCGGTCCAGACCCTCTGTACAAAATGAAATGAAGTACGAGGGGCGGGTTTACCAGGCTAGTCTAGACCCTCTGTACAAAATTAAATGAAGTACAAGCGGCGGGTTTACCATGCTAGTCCAGACCCTCTGTACAAAATGAAATGAAGTACGAGGGGCGGGTTTACCAGGCTAGTCCAGACCCTCTGTACAAAATGAAATGAAGTACGAGGGGCGGGTTTACCAGGCTAGTCTAGACCCTCTGTACAAAATGAAATGAAGTATGAGGGGCGGGTTTACCAGGCTAGTCCAGACCCTCTGTACAAAATGAAATGAAGTACGAGGTGAGGGTTTACCAGGCTAGTCCAGACCCTCTGTACAAAATGAAATGAAGTACGAGGGGCGGGTTTACCAGGCTAAGGGTGGGTGGGGCTAGGGGTGGGTGGGGCTGGGCATAAAAAAAAAAACGACTCAAAGGGAAAAAAAACTGGTCAGAATAGAACTGCTCAGATCTCCTTCATGTGACAGTGAAGGAGTTTGTGCAAAGAACTTGATGAACTTGATGTTTTTATAGTCCATAGACCTATACTAACTTCTTGAAAAAGAGTACAATATGGAACCTTTAAGTACGGTATAGCACTGCACGGGCAGTGACTTAGCACATTAATCAAGTTCATCCCTAGCATCCAACCATAGAAAGTAGCCCTTATATTTTCAAAATTTTGACACCTATTTTTACCTTGTAACACTGTTTATATTTTCTCAAAATCGATGAGGCGATTAGAGCAACTCTTTTTTTGGTATGAGGAACTTAAAGACAATATTATTTTCATTTTACTGTGGCTATTGATGTTGGTTTCTTCAGCTAGTCTTTTATCTTGTGCTATAAAAGTAAGAATTATAAACAGCAGTTAGTTTTTTTTCTACACAGCAGCCGACAAGATCATACAAAGGGAATGGCTTTTAGGTCCCTGAATAAAATATGCAAAAAGCATTCAGAGAGGAGCTTGGCAGTGCACCCCCTCTCTCAAAAGCCATTTCGGATGTGGAGACATACCTGCCGGATGGTTTTTGTGCTTTGCCTCTCGCAAATGAGTGAGCAGTACAATTGATGAGTAATGTGCACGGAGGTAGCTGCTCCCACTCAGGTCAAACACAGATGCACACAGAAATAACAGCCTTGCCATGTAAAACAAATGCAAATGGCAATGCTGCTTGCCTCCCCTCCGCCTTCCCCTCCCCCTCCCCCTCCCCCGTCCCACCCCTTCCACTGCATTGATACTATATTTAACACCCAACCTCATTATGTACAAAAACATTAGGTTTTTCACAGGACACACTGTTGTTCAGAAGGCTCAGAAACTTTTGAAGAAATCTGTTCAATTTCTCTTCCTCTTCTTTCCAGGGTTTTGTGCTCAAAGCGGAAAAAAAACCCTCTGCCATTTTAAAAAATGTATGATTTCAGAGCGCGGAGAGAATAGATTCCGGTGTGTCAGGGCCACATGCAAGTCTAATGGAGCTTTTTAAAAATGATAAAGAATTCACTATGCAAATGAAATTTCCACAGTTAATGTATTACCCTCAGGCGACACTAAAAAAGGTGAGATTACCTGTGGAAACGGTGCGCAGAAATCGCAGCGGTAGCCTGCTACAGTATTCCACCCATGCAGGCTTTCATCCCCAGGCCAAGGCACCATATGTGCTTGGACTCCATCACAGGTGGCAGCATAGGACAGGCTGACTGGGGTGGGGTGGGGGTGGGGGGTGCAGTGGGGTAAAGGTAGTGGAGAGAGAGTGGACCATGGCCACCACTGAACTATACCTTTTTTAACCCCCACCTGTCTTGTACTGACACCTACTAACACACACACACACACACAGATTCACACACTCTCTCTCACATACACACACATACACACACACTCTCTATCTCACACACACACACACACACACACACTCACACACCCACACAAACACACACGCACAGCCCACATACACACACCACTGAACTATACCTTTTTTAACCCCGAATTGTCTGATACTGACACTTCCTAATACACACACACACACACACACACACACACACACACACACATACACACACAAACACACACGCACACCCCACCCACACACAGACACACACACACACATACACCAGCACTTCAGGCAATATTCGGTGCAGTGTGCCCTTAGAGAGCGCATGCACCTTTCCCCTAATCTATCCACACAACAGCTTCAATGGTGACACCCCCCCTCCCCACACATACACACACACACCCCACACACACACGCACACACCCCACACACACATACACACACACACACACACACACACACACACACACACACACACACACACACACACACACACACACACACAGCACCCTCCAACCCCTCTTCCCCTCAGGCTGAGGGCCACAGAGAGAGCTAAGCACTGATGCTTTCAGCCGGTGTAATGTTGAAACTGTTTTGCATGTTGATTAAAGATCGCTCTAGTATAGCCTTTATTGGATTTTGTCTCTGCCCATTCATGTGCAAAGAGACGTCTAAATGAGTTGGGCTGCTCCGTGAAAAGGTTTAATCAGGCGCCTATGCGCAAGACTGGCACCACATCAGAATGATGAGTCAGTGCCAACAACACTGTGGCTTCATCCCCATACATGGCACCACATGACAGTAACATACGCAGATTTGTAGTAAGTATATGTTGCTGACATGTTGGGAGAAGTAGAGTGATACTAAGGGTCCAGAAATGACAGGGGGCATTTCAGGACACTATTCTGCCCCACAAAGGCAAAGTGAGGTAACTACATTAACATTGAAACCGAAAAAAATGCCTTTAAAGTTGTCATACTGCCCAGTCAAACATGTTGTTGGTGATGCTTTTACATACTTTCTTAATAGAAAGAAGTACCCCTCGAATCCCGCCCTACCCATGGCTGAAATGCCCTTGACCAAGGCATCTGACCCCACACTGCTCCAGGGACTGTAACTGAAACCCTGTAAATAACTGTAAGTCGCTCTGGGTAAGTGTAATGTAATGTAATGTAATGTAAAAGTACAAGATTTAGTCACAAGACAAAAGAGGAGTTATAAAGTCCATTTGCAGTCTAAACTTAATTCTGACAAGATACAAAATGTAGTTACTGTCTTTTGGCTTTGTAGGGCAGTATTACATCACATAGGTATTAATTATAAGCAGGCCCAAAATGGTATTACATTGTTTCATAGGGCCCGAAAGTTTCCAGCAGCGCCCCTGTGTACTGTCATTTAAGCTCTGTGCATATTTCCAGCTAAGACCTGATTGGGTAGATAGAGTGCAGCGGCGTGAACATCTCTTTTAAATCCGGTGCTTGCACTTCAAAAAGGGGAAGTGTTGCAGTGAAAGGATTCATTCCCAGCTTTTTTTTGTGAAGCTAACTGAAGGGATCTGTCTGCACTGCCTTTCTCTTCCTTCACCGTTTCTCCTTTAGTGCAGGTCTCCCGCGGCGAGATAGCGTTGAAAGAGTCCAACGCGGTGTCTCACAGAACATCGGGAGCAACCGTGGCCCACCCCTGTAAAGATGTATTCAGCGGTTCTAAAAGCGAGCGAACAAGGCCAGCGAGTGAAAAGAAAGGCAAAAAACTGGGCTAAATTGGTGCACTAGAGAACCTCGGTGGTGTGTGGTGACTTGAATGCTAAGCAGGTAAGGAGGCAGGTAAACCAGGCAGCCCTGCAGGCAGAAAGAGAGAAAAAGAGAGAGAGTAGGAGAGAGAGTTATGGAGACTGAGAGAGAGGGAGAGAGAGAGAGAGAGAGGGAGGGGACAGAGACATGGAGACTGAGAGAGAGAGGGGGGGGCATGGAGACTGAGAGAGAGATGGGGAGAAAGAGAGAGGGAGACAGAGAGAGAGAGAAAGAGTGGGAGAGAGAGAGTCGGAGAGAGAAACATGGAGACTGAGAGAGAGAGAGAGGGAGAAAGAGAGGGAGGGGAGAGAAAGAGATGGAGACTGAGAGAGAGAGGGAGAGAGAGAGAGAGAGAGAGAGAGATGGAGACAGAGAGAGGGAGAGAGAGACATAGAGACAGAGAGAGACATGGAGACTGAGAGAGAGGGGGGGCATGGAGACTGAAAGAGAGAGAGGGAGAAAGAGAGGGAGGGGAGAGAGAGACATGGAGACTGAGAGAGAGAGGGAGAGAGGGAGGGAAGAGAGAGAGTGTAAAACGAATAAGAATGCTATCATTTCAGTGGTCTAAACTTCCCTGCACTTGCTATCTCACTGAGATTCTGAGTTACTCCCAGCACAGAAATCTGTGTTTATCTCCTCCCCTCCCCCTGCCCCACAAGTAAACTCAGACGAGAAAGCTTTTGGTGTGCTTCTCTCTTCCACTCCCTCACCCTCTCTCACCCTCTCTTTCTCTCTTTCCTCCATCTCTTTCTCTCTCTCTCTTCCTACCCTCTCGCGCTTTCTCCCACTGTGTATGTGTGTGTGCCGGTGTGTGAAAAGTACAATTGCATTTCACCAATGGTGTACTCAAAACTAAGCACATAAGCAGCATGGCTGATGAACTGTGAGAAAACAGCAGGAAAGGCAGAGAAATAAGGGCAGTCTTTCACTCTCTCTCACACACAAACACATGCAAATACACACACACACACACACACAAACACACACACACACGCACGCACACACACGCACACACACACACACGCACAACCACACACACACACACGCACAACCACACACACACACACACACACACACACACACACACACGCACACACACACACGCACACACACACACACACACACGCACACACACACACACACGCACACACACGCACAACCACACACACACACACACACAAACACACACACAGTCATTCCAATCAGAGATGGTGTGTCTCTATGTCTGGGTATAGGTAAAATGTGTCCATACACATGCATCACGTCTCTTCTTTGTAAGACTTCTGCTGTTGATAAATTTGCTTGCTCAGCCAGTAGAATTTGTTGAAAAACAGCAGCCCATTGTAGGAAAAACTCTTTTCCCCCTCAATCTGTGAGCAGAAGTTGTATTCTTCCTTTTGGAGTGCGTTAGAAAAGAAGCTGCATGCTGAAGATTTGTCTTTCTAATAAACCTTGGGGGGGTGGGGGGTGGGGGGTAGAAAAAAAAGAAGAAAAAAAAGCATATTAACAAATAAATAAATAAAGCTGGCAACCTGCTCAGCATATCTCTCCAAGTGTCGTAGGACAGATGCTGCCACTTGCTGCGAAATATTGGCTTCAAAGGCCTCAGGCGAAGATTTCTGTATTATTCACCATCTCCATATGGGTTCAACACAGCAAGAGCAAACATTTAAAAACTGTCTGTGGAGTACAGCTCTGCACAGTCCTTAGTCAAGGAAGAATTCTGGCATTGGCTGTGCATATGACAATGTGCAATTACTGTAAATTGGACACGAACTACATGATTGTTGTCATTACCTGTGTTCAGTCATGAGTGGCAGAATGTTTAATCGTGCTTTTTTAAAGCCACACTAAGTCGTTTTTTCAACCTTAAAATAATGATTCCAAAATCGTTCCAATGCTTCATCAACTTGTAACTGGGTGAAAGGCACTTCTGACCCTACACCCTCCATAGGCTAAGTAAGTTTGGAGGAGCGGGCCATCGCTTTGTAGTTCGAATGAAAGACAATTCCGCTTCCAACCTGTAGGGCGAAAAAGGTAAAAACTACTTAGTGTTGCTTTAAAGTAATTCAATAATTTGTCCTTACCTAAAATGAACTGAACTCTTTAACTAAATATTGTTAAGACGAATTTGTGCATTTTTTACTAAGGACCTAAACCTACTTGGGTTTCATAATAAATACCAAGTATACAATTTTGTTATGTTCAATCTAGAGTACAATGCTTAAAATGTAACCCAGAATTGTTTACAAATCACTGTAATATATGATTACGTTCTCAATACATTTTTATAGTTTTTTTTGCAAATGAGATGCGGTAAAATACTACTTACACACAGTTGAAAAAATATGTAACACACATATTACTTACTACGCATATTGTTTTATAGTCTTGCATGTACAGTATATATTACTGTAAATCTGAAACTATGTTTTAAATCTCTCTAGCTATTCTTATGTACTTCTATTACTATTCTCAAAATATACTGCTTCTTGTTTATGTGTGGGATGTTCCGAACGACATCTCTTTGTATAGTGACTATAAAGACTTCTACTACTACTGCTCTACAAACAAGACCATGCTTCCCTACCACTACACATGCCTTTATAACCACTGTAGGTGCTGCAAGCCATGCTAGCATTTTATCTCAGTGTTTACAGAATTTGGCGCTGCACATTTGTCTATTAATATGCAGTGAACTGATCAATCTGTCTTGTGTGTTTACTTAGTTTGAATTCCTGATCCCACTGCTTATTGTGCCTTGGTGTGCTTCCGATGACAAGCTCCTGTTTTTGTTGTCTCAGCCACGTGCTTATTTTTACCTGTGCTCATGTGATGTGCTGTGCCCCCTACCATGTGCTACTTGTTCTGTCTTCCTCTGCCTTTGTTTCATTTCAGGCCAGTTTTTGTCCACACCTATTTCTGTGCCGATTTGCTGATTCACTGTAATTTTCTCCCAATTAGGTTCTCACAGCTCACTTTCCTCCGACTTATCACCTGTCAGATGTAGTTAACGTTCCTCTGTATTTAAGCCTTCCTGATTGTTTTGTCCATTGCTTGGCCGTGGTGGCTGTGGTATTTATTTTTTTATTTTATGTAGCATCCTTTATCCTCTCCTCCACTCTCCAATTTGCTTCAGACTGTGTTTTTTTTTTTTCTTTTGCTGTGTTTTGTGTTCAAGTCTTGTCTTCTAAGTAAAGACGTCTTTGCTTAAGAATTGAACTGTGTGTAAATGGTTGCTAGCTTTTTGGTGTGACAGTTATATCATTGTTATGCTTAAAAAACAGTGAAAGTAAGATTCATAGCCACTCACTCCATACCCCTCCAAGGAACACCCACTACCTGACCACTGCTGAAGTCATAACAGATACATTCACTACGTGCACATGGTAGGATCGGATTGGATTGGGATTGGATTGGGTGTCCCAAAATCCAAGTGCACATGGAGTTCGTGTTATCGGATAATGGTCAGAGATCTGGCCGTTTCCGCTACGCTAGGTGGCGATGTATTCCTTTCAACAAGTGGTGTTAGAACTACTTCTGGTTGACAGCTGCTAAAAAGAAAATAAACAAACTATCTGGCAGCATACAAACAAAGATGGCGTTCGAGGAGGTTGACAGAGCAGCATTTGCATACATGTTGTGCATTCTCCTTTGTTTGGAAGTCCGTATTAACGAACAAACAGCTTTTTTGGTTTCCTTGATACCACACGAACTGTGCCGTCGGCGTTTGATATTTCAAGCAGTGCATTCCAGTGCATGCGCAGTACGCGAATCCGATATGATCGCGTGCACAAGGCGGCACCAAGCGGATTAACATCGGTTTAGCCAGGGGTTTCAATCGGATTCGCGAAACCAATCCCTATACGATCTTTAGCCTGTGCACATGAATTTGATACGACCCCAATCCCTTTCCAATCGTATTCAACTCGTCCATGTGCACGCAGTGATTGTGAAGCAGAGCAGCTCAGTGAATTCTGTCAATCCCTAACCATGCTGTGCTGCCATATTCATATTACATTTTCAACACATAAACTAAACAAGGCAAAGCAGTTTATATGGTACAACCTATTGATAAATCCAGTTGGGTGTGCTTGACATGCATAAATGCAAACAGAAAAGCTAAAAAGTAATAAAAAATATACCGGTTCAGAGTAATTAGACAAACTAGCAAAAATATACAAAAGTAAAACCATTTTCAAAAGAGAGAAAAAAGCAATTACATTATTTAGATTTTAGGAGAATCCACTATAATAACAAAGTATAAATTCAGGCACATGCCTGTGCAAACAGAAATATATATCTTTTTTATCCTGGTTTTAACAAATAATTTCATCACAGATTTGGAAAATCATGAGATCTCTACAATGCAGTCACCAGCAGCACCAGCAGGCACATATATATGACAACCCACACAAACACAAGACACACCCCCACTCACTGTGGAGGTGGAGGACGTCAGACGAGTGCTCCGTGCCGTCAACCCCAGGAAGGCCACAGGACCGGATGGAGTACCGGGCAAAGTACTCAAGGCATGCGCTGATCAGCTAGCTCCAGTTTTCACCGACATTTTCAACCTGTCACTGGAACAAGCCAACATCCCAGCCTGCCCAAAGTTGGCCACCATCATCCCAGTCCCCAAAAAGACACCCACAACCAACTTGAACGACTTCCGCCCAGTAGCACTCACCCCAGTCATCACAAAGTGCTTTGAAAAACTGGTACCGAGACACATCAAAGCCAGTCTCCCCCCCACCCTCGACCCACATCAGTTTGCATACCGGCCAAACAGATCCACCGAAGATGCAATAACCACTGCCCTCCACTCTGCACTGAGCCACCTCGAGAAAAAGGGGAGCTATGTCAGGATGCTCTTCATTGACTATAGCTCAGCCTTTATGTGGGGAGACTATAAGACTGACTGGCTCCTCAGCCAATGAGGGGGCACGACAGTTATGGAGGGAGAATAAGGAGGCGGGGCAAGAAACAACAAAGCGGAGTGGAATGAACATGGTGGGGAGCAGACGAAGCCGGTGCTGCGCTCCAGGCCAAGCACAGTGAAGTGGTGCTTAGATGACCGAAAAGGTGATAGGTTGTAGTGTCTTGGAACTCTTGGAACAAAGTGAGAGTGGTGACAGCTGGCGAGTCTTGGCGAAAAGACGGCGCTGGTGTCCATGAACGTTGTTCTACTTTGAACCAGGGCGAAAGTTCGTTTCCGCATCTGTCTCTCTCCCTCCCTTCACTGTGAGTATTCCCTGCCACTCGACTTCACCCAGACAGCACTGATTTGAAGAATTCAACTGTCAGTTCAGCTGCCATCAGACTATATCGCTGAACTTCCTCTCAGCTGAACTTATAACAGTGAAACGGACACTGCTAATTGCTACTTCGTTTTGAGGAACTGTGCTTACGACGCCGTTAAACAAAGACTCGGACACAGAGATATTGATGTGGACGGTAATTGATGCGTGTAAGCCAATTGTGTAAAGAGTTGTGTTAAAATTGTTGTATTTACATTGTGGTAGCCCACCCGTTTGATAGCCTAATCTTAAATTAACCCAGGGTGGAGGACTGAGTTTCTCAAAGTTAGCTTGGTTAGTATTGGTACCATGTTACGGTCCCGGGACATAGTTATATTATATTCTTGTTATCCTTGAACACTTAAAGCTCCACCGGTGTGAGTCTGTAAAATAAGGGGTGAAGAGTTATTGAGTAAAATGTGTATGTGTATGTATTATGTTATGTTTGAGTGTCACTGATGGACTCTGTCTGTTGCAGCCATTTCATTATCTTATCTCATTTCTTTGTTTCTATTTTTGAAAGGTTAACTACTGAGCTGAGAGCTCTATTAAATATCTTAGTTAGTTAACCTGGTCTGTTACTTGAGGTTGAGGGGTGGGAAGACACACACAGATAGCCTACACACCCTCCAGGTAGCAACTACACTGATCTATAGCCTCAAACATATTCTAGCTTCTATCAGGTATAATTATTAATAGGCCCCAGTTACTGACAGGTACACGGTGGTCACTACATTAAACACAATAATACCGGACATCCTCATCCCCAAGTTGGCCAACCTGGGGCTCCCACCCTCCACCTGCTCATGGATCAAAGACTTCTTGATCAACCGACCCCAGCATGTGAAGCTGGGTCCCCACCTCTCATCCGCCCGCACGCTCAGCATCGGCTCGCCCCAAGGCTGCGTCCTGAGCCCTCTTCTCTACTCACTATACACACATGACTGCAGACCCACCCACCCTGAGAACATCATTGCGAAATTTGCAGATGACACAACGGTGGTGGGGATGATCACAGAGGGGAATGAGGCGGCCTACAGAGATGAGGTCCTTAGACTCAGCGAGTGGTGTGCAGTCAACAACCTGGCACTGAACATCGCTAAGACTAAGGAACTCATCCTGGACTTCAGACGGAACAAGGTCGCCCCTGCCCCCCTGTACATCAGGCGACATACGGCGAGAGTGTGGAAAGAGTGGAGACCTTCAAATTCCTAGGGGTCCACATCTCTGCCGACCTGTCCTGGTCAGCTAACACAACTGCACTGGTCAAAAAGGCACAGCAGCGACTTCACTTCCTGAGAGTGCTCAGGAAGGAGCAACTCAACACCAACCTGCTGGTGACCTTTTACCGAACAGCGATCGAGAGCCTGCTGACCTACGCTGTGTCAGTGTGGCACTCAAACTGCACAGAAGCTGACAGGAAAAGACTGCAGAGGGTAACCAACACTGCGCAAAAGATCATCGGTTGCCCCCTACCTCCCCTGACCACCATCTACAACTCCCGGTGCCTTGGCAGAGCCAGAAGCATCATCAAGGACTACACACATCCTGGCTACCACCTCTTCAACCTGCTGCCCTCTGGCAGACGCTACAGGGCCATACCAGCCAAAACAAACAGACTTAGAGACAGCTTCTTCCCAAGGGCAGTCACCATACTCAACTCCAACCTACACTGAGGAACTGACTTGCTTGAACATAACACTGTAGCACTGCACTACGTTCTAAGACAGCCAACCTGACAGGCATCGCTCTGCGTACTGTAATTACCATTTATTTAACTTACATTATCACTGTAATCATTTGCACCATTATGTTACTGCTATCTGCACTCTATCTGTTTTACTGTTATCTGTTAATTATCAATTGCACTATAATATCAAGACAGTCCATCTGTTTTTTTTAGCTGCCTACTGCACATATTGGAATAGGTGGGTGAAAATGTCTTGATACCTCCATCTATTTATGCTGTCAGTCACACCAGTCACTTTATTGTCATACCTGCTGCTGATATGTGCCTGTTTACCTCCAGGCTTTGCACAAGTCTATGCACAGTCTATGCAACTTTTTACAGACAGTAGCTCATATTAGTTATTGTACAGTCTATGTTAATTCTTGTACTTAATTCTTGTACTTAGTAGTTTTTATAGTAGTTTTATTGTACATATCTCTCCTTGTTTATTTATGTGTGCACATTATGGGGAAGCTTGTAATCTCATTATACTTGTATAATGACAATAAAGGCATTCTATTCTTCTATTCTTCTATTCTATTCTATTCTATTCTATTCTATTCTATTCTATTCTATTCTATTCTATTCTATTCTATTCTATTCTGTTGTGTGTAAACACTGCTAACTACTACCATTAGCATCCATTTGTCCACTACCCAACCACATTGGCTGCATAATTCAGAAAATATGAAATTCCCCTGAACCAAAGGTGATAACTACCTGTCTGAGAAAGGTACACAGGTATTAATTGGGACTGTTTGGGCTGGATTTTGTGTTTGGTAACTGGAGGCTTTTTAAAACCCCGCAAGTAGTAGAAATCTGGAATACTGACTGCCAAAAAAAACTCATTCATATTAATTTAATCAGACATTTGCAAACTGCTTTGTTTTGCTGTGTTTTGTGTCCTACATTGCAACAGAAATCAGTCATCCAATCAACACAGGCAGCACAAATACTTCCCGTTTTAAATTTTGCAAGCATAACCCACCGAGCCACTAGCCTGGTAAACCCGCCCCTCGTACTTCATTTCATTTCGTGCAGAGGGTCTGGAACAGAGACCGTCAGAAACGATTTGCTGGAGGTGTGGACTCTGCTGAAGTTTTAAAAAAGTGCCTCTGCCTTTACCCAATCTCTAACGCCTGGTCGTCACGTATGCAATTAGCCTACCTACGCACTACAATTCAAATGTAGCACACAAGGTCAACGTCACAGCTAACGAACACACCCTCTGTTCGCTGATTGGACCGTACTTTCTGCGACTTGCCAAATGCTCCTCAAGAGACTCCGGTCCAGACCCTCTGCACGAAATGAAATGAAGTACGAGGGGCGTGTTTACCAGGCTACCGAGCCACAGCATTGCAAACAGGGATTGAAAATAGCTTGCATCCCGCAAAATGCAGCTACAGTAGTGTAATATTTTTTTTTTTAACCCGCCAGCAAAAGATTGACACATTTAAAAGAAAAAGGCTGTGATCCCTGTACAGCGGGAAACATGGAAGCATACATGTCAAACGGCCTGTCCAGCTTTTTTTCCGTTTCGCTCCTAAGAAGTGCAGACAGACAGTCCTGGCACGTGTGCACCCGCAGTGAGCCTGAGACCCGGGCCCCGGGATATAAAGGATTTGTGCTCCATCCCCCCTTCTGTCCACCTCACTCACTCACCAAGACGCTCACCCTCCCACCGACACCTTGAGTGTAATCCGTACAGAAGGTGCGGAATAACAATGCGGAAGGGATGTTACTGAGCATCGGGGATGGGCGCTCCAATAGCCCATCTGCTGGGGCAGACTGACTGACTGGCTGACTGACTGACTGGCTGGCTGGCTGGATGGACCTGGAAGACGGAGGTCACAGATGGGAAAGGCTGTGATTTCTCACCCTCCCACTGACAACTGTCACTAGTCATACATTCAGTTTCTCCGTAGTTTTAAGGGTCATGGTGTGGTACTGCACAGTTACTGAGGACTGCCGGGTTGTGTGCACGCATACTCAAAGACAAACACAGACAGAGAAGAAGAGAGAGAGAGAGAGAGAGAGAGAGAGAGAAGAGAGAGAGAGAAGAGAGACATACACTGACAAGACATCCAGATATCCATTGCTGGTCTTACACCCCATTGCCCTTGTTTGTGAATTGTCTTTGACTAGTGCACGCAGGCAGCAGTATGATTAAATGTTCACGCATCTAAATACGGGCAATTTGACTAAAATGACAAGCCAAATTAATGAAAGGATAGCGAAAGAGGGAGAAAATAGGGAGGCTTGATTAGGGGTGCTTGATTGCACTCCATGACAGCATTTTGCGGCTGATGTGTTTGGACGCTACAGGAGGAAATGAGAGAAGGGAATGAGGGCTCAGTGTGTGAGGGGGCGGGTGGAGGAGCATGTTTGGCTTTCAAATGTCAGATCACCACTCACACGGCAAAAGATCACACTGTGTCTAATCTGCTGTGCGGCTGCTGGTGCGATCGGTTGAAGCTTGTGAGAGGAGCCAGGACCACGGGGGCTATACATAGTCTAAAGAGCAGCTGCACTGTGCTACCGAGTGCCTCCTCTCAGCTGTAAGTTATTCTGATTGAAGGCATATGCCACATAATTAACCGTAATTGCTTTTACCTCCCTGCCCCTCCCATGTTCTAATTGCTCTGCGAAAAGGTGGCCTAATTTAAAGGCAAATTACGAAAACAGTTGACCCTGAACAAACATGAATGCGCATGTACAGTATACACATCTGTGTTCTCAGAAACCTCAGATAGTCAACATGCCTCAGGCCAAACGTGAGAGCCCCTCAAATTAATACAATTTAAAGGATATTACATTAGTAATTCGTTGTTTACAGTCAAGTCAAGAGTGTCCTTAAAATATAGCATTAAAATAGGATTCTTCAGGGGGCGCTATATTTAAGATATGAAATAGCTACAGTTCTTGGTGTGAATGGGCCTCAAAGCTCCATTTCCTTTTTCACACCACTTTACCTGTAGCAAAACCTTTATGGCAGAGGTATTGGTTGATATTTCATGGCTTGTAAGAATATGCCCATCTCAGTAGCATGGATAATGCTGAAATTAAACTACTTCTGTGGAATCAACCATGTTGAGCAAATCAATATCATCACCATCTTCACATTACACAGGAGATTTGTGAGTTCATGTCCGTTTGTAGGTGGTGCAAACAAACATAAAAACGACCAATACAAAAAGGAGTAGGAGGACCACAAATATGCATGTAAGCAGTGAGTGGGCTGATGAAAAAAATGCAGATCCAGCCCAAAGCTCTTTGAGAACTGGTTTTTAACCATTTCATTTGTTCACCTTTAAGACATGAGGTGTCAATCCAGGGTTTAGAAAGTAAAAAAAAAAAACCTGTCACAAATTTAATCTGAACATATTCTGAGTCAGTTGATCCTAATAAGAATAGAAATCGGCTGTGTAGTAAAATCACCTGTGTGAAATGCACAGGCAGAAGGAATACATGGATTTGTACTTACATGGAATACAGGATTTTTTGCTTTCTGAAGCCAGGATTGACACCTCTGCATGACAATATATGCTCCCTCATTGGACATTCATTCTCACCTTTTAATAGATCCTTTTAGTGGTCCCAACATGTGATTGTGTTTTGGTTGGTGTGTATTATGCCTAAGCAGAGTAACAGTCCCCAGAGGGGGGGAGCAGAGCCTCAGGTGTCAGCTCCACCTTGGCCATGCAGGGGTAAGCGCCCCGCTGATTAATTCTTAATTACACGACAGAGCGTGGCTGCTGGGTTATTTATAGAAACACTCTCCCTACCAGGGTCAGAGGGCAGCCGTGGAATGAGGCAAGCAACCTATCCATCCTTTTTGGCAACCAGGAGGAGGAATGAGAGAGAGGGAGCAAGAGCAGAAGAGAGCAGAGAGAGAGAGAGAGAGAGGGAGAGAGAGAGAGAGAGAGAGAGAGAGAGAGAGAGAGGAGAGAGAGAGAGAGAGAGATAGAGAGAGAGAGAGGGATGGAGAGAGAGAGAGAGGGAGAGAGAGAGAGAGAGAGAGAGAGAGAGAGAGCAGATAGAGAGAGAGAGAGAGGGACAGAGAGAGAGAGAGAGAGAGAGATACAGAGAGAGAGAGGGAGAGAGAGAGGGAGAGAGAGATAGAGATAGAGAGAGAGAGGGACGGAGAGAGAGGGACGGAGAGAGAGGGAGAGAGAGAGAGAGAGAGAGAGCAGATAGAGAGAGAGAGAGGGACAGAGAGAGAGAGAGAGGGAGAGAGAGAGAGAGAGAGAGGGAGAGAGAAAGAGAGAGAGAGAGGGAGAGAGGGAGAGAGAGAGAAGGAAAAAAACTTTAATTAGAGTGGTGCCAGACTAACGTTTCGACGTTAACACGTCTTCATCAGAGTCAAAATGGCAAACCTAGGTAGGAGGTGCTTAAATAGACCTAATAAAGACACCTGAACAGGTGTGTAGGGGCGGTGACCTCAAACCATCTAAGCATACCAATGACGTGGGCTGCACTCTCAATTAACAGAGACCAAGAAATATTACAAGGTCTAACAGGAAAATTACATGTACATCCAAAACAAATATCAGGACAGTTATACAAGGTAACAAAACAGAAAACATAATGCATCATAAAAACAGTATGAGTCTATAAGAAACAGGAGAGGTTCAATTCCTCATTAAGGCCATTTGGTTCCAGAGTGTTCAAAGTAAAAATCCAAAATGCCTCTCTACAAAGAAGTTTCTTAACGATATCGCCACCTCTAGGGGCTATACTAATTCTTTCGATACCCCAAAACTTTAAAGCGGCTGGAGAACCGTGATTGGCTTCTATGTAGTGTCTAGCCATGGCATATGTTGTATTCTTAGTGCGTATTGGCGTTTTCGAAACGTTACAGTTTTTTAAGTTTGCTTAGACACTAAAATGTAAAGTTTCCCACAATTAGCAAAACCTAAAACTCAAACAAGAAAACATCGGCTCAGGTTGGCACCACTCTAAGCACATTTTCAGCTTCACACTTTTTGCCAAACCCTGCAAACAGTGATTTGCAAAACATTAAACCCACTTATATTCCTTACACACGTGATTATATTGTAATGTCACATTCTTTCAATTTCTAAACACTAGCTATCAATTGACCACACCTTTGCAGCCAACTGGTTAAACACAATTGTCAGGTGCCAGAACACTAAGGGCCAAAATGCAAAACTCAGCAATCAGGCTTATACACTGTTAAATCGGGGAGTTACCCTGACTTGAATAGAAATGTAAGGCAGTGTTGTAGTATAAGGGAGAGAAAGGGGGACAGTGAAAATGAAAGTCAGCTTGAAGAGGAAGAGGGGTAGAAAGAGATAGAGGTAAATATTGTTACTGTAAGGTAAGCGCATGTTGTATATGTTGTAAATGTTATTTGTCAACTCTGTCCCTGTACTATTTATTTTATTCTGTATATTGTATGTTTTTAGATTCCTATGTTTCTTGTAACCTACATGTTGTGGACCCATCTCTCTTGAACTGTGAAACCAGTTTACCTACGGGTACCAATAAAGTAAACTAACTAACTACATCTGGAGCAGAGCATGAACAAAAAAGATGAAGACTAAATTTATCACATGCAAATGACATTGGTTGACTGCCTTGAAAACAATAGGTTGAGACATCCCTTGAAAATGGAAAGAGATGATGCCTACTAGCTTTTTTTTTACAGTGTTTTACGTTGTTTACTACATACATTGTTGTTTGTAAAAATGGTTGTGTTTCAATTTTCAATATGCAACCATACGCAATCAAACACTTGACCACACGGTCTGAGCTTGCATTGCAAGTACAATTTTTTATCAGTTGAAATATATTTAGTATTAGTCATGTGTTGTGTTTCGTGAATGTATTCATGTCATTTGTCAAATTTTCTGAAAAAAATGAAACCCAGATTGTGTCATTAGAATGTTACAGAAGTGTTCAGGATTGATTACCATTGTGTGTAAGTCACTCAAACACAAACAGATCATATGAATCATGTGTGAGCAATTTGGCAACAAAATAGCATTTTTACAAATAAGTGTATAGTTTTAAAAGAAGAATAACATTTTGCAATAGATCTGGGGTGTTCTGTTCATTTGGTGTATGGTTGTCGTAACTGTGTGTAGTGTTTTAACAAAATGGGCCTAGTTTTTTAAATTGAGTTTAAGCAATCGTAAAAAACTGTAATCTGGCACCACACTAATTAAAGTTTTTTTCCTTCTCTGAGATGCTCCGGTGACTCTTCTTTTCATTCTGAATTTAGTCCTTTCCCGTGACGCACCAGACTGTTAGGAACAGGAGCGCGGAGGATACTTCACTTTTTTATGCGACATACACAGCATATCAGGATAAAAAGTGGAAGAGCAGGAGATTTAGAGACATGAAAAGAAATACAAAATGAAAGATGCAGAAAAAGAGAGATAGAGAGTGAGTCAGAGAGAGAGAGGAAGAGAGAGAGAGAGACAGAGAAGGAGAGGAAGGAGAGAGATGCAATTATGACAGTGCCCCAGACCAGGGCCCTTTTGTGTGAGGCCCTGCTGGAATGGCTGACGAGATATTTTGCGGCGGCGGGTACTGTGCACAACGCCTAAAGCACTCGCCACTTTGGAGCGAACAAAATCACTACAAAGCGACAATGAGGAAGAGCGGAGAGATGTCAGGAATACAGATGGTCTGTTCAGACAGAACCATTAGCAGTGTGTGTGTGTGAGTGTGTGTGAGTGTGTGTGTGTGTGTGTGTGTGTGTGTGTGTGTGTGTGTGTGTGTGTGTGTGTGTGTGTGTGTGTGTGTGTGTGTGTGTGTGTGCATGTGTGCGTGTGTGAGTGTGTGTGTGTGTGTGTGTGTGTGTGTGTGTGTGTGTGTGTGTGTGTGTTTGTGAACCCCTTACAGTGTGCTTTTTTTTTAAAGGACAGAGAGCTGTGGCATCGCTCTGAACATCTGCCCAATTCATATTGTAACAGAAATGCAGACAGCTTGTCCCTCACAGGCCACCGTACTCAAAGGGAAGTTGTCTTGTAATTGGATCATGTTTGTTTCTGAGTTTATCAGTGTCTCCCTTTTCATGGATAAGTGCGAGCTAATTAATCAGTGTGCAGACGTGATAGAACTCTTCCCCCCCCCCCCCAAAACCCCCTATGTAATCCATGTCACGTCTCTGAAAAAAAGACAACACAAAATCTGTTGAAATGCCTGCTGGAGCTGCAGATTAACTCACCCCAAAAAAGAAGCGATTAATTCAATAACCATCACCACCTCCCCCCACCCCCCTGCCTGTGCTACCAGGAAATTTGAGGTGTCTTAGTGGTTGGGTTTATTTGACTTGTATTAATCATATTTATTTTGTGTTGCATCACATTTGTTGTTAATGTTATCTGCCAAGGCCTTAGGCTGCTTTGTCTGTGACTGTGAATGCGCCAAGCAGATAACCACTGAAATTATATTATATTTCTCCACTGACATCTTTATTTTAAAGCTACTGGATTTATATTTGTCTACCTATCTACACCCTCAAAAAAACTAAAGGATGTTTTTATACTTGCCTACCTATCTACACCCTAAAAAAACAAAAGAGTTTTACCAACAACAACTTAAGTTCATAAAAAAACATTATGGAGTTAAGATGTACTCTAGGAATAAAAATTAAATATCCACACACTGAAAACTCCCAAGCGACTGATTTTATTTAAACAAAGAGTGACGTTTCGAATTCCTGCATCTATTTTGACAAACCTTGTTAAGACATACTGTGCCTTACATGCAAAAAATAATATGTATGCAATATTATATCACATGTGATTTAATTACTTTTAGTACTGTTTAGTCAAAAATCAATTGCTTTGATATTTTTGTCAAACTTAAATGCTGTGGATATTTGGATTCATTCGAATGAGCTTTTCAGACACAGCAGTAATAACAACATGTTAAATCTCCCTTGGATGCAGTTTATAGAGAATTTCAAACAAGATTGAATAAGAGAAAGATACAAGGATACAAGGATACAAGGATACAAGGAGTTTTATTTGTCACGTACATAGACATACTGGGTAGTAGGACATGCAGTGAAACTGATGATTGTGGGTCTAGACTGTGCATGGGGAGTGGGGAGTAAAGTGCGTAGAATGCATTTGGGGGGGCCATAAGAAGGGCAGAGGTAGAAAAAAGGTGAAGGGGGATGGGATAAAGTGCATAAAGTGCAGTTATGATTGGGAGGAAGGACTGGCTGTGGTGGCAGATGACGGGCTGTGTGGGGGGTGGCACTGCGTGTGCAGCTGACAGCGCTGAGGTGGGGTTGGACACACGTGTGTGGAGAGGGCTGGGGAGCAAAGATATGTGCTGTGTGCAGAGAGAGAGAGAGAGAGAGAGATTTTGTGTGTGTGTGCATTTGAAAGAGAGAAATTTGTCCTCTGACACTTTTACTTAGGAAAAACACATCTTTATTAAAAAGTCTGGAGATCCTGCAGTATCCTTGAATATCTTTGTGCTTCGCTTCAGTTGGGAGGGCAAACATTCAAGGCATTCTGTTGGGAAAACATTGTAAGAGACTCCTGTTACTCAACAGAGAGCCTCCATTCGTTCCCCTGACTGACTATTGAAAGAGAGACATTGGCTCGGCCAGGAAAACGAATTATACTGACTGTGGACGTTTGTCATTACAATTGCAGTTGAACATATCCATCACAGGCAGGAAGTATTAGAACTACCAGCTCACATGGTGGGCTTTTGATTTAGCAACCCAGTGGGGCTCCAATAAGGTTTGCGCAGATACTGCACTGCTGGCGAAAATGAAACACACATACTCAGAAACACACAGATATCCCCACACACATCCCCCTTTTCCACACACACAAATACAGTACTTGTGCACACGTGTTCTCATACATGTGGAAATATTCTGAGTTATGTGTAGCATTACCAGTATGTTAAGTGCCTTAGATTACTAAAAGACTGTAAGCTAAGCTGTCATCTTACATCTTAGGGGAAAAAGAAAACAAGCTTGTACCGGAGTCATTATGCTCATTTTGATGTCTTTTTCTGAGTGTCTCCACCCATGTCTCAGCATCCATGTGAATGGCACCCCCACTTTCCTTTCAAAGACTTTAATGGCTCTGCATGGGCAGAAACCAGCAGCACAGGCCATGAAGACGGAACACGCTATTTTCACAGCACAGCACAGAGTGTCTTGTTTGACTTGCTCTCCATAGGAAATCAAAAGGGCGCGACGACGGCCGGTGAATCGGTATCCCTGGCACGGCGCCAGTGCCATGAGACGCTACCGCAGGCACGGTTTGCTACCTCGGCCCTGCCAGAGATCGCTCTGGGGTCGCGGGGTCATTTCCCTCCAGTGTTTTGTTTTTTGAAGTGCTTTGCCATACACACATACTCTACATGCACACATATACACAAGTATGAATGGGTGTGCTCACATAGTCAAGAAAATACAGATATACACACATACCATACACACACACACACACACACACACACACATGCGCACAAACACACACATGCGCACAAACACACACACACATACACACACACATGCATGCACACACACACACAGACAGACACACGTACACACACGTACACACACACGCACGCACACACTCACACACACACGCACACACACATACACATATGTACCTCTTCCAGCCTAACTTTAAAATAAAAACCATACATTTGGTGTATATTTAGTTCTTCTATGTCCTACAAAAACAGTAACTATAAATAATTTCAAATGTTTTTTTTTGCCTGAGGGTGACCTACTAAAAGAAACATTTTGTTGTCAGTATGTTCGATTCGTTGGACTCCCATGTCATGACTAGTCTAGCATGTTTTACTCGTCTTGTGTCCTGGTTTTTCTTTTTTTTACCACGCTGTAACAGTGCACTTGAACACAGATCTACCTTCTTTTTTTCCTAGAACACAAACAAGATTTGTGTATGAAAGAGGCTACACACAACACAAACAGATTCACACCTCTGAACTACCCAGTGCAACCCTGGTGAGCAAGGCCACAGGCCAGCTTGACCTGAGCAATGGGGGTCAAGCGCCTTGCCCAAAGGCACAAAGCTATGGTCACAGAACAAGGACAGGCTATTAATCTTTCTTGTTCTCATATTCTTTATACAGTTCAGAGCCGTTAAAATACAAATAAAATGGAGATGATTGTTTGTTAGTGAACCACAATGTGTCTGGAGAGAAAGAAAAACTGGATTAGCTGCTGCCTCAAGAGTTACCTTGATGAACTTAAATATAGCAGTGATTACAGTATGTAGCCAGTAATTATGTTACACGTATTATGGTCAACTACATTTCCCCGTTAATCGTGTTTCAAACAGCAACCACATAGCCTGGGTGACTGCAGCATGTTTTTCTTATCTGTTAGTACAAGGGCCAGAATACACTGCAGACACTGTGACACTAACTAATATGCTACGTTAAACACTGTGGACAAACTTTTCTGTGACTTTCAGGGATAAGACTTTGGAAGTTGGCAATGTTGACTTAGTTTTTGGCCTGATGTGCAGTTTTAAGCTGCTCTTAATAGAGGTCTGTTTTACCAAGATAAAAGATGTCTTGCTAAATTGTGACACATTACACAGCAACATTCAATGTCACAAGATACCATGAGGTGAGCCAGTGAGTAGACACTTTATCTCAGGTCTCACAGAAATTTCATACACAACACACAATTACATGCATACACAGAATATGACAACAAAAATGATATAAAAAGCTCTATTTTAAAGTAAGTTTACTTTAGCTCAAGTTTTCATGAGCAGGGAAATACACCTAAAGCAAGGAGGTCATAATAACACATAAAGTAAATGTCACTGGATGATAATTCTGGGTAAAAAAAAAAAAATGCTAATGCCAAAAATGACTAAAAACATTGTTCTCAGTCAAGACACAGGCAAAAGACTAAAGCACATCCCAGAGGACTCTGTAAATTGACTCTTCTTTACTGGACCAGCAGCTAGGCAGACACATACATGAAACCTCAACAGAACAGGCAGATTATATGTTCAATAAAACAGCAGAGTTACATGAAAGGATAACAAATTGAGGTGAGACAGAGCCAGCAGCTTCAATTCCATAGGGACCTTAGTGGCCAATTAGCCTGAGTTCATGGGAAGTTTATCATAAGCTCATTCAGACTGGTTGAATAGCAGAAATGACTTTCATTGCATTCCTGTGATCAAAAGAGCATGTCTGTATATGTCGGTTTGTCTATCTGTCTGTTGTTAATAAGTTAGTGATGCTTGCTTACTAGCTATTTTTTCTGCCATTTTTTGTAAAGTAACATGTATCTATACAGAAAAGCTATACATAAAAAAATACATGAAAGAACCATATCATATACCTCAGTAGCAGTTGTTGTAGTTAGCACTAGTAGTTAGTGGTTGATAATTAACAATAATGTGCACATTTATTACTAAGGTCTAAGGCAAACTGTTGTATGCAGGACCAAAACAAACACAGAAAATGCTTATAGCTACAATGTTGACCAAAAACAAATGATTAACATCATCTATTCAAGATTTGTTAACCTACCACTCAATTTGTTTAAAGTGTGAAAAAAAATCAGAGGCATTTCAGATAATGTTTTGCCTTTGTACAAGTTCAACATGTAAAAACAGACCAGGTTATGTTCAAATACTGTACCTATCATTTTTTGGCAAAAATCAATGCCAAGGTTTTTTTCCAATGCAGATGGAATCACAAGTTGATACAGAGGCATCTTTAGACCATAAACTACTCTGCAATACGTGAAGCTTGCTCGACACCTTTGAAGTCTTCTGAGAGAAGACGGAGGCCTAAAGCACTGGGGTGTTATTGAGAACAGAGGTGTGCTGTAGGCTGAGCCGCCTGATCTCTTTATTCCACGGTGTTTGGATATTTTATGTGCCAGGTTTCATCACCTATTATTTCACGGAGCAGAGGATCATCTGGTGAAAGGTTTTTTTTTTCAGTGAGCACAAGCACATTGCTGTCTCATTTATGGCAACAGATTCATTTTTATTCACCGGCTTACAGCATCTCATATTGTTTGTAAGCTATCTTTTTCACCCCAGGAGGATATTTTTTTTGGTAGAGGCAGCTTTATTTTGAAAGTCTGATTGACAAATCGTTTACCAACAATAGTTACACGCTCTTTTTTTTTATTGATGTTGACTCATACTGGCCCAACACAGGATTGGTGGTGTCCTCCCAAACCCTCATGCCGGTATATTAAAGTTAAAGCAAAAGCTCCGAGGATAATTACTGCAAGGCTATCATTAAGGCATAATTATAATGGAAATAAATTATGATTAACTGCCGAGAGCTGGCATCCTCGGAGGTCCACTAACTCCACAGGATGCACTGGGGGTCCAAACTGCGTACCGTCTGCATCATAATGGAGGAAGAGCGCAGGGGGAAAGGTGCAGCCGTCAGCCTAATGCTCGTCATCAACAGGAAGCATGTTAAATGAGGCAGCACTACACACACCAGGTGAGGAGACTGTGCCAGGAAGGAGAAGGTGCTGGAGCTGTGTTTTTTTTTTTCTGCAGGGTAGAATGTGCAGGGAAGTGTGATGCTGGATAGCGATCTGACCTGTCAACCAGTTATGGCTGCCAAGTATATTAAATCTGCCAAGTATGTGAAAAGTATTTTCAAGGCCACTGCTGTGTCTTTTGCTATGCATACGCGGGCTTGTCACTCATTAGATCAGAGGCATTGCACATGACACAAAGATAAAAACATTTTTTTGCTGATCTGAATCCTAAAAGTTGGACTGTTTTAATGAATGTGATAACCACGATTTATCTCCCTTCCAGGAGGCTGCGGTCCCTGGTTTATATTCATAAGAGGAGGGTATTTTGCAGCTCAGCCAGCAAAAAAGATAAGAAAAAACTCCAACTTTAGAGTTCCCAATAAAGACGTGGAGAGCAATCTGGGTTCCAGCAGGAGAGCTGAGCACTTTCATCCCTCCTCCTCCCTATTGATCTCCTGGCTGCTGATTCACGGCTTAGCTGGTCTGGGTGCAGGAGGGAGAGAGAGCTGCCGTGTCAAAAGAGAAAGTGGGAATAAAAAGAAACAAACCGAAAAAAGTGAAATACACAATGGTATCTTTTCAACCCCCCTTTGGCCGAAAGCAGAGCGCTATCGCTTAAGCAGCCTCCCTCAACGTCAGGTGGAGCAGCAAAACCGTAATGATGATGATAATCCTTCCTGATCAGGCTAACGTGCATGCCGCCCCTGTTGGACAACACAGCGCCAGGAGGAAAAAGCCTCTTCAGACAAAGCTGAGCCGTGTCCTCGGCATCACCCACTCACCCACCCACCCACAAATGGCCTGCAGCCTTTCAGGGCTGGAGCACAAGCTAAAACTGTATCTCTGCCAAGCATAATGTGTTAGTGGGTTTGCATCACCCTCCATCTACACGGATGCACACTTCAGAGTTTGTGTATTTTTTTTACCCAAAATGATAACAAAAAAGTGTATTTTACATGGAACATAGCTTATATGGGTACAGCATTCATTAAAATCCTTGGCGCATGTAACCCACAAAACTAACCACATCTAATTAGTGAAAAAAAACATCATTGCTGTCTGTGCTATTGGATTTTAATTCTAATTAGTATGGCTTTTGTAGTGATTTAATGGCTTTAATGTACTGAATAATTAGATCTGACTGCTAATTCATTTGGCACAGGTAGGTCTGACCTTGAAAAAATCATTCCTGTGCTCTGCATTTTTATCAGTGCAGGTGCATTAGGTGTAGTTGGAAGAAGAAGAAAAAAACACCCCCATCTCTACACAAGAACTAATTTTGTGTTAGTGTGCATTGCCACCTGTATTGGCTCAGGTGTCTCTCTTGGAAAGACAAAATTCTGGTAAATATAATATATCAGACGCTCACAGCACAAAAGACCACAGGGTGCCATTGTTAGTGGAATGGACTTCCTGTACACCATCCAGCAAAAGGCTGGTGGACGTCATTCTGTTTTATTTATGAATCTCAAAAAGCACAGCGGGGACAAATCCTATTTTCTCTATGTGGTGGATTTAATGACCCAACTGCAGCTCATTTGAGGCCATTTTGTAACAGCGCTCCAACCCCAGCGACAAAGACCAGACACTGGGCCTCAGCTTCTTAAAACATTTTTGCACCCTCATCGCCTAAAATGACTCATCCGAGACATCTCCAAGTTGGTCCTGCATCCAAGTGACGGTCCATTAACTGTAGACTCGACTTGGGAGCTGTTTAATTAAGCGCACCGGTTGGCACAAGTTAATCTAAGGCTTACATAAGTATTTGAGTAAACAAAATGTGATCTTGTCTGCCTATCACATTAGCAGAGCTGTAGAATCGCATGACAGGGTCTGTGAGCTTCTCACCCATCAAACAAAGAGAGTGATAGCCAAGGCTACAGTTCAAATTTCATTAGCTGAGGGAAGCAGATCAGCAAATAATCCTAAAATACACAAATGCAAAACACACAGACTAACCCTAGTCACATTAGCAACCGGTGACTGCTAGGGACAGATAAGCCTTAAAACTGACCCATTGCCATACATTTACAATGGGAGTGGGCTTATGCAGGTAGGTGGGAGAATGAAACCATAAGACCTACCTACCTATTAGGTAGTTTATCACTTAAAGGCCATTCACACCTGGAACTCTAACTATAAAGATAATTATAACTGTAACTTTGTAAAAATCGCTTTAACTTCAAAGAATAGTGCCGTTCACATGTTAACTATAACGACAGGCTGAACGATATTGTTGGGATCACTTTCAGAGCGATTTAATTGAACTATAAAAGCACTGTTGGGCAATCAGAATTCCTAAGAATTCACAGGACGTCATGTTCTATTAGATGTTTAAATCACTACTAGAATATTGCCATTAAAATGTTGTTCTTCAGTATAAACGCCAATATCGTTGTAGTTACAGTTGTCGTTATGGTTATAGTTCTTGGTGTAAAAGGACCTTTACCCTGAGTTAACTGATCTGGATTTGTCACTAAACCATCTACGTGGAATAGCCCCCAGGTCGCCTTCACAACAGCCAGTTTGTTGTGTTGTGTGTTGTTTTCTTTACACTTTGTGATGTAAAGAAGTAGCTTTACAAACATTTTTTTTGAATAATCACAGCATGAAAAATATTCATATTCATAAAACATAACACAAAGTGCTGCAACTGTGGAACAGACTTCATGTTGTAACAGACTTCGTGTTGTTCAAGGAGCAGAAATCAATACACATCTATGAGTCATGGGGGTCATCAAGCTGTTCACGAAAGTGCAGCAAAATATGTCATCACATTCATCACCGCCTGCCATTTTTTTACTTCCTCCATCATCTGTAAGCCAGAAGTTTTGGAGGCAGACATAAAATAAAGCTGATGCCCACACAGTCATGGTGGATGACTGACTGATTTTCCATGTAGGACCAAGATAAGCTGGTAGTTGAAACATGGCAGAATATGAAAGGGACATCATTCAGTTTGCTGCCAAAAGAAAAAACAAACATTCCACCACACTGTCACCCTCTGCATCTGTTTGGATTTGTGTTCTAGTGGGGCATGAAAGGCCATGCCACCACGAATCAAAACACCGAACCGATGAATCAAAACAACCCTCATCTACGTGCTCTATTTACATGTATTAATTTTGGCTGGTGCAAATGGCTAGATTGACATCTACTGGCGACAACCCCGGGCTTTCTGCTTGGTATGTCACAACAATACACAGCCAATTACATTGACACGTGTTGCTTCCCGTGACTGCTCATCTGCATGGAGAGAGCATGACTAATTGGTGAGCGAATCCATGCCCACATCGGCACATTTGCGTCTGCCACCCCCGTGAAACGCTGAGCCACCAGGCAAGCGACAGCCTCCCAGCGGAAGCCTTTCCATCTCCATCCCCATGTTTATTTAGGAGCTGACGTATTTATTTATGTATGTATGAATTCACAGCTGTATGGATGTATGTAGGTCTATATACTGTGTGTGGATGTGTGGATGTATGCATATACGCGCTGGCCTTGCATAATTAAAGGGCTTTGGGTGTCCTGGACCCCTGATGCCCCTATGGTCTCCCACTGCCATTAGTGTTGTTGTTTTTCCCCCAACCGTATGCATGAGCCGCTAACTAATTCCTGCCGGCCCTCGTCCCAGGCGGTGGGTGATCGCTGGGATCAGTTACCAGCGCCGGAGCCCGCCAGCTCTCACAGTCTCCACTGAACCTCCGCGGTAATGGCAGCTTCTGTTGCGGCACCATGGGAACCTGCTGATGGACTGAACTCATGTGCGGCTGCTTTTCACGGGCTTGCCCCTGCCGCATACAAACCAGAGAGAGAGACCCTTCCAGCCCCTACCCCCCCAAGCCTGGCCACATGGGGACCAGTTTCTCGCTCTCTCTCTTTCTCTTTCTCCCTCTCTCTCTCCCTTTCTTTCTCTCGATGTCTTTCTCTCTCTCTCTCCCATCTCTCTCTCTTTCTTTCTCTGTCTCTCTTTCTCTCAATGTCTTTCTCTCTCTCTCTCTCCCGTCTCTCTCTCTCTCTCTCCCTCTCTTTCTCTCTCTCCTCCACTCTCTCTCTCTCGCTCTATCTCTCTCCGGCACTCCTTCTCCTCCTTTTTTATCGTCTCACACTCTTTTTTTTAGAGTTCCTTTTACTCTGTCCTTCTTTCATTTTTTTTCTTTTCTCTGAGTCTCTTGCATTCCCTTATCTCCGTATCTCTGTCTCACTCTTTCTCTCTCTCTCTCTCTCTCTCTCACTCTCTCTCTCACACACACACTCTCACTCACTCTCTTCCGCTTGCTTTATGTCTGGGGTAATGTAGGCATTCAGAGACACTCTCTTGGCCTCCATTCATGCAGCAAACGCTGGCAGCAGAGCACGGCCGACTGTGAAATTGTAACAATATGTGCCCCCGTTGGTCTGCCAGTCATGGAGGACCTGAATGCAGGACATGCGCGCAGCGGTGTTACTGAAAAACCGAGGAAAGAAAAACACTCTCTTCCCCATTACGCTCTTTTCTCGCTACTTCTAGATCATTCTTCCCCGCTACCCTTGCTTGCTTTTTTTTTTTTTCGTTTCGTTTTTCTCACTCTTTCCTACATCGTTCTCTCTGACATTTTGTTGAACATTGTTCTAATATCAGTGGAGCACACTGCCCCTACAAAGTCAAAAGGCAGTAACTACATATTTTGTCAGAACTGAGTGTAGACACCTCCTTTGTCTTGTGACTAAATCTTGCTTCTTCCTACTAACAAAGTACAGGAAAGCAACAACACTATTGTGCCTTAGAACATGTTTGACAGGTTAGTATGACGACTTTAAAAGCATTTTTCTCAGTTCCAGGGTTTGCGTAGTTACTGCACTTTTCCTTTGTAGGGCAGCACGGTGTGGTGGAAGTATTCGTTAAGGCTTTGGAGTTATCACACTCCACTTCCTGTTGCCCCATTCCCAATTCATCCGAATTCTAAACAAACTTTGCTGCATTCTGCATCTGGTCAAATTTCTCTGGTTCATTCAGCCAGTGGACGACTGTCCATAAGGGCTTTGATATTTTTTTTCTAGAGTAAACAAATGTTTGTGTGCACATATGAGTTTTTATCATGTTTTTTTGTAAATGTAATAAGACTTACAGTAATAAAGATTTCAATGTGTTTCTAGATGAATGGCCATCCTGTACAACCGTGGCTTCTATTCAGTGTATTTTGCAGTGTGATGGATCATTAATCTTATGAAAATGGTTGCAGTGCACCGTCCATATCTCTTAACTTCAGATGTGGAAAGCCAGCTGTGGAAAGCCAGATGTGTGCTCTTTCTTCATGAATAAAGTAATTCCCAGGCACATCCAGTCCGATGTGCTTATTTAATCTGACAAAAATTCACATCTTTTGTTTGCTTTTTTATTCTAACAAATATGCAAAGATAATTTGGTACATTTAACATGCAGGATGAACTAACATCATTAGTATAGCTTCTTAGTTTGCAAAATGAATAAATAACTAGAAGTTCTTGATGGCCCTGTTCTGTCTGCCATTTTTTGGTGCAAGCACACATACAGACAAACACACACAAAGACACACAGACACACAGACACACAGACACACACACACACACACACACACACACACACACACACACACACACACACACACACACACAAACACAAGCACCGGCACATACATAATTAAAAGGTCAAATAGCACAACGACCTTTCATAATTTCATTTTTCCCCTTCAATATGTTCTCCCTGCGCTTTGATACTAAAGAAATGATTGCTCAGGAACAAAAGAGACCCCAAGATGAGCCTTTCCATCTCAGCCCCTGGACCCCCAAGGCCACGGCCGAGGAGATATAAGGAGCAGTTGAAGTTGATTAAAAAGCCGCAAAACCACCGAGAGAGCTGTGCCGCTGCGCTTTGACCCTAGAGCTGCAATACGGCAAATTGAAAGCCGATAACCCACGAACACCAATCACCACCTCTCAACACCGGCTCGCTACACCCGCCCCAATCCCCCCCACACACACACCCTCCACCACCCACCCCACTCCTCCACCCCTCTCACCCCATCTCACCGGCAACCAGCGACCGCAGGGTCAGGGAGGGAGAGAGGGTGCAGATGCAGCATGGGGTGGAATTAACTCGGAGACTACAGGCGGAGACTACACACCACAGCAGCAGCACCCTGCCCAGGAGATAGCTGTAGCTGCCGGTCGCACTTCGCTACCTCACTACACTTCATTTCATACAGCTAGGCCAGGCTTGCCCCGTGATCTCTCTCAGCTTGTGGGAAAGAGTGAGCGAGTGAGAGAAAGAGAGACACGGGCATGGCGGTGACCATTTTGGTAATGCTTGTAGGATTCTGTTGTTAAATTGGATGCCCCCTTAAGCTGTTCGATAGCACATCCCACAGTCTGAAATCTGTCCATTATTTTTTTTTTCCCCAAACTGGACTGTGTTCAAAATGTTAAAAGGATATCTGTATTCAACACTGCCTAGTACAGATAAGACTGGACTCTGGGTGAATAAACCCAACATTCTCAGGGAGTTGTGTCTGTAGTTGGATTTATGCAGTCATCTGTGGTAGCCAGCCACCTGTGGCAGTTTCTCAGACCAGGTTCACTTACATTTGGAAATATTTCTAAGGCAAACTTTCACCAGTATGATTAAAATTGCAACAAACGGATCTCAGTTTCTTAATGTGCTTAAAAAAAGACATTTTTGACAACCCATGACAGGGGATTATGCATGTACTGTACAATATTTCTATGGTTAAAAAAAGCTGAAGTTATAATACCTGAAGCTATGCTTTAACTACAACTACAATACTATAACTACTATAGTTATTATAGTTAATTATATAACTATAACTAACTATGCATATGTAGGCTAGCGATAAAAGCATATTGAAAATTCATTTTGTTTCACCATTCAATACACCATACATACCATTAACACATACACCATTACTCACCATACATATAGTAAGTTCACACATAAAGATCATACATAAAAAACAAGACAGCTGGGTTGGTTTCATTTTTTTTTTTTTTTTTTTTGCAAAACAGCATACAACTGCTTCTTGACTCAACGTCTGTGTGTTGTTGTCACCACCGAACACCAAGGATTTGATAAAAGTCAGCTCAGTAGTCTATCATCTAGCGTAGCCTGCAGTCCCAGAGGCTTACAAAGGCTCAGCAAGAACACTTTGTCAAAAAAAAAAAAAAAAAACTATATAGCTGAATCACAGTACCTCCTGCTTTTGCAAAGCAACCACACAACAAGGGAAATTCAAGGTTACAAATCAACTGTGGTAGAAAAAAGGTGCAACTGCACATTTTATGGGTGTCCTGTGAGTCGTACTGAGACTGAGAAGTTTTGACTAACTGCTGAGCCTGAAGGAAAATGTAAATAAGTACAGACACTCATTTAGATTTTCTCTACCACCCCTTAGTTTAACACACAGGCAGTTCTAATTATCATCATCTCCACTAGGTTCAAGCAGACATATCAAGGCCTGTGTTTAATTGCTTACACCGCCAAGGGGGCTGTTTCTTTACAGGAAATACTGCATCAACACTTCAATTACATTGCAAGTATCAAGCCTCAGCTTAGTATTGATGACTTTGTCATGAAGTAACGTTTGAAGAAACGTGTTTGTCGAATGTGCTTATGATGTGTTCCTGGATGTAAATTGGATTTCCATATGCAGGTAGACCACAGAGAACTTCAAAGTGAGTCGGCTTCAGAGAAAATCCTCAAAGTGCTACTGCTTTGTCCCTATACGTCAGACGAAGTTCTGTGCAGAACTAACATGGCATGGACTTTTGTGTGCTACACCACACGGCTTTTGTTGCTGATGCATGTCAACGTCTTTGAGATGCCTCCGGAAAGAAAAGCGGAGTAGAAGTTCAACCCAAAGTCTTCAAACATCCGAAGGGGAGAATGCAGGCAGCACACTTGTCAGCGATCGCTCTACACAACAAAGAGTGCCAAATACTTCCATCTCAAAAAAAAAACAAAAAAAAGTGGAAAGGAGGGAAAAAGTGGGGGATTTCAGCAGTGGCCGCCGCATGTGGGGAGAAATATGACAGGCTGAATTGGAAGTGACAGGCACATAATTCAGCATGGACACGGGGCGATCCCTCGCACCCCCGCGCGACATGCGCTGTGTACCGCATGAACACTCTCAAGGGAACAATATGACACTCTGGCAAAGAATAAGCTCTTCTGCCCTAACTGCCCAGCCACAGCCTGCAATGGCCCATGCCAGGAGAACATTCACAACCACTTATGGATTATTTGCAGGACCTAGTGTAGGTAAACACTTTGTATTCTCAAAATGGAAAGGGGTTCACTTCCTGTCAGGGGGATGAGTTGGGAACAGAATGTTCATGGAGTTTCACTCCAGAGCCTGTCTCCAGAGTCTCACATTCAAGGGCTCAATCATCGGAAATGACCCAAGAACGTTCCCACTCATGCTAAACTAGGATTTGCAGGTACCTACGCTGGATGACGGCTGTACAAGGCCACCTTTTTGCTTTAACTAGAGCACAATACGTAAATGTTTCTGCTTGAGGCCTCCGCCAGGTACATCGACCTGCTGGGCTGTGTGGACCACAGAAGTGCTGTGCTGTGGGGACTTTCCATCCCTTGCCTCAGAATGCCACTTAGCCGTGTGTGTGTGGTGGGGCGTGGAATCGATAGTCTGGAGGAAATGGACATCAATCAGAAGAGGGTAGCTCACTCAAGCAGAGCTCCCGGAGAGAGGGGGTAGAGTACAGAAGGCCAGCGGGTCTTTCTCTCAGCTAAAAGGAAAGCCCAGTCTTGGTTAAGGCCATTCGTTTAAGGGCGGGTGTAGGCAACAAGTCCCTCGGCTGCGTTACACGAGCTTGCCTGCTTCCAGCACAAAGACTTATTGGACAAACCGAAGATCATCTTTCTATTTGGAAGTCCTGGAGCAGCTGCTAGTTTGTCATCCCATTAGAGTGCGCCCATGGAGGGTGTAATGCATTATTTGGCCTTTATCTGTTGGAAACATGTCCCAAAAAAGAGACAAATGAGTTGCATCTAACAAAAGACTCTTTAGAAGCCATTTTCTAGGCAAATATGAGGCCCATATATTATACTACTCTATTTTAATCTACATACACCTGAAGCAAATGGTGTTGTGCTTAAAAAAGAGGTCGGTAAACTGTTAATGCAACAGTGAAAATGGTCGGTGATTTATGTAAATCCTTAATTATAGCAGAGATAATATGGGAGTAAATGCTGTTTTTTTAATGAAACAAGGGTGCTTAAATGGCTTGTATGTGCATTTAATTTCCACTTTGTTATTGTCTGAAGCTATAATCTTCTAGCCAATAAAAAATGGTATGGTGTCATAATGTGTCTGTGATCAGGTTAACCCCCTGGTAATATGTAAACAAAACAGTAAAGGGGTTAAGTAGGAATGCATATGGGACACTAATAGTAAAGTTTCACCCGTGCCAACTCTTATGTGGAGCATAATCACCGGTGCCATTAAAAAGGATGTTGTGGGTGTCAACCCCAAGCACGCAGGTCTGTTTAGACTATAGACTTATGTGTACTGTAGACTGAATATGTTCTGTCTCTGCTCTTATGTAGGTCACATGCACCACTGTTTAGCAGCTTGTTTGGCTGCAGCGTTTGACAAGTAAGGTTTCCCAAGGACAGCAGGCGAGAGAAAAAGCTGCGCTATAGTCACTTGACAAAAATGACATGTCTCATTATCTGCATCATTAGCTGTGAAGGCAGTTTAGCACCCAAAACAGGCAACACCACTTCAAGATAACCCACAAGTCACCAGTGGCCATTTTCCCCTCCTTTTGTTGTGGTTCGCTCTGTCTCCCATAGTGTCTACAGGACCTCATTAAGAAATAATTTGGAGCTGAGGTAGCCGAGGTACCCAATCATTTGAAGGGAAAGAGAAGAGACATAAGACAAAAAAAAGTAAGCTAGCTAATGAACACCATTAAAAAGGTTTCATTGAAATTATAACCAAACACAAGCCACTGTGATGAGCTTGTTTGCTTCTCTTCTGCTCCATTCTCCTCTATCCCCCTATAGTGCAGCTCTATTACCCACACTGAAACCAAAACCAGCTATTAGCCTTTATCTTTCCTCTCCCGTGAACAATGGCCGACTACGAATGAGTTCATGGCTTGTGGTCACCCGGCTTCTAATCACGAGCTAGCCCTGGACATTTAGGATTGAGGCAGAAGAATAGAGCCTCACAGTAATTTGGCCATTATTCGAGATGGAGTTCAATTGGAAAGGTGGACTTGTTAATAAGGTCTCCCCTATTATTAGGGGCCAAGGCTAAAGTGGCTCATTATCATGCAGGGGGCTAGCAAACGTGTCTGGAAC
>CM050219.1:22485000-22552500 GCA_027475355.1 Coilia nasus
AAGACCCTGATATTTCTTTCATAAACTGTTGTACTGTAAACACTGGATTGCTTAATTTATCGAATTCATAACCTGAACAAAACTATCAAAATTTAAGAGTGGCAAAAAACAATAAGTAGTGCCACAGCAAGTTCATTTCAAGATAAAGATAACATTCAGTTGTCAATACAAAAATATATTTATATGAATTAAACAGAACATGGCCAAACAAAGAAATGTACTATTATACTGACAATTCTAAATGGGATAACCATGGTAAACTTCAGATGCCAGTCATATGTTGACTTAAAAAAATAAAAGAGAAAGAAACTTTGAAAGCTTAAACACAACCAAAATAAAATAGGAAAAATAAAAGGCCACCCAGTCACAATGGTTCAAGGCGATTAAGAAGCCACTCAAACAAAGAGCCATTTGAAGCCTCGCTATCTCCGGCTTTGAACTACCCTTTTGCCCAAGGGCCATCAAGGCTTAAGTGGTGCACAGCTTAAGGACAGTCTCATTTCACACACATGCTAATGCACTAACCCTGAGCTGAGAGCACAGAAAATGTAAGGGAAAGGAAGAGGGACATTTTTAAGATGCAAGTCAGAGATCTAATGATTATCCCTGCTGTCAATTTGTAAATACAGTTAGTGGATATTCTTCCCATACTTCCTGACTGATGGAAAAAAAAATGAAGCCTGGATAACTGGTGGGAGGCAAACGCTTTGTACATGAATAAATGTGGAGGTAAATACAGGAAGTCAGAGGCATCAGCCATGAACTAATGGCACACCGTGATGCAGAGCCCTTTTCCACATGTAGTAGGTAGAGCGTGGGGTGAGGGGAAAGTAGGACCTGAACTCCTTAAAAGTGGGGAAAGACTTTTCCTCGAAGCGTTGCTGCAGGAATAACTTGGCTTTAGCCTTGAAGTTGGCCAGCGCCACTACATCCATGACAAACATTTGCTCCTCGGGGGCTTTGTGGGGAACTGGGTACACAGGTAGGGGGACTTCATAAGGAGAAACAGTCTCTGCGTTTAAAAGTTTAGTGTCGCCCTCTGAAGGAGACCCTATTGGACCGGTAATCTTTTTCTCAGGTGCATGTTCGACATGCAGATCCATGCTTTCAGTCTCCTTAGTCAGTGGGGTGTCCACAATGTTCTCTCGTTGGTTTCTTCTGTTTCTCCAGAACCAATAGAAGCTAGTGGAGATGGTGGGGAATGAGACTTTGAACTTGGACAGTGTCATTGTGGACTTCTGTGCAAGGGCCTTTGCCTGCTCTCTCAGCCTCTTTTTGTGAAGGTGCACAGCCTGGAAACTGCTGTGCTTGTGCCTCCAGATCTTGACCCTTGGGGCTTGCCCGTGGCCAACTGGGAGGACGGGGGATAGCTCTCCATTCAGACTCTGAGACTTGTCACCGTCGGAGCTGTCCTCGCTACTCCCTGCAGCATCTTTGTAACCTGGATTGAACAGCATGGCTTCCCTTCTCCAGTTGTAGTATGTGGATCTTGAGATGCCTGGAAAGCTTCTTTTGAAGATTCTGTACGGGAATGATGTATTCGTTGCTATGCACTTCTGAAGGCATTTCTTGGCCTCTTGCATCAGGTTGAGATTCTGGCCGCGATCTCCCTCGAGCTTGTCGGAGTTGAACGTGAAGAAGTTGGTGATGTTGTCCTGATGATCACTGTGCTTCGCCTCGGGCGAGGACCAGGACTCTGGTTCTGTGCTCTCTCCTGGACTAACTTCTCCGGTGGACCCCCCAGACAGGTTCCCTCCTGTGGACAGGAGCTCGTGCTTCCAGGCGTAATAGGTTGAGCGGGAGATCTCAGGGAAGAACTCCTTGAACTGGTGCAAAGGTATAAGCTTGCCCTCCAAGTAGCAGGCTTGAAAGAAGTGTTTGGCCTCGTACCTGACAGCTGACTTCTGTCTGTGCTCCTGGGTTTGCCTTTTCCAGCGATAGAAGGTGCTCTTTGTGATGTTGAGCTTGTCCTTGAGGCTCGAGTAAGACAGCCGCGAGTCCTGATTCAGCATTTGGAGAGTCTTAAGTGGCAGAGCTCTCTGTTCGCTGTTTGGTGTTCCTATGTTCAAGTCGCAGGCTTTCACAAGCGCAACGAAGTTGTGCGGCTTGAAAACAAAGGCATCCTCCAACTCTCCAGACCACATGATGTGGAGGGTCACTAACTCAGAGTCCTTTGGCCAAACCCTGGGTCGAATGAGCCTGTTGAAATAGGGCCGGATCTTCAGGTTGTACATGGGGTAGACAGAGTAAATATTACACTGCAGCACAGTCGACAGGGCATAGACGTGCCACATGTTGGCGAACGAGCCCGGGAAACAAGAGGCTTTGACGTCGGCATCAAAGATGGCCTCCAGCACGGCCATGGGTAGGTTCAGCATGTCCTCCGACTCCTCCGCACAGAGGGAGAACCTGGCCGCCTGCAGCATCACCTTGGAGTCGATCATGCCCGACAGGTAGTAGCGCTTCCACAGCAGCATCTCCACCACGGTCCTCACCTGGAGCTCCAGGCTAAGGCTGGTGCTGCCCACCAGCAGCATGCTGGCAGCGTCAAACAGCAGGTTCCCCTCCCCCTTGCAGGCCAGAGGCAACAGGCCAACAGGCGCGTCAGCAGGATAAAGGGTATGGGCCACGTTGTCGATGCCCATCCAGGAGGTGAGCTCCTTGCAGGTTTCCGTGGGGAGGGGGAAGGGGGAGAGGACCCGCTCCACCTCCATGGCCACTCTCGTGAGGGCCTCCAGGCCTGCGCACTCTGTGGCATCCTGGAGCTTGCCGAGGACAGACAGCACAACCTCTTTCCTCTGAATCATACCTGCTGAAAGAAAAAGTAAATTAGTATTAATTAAGGTGACTCTACTCGTTTCAGAAATGTAAACATAATTGTTGTACATCTTAAAGCAGCACTGATAACTCTGGGGTCAGCATAAAGGGATTGTATTTATAACAGCAGCATTTCACATTATATCAACACAAATTTACAAAGACCAAATGTTTACTATAAACTCTTTTCCTAATTGCTGGCCACTTCAACAAACTTTAAGATACGCTCTTTTGTAACTGTAGCATTTATAGTATTTTTAGTATTCAACACTAATTTGTCTTGAACACAAGCTATTTTTTTACCAAACTCGGAAAAATAGCCGGAATGTTCCCGAGATTGGACGAACCTGTTGCGTTCTACAATCTAATTAGCAGCAGTTCGTCTCCAAAAACACACTGTTGGATCAGTGGAAAAGCCAATTTCACGTTAAGTCAATATTAGCTTTCCCTCAGTGTTGTATCTGCTGGTTTCATTACTTCGTTTGCTGATGCGATCCCTTTACAACCTCAATAAGCAATTTGCAGTTTTTCTCAGGTTCATTAAAAACATACAATCGGCACTATTTACCTGGAGTCAATTACAGTGACTAAAACGCGAATAACCGTCCGTCCTGTGCAGCAGAGCGTGCGTGGCGAATATCTCTTCTGTGTTTCCAGATTAATCCATTGTGAGTAGCCTTTACTGACGAGTGTGGTCTGTGCGTGTGGTTGGCTTCTTTGAGGCCAACCTGAGTCCAAGGCAGTTTGGAGATTTGAAATGATAAGGGTACCTCCCTCCAGGAAATTGTCAATCACAAGACTGTTTTTTGTTCCAGGCATGAAAACACACCCTCTCACGCAGCGCCGTGGTCAATTTCAATGTGAAGTGTTAACAAAAGCCTCGGTGTCAAGAGGCTATTAAGTCTGACGAGCGTAAGTATCGATAGGTTGGGCACATGTAGGCCTACTACCTGTCCGAGTTTACAAAAAAAGAACGTTTTTACTCTAAACCACATATTTATCTGTTTAGAACACCTTAACAAAGATTTGTTGGCTTTGTACGTTTTCTTCCTAGCTTTGTACATGTCCTAATGGAGCTGTTCGTTCTGTTCTTCTTCCCCAAATTTTGGATCCGTTTTAATAAGACCCATTATGTAGGCTACTTCTAAATCAGTGTCAATAGTGTTATTGAATTAAGCTCATATTGAATTAAACATTAAAAAACGCATGCCGGTAGGCTATGCATTACAAACACCGAGGTTTTTTTTTTTTTTTTTTTTACATTACATTACACTTAGCTGACGCTTTTATCCAAAGCGACTTATAAGAGGAATGAGATTTTTTTTTAATTCTTACGCCAGCCTGAAAGGGTATCAGATTGGATATTGTGGTATCTGTGTGGGGTTGATGGAAATTCTCCAGGTGAATGAGTCAGTTAAAGACACGGTATTGTCGAGGGCATTTGTACCAAAGTTATGTCTGAATAGGCAATTCTTTACCGTGCATTGACGCCTCTGAATAGATATTGGGTAGGCATGTGTATATATATATATATATATATATATATATATATATATATTCCTGTTTATACAGTATCAATGCATTGCTGGGTTAGCTGCATAAAGAATGCAAAATGATATTGTATAAACAGGAATAGCATGGCATTGCATAAACAGGAATAGCATAGCCCACCTAACATTTACTAAACTGTACGTTTTTCACCCAAAGACTTAGAAAAAAAGTCTTGTTTATTCGGTGCAGCAGATTCTCAGTGTGTGTGTGTCTGTGTGTGTGTGTGTGTAATGTTGTGTATACATGTCTGCCAAAAGACACACTGCTGGTGTCCACCTCTGCTCGTTTTCTCTCAGGTATCACTTTTAACACTTCTGCCCTGTCTGCCTTTTGCAAGGGGGGCTTTCATTCAAGGGGGCTCTGTGGCCTTTTGTCCCCCCGAGCACCCCACCTTACCCAGCCACTCCACTCCACACTGCAGCAGCAGCAGCACAACCACACCTCCTCCACCGTGGCCTTGGTCTATGCATAGCCCTCTGCTGTGCACTCCTCAGGGGGTCTTGCCAGACTACTTGGTGCCAATGCAGCTGTTTTGCACAGAGGTACTTGGGGAGGGGAGTAAGCAAAACCTACAAGGCCTTGTTCACCCACGTACAAATGTAGCCTGAAAAATTGGGATGGATATTTCTCCCCTAAAAACAGCTATGATGGGAGTCTGTAGATTCATATCCTTTTTGGTGATAACACCAGGAAGTTAAGTTGAGTCTGGGCAGCAGGAAGGTGTTTTGTTATCTGTCAGGAAATTGGACTTTGGAGTGTTTTCTTATTGTTTTTTCTTCTATTGTTTGTTAAATCACATATTTGAAATTTGTGTATGATGCGGAACAAACTTTAAGTAGCACAAACATCCTACTTCTAAAAGAAACTAGCCAATATTATGTTTATGTTTAAGGGCTGTTTCTCAATTTTTCTGTGGTTTATTACAACGTGGGTGGTGTTGTAACTTTGCTTGTGGACTTTTGTGTTGCTTTTAAACTGGTGAAAACCCATATGTTCTCCTTTGTGGTTGGCTTGCAGGCTTAAAAGCCTGGCCACTATTTCCAGTTTCAAGTGAATTACACAGTCTCTCACATTCCAAAAGATACTCTGTCTAAGGGAGCGAGCACACATAGATACCTAATATTGCACTGTCTGTTGAAAGCCTTGTTTTGCAACTGCTGCTCTTAAATTAGAGAGCAGACAATGATGATGATTTCACAGTGGAATATGGACATTTAACGTCTCAGATGAAGTGGTTTTCTTTTGGGATTGTACTCTAGTGTTGTAGTTGCTGTAGAAAGCTTGTTTATACTCCTGTAGTTTTGTTTTGACATGTATACCATGAAATTTAGGGCCAGAGTAGTAACTATCTACCACAAATAAGTTACAAACACAAATGACTATATAATGACTCTCTTCTGAGACTTTAATGTTCATGTTTTAGCTAAAACATTATTTCTTTGTCACATGCAACTTTTTCTAAAATTTTCCCTTGTTAGTACAACTTCAGCTAAAATCTGCTGAAATCAACTAAAACCCACCATGTCCAGTATTGTAAATGCTGCGACGAGGGGTGTTCTAGACCACAAATCTTTTTTTTTTATATATATATATTTTTTGAAGAAGTTATCTTTATCACACTAACTCACTCAGCCCACTGTTCTCTGCTCAAACACTCTCTCACCTTAAGTGTGCAGATCCACTTCAGGCAGGGCTAGCTGGTCCAGACTGATTAAAATGCTAATGCTGGAACACTGGTGTCGGCTCCGGTAGTCTGTCACACACTGTGTGTATGTGTGTGTGTGTGTGTGTATGCGCGCGCGTGTGTTTGTGTGTGTGTGTTGTAGGGGGCACATCAGGTGAAGAGTGTTGGGGGGGGGGGGGGGGTGTGGGGGGGGGGTGGTCTTCAAAGGACCACAGTACAGCCAGAGAAAAGTGCAAGGAAGGAGAGGGGTGGGGGTGGGGATAGGGAGTGGGAAGAATGATCACAACCTTTTGTTCTTGAGCTTGACCGTTCAGAAGCGCTTCAGACACTCACTGTCAAGAGCAAGGCAGTCGACACCTATTCGAGCCTCACTGCATGGGGTCCGGGGTGGCCAAAAGCCCTGCCTAGTGTGCGAAGCAGGAATGTGCTGTGTTATCTAATCCGCACCCCCGTCTCACCCCTGTGCCAGCCCAAGGAAAGCCGAAAAGTAAAGCCCTCACTGTTTTTCCGAAGACATGAAAATAGTAAAGGGAATTTATTTAATTTAAACTTGTGCACATACATAAAAAAGCGATTTTGCAAAGCAAGGTGATTTAATGTAATTGGCAAAAGATAACAATATTTCGAACAAAGATTTGGCAGAATAGGGCCACTGGACCACTGTTTTCAGCCTCTGGGTTTATTAGGCATGCTCATATTTTGACAGAAAGATCAAGGTGTCGCTTCATAATTTCTTGACACTGTCTGTTGTGACCACAACAATGGGTAGGCACTAACATGTCACCGACCAAGGTAGATCATCAGCTACTCTTATTAACAGCAGGTAAATCATTGGAATAGCAAATTAAACACATAAATATCTTAGCAAACCAATTAACTTTTTTAAACTCATGTAAAGCATTCAGAATTAGTGAAAAATTCCCTTTTGGATTCACAGGCGATTGATGGCTGCGAGCAGGTCTATAAAACAGGGCCTCCTTTTCTGAGTTCATTAGGGGTCACACTCATGCTTAACAGCACCAATAAAACAGTTACTATGTGACGCCTCTCACAGCTTGTAACACACACAGATGAGCCTAATATACACCCATATAAACCAAGACTACTTCCCTTCCTAACAAAAGTAACCTCTGCTAACCAACTCTCTACCTAGGTGCCTTGTACATGTATATGTGTGTGTGTGTGTGTGTGTGTGTGTGTGTAGATGGGGGTGTTTGCCATGCCTTTGTTACCTCCGGCGGTGGAGGTTATGTAATCATTGGCGTTTGTTTGTTTGTTTCTTTCTTTCTTTGTTATTTAGCAAGATAGCTAAAACAAATTATCAATGGATTTTGTTGAAATTTTCTGAGTAGGTCCAAAATGGGCCAACTTAAAAGTGATTATATTTTGGTGGTGATCTGAGCTGCCCTGGTGGAGGTCTGCGCTCTCTGAGTGCTTTTCTAGTTTACTCTGTGTTCCTTTAGCTTGCTGTATCCTCCTTTTGCAAGTCGCTTTGGATAAAAGCGTCTGCTCAGTGTGAGTGTAATGTAATGCAAAGGATTTAAACGAGTCTGTACTGTACCTGTGTTGGGGGCCATAAGGACAATTCTAAGGGCAGAGTTTTAAATGGGGGCCATTTGAGGACACTGTTATCTTAGTAGTAATAAAAAGGAGTTAAAAGTTTTTTTCTTTTATCTTGCCTAAATGTCTAGCTGCATCTCTGACTGTACATGCTATACACTGTGACTAAAGAGAATTGAAAAGACCAATGTCACACTGCTAACAGTAGCACGGAGGTGGCATGTTCAGTACGTGATCTTGATGGCGGCATACTCTGTCTCGTCTCTGGCTATGGGTTTATCGTGGCTCCTCTTGGTGTTAGCTGTGATGTCGATTTCTGCATAGGTCAACACCTGGTCGTCCTGTATGTGCAAAATCTTTAGGTCAGTACAGCCACTGTTAAACCCAATTTGCTATTTTAATGTTGCATGTCAAAGGCAATATTGAGAGATGGAGCTTTTTCACTAGGCCATAATCTGACATGTTGTTTAATTGTGCTAAAACCATGTAATTTGACTAATTTCAGCCATCTTGTGGTTTAGTGCCGGTGCTCCTTAAATGTACTTGTTTAACAGTTTATTTTAGATCGTAATTTTACCATTTACCATAAATACAAATAGAAATGACACATGGACACATACATATACATATGGACCATCTTGGTTGCATATGCACACACAAACACATGCACAAATGTGACTTGTTTTATTTTATTTATTTTTTTACAATGAAGAACCAGTTTCCAGTACTCACCTGATACTGTTGTGAGTCTGTTGATGTTTTTCTCAAGTCTGCTTTTTCATTTCGTAGATTTGTGTCCCTATTCTCAGGCTTCACATTTTCTGACTTGTGCTCTGAAGTAAAAAGTAAAAAACAACAAAATGTTATCAGTGGATTTCAAAATCATATTTTGGCAGCCTCTGATAGAAGAAGATTAATTTGTTGGGCAGTGAGCAGTGAAAATACCACATTCAAAATGCAGTTAACGTGACAGCAGGCACTCACCATAATAATAATAATAATAATAATAATAATAATAATAATAATAATAATAATAATAATAATAATAATAATAATAATAATAATCTTTACTTGTGTAGCACAATTCATACATGCAAGATGCAGCTCAAAGTGCTTTACAGTTTGGCAAGGTCACCACAAGACAACATTTCTTGCAGTCCAGTGGCGTTGGAGCGGATGAACACAGTAACAAAATGACGTAGTGACACAATGGCCCGTAAATGCGGGCTCTTGCGTGACGCATTAATGTAATGTCATAGTGACGCAATGCCCCGTATCTCACCATATTTCATAAAGTACAGAAAGTGAAAGAGCAGTAGCTCTGAGTAGACAAACACTATTAACAGTTATCGAGGCTGTTACCACAGAGGAGCCCAACAGTCTTAAATCTTGTTCTTTGTGTGTTTCGTTTATATTTTTTGTATGTGTTGTGTTTCTTTCTCTTTCTCTTTCTCTTTCTCTCTCTCTCACTCTCTCTCTCTCACTCTCTCCCTCTCTCCTTCCTCTCTCTCTCTGTATGTGTGTGTGTGTGTGTGTGTGTGTGTGTGTGTGTGTGTGTGTGTGTGTGTGTGTTTGTAAAAAGGTCCTTTTTAGAGTCTTCTAGACTTCAAGGCCTTTATTGTCATTGAACCTTTAGTCAAAGAGCCTTTAACTTTTGTTGTGCTTTGTAGACCCCATCACTCATTTATGTAAAGTTGTTTCATGTACAGTATCAGCACAACTTACTTGCTTTTCTTCTCCAGAGCAACACCAGACAAGCACACACAGCTACAGACACCACGCCGGCCACAGCGCCCATCACACCCACAAGATAACTGCCGTCGTAACCTACACACAGGTAACAGGAAGGAACTTTTTTGTCAAGGGCTTAACTTACCGTACAAACAAATGCCGCGTTGAAGGTATAAACAGGACCAGGGCATGGTCATTTTAAATCTTTTTTGATGTAAATAGTAGCTAGATAACTGGATTTAAATGTTAGACCGATCTGTAATGATCAAAAAATACAGAATTTATTTTAAAAGTATGAGTGAGGGAGAGTATACAGTAATATAAACTCAGGTAATATAATAATAATAAGCACAAGAGTCATTAAATCTAGTGGTTATTTTTAACAACTACTGTTTCGGGATCAGTGTCTCGGGCTACCTGGGAGACTGATGATGTAATCCAATGAAGCTGCAAGATTTTCTTCATTCTTCACCTCACACTGTAGCCTCCTGTTGTGATCCTCTGGTGTCAATGTTACAACGAGACTGACATTACAGCGAGACACTGTCTGGACCCGATGGCGAGGGGGTGAGTGGCCTGCCCACTCCAGTTTGTCCTTTTTACCGGATGGGTTGCAGTCATAGGTAACCAGAGAGCAGAAAAAGGTCACCGTGCTGTTCACCTTCATATCAGCCCCTGCAGGCGAGGTGGACACTGAGACAGAATGCAGATGAATACAAATCACACTGCAGGCCAGATGACCAGTTTCAAACAACAGGCACGCTCAACTCCCAGAAATAAAAATGCTTCTTTGGGTACAAGTCACAAAAACAAAAATGTAATAAACTTTAAAGGACCACACTCTCGTTCTCTTTTGTTTATTGATTTATTGGAGCAAACATAAGTGTTTCGGTACTAAACCATCATCAGCATGATGAGGCCCACACTGATGATGACCCAGTACAAAAAATGTGTATGTTTGCTGGACTTGTTCCAATAAATCAATAAACAAAAGAAAACTACAGTGCAGTCCTTTAAATTTCATTACAGGCTAGATAACTAAACACAGGAAATAGGACAGTTAAGATCATACCTGTCAGTATAGAGAGATAAAAAACTGTGTTTTCTCCAAGTTGTTTTCCATTTTCTGAGAACTGTTGACAGGTGTACTCTCCAGCATCCAGCGTGGTGACTTTCGTGATTTTCAGGGAACAGTCAGACTCCAGCTTCAGTCTGTCTGCCCTTTTAGAGCCTTCAGAGGTGAGCATACCATGGTTGACCACCTCAACGGCTTCAGAGGGTCCAGGTCTGGCAAAGAGCCATGTAGTTGAGCTGCAGGTTTCATAGTTCGTATTTCCACATGGAATTCTCACATCATCTCTTTCCTTGAAGTATAAAGCGGTTTGATCTACACATCTCCCTGGAAAAAAAGGAAAAATGAAGTCATGTTCCACACACCTGAGGGAAATTGTTAATATGTTTGCGATCAATCAAATGTATCCTAGGGTATTTCATTCAGAATAATTACATTACTTTCTACTTCCCCCTAAAACTATTCCTGTCCCCATTACCCCTTTGAAGTTGTCTGACCTGGTTGTGGATGGGTTAGGCACAGAGACAGCACTGATAGGGTGAATGCGACTGTCACCATTTTTTAGTTTGCCTGAGTGTGTGTCATGAGAAGAGTTGCGTGTTAATGTCAAGGACCCAGCTTCCTCTATTGCAACGCATCATGTGTACAAGCCCTCGCCCCTTCTGACGTCATTTCTATTGACCTCATTCTGACATGGCCATTTTCAAAATTGCTTGTCTTCCGCAATTGTCAGTAAACTTCTGGTCAGCTTTCTATGGCAAGTCAGCTATACTGGAAAACGCGGCAAAGGCTTTTCTCTGTAAAACATTTCCTGTAAGGTCTGCACTGAATCAGAAATAGATCACAAATGTGTATGATGAAATAAAACGGGTAGCAAATGAAGGTTAGCTTTGTGATGAAATTCCACATAAGAAAGGCTAGGTTAGTTTTGTGATGACATTGCATGTAAGGAAAAGCACATATATGTGTGTGAATAGGCTTGTTTGAAATCATCTGGCTGGCTAGTGGCTGGCTTAAAGCAATGCATTCTGGACATGAACTGGTGACGTTTTTGGACAATCTCATCTGAGCGTTAGCGTACCATATAGGTGGGTACGGTGTGGTATGGTGATGTTTGGTCCAAAAACATCAGTATTTCAAGTCCAGAATGCACTGCTTTAGGTCAGCCACTAGGCAGCTGATTTCAAACAAGCCCATTGTGGGACGGCGAGGAGTATACTATGAGAAAAGGGAAGTGGTGAGTTGGCATAATCACTGAAAGGAAACAGACAGATGAGACATGTTTTAGACATGACCACGTGGGAACAGATTCATTGCTATTAATTTTTGAAAACATCAGGAATGGAACAACAAGGTCATAGCACAGCTACTGAAAGCATTTTGATGCACTGGAAAAAGTGCTGCTTAGAACATATTTAAAAAAAAATACTTCGTAAAAACTAAAACATACAAACATTTAGGCAACATACGACATATTTTTTTTATGTTGGTATAACTTGCACCATTTAACAGACATGTGTTCAGGATAATAGTTGAAGAAAAACAGTGCAAACTAATCCTCAACATAACATATCAACATATCAACATAAAAAGGTCCATGCAGCATGTTGTCTTATTTATTTATTTATTTATTTATTTATTTATTTATTTGAAGTTGGTTCTAAACGGTGCTTTTTACAGTGTGGTAAAACTGTGCCAGTTTTGTCTCTCCTAAAGTTCAGTTGCAGCATGCAGGGCAGTTGAACCACTGTAGTACACTGACCACTGACCTGCCCTGTCATGTCTGAACTGAACTAGCTGTTTTACTAGCTTCCCTTCCTCAGCTTAAGAAACTGTGTGTGAGCACAATCGATTGCGGTGGTGTGTAATGCCAGGGTTACAGTGGGGAGGTCACCGGCAGATGACACCATGAGGTCACAATCAGGTAACAATGGCGACCAGGTTATCAGGAAGTGCAACACACTGTCCTTTTGTCCTCTTTTCGTTTAGAAAAAAATGTGATTTGGATTAAAAGCTTAGGTATAAAGTCAGGAACATTAGCAGGCCAGGTTTTTTGAGTATGTGCTGGCTTCCTGTAGTTTACAGCGCAGTAATCTCAGGTCACAGCTCATTTCCTGGAAGGAATATCATTTTTCTCTAAGATATATAACTAGTTTCTGAAATATAAAAATCCTACCTCTGGTGTGTGTGTGTGTGTGTGTGTGTGTGTGTGTGTGTGTGTGGCAGATCTTTACAGTTTTTTACAGTTTTACTTCTTATCTTTTAAATTGTCAGACCCTCATTAGAGGTTATACTATAAGGCCTCCTGGTGGTGGTTTTGTCAAATACAAGCAGGAGTGCAAGTCTCACAAACTTATTTTTCAAAAGTGCATCATTGCACTGTTATTTTTATTAATGTTTATTATATGGTCATAAAATGGCCTGGACATTTTATTTTTTATTTGTTGATGTATTTTAATTTAATTACCACTTACCACTCTAACACTAACTCAGGTGTGGTTGTATCTTAGATGAAGTTTTGCCTTTAGTTTGCACATCCACATGTTATATCAGTAGGAATAAAACCTCTTATATATATTTTTATAATTCCAGGATAAAATGAAACCTTGTGCAACAGGTCATTGTTGGAGGCATTTCTCAATCCTTAGCAAGATTATTCATGTGGTCTATGCAACATGTTACTAAATGAGTTCCTCTAGAAATCACCAACTAAAATGTCTTTCTGTTTTAAAACCTGTTACCCCTCTCATGATAATCAAATGCAGATGAAAGTGGCCTTAAAACCATTTTGCTTGTCATGTAAATATATAGTAACAAAACAGAAATGTTTAATAAGCTGCAACTTTCTCTTAAGCTAAATTCTTTCCTTTCATGCAGATAGTCAGTGGTTGAAGGACTGAATATCCTTTTATTAACATCATGTTGATTTAATTTTACAGAATCACTCTTTAAACTTTAATTACTAATAGAGATTGAAATGGAAAAAAGAAGGATGTTTCACTGAAAATTATACAACAATTTTACTATAATATGGGAATTGACAAAGCAAATTAGAATTTAGCAGACAGATTTATTAAAATGAAAATGATTTTCAAAATGGTTTGAAATTACAAAATGGTGTTTGCTATGTATGGGTATATGTATTTAGTTGCGCTATGGCATCCAAACAGCATTGGCAGAGCTGGATATGCAGGTATCAGAGACCTCCTGAGATGTCCTCTTTTGTCACTTGATTGACAAGGGAATAAATCACAGGGTCTTCAGGCAGCTTCTGTTGGTAATTAATGTTTCAATATGTTTTGTTAATGTCAGAATGAGAATTTGTTCCCTTACAAAAAAACATTCATTTACACTCACCCTTTTCTGCTTCATTTGCTTTTTGGGGTAGACCTCAGTGTAGGTCAGATTCAGATTGTCATAGATGTGTGTCTGCACAGGGGACACACAGTAAATAGTAAATGGACCACATTTATATATAACATTACATTACATTGCACGTAGCATACACCTTTATTCAAAGTGACTTACAAAAGGAGGACATAGTAAGCTAACAGGAGTGTAGAGGAACACAGAGTAAACAGACTACACACATACACACAAGAAGATACATGTGCCTTAGCTAAGTTTCCCAGGGCAGGGACACTTCAGACACACACACCCCCCCTACACACACAGACTCACACAAGCATGAGGCACCTAAGTAAAGAGTTGGTTAGTAGAGATTAGTTTTGTTAGGAAGGGACGCAGTCTCGGAAAACGAGGGCATTCATCTACTTGGTAAAGTACCCGAAGTGCTTTACATTGAATGCCTCACATTCACACACACATTCACACGCTGGTTGTGAAAGCTGCCATGCAAGGTGTCAGTTAGCACAGCAGGATGGGGTTCAGGGTCTTGCTCAATGACACTCTGACCTAGCCAGGAGGATGTGGAATCCAACCACCCTTTGGTTGCACCCTTTGGTCGCCATTAAATGGGGGGAGGGGGTCTGTTGTCCCGAGCCCTGGGAAAGGGGGACGAGGGGAGGGGGCAGAACTGGTCCCTCCTTACATTATAGAATATGGAAGGGGAGGGATGTTGTGGGCAGCTGTGGTTAGGGAGTTGGTCTTGCAATCGGAAGGTTGCTGGTTCAAATCCTGCCCTACCCATGGTTAAAATGCCCTTGAGCAAGGCATCTAACCCCACACTGCTCCAGGGGCTGTAACTGAAACCCTGTAAATATATGTAAGTCGCTCTGGATAAGGGCTCATTTCCACCAAACTCTCTGCGTATTCAGCACATGCCCGTTTTCTGTCCGTATTCGTTTAGAATGCACGTTAACAGATGAGACCATTTCCACCGCAGGCGTGATCTGAGCGTATTCTGCCCCTATACAAACCTATTGTACACGGATACGCGCTGTACACGCTCATGCCGGTGGAAATGAGGCCTAAGAGCGTCAGCTAAGTGTAATGTAATAATAATAATAATAATAATAATAATGTTGCAAGGTCTGTCCTTATGGGAATCAAAATGACATACAGCTTCCTGTACCAGGCTAATTTTGGCTAAGTGGCAAAGGTGGACATAATGAATGGAGAAAGTAGAAGTAAAAGTCCTGCTGAGTATTTTTTTTTTGTCTGCACTATATGTGAATGCCCTTATTACTTTCTCCACCTGGCTGAGGACCTGTGCTAATTAGAGTTAATGGGTTCAGTGAATTGGCTGGATTAAATATGTGGCAGGATCGTTACTTTCTGCTCCTGGGATGTTCACCTCTGCGAATGGGTTTGCAAGTTTTTTTAAAAGGTTATACAGCATCAGAACTTTAACTTTGGACTATAGCATTTACTAAATATCTGTTACTTTAATACACTGATTATCGTTTTATACGGGAAGTTTAGCAAATGTCTCATATCATTATCTAACTTCATGTACCGTGAGTCTCAATGGGAATTTGATATGCAACACTGTGAGAAAACCTTGTTCCTGGTTTTGTTAACATTTTTTTGAACATGTCCATTTCTCTGTGGTATTAATATTAGAACCTACACTAGATCTTTGAGGAACTGAAATGGCATGAACAATCTTAACACAATCAACAGCAGCGTGCAGGGGCCTTTGGCTGTGGTATGCTTCGGGGAACAAGGTTATGCAACGATGCGAATACTGTCACTTAAAGGCATGTGTTTGAGGTATATATATATATATATTTTTTATTTTTTTTTAATTAATTAATTAATTTATTTATTTATTTATTTTTATGACATGCAGACAGTGGGTCAGTCTCACAAATGTGAACCACTCACCATAACCTTTTTTGTTTTTCAAAACATCTCTTGGCTATTCCATTAAATCATCATGGTCCTTCTCTGCAGAAGCATACCACAGGCTTTGCACATAGCATCTACAATCTGAAGGAGGAACTAAAAATGAGAGAGTCTAATGTAGCAGCTCCAATGATTTGCATAAGCTGAAAAAAAATGACTTACCTCCTCTGCCTGTTGTTCAACCACCTCGTGTCTCACAGTTTTTTTGCACTCTAGTGGGAAGAGGTATCCAGTGACTTGATGCAGTTGCGTTAAGGATTAAATCGTAAAACAATGCCCTACACATATGTCATATGATCAGCTGGAACAAATGTATTTTGAACACTAAAACCTCCAAAACAAATATTAACGGTTATGGATGTGGTGCTATTATTACATGGACTGTTATGTAGTACTATGTGGAGTATTAGTGTATGTTTTTAGCGATTTTGTGACATACTTGCTCGCCTTCTCCAGACCACCTGCAGAGTTCCACATGCCACGACAGTCCCAGCGATGGTCAAAGCCATGGTCAGGCCAATGACCTTCATCTCTGCAGGGCACTCACAGGCTTATTAGAGAGAATGCAAGGAGGTATTAAGAATGTTTCAGTTGTATTTTGACACCATGATTTAAAAAAAAAAAATACTGGTACCATTTTTGATGAGACAGTATCATGCCATAAGCACTGTTGTGTTGTCCCAGTACAAAGAAGAGACACTGTATAGTACTGTAACATTTCACAGATACATCATATTGCAGTGTTATTCCCAAACTGATAATGCTGACATCATTTAGATTAAGGAGACCTCCATTCTACATAACTATCTCACTGTATTTAAGATAGAGGCAATGCCTTCTAAACAATCTCACTATGGTAAAGATGGAGGCAATGCCTATACAACTATCTCACTATGGTAAATATGGTGGCAATGTCTTCTCGACAATCTCACTATGGCAAAAAATAGAGGTAGTGACTTCACAACTGTCTCACTATGGTAAAGATAGAGGCAGTGCCTTCACAAGTATCTCACTATGGTATAGATGGAGGCAGGTGACCTCTTTCCTCTGTTAAATAAAATATGACAACTGTTAATTATGGGAACATTTTCCATATATGTCAACAACTCAAGGAAATATTTACAGGATATACAAACCTCTTGGGCACCCAGTATTGCTTAGATCTGAGAAACTGAAGGTGTAAGCCACCGAGGCCCTCTCCTGTCCTTTTTTCATCAGTTTACAGATGATTTCTCTGCCAAGTTGATTCCTCGTCAGAGTCACTTTGGTGCTGATGTTACAGGCAGACAGCCTTGCGTCGTCATAACGACCAGAGCCGATCCACTCCAGACCAAAGTCCGCTTGGTATGGTATGCAGTGTGTAGACGAGTCATACATGTGCAGAAGGCAGTGAATGGTCATGGTATGGTTCACCTTCTGCTCTGACTCAGGACTGGAGGCAACAACTAGAGGATGAAGAAGGGTATGGAGACGTAAATAAGTAATTAAAGTGAAATAATTGAATGTGAGCAACTGGGCGAGAATGCAGAGAAAAAGGTCTCCACATTCAGCTTCAAAGCCAAGCCTGTGAAAAAAGTAAACATCTCCCTTGACCACAACACTGAAAAATGAGGCTGACTGGCATGGCAGTCAGAGTGAATGCACAACAAATATAGACCATATTCTCTGAATGCCTTCTGTGTTCTGACTTGTCTACTGAGGTAATGACTGATGTATAATATATATGAAAGATAAAATGGTACTCAATGATATGTTATTCTTGAACAATTCAGCAGCATAAATGTAAATGGAACATCTGATTAAAACCTTGGAATGGATCTACCTAGCAGTCTTACCCTCAATCACAGTGAGATTAGCAACAATAAACTCTTGCTGGTGTTTTTTACAGATGTACAGTCCAGCATCATCAGCGATGACATAACCAATGTGCAGAGAACAGTCGGGTTCCAGCCTCATACGTTCAGCTCCATGCGTTTCATTAGCAACTCGGCCATCACCCACTATGTCATATTTGACGCTATGATTTTGGTAGGTCCAAATTATGTTACAATCAGTACGGTTCCACCCGACACACTGAATTGTGACATCACTTCCTGTCCTGGAGTATACAGTGGTGTTTTTTCTGCATAGCCCTTGGGAAGAGAGAGAAATGTCATTGCAGTTGACAGTGTTGTTGTTAAACAGCACATTACAAAGTAGAGATTAAACTTTATTACGGTTACTCCCTACAGACAAGTTAATTACAGTAATATTGTAATGGAATGATTGGCTTAGTTGCTCCTAAAATTCTGTTGTTAAGCTTTAACAAAAATAATCCTCTTAAATGCTGCCAAAATACACTGCATAACTTGGAATATCACATTATGAAAAATGCATTATTTATTATCAGAACTGCATTCGTAAAAACTGAAATAGCTGGTAAGGCTAAAAAAGGTGCATGGTTCTCCAAACACCATTTAAAAATTATTCAGTTTGTGATCACCTGACTGTATTCCCCAGTGCATGTTTCACTAGGGCTTTTTTCACATTCATGTTTACAACCACGATTCAAAGTCTGCAAGTATGCACATATTACCTTTTTTAAATCTGAAAAGCCTTGTAACATGGGCCAAAGTATAACATACCAATGTGAAATAAAGCGTAATAAAAAAAAATCCTGTTCAGTTTCTATCCTCGTGTATTTTATATACTGCTGTTCAATTATGCTATCATATCTGCCTGGAAAATCACAGTTTTACAGAACAAAACATTGATTAATGGTTTAAATTAAACTAAAATATCTGCAAATTAGATCTTTTAAAAAAAAGATCCAGCAACCTATGAGAAGAAGTTCTGTTCATCTGGCAGAAATAAACTTGACTGTTGCCTTACCTGAATTGTGATGAGCGAGGATAAAAAACAAAATGAATTCAAAATGCCACAGCAAAGTCATGTTTTACGCTTGTCCGTCCTGCCTATGACCTTTGTCAAGAACTGACTTTTGTTCCAAGAAGTCCTCACTGATTTACCTGACTGATCTGAAACTGAGATCTGTGTGGGACTTGTTCCTACTTAAGCATACAGACATGTAGCTGTGTCTTCTTCTGTTGTAATGCCTTTAACACATTTCCCCTCTACACCTTCAGAAAGGTGACATTTTTTCAGGAACTGAAAAAAAACTCCCTTTTTAACCAGCTAACCTCGGTTGAAGTCAGACAACATATAACCCAGAATTATGTTTTGGAATTATGAGCATAGAAAAAACTGCCTGAGTACAACAATGCATAATAAATGATCAATGATGAAAACGAGCCATATTTATTTATCCAAAACAAGCGGCTGCTATGCGACTGGAGATAGTGCACTCTAGTGGCCATAAAAGAAGATGCACAAAACCCCTTAGAATGGCCAGAGCAGTCATATATATATAACCAACCAAACTAATGTGCATTATAGGTTGCACATTACCAACCAAACTAAGGTGCATTGCAAGTTAACTATGAGGTCAACTGTCCAAGTGAAACCAAGTGAACTACATGTCCAAGTCATATTTTTGATGACACACAATAGAATGTAGTGAACCTGACCTTTATTACTGTATCTGTCCAGACAGAAGCTTGGGCTAAAAAATGGTAGGTGACGTCTCATCCACTTTCAGTTCCCGTAATAGCAAAATGTGTCATAGGGGGACATACTACAAAGCAAAGTGATTTAGTACCACCAAACACATACATGGTTTAGTGTTGTACACATTAAAAACACAGCCCTCGTGGCCTCGTGGTTTTTCTAAATCAAATGTCTTTTATTTAAAAGATGAACTACTTCAACATAACATTAATGTAAAAGAAAACCGCATCACTTTAGGTAACATCTGACAAATGTCTAGTTTAAAAGGTGCCTAGTTCATATAATGTAAATTAAAAGTATTTAAAATACAGACAAAAATATTATCAAACAAAGCTGCCATCACTCTGCACGAAATACATAGTTTAACTACTTTGACTGGAGCCGAGACAATAGCTCAGATAGGCATCAAACCTAAATTCTAACAAGTCCACTGGAAAAATATGTACATTTGCACTTTAAACACTACAATACAGATGAAAAATGATTGCTAACATAACTGATAAGGTTTTACTTAAATTATGTTCAATCAAATATATGGAGCATGCGTTATGAATATAATACACATATGATGAGAGAGCGAGAGAGAGAAAGAGAGAGAGAGAGAAAGAAAGAAAGAAAGAAAGAAAGAAAGAAAGAAAGAAAGAAAGAAAGAAAGAAAGAAAGAAAGAAAGAAAGAAAGAAAGAAAGAAAGAAAGAGAATTTGTACCAAACCTTTCACACAACCTGCTCACTATGTTTTCAAAACTGCCCAGATAGATGTATTATAAAAGAAGATAAACTGACAGTACAGATGTTTGAGTATCTATGTCTTGTCTGTCTTCTGCACAGTGGCGTAGAGGGCACTGGAGTCAGCTGGCCCTGCGTTGGTCCTTTTATCACCAGCAGGTGGCATGACTGTGCTGTAAGTCACATTAACCTCACACAGCCTCTGTAAATAAATGAAGAAATTAATTGACAGGCAGACAGACAGACAGACAGACAGACAGACAGACAGACAGACAGACAGACAGACAGACAGACAGACAGACAGATAGATAGATAGATAGCACTAAAATCACAACTAACTTACATCAGAATGTCCTGTCTTTGGTTTACCAAGATGGTCAAGAGATGCATAGTGCAATTCTTCAGGCTCTTCTTCCTGTATTTTATAAAGGCCATATAGAGTAAGACATCTCCCTTTTATTTTCCTACTGTCCATGTTCTAGCAACTTAAGCACAAAAGATGTAATTTTTGTACAGTGTAAGTACTGTGCAATTTTTCAGTCAAGTTGTCCTGCATATTTTAAAGACACACTATGCAACTTTAAGTGCTAGGAGCTCCCCCTACTGTCTCCACTTAAAACAACACTCGTGAAAATTGACTGTTTTCCCTTGCCCTGCATGTGCATTTGTTTTCAACTACACTGATCAGAGTAACCGGGGAATACGAAAATAGTCCACCGAGGTAAGAGTAATGTTGAGGGGAAGGGAAAACAGTCCATTTTTACAAGAGTGTCCATTTACTTGGAGACACTAGGGGGGGGCTCTATTGAGGAAAAGACAGAAAAAGCACTCAGTGTTGCATAGTGCTGCTTCAAGCACAAAATAGTACTGTAGAACAAATGGCCCAAAGTGGCAAATACATAGCTACTTTGGAAATGTTTCATTTGCCTCGAACAAATGTGTGTCACATCACTTCATTACATATGCATTTCTTCAGTGACTTACTTTAACTGGAGGCTCATGTGATGGTCTGACTGTGGAAGACATCATGTGTTGATCCTGGCAAAGGAAGAGAAAACAAAATGTTGCTATTTGATTAAAAAAATACATTTGCCAACATTGTCTTGATCAGCAATAAAAACATCACTATTGATTATTAACAATGCAGGTATTAAAATGTTAAACTTTACTCACAAAGGTGTCCTGTGCTCTCTTTTTAGAATCTGAAATGTAAATAGTTTTACAAAACCACATTTAAATTCAGGCTTTACTGTAGTATATAATAATATAATATAATATAATATAATATAATATAATATAATATAATATAATATAATATAATATAATATAATATAATATAATATAATATAATATAATATAATATAATATAATATAATATTGGTATTCATTGCATTGTTTGTAGTGTTAGTGGTGGACTCACTTTGTCTTCTTTTGTAGATGACCACTGTCACTACTGCAGCCAACAGGAAGCAGACAAGGAGAGCCCCAACACCCACAGAGACTCCAACAGAAAAGAGAAGTTTTTCATGTACATACACATGTATATACAGCATACAAAAGGCAACCATAATTTGCATGGTTTTAAACTGCGGTAGCCTTAATGATTAAGGAGACAATCATTTACAAAGTGGTCACGTTTTTTTCTGATCCAATCTGTAATATGAGCTGAATTCAGAAAAATACAACTATAAAAAACATAGATTTGACATACAAAGGAAGCAGAATTTATTTACAAATATATCTTTTTCAGTGCTTAGAACATGGCTTACCCATATGATCTGATGATCCTAGTGATGAGGTATCAGTCCCTTTTGCTGCAGAGAGGGTAGTAAAGAGGTTGTAAATGATAACCAGCCCCTCTCTTTGTATTTCAAACTTTTCTTACTTTAACCACCAGGATGATTCAACAAATATCGTTTGCATTACAAGTTCTATTGGACCTGTAGTTGCTTTCATGTTCTCGACAAAAGGGTTGCAATGTTTACAAGTGATTAAAATATTTAGTGTAAAATCAACACAGTTTCTAAAAAAAAACTGAACACATAGAGGAAGGATAAAAGTTTTCTTTTCCATACTGAACACATGGACCAAGCAGTTAAAATACTGTCCTTCCAATGGTGAGAACAGCATGGCTTACCAGTGTGATCTGATGGTACTGGTACTGGCATTGGGGTGGAGATGAATTTTGATGCTGCAGAAAGACAAGCAGAGAGTAAAAAACAACACTAGGGGTCACCTTTCTCCAAATCCTCCCTTCCAGAGAGTAAAAAAATAACACTAGGGGTCACCTTTCTCCAAATCCTCCCTTCTAGAGAGTAAAAAACAACACTAGGGGTCACCTTTCTCCAAATCCTCCCTTCTAGAGAGTAAAAAAATACACTAAGGGTCACCTTTCTCCAAATCCTCCCTTCTAGAGAGTAAAAAAATAACACTAGGGGTCACCTTTCTCCAAATCCTCCCTTCTAGAGAGTAAAAAACAACACTAGGGGTCACCTTTCTTCAAATCCTCCCTTCTTGAGAGTAAAAAAATAACACTAGGGGTTACCTTTCTCCAAATCCTCCCTTCCCTTACATCCTGTATCATGAATATAACTTAAAAGAGGTGCTCAAAACTGATTATTTGCATTTTGCAAGGTATGCATTTTTGTTAGGTACTTTTATGCTTTCACGATGTAAAAATAACATGGCATGCCAGTGTAGTGTGATGGTACGGGGTGGAAAATAATTTTGGTGCAGAGAGGAGAGTGGAGTCATTAGGTGCTTTCATGCTCTAGACAAAAAGTCAGGTCAGGTGTCTACTAGTGATAGAGGAAGTGATGTACTACCTTTTACTGAAGGGGTGAAGTTGGCAGAGGTCAGAACTCTTCCATCTGCAGTCAGTTGGCATGTCCATGATCTCTGTTTCTCAGAGGGGTTTAGATCTGTGAGTTGCACACTTATAGTAATGTTACATTGAGATCTGGAGATTATGTTACGGTTACTGGAGATGTGCAGCTCCTTGCCTCTCTCATCTACCCAGCTCAGATGAAGCCCTTTACCCTGCGCGGTTGTGGTACAGCGGTCATGAGTGTGCAGGTAGCACTGGAGAGTCACATTGCCACCAGCCTCTATGTGTGTCACACTTTGCAATGGAGATACTAGAAGAGAAATGTATATGATCAACTTTAAAACCAGGATTCATTGTGGAGATATGTTTACATTCCTTTATCACAATCACTGTGCAACATAATATTGTTTTCTAATCACTGTACCAACATTGTAAAGATATTGTTCTGATGTATTTACATATCATAACAACTTCATGCTTCTAAATACATACCTCGAAGAACAGTGATATCAACTGAAGCATCAACACCCTGATTTTTTCTCCCTTTTACAGGGTAGTGTTGACATGTGTACCGTCCAGCATCCTCAGCAGTGACATCATTGATGACCAGACCACAAGTAGAATCAACCCCAAGTCTCTTAGCTCTGTTTGTGTCTGTGTTTTGTTGTACTTGTCCATGGGCAACCTCTTCAATGCTTCCCCGAGTTGTTGCATTGCTGTAGAGCCATGTAGTAGAAGAGCAGTTCTTGTAAATCACATTTTTACAGGGCAGGACTGCTCGGCCTCCAGCACTGAAGAACAGGGTTGAAATGGAATTTCCTTTGACATCTGCACACAAAAAGCCCAGAAAGAACTTAAACGATAAGAAAAAGGGGCAAACCCGTATAAAGGGCAATGATGTTTTGTTTTAAACCTGGTCATTTGGCTGCTACATCTTTGTTACCTTCGTTGCCATACAGACAAATCTAAAAATGAATTTTTAATAAAAGACAAAGAGTTGTTCAGTGCTGCACAGAAACCTTTTCGTTTCTATTGAAGTGTTGACAACAGTGATGATTTTGAAGTTATACATTTTACAGATTGTAAACATTTTCTGCATAAGTCTCATTCATCCTTACATGTTAACAATATGGTGACTTATATGACTATACTCTCAGGCATGTCATCAAAATATAATCAGAAAATATGGATTATTAATGCTATTAATGCGTAATGCTATTTTTAAATACAGTAATTAAAAAGCTCAAAGAAACTCCATACTTCATTGGTAGTATAACAAAGGCCCTGGCATTCTAAACGATGCACTAAGAACTTTGTAAGTGTACACATTGTTTATTAAAAAGAGTAGGCACACAGCCCTCACCCCACCCCCCCACCCCCCCACACACAGAGTTCTCTTGGCTCTTTTGCCCCTGGCTCATGCCCCCTCCCCGCCTCCCCTCACACACAGCCCTCACCCCCACACATACACACACATATACACAGCACACAGCATACAGCCTTGTTTCCCACCTCGCGACAAGTGGCAGCGACTAGAAACAGTCTTTTTTTAAAAACAATGTGAACACTTCATGGCTGATTTCTGCCACCATTTTAACAGGTCAAACCCTTCATACTGACTGTGTGAGATGCGACAAGCTGCAGCCACTTGTGATCTAGAGTTTCAATCTGCGGTCACAGCAAGCTAAGTCTACATTTATATCAAGGCTGATAATATTGTAAAATCAACATCGGTAATGTGTAAAGCCACACACAACTAAACATCACCAGTCATGTAATGCAGCTATCATGCTCACACAACACAGACCTTTATTCAAGCATGAAACACAAAAGCTAGATTCCATAAGTGCCCAAATACACACAACTCTCTACTTGCAGCAGCGACCAGTGTACCAGTGGGAAGAATGTGTGTATAGGAGTAAAATAAAAACAATCTCCTGCGATCTCAAGCCCCTTCCATGGCTGAGGTGCTGCTAAGTAATGTCTCTAACCCCAGGGGGGCTGTCCCTGTGTCCCATTCACTGTGTCACTCTGAATACAACTGTCAGCTACATGACATGTAATGTAATTTGCTAAAGTCACCTCATAAATAATTATCAGCTGCATTCTCAGTGTGTGTTGAATACATAGAAACGTGCTTTCTGCTTGTGTTGTTTTAAGGCTCAAATGAAAAGGCAGAGTCATCTAGTTTACAAACTGAACACTTGCTAGAAACACAAATTACACCCTTTACTTGAGGAAAGCAAGCTTAGCCAAAAATACTGTGTAGTGATAAGTTGCTTTAGGCCTCCTTCAAAGTACATATAATCAAGATGAATGTGAAATATGAGTTTACATGTAGCGGGTATGTTAAAGTCTTTACCCAAAACTTTGCACATAACTGTTTATCTAACTGTTCAGCACAGTTTATCTAAGTGCTCTGCTGGTGCATACAACTCTCTACAGGAGGCAGTGAAAAATACCTTATATTAATATCTTTTTAAATCCATATGTCACATTGCTGTGGTACCCAACGCCTTTGCCTTTTAATGCACACCCTAACTCATCTGTTAAGACATAACACAGCCTACACAGGCAAGCCTGGTTAACTGTTACAATAAATTTGTATAATAAATATTTAGTGGACCTAGTGGACCTACGCTATTTCATTGGTTTGAATGGCAGTGATAAAAATGAATAAAGTTTACTCTACCTTTGTAGTTCAAGCAGATGAGCGATACGATGAGAGAAACACAGAGGCTGGCTGCCATCTTTGTCACGTTTTTTTGTCCTCTGTGTGTGTGCGTGTGTACGTTTGTTCTGAATGTTACTCAAGAGTCAGCACTAGTTTCACTTCTGTATCACACCAGCCCTGACTGACGGATCCCTCCCATGTCACTGTGGTTTATGTGGGAATCAGCACCCTATCACTGAACATAGTGTCTATTCTCACAAATGGAAACGTTTTAAGGAAACAAGTGCTAGCATCTACAGCGTAGTGTAGTGTTTAAAAAATAGTTTGCTTTCAGATATTTAACAAACAGTGTACTTGAACTTTTAATGTTTTGTCCAGATGTCTTTGTGTGTGAACTGACATGCTAGAGTTATGGCTAACTGTAAGTGACTGATCTATGATGCTTCTAGACTCCTGACGCTTTGGCATCCATGACTAATAAGCCTGTCAATGTTTTATCAATCAAACTTTATTTACAGACTCCAACGTCCAATTTGACATAGAAACATACACGATACAGAACAAACAAACATGCAGTACATCAGGTGTAGATTCACCTCATATTAAAAAGCAATATATGCACCCTTAAAATAAATACATAAATAAATAAATAAAATGTATTATGCCCTTCCTATAGTAGGCATAAGTACCAGTGTTTCCACATATAAGATTGGTATCTTACAGAGCTGCACCTTGGATTGGTCAGCTCCACAATTATATTATTCTGGGACCCCTGCAGCCTACCTATGAATTTATACATAAGTCCTCTCAGGGTAGCCTGGAAGGTGGTTAACCTTAAGTTACAAAATAGCTTGCTGGCACTACTACCCCTGGGCTTCTTTTTTTAGTACAGGTAGACAGCAGAGCTTCAGAAAGTAAAAGTCCTGCAACATATACAGTATCTTTCAACCACTTACGGAGCCAGCTGATCCTTATTAGCACAGCACATTGGCTTGGTAGGCCATTACCATTACATTACACTTAGCTGACGCTCTTATCCAGAGCGACTTACAGATATTTACAGGGTTTCAGTTACAGTCCCTGGAGCAGTGTGGGGTTAGATGGGGCATCTCAACCATGGGTAGGGCGGGATTCGAACGGGCAACCTTCCGATTGCAAGACCAAATCCCTAACCACTAGGCCACAGCTGCCCCCAGGCCAGGTAATTACTCAAAATGTCCAATTCTGTGTTTTACCCACTGGAGCAATAAAATGCCTATTGAAAAATTACAAACTAACAGGCAGAAAATAAATGGAGGACATCTTTATTTTTTTATTTCAAGTTGACTGCATCTGTCTGGTGTTTTTGACTATGTTCTCTGTTCATGCAGTTGTGAGGAGGTGGCATATGGCGTTGTAACCCTGACCTCTGACCTTTTTGTCTGATTATGATGAGGCAACAAACGATCGATCATCTGTCTTCTGTGAAATGTATGAGTTATTTCAGTTAGTTATTTCATGAGTGTGACTGATTCCTCGGAAATGTATCAGCTGTTGTAGTCACAGAGAAGGGAAGTTAGGGTACTGGGAACCTGAGAACTCTGAAGTCTCAACACTCAAGAATAACTTCCATTTGCGTGCATAGCTGTGAATCTATTTACCCATCACACCCAAGCCAGTGTTAAAGCCACACATCAGACATCAGCACTGGGTTGGGGTCTGACCGTGCCTGTGCAAGCAATAATTAACTACTTCCTCTTTAAAACAGTAGCAGCAAGCAGTAGGCCTCTTTTAATCCCCTCACAGTCTAAATATTGTGACCAGAAGTGCAGCAGGCCTCATGCATGTTGTTTGCATGTATGTTTTGTAGTGAGTACAAGATGGCTTTTCATGTAGATTTTGGACAAGAAACTGTGATGAGAAGTAAAAAAAATCCGGTAGGGTCAGTAATATGTATGAGATCATCATTAGTTCCTTTATAATGTCCTTTTCTCAGCCCCATGAAGTACACGAGAACAGCAGGAACAGTCACCTCAGAGTCATCTTAGACCTTTAACATGTGACCTTTCATTTTTAGAACAGGGTGATTGCATCAGGCAGTGTGTAGCCATCTATCTGACTTAAAGAAGAAATGCCATTGTTGCAATCTGCTGCCTAAGGTTGTTAAGTGCTGCATAAGGCACAGCTAAACTGGTGAACAGGATGCAGCTAAGCTAAAAAGGCTAAGCTAAGCTAAAAGGCTAAAAGGCTAAGCTGATATCTGTCTCCTACCTCCCAACTGTTCTTACTCTGTATATGGGTTCTCTCATTAGTCTCTCATTAGTCATCATGGAGTAACACTGGTTGATATACCAAAGCGGCCTTCCCTCACCACACAGGGACACAGGGGTGTACTGTGGGCTATGAATAAAGCTAGGCCTTAGTGTGGCTGTGCTGCCCACTGTGTCTGTCTGTACACACTGACATCACAGAGACGTATGATAACCTGTTGTCAGCACACCTGAGAGGCCTAAAGAGCATGAGCAACACCACTAACTCAATAACCAAGTCTCAGAGAGACAAAAAACAGCCTAGTTAAAAAGCCAATGACTGAGAAATGCTTTAAAATCACTGATTGTTATAACACTAAAGTATAAACCAAGGGGAATTTCAAGCCACCAGTTCAAGCTGACCAATTTTCAATTACTTTGCTGTATTGATGGGTTTAGCATTAGCAATCAGAGTGAGGAAGTGTTTTTTCCTGTTGGGTCAGACATTTAAAAAGGCAGTATTGTGTTTATATTTAAAACTAGTTAGCTAATGTGTTAATTCACAGCCTTGCCTTCTAAAGGCAAAAAACAGCACCCATAGCCCTGAGAAGCTAGCTAGCTTCGTGATGTGTTTACAAAGAGGTTATGTTTTGTAAAGCTTTGTCCACAGTATCCCAAGACTGCATGGCCTGGAGAGCGGAAAGGGAAAGATGGGTTTGTTTTCCTTTCAGATAACCATGTTACTTGTAACTTTAATATTGGGTAGATAACTGATGTGATATTTATCTAAAGTTACACCCAAACTTAAAATGAACTGCAGTTATAAACATGAGTTCAGTAAGAAAAAATATTTTTATTGATCCCTCTTAGGGGTGCATGAAAGCAATTGCAGCCATTTGACAAGATTTAAGAACATGAAGTCACAATAGTAATAAAAATAATACATTTCACCATCATCATCATCATCGTCATCATCATCATCATCATCATCATCATCATCATCGTCATCATCATCATCATCATCATCATCATCATCATCATCATCACAGTCATCAGAGTTGCAGGACATGAAAGGTACAACATTTAAACAAAATGATCTGATATGAAAATAAAGCTGTAAGCAGCAATGAGGGGCCAAGCACAAAAGCCCCCTAATGGCCAAAAGAAGCCAAAGCCTCAAATCTGGAAAATCTGGTAAATGGGAATCGACCTCTTCGGGTGTGTTGTCCTCAAATCCACTTGCTCAGTGTAACTGTCTACAGATGCCCATGTGACCATACAGTCTCTACAAAAAAATGTCACATAATAAAGAGCATCAAAACACAGACAAAATAACATCTCCAATAAAAGAGCCGTGGATGCTTGCTTACTCCTACGCAGTAGGGGAGACATTCATGCTTTAAAAATATTTCTTTCCTCACTATATCTGGTATTCTAGACAAGCTTGAGGAATAAATAACTTCAGCAATGGAAACTGATGTGGCATCAGCCCAACAGTATGACAAACATCAGTGCCAACAAGCCAATGAAAAACTATTAAAAAAAGGAAATCTACAATATGACAACCTGAGTTTTACTCACAAGATGATCTTGGTCCCCTTTCCAAATCTGTAATGTAAAAAGGTGATTTACAACACAATGAAGAACAGTAGTGTTTATGACTTGGTATTCATTGTACTGAAAATAGTTACATTTTATCAGTGGACACTTACTTGGCCTTCTTTTGCGAATCACTATTGATGCTATTACCACTGCAACTAACAGGCTGCATAACATGGGAAGTTTTATGATCACGCAGACTTTGGGGAAAAAACAAAAAAAAAACCCTTTAATCGGCACATCGTAACATAACTCAGACCAATAAACCCACATTTGCATTGCATTGCATTGCTTTCTGAAAGTGAACTGAATAAACTTTAATTTGCATGGTTTTAAACTGTGGTAGACTTAATGATTAAGGAGACAATCGTTTAAAAAGTGGTCCCGTTTTTCTGATCCACCCTGTAATTTCAGCTAAATTAAGAAAGGTACAACTGAGAAGAAAAAATATATTTGACAAAGAAAGCAGACTTTTGCACAAATGTATTCTTTTCAGTGGCTTACCCATATGATCTGATGGTCCTGGTGATGAGGAATCAGTATCGTTTCCTGCAGAGAGGGTAGTGAAGACTTTTTAAATGGCAACCAACCCCTGTCTTTTTATTTCAAACTTTGCTTACTTTAACCACAAGGAACGATTCAACAAATATGGTTTGCATTATATGTTATATTATGGAGCTTGAGTTGCTTTCTTGCTCTAGACAAAAAGTGATTTAAATATTTTGCGTTAAAAATCGACACCGTTTCGAAGCTACACATGTAGGGGAAGGATAAACGTTTTCTTTTCCACACAGAACATGGACCAAGCAGCTATGTGCAATACTATCCTTTAAATGGGGAGAACAGCATGGCTTACCAGTATAATCTGATGGTACTGGTAGTGGGGTGGAGATGAATTTGGATGCTGCAGAAAGGGAAGAAGAGAGTAAAAACGAATAATATTATTGGGCACCATTCTCCGAATCCCCCCTTCTCTTATATTGTTAACCACCAGTATAACTTAAAAGAGATGCTTAGTTACACAATTTTGTTATTAGATACTTTTAGTCTTTCATAAATGGTAAAAAGAACATGGCTTGCCTGTGTGGTCTGATGGTACTGGTAAGGGAGTGGAAATTATTTTTAATATTGCAGAAAGGAGAGTGGAGTCATTAGGTGCCTTCATGCTCCAGACAGAAAAGTCAGCTCAGGTGTCTACTAGTGATAGAGAAAGTGATGTCCTACCTTTTACTGAAAGGATGAAGTTGGCAGAGGTCAGAACTCTTCCATCTGCAGTCAGTTGGCATGTCCATGTTCTCTGTTTCTCGGAGGGGTTTAGATCTGTGAGTTGCACACTTATAGTAATGTTACATTGAGATCTGTAGATTATGTTGCGGTTACTGGAGGTGTGCAGCTTCTTGCCTCTCTCATCTACCCAGCTCAGATTAAGCCCTTTACCCTGCGCGGTTGTGGTACAGCGGTCATGAGTGTGCAGGTAGCACTGGAGAGTCACATTGCCACCAGCCTCTATGTGTGTCACACTTTGCAATGGAGATACTAGAAGAGAAATGTATATGATCAACTTTAAAACCAGGATTCATTGTGGAAATATGTTTACGCTCCCTTATCACAATCACTGTGCAACATAATATTGTTTTCTAATCACTGTACCAACATTGTAAAGATATTGTTTTGATGTATTTACATATCATAAAAAGTTCATGCTTCTAAGTACATACTTTGAAGAACAGTCATATCAACCCAAGCATCATCTCCCTGTTTTCCTCCTCCCTTTACAGGGTACTGTTGACATGTGTACCGTCCAGCATCCTCAGCAGTGACATCATTGATGACCAGACCACAAGTAGAATCAACCCCAAGTCTCTCAGCTCTGTTTGTGTCTGTGTTTTGTTGTACTTGTCCATGGGCAACTTCTTCAATGCCTCCATACGTTCTAAGACTGCTGTAGAGCCATGCAGTAGAAGAGCAGTCCTTGTTAATCACATTTGCACAGGGCAGGATTGCTCGGCCTCCGGCACTGAAGAACAGGGTGGGAGTGGAATTTCCTTTGACACCTGCACAAAAACAGCCTTATTTACCACTGAAACAATAAGAAAAAGTGGCCAACCCATATAAAGTGCAACAATGTTTAAAAAAAAAAAAAGGTAAATGGGCTGCTACATCTTTGTTATATTGGTTGCCACCCCCCCCCCCCCCCCCCCAATAATTGGAAACATTTTATAACAAAAGACAAAAAGATGTTTAGTGATGCACAAAAAAAAAAAAAATTGCAATTAGTGTTGACAACAGTGATCATTTTCAAGTTCAAGGGGTGTAAAAGTTCTTCCCAATGGCATCAAGTATATACAGTCTACATTGATAGGATTATAAATGCAGAAAAGCACAGACGGGTTCAAAGACATGTTTATAAAGCCTAAAAAATTGTTAATTTCTCACCCATATTAGCACATTATACCCAGGCTTTCCACACACTTCACATTTAAAATACTTTCTGAACCTTACTTTTAATCTCATATACCACAAACAGTGATTAAATAGGATGTTCCACTCAACTTCAGCCTGCTTCACACTGCTTCCACTGCTTGTGTTTCACGGCTGATTTCTAGCACCACTTTAACACGTCAGAACCTTTACGCCCAAAATACATGCAAGCGAAATGTACCGCTTTCTCTCCGCTTGCTCCGCTTTGAGTGGGCGTGTACCGAACGTCAGTTGAAGAGATATGAAGTTTAAAAGGCTAAAGAATTCTGAATGGTAATGATTTTTTTGCTTCTGGTATGTCAATATAATGTTAACCACGGCACTGTTTCAAATTTTATGTACGTCCATTTTTAAATGTTTATCTCTCCACTTGCCGCCTTCCAACTGAAAAGTCATTTGAAACGATGGCATTGGTTACCGCTTGGCAAACGCCGCTCCTCATTTGCATAAAGTTCAGCAGAGCTCAACTTTTTCGCCCGCCTCGCCCGCCTCGCTGATCTACGTCACCAACTGCCGCCTCCCAACTGAAAAGAATGGAACGTTCCGCTTCGCCCGCTTGCATGTATTTTGAGCGTTACACTGACTGTGTGAGATGCAGGTTGCAAAAGCAGCTCGCAGCAAGGTGCAGCCACTTGTAATCTACCGTTTCAATCTGCGGTTACGGAAAGCTAAGTCTAAAATTATATCAAGGCTGATAAGATTGTAAAATCTTGGTAGTGTGTAAAGCCACACACAACTAAACATCACCAGTCATGTAATGCAACTTGCATTCTCACACAACACAGACCAAATTTCAAACATAAACCACAAAAGGTAGATTCCCAAATACACACAACTCTCTACTTGCAGCAGTAACCTCATGGTAAAGAAACTGGTCTTGGAATTGGAGGGTTGCAGGCTTGATTCCAGTACCAGTGGGAGAAATGTGTGTGTGGGAGTTAAATAACAGCAATCTTCTGCACCCTATCTGCACAGCTGGGTGCTGTAGAGTAACCTCTAACCTGTTTGCGCTAACCCCACGTTGCTCCAGGGGGACTGTCCCTGTACCCCAATTCACTGTACGTCACTCTGAATAAGACTGTCAGCTATATGACATGTAATGTAATTTGCTGATGTCACCTCATAAATAATTATTAGCTGCATTCTCAATATGCATCTCAATAATACATATGCTGCAAAGTAGTTCACTAAAGATGCTGCAGTGCTTTTCACAAATAATAAGAAACCTTATCATTCATGTAACGCAGCTGTCTAACACACACAACACAGACCTTATTTCAAACACTCCAGGTAGGTTTCATGATCATGAAGTCTCTCTAAAGTGCCAAAGTGAAGCAAGTGTCATGTTAGGCATGTTTTCTCCCCTCTTTTTGGCCAGAAATGTCCTTGAAATGTGATATTCCAGAGGCAGTTTAAAAGCCAGCCATACACATGTTGTCAAGTAGTTAAATAAAAGTGCTATTGTTTTTTTTTTTAATTCACTGCTTTTAAAGCAACACTAAGTTGTTTTTTTACAATAAAAAACAGTAGTTTTTTAAAATAATGTTCCCAAAATCGTTTCAGTGGTCTAACTTGTAACAGGGTGAACAGCGTTTTGCGTTCCTCCGTGGTCTATTATCCCACTATGCTAGTTTGTGTCACTACAAGTGTGACACATAACAAACACATAACAATGACAATTCCACCTCCAACCTACAGGGCGACCGAAGATCAAAACAACTTGTGTTGCTTTAAGGCCCAAATGAAAAGGCGCAGTCATCTACTTTACAAAGTAGATGCAAACATGCTAGAAACACAAATTACACCCCTTACTTTAGGAAATCAAGTTTAGCCAAAAAATACTGTGTAGTGATACGTTGCTTTAAGCCTCCTTCAAAGTACATATAATCAAGATGACTGTTAAGTTCATATGTATGCTGTATGTAAGTCTTTACCCAAAACCTTGCACATATATGTTCATCTAACCAATGCCTCTGCCTAGGCACTATGCCTATGCACACCCTAACTCATCTGTTAAGACAGCACAGCCCAAGCTTGGTTAACTGTTATAATACATTCGTATAATAAATATTTAGTGGTTTTAAAGATATTTCATTGGTTTGAATGGCAGTGATAAAATAGAATAATGTTTACTCTACCCTTGTAGTTGAAGCAGATGAGTGATACGATGAGAGAAACACAGAGGCTGGCTGCCATCTTTGTCACGTTTCTTTGTCCTCTGTGTGCGTGTGTATGTTTGTTCTGAATGTTACTCAAGAGTCGGCACTAGTTTCACTTCTGTATCACACCAGCCCTGACTGACCGATCCCTCCCATGTCACTGTGGTTTATGTGGGGCTGAGCACCCTTGCACGGAATATAGTGTCTCTTAAATGGCTACTGAACAGTGACAAACTAATAGGCCACCTACTTATTTAAAGTCACCTTATGCCACCTGCTTATTTAAAGTCATACTTTTGACCTTCTGACCTTTTTGTCTGCCTATGATGAGGAAACAAATGATCGATTATTTGTCTTCTGTGAAATGTATGAGTTATTTCAGTTAGTTATTTTATGAGTGTGACTGATTCCTCGGAAATGTTTCAGTTGTTGTAGTCACAGAGAAGTGAAGTTAGGGTACTGGAAACCTGAGAACTCTGAAGTCTCAACACTGAAGAATAACGTTCATTTGTGTGCATAGCTGTGAATCTATTTACCCATCACACCCAAGCCACTGTTAAAGCCACACATCAGACATCAGCACTGGGTTGGGGTCTGACCGTGCCTGTGCAAGCAATAATTAACTACTTCCTCTTTAAAACAGTAGCAGCAAGCAGTAGGCCTCTCTTAAACCCCTCACAGCCTAAAAACTGTGACCAAAAGTGAAGCAGGCCTCATGCATGTCAAAACATGTTTTGTAGTGAGTACAAGATGGCTTTTCATGTAGATTTTGGACAAGAAATTGTGATGAGAAGTAAAAAATCAGGTAGGCTAAGGGTCAGTAATATGTGAGATCATCATTAGTTCCTTTATAACGTCCTTTTCTCAGCCCCATGAAGTACACGAGAACAGCAGGAACAGAGTCACCTCAGAGTCATCTCAGACCTTTAACATGTGACCTTTCATTTTTGGAACAGGGTGATTGCATTAGGCAGTGTGTAGCCATCTATCTGACTTAAAGAAGGAATGCCATTGTTGCAATCTGCTGCCTAAGGTTGTAAAGTGCTGCATAAGGCACAGCTAAACTAGTGAACAGGATGCAGTGTGAGCTGGTTAAGATAATATCTGTCTCCCACCTCCCAACTGTTTTACTCTATATACGAGTTATCTTATTAGACACCATGTTCATGGAGTAATACTGGTTGATATACTAAAGCGACCTTCCCTCGTCACACAGGGACACAGTGGTGTACTGTAGGCTAGCTAGCCTGTGCTGCCCACTGTGTCTGTCTTTACCTACTCACATCACAGAGATGGATGATGCATTACTACAAACTATCACTTATTGAAAGCCTGTCATTTGAAGATGTTGTAGTATTTCTGATATTCTCTTTTGTGAAAAGGTAGTGTATTGTTTAAAGTAAATATTTATAAAAATTAGAACTTGGAACAGTTACAACCTAGGGAACTTGTCGTGCCTGAAAAAAAAGTATGAATTGTGTTGTTTAGTTTGTACATTAAGCAGAATTGGTATATTTAGCCTTTGCACACACTCTTATCACAGCTTTGCATGTCAAACATCATTCTTCAGAGTGTGAGAACACAAATGTGCAAAATGTGTCAACAGAACTTGTCCAAGCAACAGCTTGACCACACTGTTTCCAACCACGGTGGGATTATACTGACACAATAATGAGCAAACAGGATATCCTATTTTTAGTTATGCCCTTAAAGTATGTAGGTGTACTGAAAAATTTTGTATTCCATAGAATGTGGAAGTTTAGAATGACTTTTTTTGTGAAACACATTATTTTATAGAACTCTCACTTTTAAGCGTTTAAAAAGCAGTGAGAAGTAGATCTGTGGTGTGTGCTTGTGTGTATTCAGACAGGTTGATGTGCATTAGCAACACTGGGTCAAGAGGTCATGATATCATTATATTTGCATAACTGTTCACTTGCAATTCCACCACCCAAAATGTGTTTTTATACAACATATAAACAGGGCCAATGTCTCAATTAATTTAACAATAGACACAGCAGCATGGTAGGTATTGACTTTTCACACAAAGTGGTTTCCAGTGCACTAAATACAGAACAGAACAGTGTCTTTTTCAAAACTAATAGTTTGGCTTTTGTGGCTAAATACGGCATTACTAGCCTGGTTGTCGCACCAAGCTCGTAGACAGAGCTTTGTCCAGCAAACCTCTCGGAGACAGAAAGTTGTCAGAGGCGGGATCAACAGGCATGTGTCAAATGCCTCTGTATACTACTGGACAGAGCTACAACCAATCAGACCACTGATTCCGATGACATATGCATAGCATTTTTTGTTTGTTTGTTTTTCAGACCAGGAAGAACTGAGAATAGATAGGCTGGCCAGATTGACTTGAATGTGAAATTAGTGTAGCGGGGCCTGTCTACTGCCTTACTACAAACTATTACCCATTGAAAACCAGTAATGGTTTCAAATAATTGAAACTGGTTTTCAATGAGTGATAGTTTGATCAAATGATAGTTGAGTGATAGTTTGTTCAAATAAAATTGTGAAAAAGTAATGTCTTTTTTTAAATAAATATTTCTAAAAATTAGAACTTGGAACAGTTATAACCTGCGGAACTTAAACCATATGACTTGTGTTGTTTAAGTTGTGCATTAAGTATACTAGGTGTATTTAGCCTTTGCACATGCTCCTGTCACAGCTGTGCGTGTCAAACATCCTCCTTCAGAGTGAGGGAACACAAATGTGCAAAATGTGTTAACAGAACGTGTCCAAGCAACAGCTTGACCACAATGTTTCCAACCACATACTGACACAATAATGAGCAAACAGGATATCCTATTCAGTTATGCCTTTAAAGTATGTAGGTGTACTGAAGAATTTTCTGCTCCATAGAATGTGGAACTGTATAATCTGACTTTTTTGAAACACATTCTTTTCTAGAATTCACACCTTTAAAGGAGAACTTCGGTGTAAAATGAAAATTGGCATGTTAAAACATCATACCGAGTTGGTATGTGTACTGAGGAGCAAAATTGATTTAGCCTGTTGCATTCAGAGTTTAACTGTTTTTTATCGTTTGTCCCAGAAGGCTAACAATAGAAGTGGTAGGTGCCCTTAGACGAAGCATGACGACTACGCTATTTTTACACCATTAAAACAGCTCAAAGAAACTCCACACTCCATCGGTAGTACAACAAAGGCCCTGACATTAAAAACGAGGCACTGAGAACTTTGTAAGTGTAAGCTTTAAAAAGAAGTGGGAAGTAGGTGTGTGGTGTGTGCTTGTGTGTATTCAGACAGGGTGATGTGCATAAGCAGCACTGGGTCAAGAGGTGACACATGATATCATCACACTTGCACACACCTCTGTGCTCTCTGATCCTACAGTCATTGGCGATCATTCTCATAAAGGAAGCAGAAGTGAAACTGATGCCAAGTCACACATTTTTGCTCATCAGAAATAAAGGAGTAAACATTTTGTGGGTAGGCCTTCATTATTGTCTTCCATGTAAGTAGTGTTTTTTTTTATATGGGCAAGCAGGGCAGCCACCCGGGGCAGCATTTAATGTAAAAAAAATATATATATATTATTAATATATATTTTATATATATATATATATATATATATATAATATATTTTATATTTTAAAATATTTTAATATTTTATATTTTAATATTTAATTTATATATTAATATATTTTAATATATATATATTAATATTATATATTCATATTATATATATATATATTATTGACCATATCACTGTGTAGGAAATTGGCAAATTGGCGCCCCCTCTGGCTGCAGGTGCCCCTGCTTGCTGAGAAGGCCCAGTGCACAGAAGTCGCACTGGCTCGCACTGTGTGTGAATGGGAAAGGGGAGGGGGCGTGTGGGACAGTTCACCTCTGGGTCTTAGAGGTGGTCTTAGCTCAACAAATACAAGATCTAATTTCACCATAAGATTTGGCTTTGCAACAGAACTGTTACAAGTTCAGTCATTATTGATTTCCATAATTTGGGTTAATGTTGAGCCCTGTAATTAGCCAACAGAATGATATTATGGTAGTTTCAACATCAGCAATTTGCAATTTGGGGGTGCCCAGAGGGGGTCTCGCCTGTCAATGTAGAACCGCCACTCTAAGAGGGAAATATATATGCACAAAAACTACCCTACCTTGCATTAAGTGTAAACTGAGCCAAACTGAATGGACTCTTGAGAATTGGGGGTAAGGTGTAACTACAAATTCTGCCCATATTCTCTGTCTTTACTTAGGAAAGATGATGATCTCATTTGTTTTCTTTGTAAAATATCAGATTTAGTTGTTGTAGTGTGACACACCATGGGATGTTTACACTTCTTTACACTACTTTAGCTCAGGGGGGTATACTACAAAGATGATCAGAAATTGGGGAATCCAGGAAACAACATCTTGTCCCAAGAGGCCTTACAGGGTTATTGACTGAATGGCATGGAGACATGGGTTCGATTCACACCATGTATGGATATTTATTAAATAAGTAACAGCACACACATGTACACAAGGAAACATGGGTCAGGACACTGGAGCAGGCACTGAAGACATGAAACTGGTGTTCTGCCAAGTTGGGCTGCTTCGTTGAGATGAGCTACAAGTAAAAGTCCCCTGTCTAACTAACCCTTTTTACAAGGAGAGGAAAGAAATCTGGACATTTCGTGAGGGGCACCAGTGACGTCACAAGCGCTTGAAAAAAAATATATTATATATTATATTATATTATATTATAGTTTACAAAGAACACAAAGTACTTGTGCATGTAGGAAGAGCATCTTGGGGAAAAAACTATAGCTATTACCACCTACACTATCTATAACCAAGTAAATAGTTCAGGCTGTTAGTCCCTACTCCCATGAGTAACACGCACAACTGGCCGCTGACTACAGCTATTCACGCAACCTCATGTGAGCTGTACAGGACAGAGCAGCTGAGGGGATGGCCAACTGGAGCCGGACAGACAGATGCTCAACAAGGGTTAACCTGAACCAGCCGGCTAGCGTTACAGTGACTGGGGCTGCTGGGGCCGTTTACATGATCCACTCAGTAGCACCTACCTATCGCTTTCCCCCATGGCTTTCACCATGCCAACAATATGCATCTCATCCAGGACCACTGGCAAGCCTTTGCAGTTTCCTCCAACATTTCCTTAACAATTATAATAAATAAATAAATAAAAATACAAGACACTTTTACATTATTAGGCTTGAAATGATCACAGATGGATGTGAATTGTGATACATGATTCCAAAACACCCTCAACAAAGAAAAATGTTATGATCAATTTATTGGTTAAATTTCACGTGTCCCATTCATTTCATTACAACAAGGCTTGACCGTGGTTTGCAGAGAAGGGTTTTTTTCCCTCTCCCCCTGTGCAAAAATATAACACTTAAGTTAACAGACATTGGCGAGTCTCGCTTCTTTAATGCTCTCATTTAAAATATTGTTGAGAAAAATGAGAGAGTCTTTAAGAAAAATCAAGAGAGGTCAGAGGTGTACAATTCAGATGAAATTGCTCAGTTGGAACCGGTTCTATACGTTGGACCTGGTTCTCAGTGCCCACCCCTGGGCCTAATGCTATTCATCAACCCATGCATGCAACTCAGTACAGATGAAAATAATTCAGATCACACCTTAAATCTGTGTCCTTACTAAGCTATAATGCATTGTAATTATGGACATTGAAATACTTTCCTTGAACTGCCGTAAAAACTAAGACTGCCATGGATTTACTCTGCCTGTGTTCTTTTCATTAATTAGCTGATCCGCCTGCCTATAGAGTTGTGCTAATTGCAATTAGCTTGTTCAGCTAATTGGATGAAACAAATATGTTTTTAAGAAAGATTTCTTGCACATCTCCTTATGCCAGGTGCGTTGGAGGAGAGCCACAAGGTCACCTAAGTTACAAAAAAACAAGGTCACCTAAGTCACAAAAAAAACAGAGTTTAATTCTCTGCAAATGAGGCCAGTGTGCGGGAGTTTTTTTCTGTGACTTATGGAACAAATATGTGACAGTGCTTTTAATTTCTGAACCTGGGATGCCTGTCTCTGAAGGCAGATAAAAGGGTTAAATCCAGTATGCGGGTAGTTGTATCTTCAGATGTCTGAAAACAAAAGAAAGTCAAGATTACACATTGAAGAGAATCCAAATAAATGAATATCGTATCAAGTCATTATTAACGTACCTCAGCAAATTGTTTCTAATTCGTCAGGAGGGCTTGCTGCTTGTGAGACATGTATGACCTTGACAGAACCAAGACATTTATGACTGATGGCAAATAGAAAATGTATATATAACTTATATATATTTACACACCATGCTTTCTAAAGAGTTTGCACAAACTGTGTAATAATGATTGTAATTTTTCTTACAAAAATATTTGTTGTCTGCTGTCGGGCATCTGAAAAGTAATATGAAGATTCATTAGGTCAATTCAAAGCAGAATTACACAATATATATGTCACACTACTTATTTTGTGTATGGCTGCTAGTTTCAGTGGATCACTCACCAGCTCTTCTCCTTTGCATTACAGTAACAAGTACTCCAGCCACAACAAGGCAACAAATGACAGCACTTCTAAGGACAAAATGGACGTATGACGAACCTGTTGGAAGAGAAGGGGAGACTAAAACGAATAGAAATACTGAAATACTGAAATACTGAAATTTCTGAGTAAAACACTTTGATAAACCACATTGTAACTATCTTTCTTTGATGAAGTGCATTCACTGACAGTACATGTTAATGAAGCAACTGTAACTGTATATATCATATTTAAAAACTGGATTTACTGGAAGGATGAATGGAATAGTTGATCGAAACCATAACTTTCCCTCCAACAATCAACTGGCATTGCCACGTCTTCTGGGAACGAGCGTGGTTGGAATCCTTGAGCATCCTCAGAGTGATGTCACAGACAGATGTAGTTCTGATTTGATGGTCGGTGTTGCTGTGGAGCTGTCCCCTGCTCTGCTCCACCCAGAGCAGATGAACGTCTTTGCCCTTCACGGTTCCCCCACACTGGTCATGTGTGTGCAGGAGACAGTGAAGAGTCACATCACCAGCAGTCTCTAAGTCTGGTTCTGAGGAGGAATACACTAAAGAAGGTGTTTTTTTGTTGTTGTTTTTTTCTGGTCATTATATTGCAATGCCCTATATTTCATTGCATCTGTATAAATTATTATTTTTTTAATTATTGTAATAACTACACATTAAACATGCACTTTCCTACAAACTCATTGTATGGAGCTGTAACTCACTAGAACTTTCTTACAAACTCATAGTATGGAGCTGTAGTTTTGCATTGAATAAAACAAGATTGACATCAATTTTTAAAACTGGAAGGAAAACAGCTGGCATAAAAACATTTCAAATTCAAATTAATAGTTAAGGAGTGAAGTGATGTTTTGATTTGTGTAGTTTAGTTTAGTTTATTGTTACTCTGCACTGTAGTTTTCTATGACAAAGATTAAGACATAAATACACATCTTTTCTCCATACCATGAAATTCTAATCAAATTATCTGTATACTTCACATACTATGAAGAACAGCCAGGTAAACAGGAGCATCTTCCCCGCTCCGAGGTCCAGTCTCTGTCAAGAACTGCTGGCAGGTGTAGAGTCCGGCATCCTCAGTGGTTACATTGGTAATGTGTAAGGAACAGTCAGGCCCAACTCTCAGCCTCTGACCTCTGATCGCATTCGGCTTAATCTTTCCATTGTCGACTTCCTGAATCGTACCCATATGTCCAGCGTTGCTGTACAGCCAGGTCGTAAAGCTGCAGCTGTTGTGAGCCACATTAGAACAAGGTATGATGACTTCCTGTCCTGTACTGGTGAACACGGTTGGGACTCTTTGGACATCTGGAATATTAAATATGTATGGTTACATATCACACAAAACTATCCCAAAAAAAAAAGTTTCAAAGTTTCTATCTATCTATCTATCTATCTATCTATCTATCTATCTATCTATCTATCTATCTATCTATCTATCTATCTATCTATCTATCTATCTATCTGTCTGTCTGTCTATCTATCTATCTATCTATCTATCTATCTATCTATCTGTCTGTCTGTCTGTCTGTCTGTCTGTCTGTCTGTCTGTCTGTCTGTCTGTCTGTCTGTCTGTCTGTCTGTCTGTCTGTCTGTCTGTCACAGCAAGGACTGTCTGTCTCTTCCACGCACAATTTTAGAACCATTCATTTAACTGAGCACAAATTCGATAGGTGTCTTGCTAATGGCATGGGTGACTAGAGGGCCAAGTCTCATGTTGTTAGGACAAAACATGCCAAATTTATTGGTAAAACAAGATGCCATTGTTATTTCTTCATGTGTCACTCTAGGCACCGTAGCCACTCCCCCCTCTCGTGCAACACAGCCGCATCAGTGCACTGTGATTCCTCAGTTGAATTTAGCCCGCACAGGCTTACATATAAATAAAGTAAAACAAATGTTGTAACTCCGAATGGAACTTCAGTTATTACAATAGTGTAATGGTTTTAATGTTAGTTTCTGATCGGATTACCTGCTGTCACCCATTTAAACATGTACTGTAAGGAATACAAAACACAGAGTACCCAGGCACAGGCACATCTTCAACGAACTCTGCACTAATATATACAAATTTCCTCAGTATATAAGCCATTTGTTTATACTCAGCAGCACTAATACATGTAGTACCTCGTCTTCTCTCAAACTTGTTCTTCAATCTAATTCCATACAGACAGAATCAGGGACATTTGGTTTTTGTTCTTATGTGCCACATCAGTGGAATTAGTTAGAAAATGACTCTTGTGGCTGTTCTGATTTATATATAGCCCTTTCTCACACTCAGGAGAGTAGAGCAAGTAAAAGTCTCACTTAGTCATCATGACATAGTCACTTAGACATTACGATGACATTACATTAGCTTACTTAGCTGACGCACTTGTCTACCTCATGGAATTCTTATTACCTTTACTTATTATTATTTTATTTTTTTTTCCCTCCCCTCAGTTCAGTGAATGTTATATTATGCATATGTGTGCAATAGGTTTGATCTGTTTTTGCAATGTGTATTATGTGTATGCTACTGGACACCTTAATTTCCTTCGGGATCAATAAAGTTACTCTACTCTACTCTACTCTACTCTACCCTACCCAACTCTACTCCAATCTACTCTACTCTACTCTACTGTACTCTACCCAACTCTACTCTACCCTACCCAACTCTACTCCACTCTACTCTACTCTACTCTACTTATCCAGAGCGACTTACAGTTATTTTATGACAAGAGGGCTGCCCAGCCAGGACCCAGTGAACACATTAGGAGCAGTATGGAGTTCAGTGTCCTGCCAAGTGGCAAGAGTACCTCATAGTACATAGTCAGACCCTGCAGTTTGGGTCCTTTAGCTCCTAAGCCACAGTTGCCCCTCGCTGGAGTTGAGGTGATCTTACCTGCACGTGCCTGACGTAGGCCCATCATCAGCATGATCAGAACAGCTGCCATCCTTATTTCTCTGCTTTTTGTCTTCTGGGGCAAAATAACTTAAGTGCAGCTGAGGTAGGAGTGCAGAATATTCTTCGGACTTCTATGCAGTCACTTCTTGTAAATACAGTCACATCCTTTTTGAGCATGTCATCTAACACCTCCTATCTTGCACCTAGTGCATTTGCTATTTCAAGACCAGTTTCCTGAAGAGAAACTTGTTTCAACACAGAAAACGTGATATTTATCTGCCAGGGTGTGAAAAAAACACCCTGGAAAAGGAAAGCAGAAAATATGACAATATATGGTTGTTAATTTTTTTTATTGTTTTGCTTTGTAGCAGTAGTAGTAGTAGTAGTAGACCTAGTAATGACATCAACAATGAAAATCTTTTTATTACAAATTAACCTGCACAAAACTCTACTAACTATCTAGGACCAAGTGGTGAGCATGTAGCCTGAATCAAAACAATAGCTAACAAACTTTACAGCTACCCCTACTGTTCATGTCTACAGAACATAAACCATCTGCCCCCAGTCAGGAGCAGTAGGCTATATTAGTTTATACTCCGGTTTCCTTCAATTTCACATTGTGATGCGTCCTTTAGAACGGTTATTAACTTTCTATACATGCACACCTATTAAGTCCGTATCATTCCGACCGTATCACGTTTATGTATCAATATGCCAAGTTCGTGGAGAACTGTAAATAAACAGTAGGCCTAAAGATGTGGCAGCTTTAGCAAAGATGAGCAGATGGAAGAACACAGAGTTGCAACATGTTATATGCCATTGAGATCGTCTTTTAGAGCTGTCAGGCTGCATTTGGACTCTCTACTACTAAGCAAGGCCTTAACAGAATTTTGGAATAGCCAGCTTGACAACCAAAGTCATGGAACTAACGACTGGGTATTGGCCATGGCAACCTCCAGTTTGGAATGAGCAACGGCAGTTTGTCCAGTAAGTTTTTTTTATGAAAAGACACATCTTGTGGCGGATGGAAGTAGTTCTACAAAAAAGTTTGATTTAGCAATTAAAACGTGGAAATGTTTACCATAAATTAACATCAGACAGGTGTGGTAACCATGGTATAAGCGGGATATTGGACTTCACGCTGTTGGATATCAGAAAGTTAATGCACTTCCGCTTCACATCATGGCCGCATTACCACCTCGAACGTGCATTAACTTTCTGATATCCGAACACCGTGACGTCCATTATCCCTTACGTTACATGATGTGTGTAAACACTGGTTGCTTCATTGTCTATTCCAGTATACTAGCATAATGGCCACGACTAAGCACATAGCGAGTCTACCAGCCAGACATCCCGCCATCAAAATGATGCAAGGCTGTATCCAGAATCTGCAGTGGTTGGGTCCCCATCAGCGCCTGAGGTTACATTACATTACACTTGGCAGACGCTTTTATCCAAAGCGACTTACAATAGAGGATAATCACAGCGTACAACACTTGCAGATACAAAGTGCACAGGAGATATACAGAGCAATAAGTGCAAATGCCAACTGGGGTTAGTTAATTTTTTATTTTATTTTTTTGTGTGCATTAGTAAAGGGTCAAGCACACACACAACACACAACATGCCTTAGAGTCTGTAAAAAAGGGGGGGCTGGTGGGAACCAGCACTAAACCAAAAAGGACTGTATGGAGAGGGGCTGGTTGATGTATACAATAATCGCCACAGATTGTCCGGTCAGAACAAGAATGAAATGTCCCTTAGTGAAGACACACACACCACTCATGAACAGTGAAACCGTGTACCGTGTACCGTGAATGATGAGGAGGCTGATTGGCTTTGAAACCATGAAACCGTGGTTTACTAGAAATATAAAAACAAGAAATACAAAAGATAAGCATAAGCAATACAAATATACAAACGGATAATACAAGAGTAATAAACACAATATATACAATATATATAAGGAGTGATGAATAATTGCCTACAGCAATTACCTAAGCCAGAAATGAAGGAACATAACTGCCTACAGTAGGTATGTAAACCATGACTAAAAGTGAATGAATGAATGACTAGCTGTAACAGTGGTACTGTGTCTTTAAGAGCTGCAATACAGCGTGTCTGCGTACACAGAGATTAGCAATGGCGCGAGCTCTTGAACTGTACACTGTAACAAGCAGCCAAGTATCTGCTGTGCCCTCCAAAGAATACAGCGACATGGAGAATAAGTAGGGTGACCAGACGTCCCGGTTTGACTGGGACAGTCCCGATTTTTAGTCGCGTGTCCCGAGTCCCGACAGAAGCCCGTCGGGACGCAAAAATGTCCCGGTTTTCACCCAACACCACATCAAGCTGCCCAAATTACAGCGATCGCATATACAAAACTGTTAAATTAAAGCCTAATGAAGTTTCCAGTAATTCAGAGTCAATGTGTGTGTGTGTGTGTGTGTGTGTGTGAGTGACAATGGAAGGAACGCTCTGCGAAATCTTCGCAGTCAATGTTACAATGTATCTTGCAGTACACAGCGGCCGTGTTTTAACGGTTTTCTTCGATAGCAGACTAGATTACTACACGACAATGCCTAAGAGAATGTGCACGCGCATGACGTCACACATAGTGTCCCGGTTTTAGACTCTGGAAATCTGGTCACCCTAAGAATAAGTAATAACTAATATTATGCGCATACAGGACGATACAAACATCTAACAGATCAGTAAACAATAGACAAATACTCGCGCTGCAGGCATTGATGCTATGAGGCTACAAAAACAACAACAACGAGCATACATGACATAGTAACAACATAATATTAGCAAACTCACTCTCTCATGGACGCACGGATGTTCATGAATAGTTGAGAGCCGATGAGAAGATAAAGAAAGAAGGAGAGATGGACGTCGGGATCCTGAAACGTCCAAGATGTGAGGGAAAAGAGAGTCCAACGAATGAACTGGATCCAGCTGATGTCTCTCCTGCTCCGATGTGTGACTGCTCTAAAACCTTGAGTTGAGCAGCTACCTTTAACAGCGGGCCACAGCGGGGGTCCTGCTGTTAACGATCGCTAGCCCAGCAGAGGCTCTGATTGGAGGGCTCTACCAGACTTATTGGAGCCTGATCAGCGGGGGTCAGCGGGTGAGTAGCTGATAGCCCACACAATGGAAGGTGGGTGGTGACCATTCACTGAATGCAGATGGGTGAGGGCCCACCGAATGGAAAATGGGTGATGGCCCATTCACTGAATGGAGGATAGGTGATGGCCCATCACTGAGGTGGTTTGACCAGTTTGAACAGAGTCAATCCCGGTTCTGGGCCAGCTCAGGCATTAGTGCAGTAAGTAGTCATGGAAGAGGAGAGTCTTTACATGCTTCTTGAAGGTTGAGAGAGATGATGCTAGTCTTGTAGCTTCTGGAAGTTTGTTCCACCACTGAGGCACAATTACAGAAAACAGTTTTGCCTGGTGACGCTTAGAGCGAGCAGGGGGCACGGCTAGCTGGTTTGTGTTGAAGAAGCGCAGCTCTCTGCCAGGAATATACGGCCTTAGTATTTCCTTCAGATAAGCTGGGGCTGATCCTGAGATGGTTTTGTATGCAAGGGTCAGGGCCTTGTGCTTGATCCAGGCAGCCACAGGTAGCCAGTGCAACTGGATAAATAGAGGAGTAACATGGGCCCTTTTGGGTTGAGTGAATACCAAACGTGCTGCTGCACTCTGCACCATCTGCAGTGGTTTTATTGCACAAGCAGGCAGACCAGCAAGGAGGGCGTTGCAGTAATCCAGGCGGGAGATAACCATGGCCTGAACTAGAAGTTACGCTGCATGTTGGGTTAGGTAGGGTCTGATTTTCTGTATGTTGTAGAGCATGAATCGGCAAGACCGGGCGACTGATGCAATATGGTTGGAGGATGACAGATGGTCACCGATCATGACGCCAAGGTTTTTGGCGACTTTGTTTGGGGCCACAGTGGCAGAGTCCATCTTGAGGTTGATGTTGCGACAAATTGACTCTTTAGCTGGGATGACTAGGAGTTCAGTCTTGGACAGGTTCAACTGTAGGTGGTGATCCTTCATCCACGTTGATAGGTCGGCGAGGCAGGCTGAGATGCGTGCCGAAACCGTGGAATCATCTGGCTGGAACAACAGGTACATCTGGGTATCATCGGCATAGCAGTGATAGGAGAGCCCATGTGTTCGAATGACATGTCCCAGGGAGGTGGTGTACATTGCGAACAGAAGGGGCACCAGCACTGATCCTTGGGGAACGCCTGTGGTGAGGGTGTAGTTTGAAGACAGTTTTCCTTGCCATGACACCTTGAAGGATCGACCAGTGAGGTAGGAGTTGAACCAGGAGTGGACAGCACCAGTGATTCCCATGGATGTGAGTATCCTAAGGAGAATCTTGTGGTTGACCGTGTCGAAGGCTGCTGATAGGTCTAGTACGATGAGGACAGAGGATAGCCCTTCCGCTCTTGCAGTCCTCAGAGCTTCAGTTACTGACAATAATGCTGTTTCAGTTGAATGGCCACTTCTAAAGCCAGACTGTTTTGGATCCAGTTGTCCATTCTGATTTAAGAAGTTGGTAACCTGCTTTGCAACTGCCCTTTCCAGGGTTTTGGGAAGGGAAGGGAAGCAGTGAGACAGGGCGGTAGTTTTCAACCTGTGCTGGGTCGAGTGTAGGCTTTTTCAGTAGAGGTGTTATCCTTGCTTGTTTGAAGGCAGAGGGGATGGTGCCAGAGGATAGTGAGGAGTTCATGATGGATGTTATTGCTGGGACCACTGTTGGAGCAATGTCTCGAAGCAGGCTTGTTGGCCCCAGGTCCAGTGGGCAGGTGGTGGGACGGCTCTCAGCAATGAGTTTACAGACATCACCTTCTGAGAGTGGAGTAAATTCACAGAGTGTTGCAGCAGTGCAAGTAGTAGCCTGGCTATCGCGACTTGTCAATGCTCTGCGAGCATTGGTCTGGCCAAGCTGTGTTGTAAACCCATTTCTCAGAAGGCGGGCTTAACCCGCCTCTTTCAAATGCCTCTGTTTGCTACTGGACGAAGCTTCAATCAATCACACCCCTCTGCCCTCTGACGTATACCCCAGCGGAAGAAACTGCTTGATCCAAACAAAAAGTAGTAGTAGCCTGTAGTCATATAGAAATGGCGTTAAATGATTTTTGTCGGACTTGTGAGGTGAACATGAGAGTGGCTGGTGTTGGCCATTTAATATTGATATTCGAAAAACGAATCAGTGCGATCAAAGGCGACATGACCACAACAACAGCGTCCGCGCAAAGCATGGACTTGGCTACCAGCGGGGCTAACTGATAAATTAAACTTTTACCGAAGCCGGTCGGTAGCATTGCAAAAACGCCCTTTCCCGCAACAAAAGCTTCAAGGGCTGCCCTTTGCTCTATTTTCAGATAGAACTTCCCTTTGAATTCGTCCTAAACAGCAGCTACAGATGCATTGAAATCTTGCGGTTGCTCCACGTTCGCCATGTAGACAGTGACTGAGATAGATTTCCGGTCGCCAAACTACCACGTCATTGCCTTTTGAAATGCTCGATTTTCATTGGCCCCCTATCTGAGGACTGAGCAGAAATGGTTTAGATAGGCAGCTTGGCCAGACTGACTTGCTCGCGAAATGTAAATACAGCGTCACAGGCAGTATGGGCACACCCAGGCTATGCAAGTAGTTACTTGGGGTGAGTTTTCAGCAGAGGAGGGAGGATCGCTGAATTGCTTGCTGATGTTTGCGATTTTTTTGTCAGTGAAGAAGGTGGCAAAGTTGTCTGGGTTGAGGTCTGTGGCAGCAGGAGGGGGAGGAGGGTTAAGCAGTGATTTGAAGGTTGAAGACAGTTTCACACGGGCAGCACGGTGACTCTGCACTGCGCCTTTTTTTTTCGTGAATACATGCACTGAAGGACTGAAGGACCTGTTTTCATTGTGATATACAATCTCACCACTAAGATAGGGTGGTGATAGCAGAAAATCCTACACAGGAATGCTTTAAGGGAACTATTCTTTAGGACAGTTAAACCAGCTGTAGTCTGTATAACACTTTTTCTGTATAACACAGATTATATTGTCTACAAGTGAACCAACAGAACTACATAACCCAATAAAAAAGAGGACAGACATACTGTGAAGAACAAAGAGATGAACCGACAAGTGTTTTTTTCTGACAAGTGTAGATTCCGGCATCTCCAGGGCTGACATTTATGATTTGTAAAAAACAGATGGTGTCTCATTGTCTCTTTTATGATCACATTAATTGTCTGGTCAGTAAATGGGCTGCTGTAGAACCATTTCACTAAAGGACAGCCATCGTTTTTCATGTCTGGACAAGTCAATGTTACATTCCTGCACTAGAAACCTTAAATTGAGCATCTGGAAAAAAGTAGGTTATAGTTCGTTTTTATAAAATAAATCAATGTTTCTGAAATGAATCAGAATAATCACATATGTTAATAAAATGGTGAGTATGTTATATTCAAAGATGGCAGTTAAACATGCCAGTGTTTACATAACCTGAGTGGCAGCTCTATCTAAGCTTTACAACATCAGCAGGACACTTCTTCCAGCCTATTCCAAAACCCATTGTTGTCATTAGCAGTTAGCCCTACTAGCGTTATTTTGAAACAAAGTACAGTAATTGAAACTTTTTGAGTTAAATTGTGGGTTAAATTGATCTCCAAAGACCAAAAAAAAAAAAAAGAATAGTATTTGGTTTGTATTATTGTATTATTTTGCGAAGCTATTTCAATTCCAATAATTGTCAGTGTACATTGTCAGCTTTTTTTGAGCTTATTAAATGGTCAAAGCTTCTCTTTTATTTTTTTGTGTATTGTTTATTATCACCTATGATAATAAATGATACATACCACAGATATGTAATTGTCAGCAGAATTCCCAGGTTTTTTAACTGTAGCTCAGGCATTACTTTTCCTGTCCTGCCAGGGCTCTGAAGACTGTGTTATTGTCAGACGCTGTGAAAGTAGATTTTCCTCAACCTGCTTTATTTCCTGAGGAAACAGGCAATATTTTGAAACTGGCAAAGCACAGAGAGGTCACACTATGAATGCCCTCCCATCATGGCATTCAGTAGTTCAGTAGTTAGGGAGATATTTATTGCATGACGAACACATCCACACCAAAGCTTAGCCATTGACCCACAGACCAACAAACACTTTTTATTCATCCCAGGTTGAAATGAAGGTATGCGGTAGCTTTTATGGCACAAACAAACATGACAATGCAACAGTGCATACATCAATGCATTACTTAGACAAAGATGACCACAACATTTTGAGGTAAGGTAGGATATAGTAAACAGTGCCTGATGTAACAGGTTATAGTATTTCCATTATAATTGCACAAGATCTCTGTGTACATTTGGTTGCACACACTGACAGTGAGTATCCTGGTAGTAAGCCCCTCCTCTAGCTCCCCTTGCCTGACCGGATCCCCCCTTCCTCTTTCCTGTCTTGCGGTTACATGAAAGAGTTTTGATGAGTGCTATCTGTATCTGTGACGCTGCCTAAGAGGACTCACTGTATTTCGTGTTATCAACAGAAATAAACTGCAACTGCTGCTGAATGTTTCGGTCATCACCTCTTTTATAAAACAAACAAAACACAACGCAGAAGTTTCTCCCCGTTACAATGGTGCCGTGACCATCTGGTTCATCCGATCTACGCTCGCTAGATCACCGGGACTGCTGCTGTTATTATTCCGCCGTTGCTGCCACCGAGTGACCGATGCTAGTTTCTCCGCTAGCATCCGACGACTGCTGCTACAGTGAGATCCTGCAGGTGTATGTATGCCACAGCTCGTGCATAAATTAACGACGTCGAGTGTTGTTTTAGTTTTAGACATTGTAAGCCCTTAGGCAATCGCTGTTTTGAAAGCTGTAATCTATGTTTTGAAAGCTGTAATCTACGTTTTGAAAGTTGTAATCGATGTAAGTCAGGTGTTATTGTATAGGCTATTTTTAAGCAGACTTGTGTACATTATAGCCTGGTCTAGTTGCCTATTTTTTTTTTTTAGTTTAAATTTAATGGAACCTTGCCGTTATTGATATTTTTGAGTTTGACTTTTGAACTGTATTTTTGCAGGTTTGCTTAGACATAGTGGTCAGTATGTCAATGTCAAAGTTGAATGGTGCTTATGTATATAGTGGGTTTGGGAGAGGTTGTAAAATTGGTTCAGATGCAGAGGCCAGTTATCAAAGGGTGGGCCAGTCAGCTCTGGATCCAGTAGCATTTTCCACTCCACTCACTCACGTAATTAAAAACACACATGTCACTTACACTGATATAGTTGATAGCCCAACTGCTAGGCTTGCAGAGCAGGCACATGACAGTACTAGTGCAATGCACAATGTACCTAGCAATCATTCAAGCCCAGTACATGCTCCACAGACCTGCTCAGGGGGGTGCTTGGACACTTCAAGACTAAATGTGGTTGTCCAATCAGATGTTAAGCCACCGCCATTCTTCAGAGGTGACCATGCTGACACATGTACTGTCCATGAATGGGAAGACTTGATGCAGAGTTACCTGCGCAGACGGAAGTGCAGCACTGCTGATATGTATGATGCCATAACAAGCAGGCTAATGGGGAAAGCCAGGGACATTGTGAAAGTTTCACTGCGTAGCAACCCAGATATTGACCCCTATAGCCATCCTGCAGCCGTGTTTGACATTCTGAAAAAGAATTTTAGTGAGCTCCCATACTCTGGCATGCCTATGGCAGATTTTTATAGCACGCTGCCGAAAACAGATGAGAGCGCACTGGATTACTGGGTGCGACTGAACAAAGCTATTGATGTTGCTGATGAGTGTCTCCGCAGGCGGGGTAGGTGTGTTGAAGACATGAGTGCTGAAGTTGTGATGATGTTTGTTACTCACTGCCCAGACCCTCACCTCTCTCTGTCTTTCAAAAGCAAACCAGCCAGTAAGTGGTCAGCATCTGAGGTCCAGGAGCGCTTGGATGACCATCAAAGGGATTTGAGACGTAGGCCCCCAGTGTGTCAGCACTCTCCTTCTACTTGCAGTCCTGGCTATGTAGCATTCACTCAGTCCACTGCCCAGTTTGACAACTCTAATGTTCAGCCAGAGGCAACACTTCATCCTGTGCTTCACCAACCACCTGCAGCTGTCGCACTGCCTGTGAATCGTGCAGAGGAAGAGCCAAGTATGCGTGAGGTGGTAAGCATGTTGAACAAAGTCATCACACTGTGCTCTGTTCCCCAGTCAGTGTCACATCATCGTCAGCCTCAGCAGCGCCAGCAGTTGTCTCAGCCGCCAGTGTCCTCTCCTTGCCGAGTGTGTAGCAGCACTGACCACTCCACCTTCAGTCACTGCAGGCTACTAAAACTCTGTCGTCACTGCTTCCAACCTGGCCACTTCAAGTCTTCTTGTCCAGGTGTCACTCGTCCAGCTGCAGCCTCCGCACAGCCCAGCCGTGTGCCGTTAAACTAGAGCCCCCGCGCTGTGAGAGGGCAAGCGCGGGTTGTGATACAGCCCTCACCGACCCAGATCTACTTACCATCTACAGTGACAACTGTCAGCTTTTGCCAGCAGGACAGGTGCCGATTCTCATCAGTTCACAGAAACTTGAAGGGTCAAGCGAGCTGTTTTATACGCCTGTGCTAGTAAGTGCCAAGGTCACCTTGAGAGGTATGTTGGACTCTGGGTCCATGTCTTGTACACTAAGTGAAGAGGCAGAGAAGAAACTTCAGTCTGCTGGTGTTCTGCCCAGTGCTCAGTTAATCCCTGAAAATGTGGTGCTTGTAGGCTGTGGCGGCTTAACAACCTACCCAAAGTGTTTCTATGACCTTGAAATTGAAGTGTATAAGACAAAGTTTGTTGTACCCACTCTAGTTGTACCAGGCCAGCGAGATGACTTCATAATTGGCACTAATGTGATTAAGTCTGTCCTTCAAACCATGAGAAATGAAAAGGAATACTGGAAGCTGATTTCCTCTAAGAGTAGTGACCCTGCATGTGAGGATTTCTTAGAGCTGCTGAGCTGTGTGTCACGGTGGAAAGGCCCAGATGAGCACGACAGAGTCGGGACAGTCAAGCTGGTGCATAGCGTTACACTCCTCCCAAAGCAAGAACACCTGGTATGGGGAAAGCTTCCTAGTGATGTTCCTGTGTCTCCTGGTTGCACAGTCATTGTTGAACCCACCTCTGCTCGCTCCGCTCCGAAGAATATCTTGGTAGGGAAACTTGTCACTGCTATGTGGGGTGATCGCTGGGTCCCGATGAAGATTCTTAATCCAACACTGAAACCAGTTACTCTGCGACGCAATGCTAAAATAGCTGATGTGTCACCATGTCTAGCAATGGAAGATCTGAACATCACGCAGGTACAGTGTCAGACACAGAATGCAAGCCCTAGCCCAGAGTTATGTAGTAGCACGTCCACTGACGTTGTCCAGGCGTTGAAAGCTGCCGGTCTGGGTGATATCGACCTGGGTGGCTGTGAAGTTTCTCCTGCTGAAAGAGCCAAGTTGGCAAACTTGCTGTTGGAGTACAGTGACATCTTTTCAAAAGACTCTCTTGACTGTGGAAAGGCCAGCGGCTTTGTTCACCGGATTCATCTTTCAGATGATCGTCCCTTTCGGCTTCCCTATCGACGAGTCCCACCAGCGCACTATCACAAGCTCAGGCAAGTTCTGAATGAGATGGAGGAGCGTGAAATAATCAGAAAATCAGTGAGTGACTATGCCTCCCCACTGGTCATGGTCTGGAAAAAGAATGGCGACCTGCGTATCTGTACAGACTTCAGGTGGTTGAACGCTCGGACCATTAAAGATGCTCACCCACTTCCCCATCAGTCTGACTGTCTTGCTGCGCTTGGGGGCAATGCTGTTTTCAGCACCATGGACTTGACGTCTGGGTTTTATAATGTCCCACTGCATGAGGCTGATTACTGCTTTTACTACACCACTCGGCTTGTATGAGTATAACCGTTTACCTCAAGGCCTGTGTAACAGTCCAGCGTCCTTTATGAGGATGATGCTCAGTATTTTTGGTGACCTGAATTTTTCCAGCCTTTTGTGTTACCTTGATGATCTGCTTTCTTTTGCGCCGTCTGTTGATGAAGGTCTGGAGCGTCTGAGGACCGTTTTCAACCGGCTGAGGTCCAACAACCTGAAGCTGTCACAGAAGAAGTGTTACTTCCTCAGGCGTTCTGTTAAGTTTCTGGGCCATGTAGTTAACAGTGACGGAGTGTCAGTAGATCAGGACAAGGTTGCTGTGATGTCATCCTTCATGAAGTCAGATCTTATGGAGTCAGATGGCTGCACCCCATCCCAGAAGAGGATACGGTCGTTCTTAGGCATGGCCTTGTATTACCAGCACTTCATCCCAGGCTGTTCCTCCATTGCAAAACCTCTGTTTGCTTTGACTGCAGGCTCTAAGCGTAGGGGCAAAGCAGGGAAAAATGGGAATAGTGGTATGTTCCGTAAGCTGACAGCACAGGACTGGACAGCTGCTTGCGATAAAGCCTTTGCTGAGCTGAAGACTGCGTTGGTCAGTTGTGTAGTCCTTGCCCATCCAGACTTCAACAAGCCTTTTCTCCTCTCCACCGATGCTTCCCTTCATGGCTTAGGCGCTGTTCTTTCCCAAGTCCAAGATGGTGATGACAGAGCGAGGCCTGTAGCATTTGCAAGTAAGTCACTCAGCCGCAGCCAGGCCAACTACCCTGCACACAGACTAGAGTTTTTAGCGCTGAAGTGGGCAGTGTGTGATAAGTTCAGTCATTGGCTCAAGGGCAACCAGTTCACTGTGTGGACGGATAACAATCCCCTCACGTACATCATGACAAAGCCAAAGCTGGACGCCTGTGAACAGCGCTGGGTGGCGAAGTTAGCCCCTTATAATTTCAAGATCAAGCATGTCCCAGGCAAGTTGAACGTTGTTGCTGATGCACTGAGTAGAGACCCCTTTGTCAAGCCACTGTGCCAGCGTCTGCTTTCTGAGCCATACAGAGAACTGCTTAAGTGTGCGATTGATGTCGATGATGGATTCGTGCAGGATGTTTTTCGTTTGACAAGCCAGCCCCAAATGCTCACTGGTATGACTGGGTCCTCAGCCAGCTCTGATCTGTCTGTCTCCGAAGATGAGGTGTCGACGCTACTTGATAGCCACAGTGACTGGGAGTCTACTGCCCGTCTCAGGGCCATGTCTGTGGTGGACCACCTGTCTGATGTCGTTCCTGTCGGCCAACCTGCTCTGCCTGTCGTGTCATTACAAGAGCTGCAGTCCCACCAGCGACGTGACCCTTCAATCGCGCCTGTGCTGTTGTATGTGGAGAGGAAACGGAGGCCATCTTTCCGTGAGCGCTGCAAGGAAAGCCAGTCAACTCTACAGCTCCTAAGACACTGGGACAAGCTCACCCTGCAGAATGGTGTCCTGTACAGAGTTTGTAAAGACCCCCTGACGAATCACAAACGCTTTCAGTATGTCGTGCCTGAGCAACTGAGATGCGAAGCTCTGGCTGGAGTCCATGACCATGCTGGTCATCAAGGTCAAGCACGCACACTCCGCCTTGCCCGTCAGCGATTCTTCTGGCCTGACATGGAGAGGGAGGTCCGTGACTACGTCAAAAACTGTGGCAGGTGTGTGCTGAGCAAGACACCTGAGCCCGCTGCCCGAGCCCCGCTGGAGAGCATAAAGACCACCGCTCCACTGGAACTAGTCTGCATTGACTTCTGGTCTGCAGAAGATCACAACAACAAGTCTGTAGATGTTCTTGTAATTACAGACCATTTCACAAAGCTGGCCCAGGCGTTTCCTTGTCGAGACCAGACAGCAAAGAAAGTAGCTAGGACGCTGTGGGACAAGTTTTTTTGTGTTTATGGTTTCCCTAAGCGCATCCACTCTGACCAGGGAACGAGCTTCGAGAGCGATCTGATTACAGAACTTCTGGAACTTGCAGGTGTCTCTAAATCTCATACCACCCCGTATCATCCTATGGGAAATGGTGGGACTGAGAGATTCAACAGAACTCTGGGTAGCATGCTCCGCTCCTTGCTTCCTCGACAGAAACACAAGTGGCCTCAAATGGTCCAGACGATGACGTTTGTTTACAACTGCACAGCACATGAGACCACTGGCTTCGCTCCCTTCTACTTGATGTTTGGCCGTGTCCCAAGGCTGCCAGTGGACTTGATGTTTCGCAGTGTTCTGTTAGACGACACAGTGTGTGACTACGGTGCCTTTGTAGATTCCCTGTTGAAAGACCTCAAGTCTGCCATGTCTGTTGCACAGAGACACACAGAGTCAGAACGCAGACACCAGGCAACCCAGTATAACAAGAGGGCTAAGGGTCAGTCATTACCGGTAGGAGACCGAGTGCTGGTGGCGAACAAGGCCTGCCGCGGCAAACGTAAGCTCGCAGACAGGTGGGGAGACACCATCTTCACAGTTGTTGCTACCAAGCCAGCGCTCCATGTTTACAGGATTCGTGACAGCAATGGGAATGAGAAAGTGGTGCATCGGAATCTGCTGTTGGGGGTCAACTTCCTACCACTGGATGAGAAGCTGGATGGAAGCTCCACAGATGATGATGAGGTGGATGTTCATTCTACTCTGGATGTTTCTCACCCTGTGCGTGCAGCTCCCAGTGATACAGTTTCTGTTTCCCCTTCGGATGTCGCTGTCTCTTCCCTCGATGCAGTGGCAGGAGCCCGTACCTCATCGTGGGTCTCGCAACACTCAGGTGCCCCAGTGGAGCTCACGGAAGATGTGACCGAAGATCCTCCTGTTGTCACTCGCTCTGAGTCTCCCCTTGAGCATGGTCGTACTGACGCATCTAGTAGTCAGACACGCAGTTTATCTGCACATTCGCACAGTCCTGTTTCACACACACATGCACCACACTCTTCACACACACATGCACCACATTCTTCACACGCACCACCAGCACCTCACACTTCTAGATTTGGTCGAGTTATTAGGCCAGTGTGTAGGTTACTTGAGTCTATGGTTCAACTCCAATCTGTTCTTAACGATGACGTCCCAGGGGGACATGTCATCCATGTTTGAAAGAGTTTGATTTTCTTGTTCTTCTCATTGACCCGGGTTAGTAGAGGGTCGTAAGTTAGTGAAGTCCTCCTACATTTTTTTTCCATTTTGGTGTATTTTCCGTGTCTGTATAGGCAGTAGGCCTTAGTTTATGGGGTGTAAATGGCATCCCTGCTTCCTGTAAAGAATACTAAGACTTGATCAACCTTGGTTTCTTTTAGCCTAACTGGAAAGGCAGCTTTTAGTGCTGGAAAGTTTCTAATGGCCTGTATACAGAATGGATGTGTGTAGATCTTTGTGCAATTCTAGGGGGGTGAATGTAACAGGTTATAGTATTTCCATTATAATTGCACAAGATCTCTGTGTACATTTGGTTGCACACACTGACAGTGAGTATCCTGGTAGTAAGCCCCTCCTCTAGCTCCCCTTGCCTGACCGGATCCCCCCTTCCTCTTTCCTGTCTTACGGTTACATGAAAGAGTTTTGATGAGTGCTATCTGTATCTGTGACGCTGCCTAAGAGGACTCACTGTATTTCGTGTTATCAACAGAAATAAACTGCAACTGCTGCTGAATGTTTCGGTCATCACCTCTTTTATAAAACAAACAAAACACAACGCAGAAGTTTCTCCCCGTTACACTGACAAAATATAAACAATACACACAGTGCAGTCTTGCAACTGCTTATTACTTTTTGGCTAATAATTTCTTCATAACCAATGTGTAAGCCTTTCACTTCTCTAGGTTTCACAACTATGCACTTAATGGGGTGAAGGTTTGTCCTCAGATATTTTAACACTGAAAGAGCAGTCTGTTGCACTTAATGTCCAAAGGTTAAAAAACAGCAGCCTAACGAGCCTACCTGTACTTGTTTACAAGAAATAGTCTACTCATGGGCGATGATGTAATTATATCAGAGGGTTGTCTCTTTTCTACTATAGTATACTATTGTTCCACTATACCATTACACTTAGTTTTCCATTATGGGTTGTTCGTAGGCACTAGCAGTGATTAGTCAGAGGAAGTGTCTACACATGCGCCCCCAGGTCAGGAGCATTTTTAAACACATCAGCAAGAGTGATAGCCATTGTTATTACTGTTGCCAAGAACATTTTCAGCTGAAGCTGATTAAGACAGGTTCATTGGTTGTTTGAAATTGCTATAGATGATATGAAAAGTAGCTTGTGCTTGGTGTGTGACTGTTCATGTCTGAGTTGGGTGGCATTGATATTTACAATTCACTTTTGCCCCTTTGGAATTATCTTCCTTTTTCCTTGCCTGGTCATTGTGTGTGTGTGTGTGTGTGTGTGTGTGTGTGTGTGTGTGTGTGTGTGTGTGTGTGTGTGTGTGTGTGTGTGTGTTTGTGTTTGTGTTTGTGTGTGTGTGTGTGTGTGTGTGTGTGTGTGCCCTTAAACTCCAATAACATAGAAACTGAGTGTGTAGAATACATACAAAATATAATTAAATGTTGAAAGTTATGAATGTAGAGAAAATAAAGTAAATACATGTTGTTTTTAAAGAGTAAAAGAACACATTTCAGTGAGCAAATAATTCTTACTATATCATTATATGATTAATTTAACATATCATAATAAGCATTCATACGCAACACTGAGTTCAAGATCAAAGGAGGGACATGCATTCCATACAGTATATTTTGTACATGTTTGGCAAAGAGGGCTGAACAACGACCTCTGCTGGAGAAACACATGCAGTGCAGAGGCAATTACTAAGCAGCAGAGTTCTCTGAAAGGTGATAAATTGAACCAAATGTTATACCAACCACACATATTTCCTCCTTCGACAAACAGCTCCAGTAAGTCATAAAGTCTGGTAAAGAGTGCTTTTGTAATACACATGCAAATGCATGGCAAGATCTTCTTATTTGCATACTGACACAAAACCAAACAATCCTTGTGTGAGATGTGAGAGAGGAAAAGATATGATTGACACGGACGAAGCATGGGACAGTTTTATTGCCATGCTCAGGTCTGGGTTGGCTGAAAACCCAGCTGACCAGGAATCTCAGGAACTCTCTGGACCAGGGCCTCCTTCAGAGAATGGACATCGAGAGAGATCGAGAGAGAGAGAGAGAGAGAGAGAGAGAGAGAGAGAGAGAGAGAGAGAGAGAGAGAGAGAGAGAGAGAGAGAGAGAGAGAGAGAGAGAGAGAGAGAGAGAGAGAGAGAGAGAGAGAGAGAGAGAGAGAGAGAGAGAGAGAGAGAGAGAGAGAGAGAGAGAGAGAGAGAGGGAGAGTCAACAGCTTATTCAAAACCTTTGAAAAATGCAATCATTCGTAGGGATGCACTGCAATTGCCAGACTTGTGTAACATCCACTTACGTGTGTGTGTGTTTGTGTGTGTATGTGTGTGTGTGTGTGTGTGTGTGTGTATGTGTGTGTGTGTGTGTGTAGGTGTGTTTGTGTGTGTGTGTGTGTGTGTGTGTGTGTGTGTGTGTGTGTGTGTGTGCTGGGCATGAAAATGGAGAAGAACATGAAGTTGAGGTGTCTAATATGCTTACATTCAGTAGCAGAGGCAGGATCACGGACAGGCTTCAGGTTGACCATTCTGAAGTAGGAGGACACCTGCTCTGGTAACTCGGCCAACACACACTGAGCTAACGCCTCCTGGCTGGCCTGCACAACGAGTGGGAACAGGGGGAGAACTTAGGAGAAGACTAACACACACACACACAAACACACACACACACACACACACACACACACACACACACACCCTGGCCGATCCGTTCTATTCCTTCTTGGAAGATTGCCCATTTCATAACCTTCATGATGTTGTTTCCCTGGCCTTTTTCTGGTGGTGTATTTGGTGTGTGTGTGTGTGTGTGTGTGTGTGTGTGTGTGTGTGTGTGTGTGTGTGTGTGTGTGTGTGTGTGTGTGTGTGTGTGTGTGTGTGTGTGTGTGTGTGTGTGTGTGTGTGTGTGTGTGTGTGTGTGTGAGTGTGTGTGTGTGTGTGTGTGAGTGTGTGTGAAAGAGAGACAGAGAGAGAGAGAGAGAGAGAGAGAGTTGTTTGTGTGTGTGACCCCTCCCTTCCTCATTCATACTTACAGACTGACAACCTTTAAAGGCATCAGAGACATCCATTCAAACAGTGCTGGCACCATCACCCACCATTTAGTTACATAAAATGATTTAGGGAGGGAGCAAGCTATGTGCACAAACATACAGCATTCTGCAATATAAATATGCAAGATCTTTTGTTATTTAATTAACAACTTCAATAACTGAGTAAACCTTAGTAAAACATCAAACAAAACTGTTAAGTCCAAGTTAATACAAAAAAGTCATTTTTTCACTTTCTTTTTCATTTTAATAGAGTTTTAGTTTCATTTTTACTAAAAAAAACGCAAACCATAGAAGTCTAATGTAAATAACTCACAGACAAACCATGGGCTGGGCTTATATACCACTTCAGCAGCAGCTCAGCTAATATCCAAGTCCAAGTAGTGTAACATGACTGGCACTGTAAACTAATGTCGACAAAACTGCTGTTAAGTGGTGCTTTTGAACTGTGGTAGCTTTTTTGACTGTGAAAATGACTGTGTTTAATCATAAATTGTACAGTACACTGCCAACCTGGGCAACTGTCATCAGAGCATCCAAAAACCATCAACTCCACTCACACATTGAGGGCATTAGTTCACACAGCCCTAAACTTAACAGGCCTTGTTGTATGTAAGATGTCGGCCAAATTAGCAAATATGTGGCAGCAAAATAAAGCTTTTACTTTAATCAGAGACAGCCTTACTTACAACTGCCTACATATGTGTTCATGTCTTTCTGTGTATTCAAGCATTTACAGTAAGAGAAAAGGCTCTATGTACTCCCTATACCCAAAACGGAATCTCTTGAGGGTCATTTAGTCGGCCCCAGCAAGACTGATCCAATCAACAAACAGAGGGTGTGTTCGTTAGCCGTGACGTTGACCTTGTGTGCTACATTGGAATTGTAGTGCGTAGGTAGACTAATTGCATACGTGACGACCAGGCGTTAGTGATTGGGTAAAGGCAGAGGCACTTTTTTTAAACTTCAGCAGAGTCCACACCTCCAGCAAATCGTTTCTGACGGTGGCTGTTCCAGACCCTCCGTACAAAATGAAGGTACTGGTTTACCAGGCTAAGACTGGAGCATAGTTCATACAACAACAGTTACTCATGAAACTTACATTCTGGAAGTTTCTGAAAGGCACAAACTGCACAATGTCTCGGCCAGCTACTTCTCCGTTATAGGCTCTTAGACGAGTGTTATCTCCGTCCAGGATCTCCATGTCGCTGAAGTTTGCCCCGCCCACTCCGACGATGATGATGGACATGGGCAGGCGGGAGGCGTTGACGATGGCCAGACAGGTCTCGTCCATATCTGTGATCACACCATCTGTAATGATGAGCAGCACAAAGTATTCCTGCAGCAGGGATGAGAGACAGAGAGACAGAGAGAGAGATAGAATTTATTGCAGTCCAGTGGCGCCATTGTCCCTGTGTAAAAGAGCTGCAAAACAGGTTTAACTCTATTTCAATGTTATGGGATTAGTACTTTAAGAAATATATCCTTCATCACTATATCTTTTTAAAAGTGCATGTGGTGGTAATGCAGCGGATGAGTGGGGGTTATAAAAATGCACTAGAGGTGGCGCTGTGGAAGAGCTGCAAGAAAGGTTTAACTGTTTTTGATTTTTATGGGGAGCTGCTGTTGCTATGGTGAAAGCGTGCACTGAATGCACATTTATGAAACTTGACTGGAGGTGGCGCCGTGGCTTAGTTGGTTAAAGCGCCTGTCTTGTAAACAGGAGATCCTGGGTCTGAATCCCAGCAGTGCCTTATGTTAGACAACATACATGAGGCGATAAACAGAAATGCATGGGGTTGTTCCCTGAATTTGCAGGCATCGTGCTTAATGTCTGTTGTCGAAGCATGCATGCATCCTGCAGCAACCAAGAGGTGGCGCTGTGGCTTAGTTGGTCAAAGTGCCTGTCTTGTAAACAGGACATCCTGGGTCCAAATCCTAACAGTGCCTTATGCTAGACAACATACATGAGGCGATGAACAGAAATGTGTGAGGTGGTTCTTTCAATGTGCAGGCAGTGTGTTTAATGTATGTAGTCGAAACATGCATGCATGCAGCAGCAACCAGTAGGTGGCGCTGTGGCTTAGTTGGTCAAAGCGCCTGTGTAGTAAACAGGAGACCCTGGGTTCGAATCCCAGCAGTGCCTTATGTTAGACAACATACATGAGGCGATCAACAGAAATGTATGAGGTGGTTTCTTGAATGTGCGGGCGGTGTGTTTAATGTATGTAGTCGAAGCAGGCATGCATACAGCAGCAACCAAGAGCTGGTGCTGTGGCTTAGTTGGTCAAAGTGCCTGTCTTGTAAACAGGACATCCTGGGTCCAAATCCTAACAGTGCCTTATGTTACACAACACACATGAGGCGATGAACAGAAATGTATGAGGCGGTTCCTTGAATGTGCAGGCATCGTGCTAGATGTACGAAGTCAAAGCATGCATGCATATAGCAGCAAGTAAGAGGTGGTGCTGTGGCTTAGTTGGTCAAAGCGCCTGTCTAGTAAACAGGAGATCCTAGGTTTGAATCCCAGCAGTGCCTTATGTTAGACAACATACATGAGGCGATGAACAGAAATGTATGAGGTGGTTCTTTGAATGTGCAGACAGTGTGTTTAATGTATGTAGTCGAAGCATGAATGCATACAGCGGAAGCCGATAGGTGGTTCCTTGAATGTGCAGGCGTCATGCTTGATGTACGTAGTCAAAGCATGCATGCATATAGCAACAATTAAGAGGTGGCGCTGTGGCTTAGTTGGTGAAAGCGCCTGTCTAGTAAACAGGAGATCTTGGGTTTGAATCCCAGCAGTGCCTTACATATAAAAGCATTCTGGAGGACATTTAAAAAGTTAAGGTATGAGGCGTGTCTGTGGAAATACAGGTAACTGCTGTTGCTGTAAGTTAAAGCATTCATTGAACACCTTACACAAGAAGACATTCTTGAGGAGATTTAAAAAATAATGTATGAGGTGTGTATGTAGCACCAAATTGCACAACACATTGGGGTAAACAGCTAGCCTGGCTATCACAACTTGTCAATGCTCTGCGAGCATTGGTCTGGCCAAGCTGTGTTGTAAACCCATTTCTCAGAAGGCGGACTTAACCCGCCTCTTTCAAATGCCTCTGTTTGCTACTGGATGAAGCTTCAACCAATCACACCCCTTTGTCCTCTGATGTATACGCAGCGAAGGAAACTGCTTGATCCAAACAAAAAGTAGTAGTAGCCTGTAGTCATATAGAAATGGCGTTAAATGATTTTTGTCAGACTTGTGAGGTGAACATGAGAGTAGCTGGTGATTTTTGGTCATTCAATATTGATATTAAAAAAATGAATCAGTGCCATCAAAGGCGAAATGACCACAACAACAGAGTCCTCGCAAAGCCCCATCGACTTGGCTACCAGCGGGACTATCTGATAAATTAAACTTTTGGTGTAGACAGGCAGCTTGGCCAGACTGACTTGCTTGCGAAATGCAAATGCAGCGTCACAGGCAGTATGGGCACGCCCAGTCTAGGAATCAGCTGCCTTGGCAGAAGTCTGTGCTCTCCGAGTAGCCTACTTTCTAGTAAGCAGTTTTTAATTTTCTTAAATTGCTGGCAAGGAGAGATCATTTGTTCTTTGAAAGTCATATGATAAACTATAATAATATATGCCAGGCCCTTACCGAAGCTGTTTTCTGGCTGGCTGCCTGGTGCGCTAACTGGGCCACGTGGTTGATGATGGGGGAGAAGTTTGTGGGGCCACACAGGACCACCTGAGGAAGGCACATTCTGTAGGCCTCAACCACACCTTCAATGCCTACCACACACACACACACACACACACACACACACACACACACACACACACACACACACACACACACACACACACACACACATACATACACACGCATACACACACAAAATATGAGGCTGACAAAACTCGATGGGTGGTGCAGTGGCAAAGCATTCCTGGAACTGACCAGCAGCATTAATCAGTGATAAATCATGATGTCTCCTGGCTTGGAGCACCTAGGTACAACCTGAATTTTCAGCTACAACAAACTTGCTAAACACCATTGGATTTATTTCTTTCAGTACACTCTTCTCTGCTTCTCTTTTGTTTGTTTATTGTTCCTTAAGTCTTTGCTGGTGTCCTGCAGGTATGAATTAGTATTATATACATGCAGCACAAAATAGAAATAAGGAGAGATAGCTGGCTTTAATCATCTAAGTAGCTCCAGCTCACCAGCTGAAGTGCATTATGCTAGATGACAATGGCTCCAACATCCCTGATCTTACCTCAATCTTTCACCTGGAGGCCTTCATCTTCCCCACACATTCTCATCATCAAGTTCCCTTTTTGGTAAAACTGTATTTTACGGTTTCTTTTTTAATGTGTCTACATGTAACAACACGTAATATTATCTTCTTACACTGTACTGTACGTACCTAACACTAACCCTAACCCTAACCCTAACCCTATGGTTCAGTGTAAGTGCATAATGTTACATATTATTATACACTTTTTACAGGGTGCATAATGTAACAGGCACAGTAAAATAAAGTGTAACAACTGTTTTTTTTTTTCTCCAAAAATGTGAAGTGGGTGAAATGGTGGGACATGTGGTGTAGTTACACTTTCAATGAAAAAAAATATAAGCCATGTTGAGAGTGGACCACAAATGATCTGTGTGTCATTGTTGTCTACACTCTACATTATCTGCCAGCTGTAACTGGAACAAGCTAGCTACTGCTCACATTTTAATCTTCATTCTACATTAGAAATAACAAAACACCCAAAAACACAAAGGGATGGTAGAGTAGAGTGGAAACGCACCCTGGCAGCTGGGATTTGTGGGATTGAAGTTCAGAGGGAACTCATGAGAGACCTGTAGGAATAGCAAAAGGGGATTGAAGTTCAGAGGGAACTCATGAGAGACCTGTAGGAATAGCAAAACTCTGAAGCATAAACTGTAAGCAACACAGACACAGATGACAAATAGAGAGCGAGAGTTCAACCAAAGCACGCACATTCAGAATTTGTACTGGGAGCAAGACTAAAGGACACGTCGACATATATACAGAAAGTAAAAGTCAGCTCAACTCACCCTTCCTCAGACCAGGAGTAAAAAAATTTGGGAACAAAAACCTGGTTGAGCTGACTTTTTCTTTTTGTAAATAATGAGCGAGAGGTAAACTGTGAAAACAATTCAGGCTAGCCATACCTGCCATTTAGGTGGAATCTCCGCTCCAAAGCCATATGCAGGAAACAAATTATCACTGCAGGAAGAAAAAGTCATGGAGTATGTTAGTGTGATTGCTTTAGCATTACAAAACAGGGATGCGTTTCCCAACACCATAGTTGCTAACCAGTTAGCAACTTAGTTGGTTGGCAATGGGAAATTGCATTGCAACCAACAAAGTAGCTAACTTAGTTAGCAACTACGGTTTTGGGAAACGGACCCCAGTATGTAACACAACAAAACAAGAATCAGCCACAGTGTGGGAGAAAATAACAAACAAAAAATCTGGATAAAATAACCTTGAGAAATACTATATTTGTGGTACTGATAATCATATTGATACTGCACAGGGGTCGTAACATTAGCCATGTGCTTTTTAATGGATGCATTAGCAGCTGTCCATGTGTTTGCTTGGGGTGTGTGGTTTGTATTAATGTGCCTGTTTATGGGATATGTTTATTCACCTGTCGTAGTCCTTGATCACCAAGCCGACAGACCAGATGGCGCTCAGGTATTGGTTGACCCCATCAGGGCTGATGTAGTGCAGAGAGTCAGGAGACTGAGGATCACCGTTTGACTTCGTAAGGTCCACTGCCACCTGCACAGAAGCATGCGGGGCTCAAAGGTGGAGTTTGTGCTGGGTGTGTGTGTGTGTGTGTGTGTGTGTGTGTGTGTGTGTGTGTGTGTGTTATTAAACTGAATCATGCCTGAGCAGGTCTTGCAGCTGCCAAGTTTTTTTTATATCTGTCTATTTATTTTAAATTGTGGACACAAATAAAGAAGTAAAGTGTGTGTGTGTGTGTGTGTGTGTGTGTGTGTGTGTGTGTGTGTGTGTGTGTGTGTGTGTGTGTGTGTGTGTGTGTGTGTGTGTGCAGGCCCGACGATAGGGAGGGATAAACGGGTCTTTTGTCCCGGGCCCAGGGAAAGGGGGGCCCAGAACTGGTCCCTCCTTACATTATGCAGTATCGGAAGGGGGGTCCCCATCAGATTATCTTGTCCCGGGCCCAGCCAAGACTGCCAGCGGGCCTGTGTGTGTGTGGGGGTTTGTGAGTGTGTGTGCATTTCTGTCTGTGTATGTGCATGTGTGTGTGTGTGTGTGTGTTTGTATGTGTGTGAGTGTGACATGTATGTAGATTAGTAAAGCTCACGGCTGTGTGCCTGTATTTGTAATGTGCATCCAGACTGCAGGATTGGTGCTCACTATGAAGTGGAGTTGACATCCTCCCATGATGTAGTCCAGGAATGTGTACTCCTTCACAATCTGCAGATGGGAATAGGGCATAATACAAAACTACATTAATTCTATTCTACTTGAAACACATATGCCTTTTAAAGTTTCTAACCTTTAAAACATAGGTACTTGTTCTTAAAAATCATGTAGAGTAAATCTAAGTTTGATTTGTTTTTCTAGAAAACATGGCAAAAAAACTCAACTGTTCCCTGCTGTAGAATTGACAGTTTCATTGTGTTAGTGTAAATTGCATTAGTAAAGTAAATGGTCTTGCAATCAGAAGGTTGCCAGTTCGAATCCTGCCCTATCCATGTATGAGTTGCCCTTGAGCAAGGCATCTAACCCCCCACTGCTCCAGGGACTGTAACTGAAACCCTGTAAATATCTGTGAGTCGCTCTGGATAAGAGCGTCAGCTAAGTGTAATGTAATGTAATGTAAAAAGTACTGGAGCCC
>CM050219.1:22557500-22660000 GCA_027475355.1 Coilia nasus
AGGTTATTTTGAATATATGCTATTGTATTTTAGCTTCTAGCCTTTAGCTTCTTCATTACATGCATGTAGTGTTGCCACCTGTCCTGGTTTTACCTGATTGTCCCGGTTTTTAATAAAAAAAAGGAAAAAATATTCTCTCGGGACACTAACACCCGGGTCGCTGCTTATAAGCAAAAAGGCTGGTTGGCTTGCCGTGTTCTGTTTTTTTGTAAGACATAGGTTGCAACCCTACATGCATTTCATTCACAAAGTAAGATGGCTCAACAAACCTCAAACCACTGTGATCCCGATGAGTTCATCAGCAGTACACACAGTGGGTCAGATTTGGAAAACACATCTTTGTCCAGCAGATTCTCACAGGACACTGTGAGTTCCACCTTTGCCACACACGGCCTTGACATGCCTGCAACACAGTTTTGAAGGAAAGGCTTTCTGTCTGAAGTAATCATATCTGAAGTGGGCCACAGACCACACAGCAGTGTTGTGAAAAGTCTTCCATTTAATATTTAGTAAAATGGTTTAATAAAATAGTTACTAATTCAGTTAATAATGTTGGAGTGGAAACAGGAGTTTTTTTTCCTGTGTATGTATATATTTGTGTATGCATGCCCACGTGTGTATTACTATATGTGAGCACATGTGCATTTGTATCCCTGCATTTGTGTGTGTGTGTGTGTGTGTGTGTGTGTGTGTGTGTGTGTGTGTGTGTGTGTGTGTGTGTGTGTGTGTGTGTGTGTGTGTGTGTGTGTGTGTGTGTACAGTATGGGCAGAGGGTGATGCAGTCAATAATTATCTAAATTATTGATAAAATAATTTGTTTTAAAAGTTTGTTTTCTTGTAAATTGTTCCATTCCTTCTGTCTGTACATAAAGTCCAATTCATCAACAAAATTCAACCAGCAAAACTATTATAAATCAGTCAGGGATTATTTTCAGCAAGGCAGTCGCTCTCGTAGAATAAGCCCCAACAGAGTGATGCAGGATGCTGACATGAAGCAAATTAATATTAGTGCAACTTACTTTTTTTGGGACTAAATAGGCTACTCTTAGGCTAGCCTTCTCCCAGGGTCAGTTGCACTCTCTGACGTCTTACATTCAAACACAAAATTGGAAAGACTGTGCCTCATGCAAACGTCTTCAAAGATTGACAGCTAACAGACAGATGTAGGTTTATTGTTTAAAGATTTGGTTTGTCTCATCAAAACCATCTCTGAGTATCTGAGTGAAATGCAACAAAAATGCTGTGACTGCTCTTGGTTGTTTGCACTTACGTTTGTTTTGTTTATTTGTTTATTTAAAGCAACTGACCTACATCCACACTTGGCCCACACTCAATGAAGCAGTAACTCATCGCCATATCGGGTTGTGTCAGCTGTGATTCAAAGTGCACTCCACTTTTGCTGCTAGCACATCCTGCACCTAATTTATTTATCCATAGCTTGATAGTGTAAAATATACATATTGTTTTATAGTCTTACTTGTGTATATTGCTCTACTGTAAATTGAACCCTGTGACATGTTGATGAACTATTAAAACGATTTTGGAAACATTATTTTAAGGTTGAAAAAACGACTTAGTGTTGCTTTAAAACCTCTGCTAGTTTTTACTGCATGAAGGACAGCCAAATAGTGTACACAACTTCTGTCATTTACTACTAACATGTTGGCTAATGTTTACTTTTCGCTCTAAATATCACGAATATCACTCTGTTTTCTTCTGGCTCAGACTACTCACCGCGAGGAACCTCTGGCAGGGAACCAAGACTTGTCATGCTTGAAGGACAGCTCGGCACCGGTCCTGCCATCAGATGCGGTTTTTACAAGATCCCCTATGCTCTTTAAAACTGTCCAGTTCACCTGCAAAGCTCCAGAGAAGACACCATCTCCAACTTTCACACCACCCTCAACTTTCACATCACGTATATATAGGAGAAGAGATAGGGCAGTCTTTTGACTGTTCAATATTTTGTTCTGACCACATGCACCCTCACTCTGGCCACGGCAATGAGTAACTCAAGAGTGAATGTCACACTATGCAACCTGATCCTAGCCTGTCACAGGTGGTCTGGGTGGGTGAACCGATTTGTGACAGGCCGTATATAACATGCTTACATAACCCTCCACAGACTTCTTCATGTCCAGTGCTGTGTTCGTGTCCAGTGCTGCTGTGTTCGTGTCCAGGGCTGTGTTTTGATTCCTAGTAAAAGCAACACACCATGACTGCAGTTTCAATCAACATACATGCCGATGACACAGTGGTGTTATATTATATAAATAATATAAAATACTTACATTTTGATATTCATATTTAATATGAAATGTTTTTTATATGTTGTCACTTTGATCAGTCTGTGTTGTTATAACTGGCTAACACAAATGTTGTCAGAGCTAGAATACAAATGGGTTTACTGTGGGTGTGCCCACACTCAGGCTTGCCCACAGCGAACCTGGCTGGGGCCCCGAAAGGGCAGAACAGCTGAGGGCACCACATTAGCTACCCCATACAGGGCCCATGTGGAACTGGTGTGGGTTTGGCCTGCCCACCCTTGCCCACAGTAAAGCCTCACTTGCCCACTGTGGACCTACACAGGTATGTTTGCTGGGTGTTGGTGCTGTACCAGACATACAGCATTAAAATGCTTGACAGCAAAGCAAAAAACTTGGCAGTTTATTTTCAAAGTATATTTATTAGGCTAGATTTTTCTGATGGTATGAAAAATTAAATGGTTTTAACTGCCAATCTAATAAGAATGTTGTCAAATGGTTTGTATCCATAAAACAAAAATATGTCTGTAATAGTCTATAGTTGTGCAAAAAATAAACATTTGCAAACTCTTAAATTAGTTCAGTCACACATCAAATTAACTGTGTGAATTTTGTCTGTGAGAATTTTTTGTGCTAAAATTTCAGCAAATATTTATGCTCCACATTGCTGCATTTCATTAACAATGTATGGAATCTCTTGTACTGCAGAAGTTGAGTGTATATCTAATATTCTGATTATGGGACTAGAAAATGGCAGCAAAAACGCAGTGTTAGTAATGACCAGCAGGAGGCAGCATCACAGATATTTCAGAATGTTTGCTCATTTGCGACACATTTGCTATCATTTGATTGCTGTTTATACTTGTGCCTTTTTCCTTTGTGCAGTCCACAACAATAGCATCAGAGATTCACATACAACACTTTAATGTTGGCCATGCATGTTAAAACCATGTTAATCAAACTTAATTTTAAAATTAATAGATAGATAGATAGATAGATAGATAGATAGATAGATAGATAGATAGATAGATAGATAGATAGATAGATAGATAGATAGATAGATAGATAGATAGATAGATAGATAGATAGATAGATAGATTTTTTTTTTTTTTTTTACAAAGAACACAAAGTACTTGTGCATGTAGGAAGAGCACCTTAGGGAGAAACTATAGCTATTACACCTACCCCTACACTATCTATAATCAAGTAAATAGTTCAGGCTGTTAGTCCCTACTCCCAGGTGTAACACGCACAACTGGCCGCTGACTACAGCTATTCACGCAACCTCATGTGAGCTGTACAGGACAGAGCAGCTGAGGGGGTGGCCAACTGGAGCCGTACAGACAGATGCTCAACAAGGGTTAACCTGAACCAGCCGGCTACCGTTACAGTGACTGGGGCTGTTGGGGCCGTTTACATGATCCACTCAGCAGCACCTACCTATCGCTTTCCCCCATGGCTTTCACCATGCCAACAACATGCATCTCATCCAGGACCACTGGCAAGCCTTTGCAATTTCCCCCAACATTTCCTTAACAATAAAAAATAACTAGATAAATACATAAAAATACAAGACACTTGCACATGTGGGGAGAGCACCCATTGTACCACACTTTAGGCTTTCCTAACTACAGCCATTACAATTATCCATACACTATGTGGGATAGATAGATAGATAGATAGATAGATAGATAGATAGATAGATAGATAGATAGATAGATAGATAGATAGATAGATAGATAGATAGATAGATAGATAGATAGATAGATAGATAGATAGATAGATAGATAGATAGAGAAAATGTTTTTTTTTTAACTAATTAAAATGAACTAATTAAATTACATTAAATAAAAAGAGATACAACACTGTCGTTGATATTGTAAATGGTGATTGGGAAAATATAATTTTTAAATGAAACACCTACATACAAAGGCCGATTATCAGCAACCATTAATCCTCTGTTCTAATGGCACATTGAATCTGCCTCTCAAAGTGCCCCATTTGAAAAGGCTAATTGATCATTAGAAAAGCCTGTTGTAATTATGTTGGCATGGTCTAGGCTGTTGTTTGGGAGATCACAGCAATAAAACTGGTCTGTTTTGGATCATTTCAGCCTTTTAGAGCATTAGCTATTGTGGATTGGATTACAGCATCAAAATGACCACAAGCAAAAAACATTCATTAAACATAAAAATATAACAACTTACTGGTATAGAATCCAGACTAGCCTGTGCAAGAAATTCACACGAAACTGTGGAACATGTTAAAATCTCATGTGTTAAAACGTTCACAGAACAGAACAACCTGGCTCTTATCAGTAAGAAATTGAATAGGTGCCCCACCAGGTGCACATCTGAGCAAGTGGACAAATGCATTGGTATTTGCACAGAGACAAACATCAGGCTATCACTCTAGTCTCTCACACACCAGCGTACTGCTTCTCTTCAAACATATTTAGGACAGCTAATCTGTTGCCGTCTGACTGGGAGAGCCACTCACACAGACACAAGCCAGACACAAACTGTACAGGCCCATGCTTCATTTTACTGGTATTTAGTTGGCAACTTGAGAAGATCTTAACTGCCTGCATATCTGGTGGATCCACCAGGGTATCCCCCTCTCATCTCTAAGCTCTCACTCCCCTCCTCAGTTGTCTGACCTGGGTACACCGCTTTCATCTCTAACCTCTCTCTCCTCCTCAGCTGGTGAGCATACCCGACCTAGGTACCCCCTCTCATCTCTAACCTCTCTCCCCTCCTCAGCTGGTGAGCATGCCAGACCTGTACCCCCTCTCATCTCTAACCTCTCTCTCTCCCCTCCTCAGCTGGTGAGCGTGGCCAACCTGTACCCCCTCTCATCTCTAACCTGTCTCCCCTCCTCAGCCGGTGAGCATGCCTGACCTGGTTACCCCCTCTCATCTCTAACCTCTCTCCTCCTCAGCTGGTGAGCCCTCTCTCATCTGTAACTTCTCTCTCTCCTCAGCTGGTGAGCGTGGCCAACCTGTACCCCCTCTCATCTCTAACCTCTCTCTCCTCTTGAGCAATCTAAACCCACATTGCTCCAGGGAGAATGTCCATGTACATAATTCACTGAGAATTGGTCTGTGACCTAAATGTAATGTAATGTATTTGTTCATATCCTTGGGGGTCCAGGATATGCCTCTTTCTGACATATGTATCACATTTAATAGCACTCTCTCGCTCCTAACTAACACTGTTGATGTTATTGCATCTGACCAGCACAGGTATTAGTGAAAATAAAATGGAAAGCTGTGTTGCATCTGTGTGTTAAAAACGGATCTTTAGTACACGTGATGAACATTTTAACATGACACTTGTGCGATCAAGAGCATCTCATTTTTCGTGTGTGATCATTCTTAATTCCTCTGTCCTCAGGAGGAGGCGCTCAGAACGAGGAAAGAATAGAAAGAAGAAATAAAGGTAACATTTTATTTTACGTTTCCTTTTCCAGTGTATCTTACCATCTCCACATGTAATATTATGTAGGCTACATACACTGCAATACGAACCCTAATCATAACTCTTACACTATGGTGTACAGTGTAAGTACATAATGTAACATATTGTTACAAAATCTGTTACACTGTACTCTGCACTTCATGATGTAGATACACTGTAACAGGAACCGTAAAATATAACTGGAAACAAAATTAGAATTATATGAAATCTATGTGTTAACTTTTTTATGGAAGAAGAATAAGCCAGCTGATATTCTGTCTGCACAGTCACTGGATCTTAATCTGTGAGTTATTTTGGTTAAAAGGGGCGCAGGAAGTTATATTTCTTTGTAAGGACAGCTGCTCTCTACACCACCTCCTAGAGGGTTGGTTGCTGCTGAAGATGCAAATAAGCCATAATAATCAGATTTATCACATATTTTTCAACATGTTCAAATTTTAGAACAACTTCTCCAGAACAAGAAAGACACAGGCAATACTAATCTTAGTAAAAACTAAATCATTATATGATTTGAAAGTCAGGGCATACCAGTATTCCAGTTCGAGGACTATTATCCGGGACAGAATTTTCTTCTTGTTTGTTTTTGTTTTTTTAAAGGTAGTCATAGGGTACACAGATAAAGGGAGAATTATGTCTTTCATGGGCATTTTGTCTCAGCTATCAGATGGGCTTGATTGTCTGCTCAGACACTATGACAACAGGAAATAGAAAAACATGTTGCTATATCTTATCAGTTGGTCTGCTCTAAGGCAAAGTAACAAATCAGTTTTGTTTTTATATGATTTCATGAAGTTCCTTAGTGTCTATTAATTAAAACAGAAATAAGAAACATTCATGACTTGTGAGAAGGTGGCTACGGCATATTCCAGAAGCGATTGCAATTCCTAAGGTGCCTATGTAAGTTATTAAAAAACTGTCATACAGGTTTCATTGGTTGTTTTTGAGCTACTTCAGATTATTTAAATGAAAAACAAAACAGAGGACCCCGTGTATAATCCCCCATAAGAATGTGCAGCGAGGTTCTCACGCACTGGCTTTTAGAACTATCCAAGGTGCTGAAGCAATGAAACCCTTATTTTCCATTTATAGAATTTTGCTCAATATTTAGCCCAATACAAAACGTTTCCAATCATGGCTATACATTATTTTTGATAGCCACAAATTGGGGAGATTGCTCTACGCCACAGACTTGAAACGAAAATGTTTGTTTCTCCCTGTTAAATAAGTCAAATAAGTTACACGTCAACTCCAGACGGCAGAAACATGACAACACCTGCAACGGAAATCCTGGCCTTTGCCAGCGCTGATCTCGAAAGAATACTGTTGCTATATCCATAGCAGCCTGTACATATCTATAGGATGTCTATGGCTATATCTGTTTGCCAGACGTTGACTGACGCCACAATGATGTGGGCTTTGAAGGCCCGCCTCCCCTTGTGTTTGAAAGCAAAATAGTTGCTGCATCAGCCGAGTGTCGTTGAGGACGTCCATGTGCCCACTTTGAGCTCATTCAGCAAATCTTTCCGCACACTTACTTTCCAGACTGCGGTACCTAAATTGTCAGTTTTCGACTGAGTTTTAGGTTGTAGTGATGGAGACCACGGAAAAAGGTCTCATTAAAGTGCATTAAACGCATCTATGATTTTTTCTGATGGCTTCAGCACCTTGACAGATTTCGTGACATTATTAATAGGCTGTGTAACGCCATTTATTGTACGATAAAAGGGGGAATGTGACGTGAGACACTGCATCGTTTTCGCTGGATTAATCGCAGGCATATGTTGAAGACAGGAGACGCAAAGCGTAATGCAAGAAATCGCGCCCAGATGAGGGATAGAGACTTCATGCCTAATATGGAGCGGGGGAAACCCGCCACCTACACTGGGGACAAAAAGGCTAAAATGGCTGCGAAGACGAACAAAAAGTGGGTAAGACTGGCCACTGTCTTCGCCTATGTAGTGTCTGTGTCTCTCGCTGCTATAATTTTGGCTATATACTACAGCCTAATATGGAAACCAACATCTGGCTCAGCGCCGCTGTCAGGGGGAGTAGATGCACCGGTGGCCGCCGCAGCCACCACAGAGATCGTCACCCCTGGCACAAACATCATCAGCATCTCTCAAGAAAATCAAAGCCAACCTGAAAGTACATCACAAGGTTATTTGTGGACATCGCACGGGCGCACAGGTGCCACTTCGGAGGCGCCACCCCACAGAGAGGCTGGGTACCGAGGCCCCACAAACATACCAGAGGACACGGTGCTAGAAAAACACAATGATAGTGAAGCTGAGGTACGATATTCAACGACCAACAGGACACCCTCCATAACACAATCACTTGACGCCGAAAACTATGAGTGGACATCTGAAAACGCAGTCAGCAAGCGTCCGGAAACGCACGTAAGATATAATACGCCACATGAAAATGTAAATGTAAACTCTGATACTACAACTGGGATTGAGGACAGTTTAGTTGATGGTTCTGGTATGACTTTCCAAGAGAAACGCTCTTTTTTGGAATTTGCTGTGTCGAATTTGCCACAACTGGAGGATACAACGTCACCGTTAGGTTCACAAGGACCCGTGGTCAGTGCCTCATCGCAAACTACGATTAAGTACATCGGCGAGCATCTCCTTTTCACAGACACACAGAATGACCAGGAATTTGTTGAGGGCTCTGCTTTCATTTCACAGGACCTCCGCGCCATAGAAGATTTATCGTCTGCTACAAATGCTGCCGAAAATGGTCAAACTACTACACGCAGCGTTAGTTTAGGGTCTAGTGTAACCAGTGATGAATAGCCTACTGGCTATTTGGATGTTGATGTGCGACAACAGTGTCTCCCGCATCTCCTTGGCCCTGGAAGAAACAACAAATGTGTAATTGTAACTGGTGAAAAACTGCAGATTTCTTTTTAGTGTATGACTGAATTTTGAAACTGAAATGAGTGAAAATGTGGAGTGAACTCTTATACGCCGAAGAAGACAAAGCCATGCTTGACCCATGTCAAAAAGTAGGGAAATGATGCGCTGTAATAGAAAGCTGAGTGAAGAAAAATGTATGCCCCTCTCAGGTGTGTACCCTCTGGTACAGTGTCACTGCAAATACCTAAAGGAGGGCATAAGTAGCCGCCTAGCTGGTTTTAGCTAGCGTACACAGCAACCCTTATGTTCACGTTTAAGCCAAATTATGTAGCATTATTTTTTAAAGATACGGTTCGCAATTAATGCCAATAAATGAATATTTAGTAAGACGTTTCGTCCATGTATAGGCTCGCGTAAGTGCTCTGGCTTCAGCAATATCAAAGTTTCCTCAGAAACATACCATGCCGGCCAAATAATATGGTCGTACTTTGTCGATATATTGTATCATGACTGTTTTTAGTATGTCACTTTGAACATTTTTTAATAATAATAAACAGATTAGTGATATAAGCAGACCACTGTATTTCAGGTGAAACGTATGTAATGTCTGATATGCACATGTCGTGAGTTACAATGTAACTGCTAAAATGAAAAGGATTAGACTTTAATATTAATAAGGTGAGAATACATTTGCACAGATGAATTAATAAGGCTTTAAACCTATGACATCTCTGACACTTTACTTGCCAATGACGCATTCAGAGTTTCGTTGTTTTTAATCTGGATTAGACAGATCTAGGAGTGAAAGTGAAACAACAGTAGTCCAAAACTGAATCTTAAGGTCAGAGGTCATATTTCACCTTTCATGCCTCATAAAACCATTGAAAAAAACACTTTGGTTGTAATCAGGGGTGTAATGGCAAAATAAGAGGTGGGTAAACTATGAATTTGGTTATTACGGAGAGGTGGATGCACAGTGCAACAAAAGATAAATACATACATGCAAAACATGTTTGAACAGTCCCAGTACATTTTAATGGCCTCTAGCATATATAGATGACATATATATGTGTGATTTTTGAAACGTTATATATTGTGTTTGGTACATAAATTCCACTACAGGGTGATTTAACTGTATTGATATGTGGATCAACTCTTTTGAGAGGTGGATAAACTCTTTTCCTGAAATTTGATAGGTGGGTAAACTTACTTGCGTTTATCCACCATTACATACCTGGTTGTAATTGCTGGTGTGCATTGGGCCTCTGGAGTTTTTATATGCTCCTTGCCAGGATGGAGTCACAGTGGGTGAAGCACAACTTATACTATTAGGTCTCATGCATATATTTACCTAGGGCTGCACAATACCTGTATATCGAAAATATCATGACATCGCAATATACAATATTGATATATACATATCGCAAAACATGGCTTAACTGCAATAAATGGGACATTACTGTAAGACGTTTCACGCTCCACATATGAAGATATTTGGGAAATCAAATGCAATCCTACTGCCCTTGATATCCACCCCCATAGGCTGCGCACTGGCTAAGGCTTAGCGGTGAAGATTAAGCTGAAAGTTGTTAAAACTATATTTAAATATTTAAATGTTTATCGCAAAACATATCATCATCACAACATTCAGCAATGTTACCGCATATCGCACATTTTTCCAATATCGTGCAGCCCTATATTTAACATATTCAGTCACTTCATATTTGCCCCTACACCCTGGACTGAAGGGTCAGCTGGCAGGCACAGTTGACCTTCAGAAGGGGACCGAGATTTTCAAGCATGGCACTGGCAGTTATCACTTACAATTAGGTGAAAATATTTCTAAATGTGTAAAACAGGTTGTTTTACAGACCAGCCACGACAAAGCCATCTGCACACAGACCTGTGACCTGGCCCTTAATAATATTATAATAATACTGCGTCCTTCTTTAAATGATTTATCAAAAACCTGGATTTCAGTTAATCAAACATTGATGAATTTAGCTGTCATCATACACATTTTGACCTACGGTTGTCATTGACATTATGATAAGTACTTATAGTGTAGAAAAAAGAACTAAAATACAAGGAAGCAGGCAGTTAGCAGTCAGACTTATTTTTGAAGAAACAGGCAAGATGTATGTTTTGGAAGTTTCCATTTCACCAAGCATTTGAAATCATTTCTATGGTGGACAAAGAACACTGCGGGTTATGGAAATATTGTACTATTGTGAGGGTGTCCCATGTTAAGCAAGGACCCTTTCTGGACCATCAATGTTCAAAACAGGGTTGAAGCAAAGTACAAGGACAACACAGAGAGACACACAGTGCAGGGGGGGGCGGGGGGTGAGGGGGTTGTTTAATCAGACGGGAGCTCCCTTGAGACGCTCTCCTAATTAACGAGGTCTGCAGTTCCAACAAACTGCCGTTCGGAGTGAGTCTACTTGCTGCCAGTAAATGACTCACTCCTTGAATGGGCAGATTAATTAATACCCCAACCGACCAGGAGTGCTCTCTGTTTCTTTCATGTGTGTACTTCGTGAAGGATTGCATACACCTGCCATTTTGTAGTTTATCAAATACTTTACTGAAAGAGCAATGGCCAAAAACAGGTGAGGTGATCATGCTATTCGAGACATTTCAGAATTGATATTCGACAGAAGTATTACAATTGCATCATTATGCTACACATGATAAACAGTCACGTGAAACTGTTGCCTCATCTGCATGAATCTTTAAGGTCTTAAGTATTATACTCAAGATAAACTAATACATATGTCTTCAGCCTTTTCACAGTATGAACTTGAACAGACATTCAGTTTGGTTGTTCCAGTTTAAAAAGGATGACAAGCAGAGGAGGAGTGGAGGAGAGATGAGAGGGAAAAAAGGAGAGAGGGAGGGCAGGAGGAGAAAAGACGAGAGGGGAAAAGAGGAGCGAGGGAGGGGCATATATCAAAGCAAGGCCATGCTATATGGATCACCCTTTGATCTGCTTGTGACTTTGATATTTGAGTAAAAAAAAAAAGCCTGAGAACACACCTGACCCCCCCCCCCAAAAAACATTCTTACCAATAGATCATTTCAAGTGACTGGACTGGGCCACAACATGAACTTTAAAAGGCCTTTAAAGGCTAGGCTATGTAGGAATTAATGTCTTAATGACAAAGCTTCAGCTCCGCCACCCCATTAGGCCTAACAGCACTTCAGCTAGTGGTTGTTATTTGTGCACTCTGGGAATACATTAGAAGACCTTCAAATACATACTGTGGTCAATTATGTATTCAATGCTTCTCATTTTACTGATCAAAGCGTCAAAACCATTTCACAGGTGGAGCCGAACCCCCACCCCACCCCCCCAACACACACACACACACACACACACCCAGGACTCCCTACAACCTGCATTACATTCAAGTGGATTAATAACATACAAGCATACAAACAAAATATAAATGAACATTATTTGAATGCCACATCATGAATTACCATGCTTACATGTATGAGAGATTCATTCTATGGGATCACTGTGACCTAATAAATTCAGAGGCGCCAATCCCGGCTTCAGAAAATAAAAACGTATTCGGACTATCGGATTAAACTATTTTCTGAACTGGATGATTCTAATGAGCACACAAAAAAAAAAAATCACACAGGCACCATTTGTGTTAGGTGCACAGGTGTACTGTATATGGCTGGGTTGTTACTGCCTAGACTGATACCTCTAAATACAGTCAGACTTGTAAGTGGAGGGTAGCATGTTTCCCTCCACCATCCACACTATTGGCTAAAGTGCACTGGAACACCAGGTGTTCATGACCTGCCTTGCGGGAAGGGGGGGGTTGTATTTGCTACCTCCAATGTGTGTGCATTACTGGGTCAAAAGCACACACCAAATTCTTTGTGTGTTGACACACTTGGCCAACCAAACCCAACTTTAATTTCATATTCCATTTCATTTACTGACAGTACCCCTGATTATACTATGAACCCTTAAAGGAATGCTGTGTTGTGTTAAGAAAACATATATAATAAAAAGAGCAGTTTGCATTTTCAGATGCCCAGGAGCTGTTGTTCATATTATTCTGCCGCAGAGGGCCAGGGGCCCCGTCTGCCACTCTGCCTGCTGCTTGTCCTTGTGTGAATAACACACCCCTAAGGCCTGTCAGTCAGCACTGGGCTCCTCTGTGCTCTGTGCTTGCGGCTCCAGAAACAGCCAGTGTCAGGTGGGACCTTCAGAATGCAACCCCAGGTCTAGTGTGTGTGTGTGTGTGAAGGGTAAAAAGTGTCTCCTGCAGAGAGAAAAAGGACACGAGGAACGGTTTAGGGTAATGGGGGTGCCAATCACTGCCCCATCAGGTACGGTACTCAAAAGCTCCTCTGGCAAGGAAAATTTAAAAACAGGATGAAATGCTCTATTAAAATGATCACTATCACCAAACACCTCAGTGCTTTGCCCCTCTTCAGTCTCTCTGTGTTAATTTAACTGTACAATAACACTATAGTATTTGCATAAGCAGCTTATTTGGAGATGAAGCCAGAGGTGTTTGTGTTAATCCCTTCAACACGTAGGAGGCAGGGGGATGCTTTTTATGGTACTGCCTGCCCTCATGCCAGGGACTTTTATCTGCGGTAAAATCATTGCAAATATACAAATATCCTTGAGGACATACATAATAAAATATAATATCATAAAAAGTAATGCACTCAAAATGAGACCAACCCTGTTTAGTGCATTTCTCTCAACAAAAGCTTATGTTTACTTTTAAGTTTGCAAAATAAATAAATAAAATCAATAAAAATTAGAGCCATTATTAAAGAGAGTTAAATGTCTGCACCTTAATAAAGGATGACATTTATGAAAGTCCAGTAATCAACATTCATTTTTGAAAACATCTACCTGAACTAAAAGAACCTTATTCATACGTGAAGTTATTAATGACATTAAAAAAGTCTGAAAAAAGGTTGCTTGTCAAGGTCGTGCATCCATCTCACTGTTAAGTCTGTACTAAGATAAAGCAATGCTTTTGTTTACTGAAGAGTAGTGATGCAACACCCACCAGAGATAGTTCTAGAACTTGACTAAACATATATATATATATATATATTTTTTTTTTTTTTTTTTTTTTTTTTTCCCATAAAGCATGTTCTTTATTCACTTACTAGTGTTTCGTCATACACTCAATTAAGCCATTGACATCTAAACACCAAAAAATGTGAACCTAAAAGGCTTAACATTTGTAACAATATGATCTTGTAAATGTAACACTGCTATCATCAAAAAGTAGAAGTACATTCAGGGAGTAAAAGTATGTTCTTAACATACAGCTACAAGGCATAACCCATGTGGAGGGGAGAACTGGTTTTGCATCTGTGTATTAAGCGACATCTACTAAATGAAAAACCATGTTGCTTCCATTCAATATGGATGAAAACACTTGCCCAAAGCAAACTAGACTGATGAAATATGGGACCTGTGACCGGAGGAAAGGAGCAGAAAAATAATGAGATGGAGAGAGGAGTGGGAGGAACATTAGCAGCTGAAGCCAGCTGATTAAATCTCATCAAATAACATGGGGGCATAAATCATCTGTAACAAGAGCACATTCAATTACTTCTGATACTAATGATATTTTTTGTAAAGAAAAAAAAAAAACAGTGTTCGACAGTGTAAGAAGGGTGTTATTTTACAGCAACACTGGAATGTCTGTCTAGCTTACCTCACATGCTATAAGAGACTGCATTGGAAATTGACAGGTGGAATTCCACCTCAATGGGCTCATAGTGCCGTGATACCATTCAATGTTGGAGGTGAACTGCAAGTGACTACTAATCCTTTAAAAAACAGAAACCCTACATGCACATTTGTGGTTAGGTACTGATCAGCGAGCTGAATTTCTGTTGCAAATACCTGTAGCAAGTATTCAGTGAGGGCACCCGCACCCCTCTGTGATCTCTCTGGCAAGGCAGAAAAAAACTACACAGAATTCCGTGAGACATGGCTGCAATTTGCCACAGACAGATGAAACTGCTCAAGTGGAAAGACAGGCAGTAGGAGCCAATACTCTGCTGTACTGTGCTGTGCTGTGCTGTTGCTGGGGGCATCTGCCCCTGACCTACTGTCTCTGCGACACTATACTATACTCTCCCGCAACACTGTCCTTCGTCACTTCAACTGTTTTGGTACTTGTAATTGTACCAAATCGTAATCCTAACCCATGACTTTACATGCCATTTTAGCTTGTGGAGGGTTCAGTAAAGCGCTGGTTTTTCATTCCCCGTCCACAGGTTTACCTCTGCCAAGGAGGTTATGTTTTTGTCACCATTTATCTCTGTCTGTTTGTTTATTTGTTGGCAAAATAACACAAAAAGTCATGAACGTATCGTTGATATTTTGACAGCATGTCCGTATATTGTCACTATTTCAAGGTGATTCTTTTTCGGTGAAAATCTGTTCATTGGTTTCCTCAAAAAAAAAAAAATCGAAAAATTAACACGAGAAATCCCATTGAGGAAATGAAAAAAGGGGTTGGGGGGGGGGGGGGGGTACTTGGCAGAGGTGTGCCCTCTCCGTGTGCTTTTCTAGTTTTCTACTGCCACAGGAGGAGAGTCTGCATCTCCTTGACCTTTAGGCTGAGCTGCCTTAAAACGGTTGGCAAGTGGCACAGGGCAGTGCTGTGGACAGTAGGCAAGGCAATCAGCAACAACAGTAGAATGTAGGCCTAGTTCTTGCTCCTAGTGTTGCTGGGCTGAAGCCTATGGCTTCATGTAGCTTGTATGTGTGACTGTTGTGTCAAGTTGTTGTGTGTGTGATGTATTAGCAATATGCAGATTTTACATGTTGTTTGTGGACAGATTTTACATGTTGTTTGTGGGCATGTGATGGTACCTTGACATTATTATTATTAATAACAATAACAACAATAATAATAATAATAATAATAATAATAATAATAATAATAATAATAATAATAAACAAAGCAGACTAAAATGGCATATGTTTGCTGTCCATTTTAAAATAAAGACAGTTTAGGTATAAAGTTAAGAAAATCCTTATATATTTAGATGTTGAGTAAATGAATACAGCAAAGCACTTCAAAGAATTCAAACAAATAAACACCCTAGCCATTCAACTCAACCACTCAACAAATAAACACCATCACCGACGTCTGATAGTACCTTGACATTATTATTAAACAAAGTTGAGAAAGCAGACTGAAATGGCATATGTTTTCTGTCCATTTTAAAATAAAGATAGTTAGTATAGGTTAGTATTTAAAATAAAAGCAGTAGGTATAAAATTAAGAAAAGCTTTAGATATTGAGTAAATAACCACAGCAAAGCACTTCAAAGAATTCAAACAAACAACTTAACATGACAAACAACATAGGCCATCTTATCATACTTTAAATATAAGTCATCTTTGTCTTCATTCACGCCGCTAGGATTACCTCACCCCTCCTTGGCTCATGAGAGGATTTGTTAATTCTCCACATGCAAATCTGTAACTGCCACAGAGGGGTCCTCTGGATTCTCTGTAAAGTAAAAAGAAAACTGAATATTTTGTTTGTTTCAAAGGTGTTTACCTGGAGCATTAAGCGACACAACGAACCCAAATGTTTGGTTCAGAACCTGTTTACTCTGTCCCTAGTGAAAAAAAAAACATTGTTTTGCTGAGACTGACCCTTCGAGAAAGGTACCAATGTCAAATATGAATATATTAGGGGTCAACATTTTCGGATAAATCTTTGGTATTGGTGATATTTTGGCCGCAATTGGCACCAGTTGTCTATGAAGATAAAGAAACAGGAGTACAGGAAGCTGGCTTCCTAGTTCAAATTCAGAATCTTTTTTTTCTGTGCCTTTTGCAAATTCTCTTCTGTTTTGTTGGGTCTTACCCTTTGAGCAAGGCACACGTTTTGTATGAGGAGCGATATGCGACGATAAAAACATGTTCAAAAACAGGGGCAATCTGACGTCTAGCTTAACTGTCTGGAGCCCATTGGGCTGTGATGCGTTACCACACACACATTTGCTTTATTGGAACAGGAAGGGTATTAACAAGACCTGAGAGAGCAATCAGGTGAATTGAGTGTTATCGCCACCACTCTGACCCTGGCCCAAGGTTGCTTCTCCATCAAAGAACACAGATTCCCACTGGACGGGGACAATATGACAGAAACAAATACTCTTCTGGGAGTAGCTCAGCACAGCAGTGCAATCCACTGACTGAATGTGATCCCAAACGAGATTATGACTTTCAAAGCTCGCATCAGTAAGGTAACATTATCTGTGAGGATGTTTTCTCCCTTTCCCTTCCCCACACACATGTTCACGTGACTCTTCGCAGCAAACTGTTAGTGCACATGGGTCTGTGTGTGATCTTCCTATGTTCACAAACACTAGTGATAAGTCAAAGATGGCTCCTTTTTAAATAACCTTGTCCCTTTTTCAGAAATCCAACATGAACTTTATTCTGTGAGGTTCTTTTATTTTAATATACAAAATGTTCAATTTCACACATGCGTTGAACTAGCCTGTGAAGATTAGAGTAGCAGAAACAAAGCCACCTTGACTGAATGTTGTTGTTCAGGGAATAACATATGACCGACATGAGAGAGGGTTATGATCTATTTAATGGCGCTGAGGTCCACCAATTGGGAGGCAGTGGGAGGGGGGGTTTAAATCATCATCATCGGCCAGAGCCACAATGCACGTCTGCAGTGGAAGAGGCTGTGGCCTGTGTCTCTGTGATTTATGGGCCAGGGGTTATGCAAGTGTGAGGAGGTGACTGAATGACTTTTAGATGGAACCGAGCAGGAGATGGTATGCGATGGGAGGAGGGAGGGGCACCCGGTCTGAACTGGCAGAGAGATGATGTCATAGGACCATGGGACAGTGATGAAGCAGACGTAACTGGGCAGCTAAGAGGCTGTGGGTGAATCAGAGCTATCTGGCTGTGCACCGTTAAATCTCTGACAAAGCCTGAGGAAGACCCTGTGGCCAAAAGGGTGCCTTGTCTTTTGTCTATTAAATACACTTTTGGAGTACTTGCAGCATGCAGACCTTATCCGGCATCTAGATTTGAATCTCTGCTTTTTCAATGCCTCCAAGTCAGTGCATCAGTATATACACTTTAAAGGTGTACTTCCACGAGAAACTGTTTAGTACTTGCTCTTTTGAAATGTGATAGGTCACCCCGAGTTGCATATGCATGCTGCATATCAAAATGTTTTTCTACCCCCATTTTCTATATCAGTCAAAAGAAGACAATAGTCGGGAAAAACGACCCAATGTGAAAAGGGCCTGCAGCGTGACATGCAAATGCATATAAGAGAAACTGACCGAATGGGCTTTAAATGATGTTAGCCTGTGGCTGACTCGCATAAGATGAAATGTTCTGAAATGTTCATTGACAAACGGTCAGGAAGCGACTGTGCTTGTGCCATCTCTCCTTCCTCTTCGGATTCAGGATCAAACACATAAGGCTGTATATCCGAAGACATTCTGTGTGCAGTTTTAGCGCTGTCAAGTTGACTTTTCCCCTTTACCTTACTCTGCTATCAAGTTGACTGTGGGGCAAAGAAAGCTGCAGGGAGCACTATTTTTTTTTTTTTTTCAAAACCAGCGCACAGGGCAATTATTAATACCAGAGAACACCGCAAAATTAATGAAAACATGATGGAAGTACACCTTTAATCCCTGTTTTTTCAGGGCCTCCAAGTCAATGTATCAACGTAATGTCAACAATCCTCTAACTGGCACACATGATCAGAGCTTTATGATCTTGCACGTTACAAACAAATGGCTGGTCAAGTTACTTCAAATATAAATGTAGATGAGACCTTTGTCAGGCCAGGCTGTAAGACCACAGTATACATAATATGGGCCCTTTGAGACTGGCGGATGGGATACAACAGCCGGCAGGACCCACCCTTCAAGGACCAAGATATCCTCTCATGAGACCTAGTAGCGAGCCCACTGTTTACATCCTTATCAGGGGTGAGGCAGACAGACATGGGGGGGTGGAGGGTTTTTTTTTCCCTTACGTAACCCCTGATGGCGACAGCAGCGGTGGCGGCGCTGACACGGGCTGCCTGCCTTGTTTCCATGCCACCCGTGAGGGCTCTCCCAATCAATCACAGTCAAATTTCTGCCCTCCTCCTCTACACCCTGCTCAGCCTGGGATGTGTTGAACAGCGTGTCTGGTTGCAGTATGGACACGGCCTACAGTATAGCGGGCTGAGAAGTGAGGACTGACAGGCTGACTAGGTTAGTGTTGTTTACAATCCCTAGCAGATAACATGCGCGCTGCCTCTGCCTCTCTGCGCGTCTCCCTGTCTCTCTCTGAGGACATGTAATTAAGACTAATATCTAGGAATTTGTGCTGTAAACACATACAACTCATGCAGTGGTCTCTGGACACAGCAGATTCTGTATTGTTTACACTACGGATACCTGATAAACAAACCAAATGTATGCAGATTCAAAATAAAAGAATCTGTGAAAGAATGAGTTTGTTAACATTTACACTGCAATAACGAAAACTGAGTAACCTTGAAAGGCATTAACTGATAAAAATCAATTCAATGGTATCATGTATAAGAGCAGACACTGTCCTGGAAAATATATGTTATTTATTTGTGCTTGAATCACTTCACTAAGGAGACTGTTTTCTGTGATTTTAAAGCGATTGATTATGAAGTATTTATGTAACTCTAAATGAATGTTTAATCTTTGAGAACAAGGTCCAACACCACCCTCTAGTGTACCACTGTGACCATAATACAAACTGCTTATATTTTCCTGTCTGGGAAATTCTACCCTACTTCTCAACAACCACTAAACAATGCAAAATATTTTTTTCATCTTTGTCTTCAGTCAAATGAAACCACACAAACACACACACAAACACACACTAGAGAAGGGAGACATTATTCACCAAACAAAAGGAAAAATGTGCCGTGCTTTGTGAGTGTTGCCTGCTATACACTGTCACACATAATAGCATACTCCACAGTTTCAGAACCCAGTAGGCCACTATGAAGTAGCAGTTTTTGAGACTGTAGGATCTCTCTGTCTCCAATCCCTTTAAGATCTAAATGCATGAAGACACACAGACCTTTCATAATTTGCTACTTGTTCAGGAAAAAAAAAAACTACACTAAAGTCTACACTAGAGTACTGACAGCCCCAAGAAGGGAAGAGAAGAGGGTGTTTGTGATCCTGTGGACTCCTGACAGCACGAAGAAGAGACGAGGGTGTTTGTGATCCTGTGGACTCCCTTGTTCCTTTTTCAACGGCTCCATCTTCTTTTAGCCCAACATATTGCTCTCATTGCGTTTGGCCATCATTTGGACTGCCTGCGTCACTGGGCTTGCCGCAAGAGCTTTCCAGGCATTCCATGGCGGTTGGGGAAACCACAAGCTTGTTAGCCACTCACAGGCAAGAGTTAAGAATGGAGAGGGAGAGCAGGAGAGAGGGAGAGAGGGAGAGCGAGAGCAGCTCCGCATACCAAGCCTGGGGGAGACGGAGAGAGAGAGCCCGGGCCCTTTGCACAGTTCTACAGGCCTTGGCGAAAAACCCACACGCAAGCTGCGCTCAGAAGAGTGGTTGTTCGAGGGGGTATAGTTTTTCGGCACATTACTGTGTGAAACATCTGATTCTTAGATGCTGGGCTTAATACATGGACAGTTAACTGCAAAAATACCAGTGCACCTTTACCCTCAGAGGGCAATAGACATTTAAAATACCTACAGTATGGTACAAACCGACATAAACCGATAACCCGGGAACACTTGGAATATAACAAATGTATTATGTTTCTTGATGTTACCTTTTAATGATGATGATACTAATTAATTACTTCTAAAACAACAGATTACACTTAACTTGGTCTCATTTTAGCCTTAATCATGATATCAGACCATAGAAATCTGGTAAATTGTTATCAATGTCTAGCTAGAAAGGTAAAAGAATGCCACACCTTAGAATTACTGTAAGGATTATGAGCTCAAAACAGTTAAGTACCGTCTGCTGTAGGCGTAATATGACCCTTTAATATTGTGATTAAGCATAAAGGGTATTTCCAGTATGTTACACTAAAGTCATATTTGCTATGATCAACACTGACCACCCCGTGTTCAACGAGATTCACATTTTTAATACTAATGTTTGAGGCATTTTTAGGAAAGGCTGTTTCAGTGCACCTGAGCAGCCATTGTGTTACTATCTGGTACCTACAGCAATAACCTAAAATTCTCAAAACAGCAGCATTTGTCAAAATTCCTATCTGAACCTATTATATCATGAACAACCATAAAATGGGGGTTTAAATGTAAAATACTGCAATTACCCTTGAACGGTAATTTAATGACCTACCTCAATACCACATGATCACCTCCCTTCTGTCTTTTCTGTCTTTCTTTTTCGTTTTGGCCAGTGTCACTGAGCGATGTCTCTGTTTCAAATAGGAAAAATTAAACAGAAATCCAGCATTCCCTTCATGTTTCAGAGCAGTGTTTACACACAATGGATGACAAACTGTGACTACTGACTTCTGACTTCTAAACACTCTTCTCTATGGCCATGATCTCTACTAATAATTTATAGCAAATGCACTAGCTAAGACATTGAGAACTACAAGCAGAATAGAGCAGTCAAACTCATCACCAAAGTCTTTTTTTATCAGAATTCCCCTTTAAATGCCAATCAAATTCCATAAACAGTAAAAAAAAACAAAAAAAAAAAACAATGGGCAACAATGATTCAGAAGGTAAAGAAGTCAATTGGAGGGTTAGTCACTGGTGTGATTCCAGCTCTTCCACACCACGTTGAAGTGTCCTTGAGGAAAACACTGAACCCCATACTGCTCCCAATGTGCTAGCTGTCACCCTGCTTGGTAGCCTTCCACCACTGGTGTATCAGTGTGTATGTGAATGGGTGAAAATGACACACTGAAGATGTTAAAGTGCCTTGGGTACTCTGCAGAGTTGAGAAACCATCTGCAGCGAATGCAGTCTATTTACCATCAACAGTAAGAAATGTGACCCCCCCCTCCCCCTCCCCACAAGATTAGGGCCAATCCTAGGCTTAAGCATAACTGATTACCCTATAGTGAAAATGCTCCTAAGGTGGTACCTAAAGGAGATGGACATTGGTGCAAATCCCTCCTCAATAGAATGGGCATCTACCATTACCTTTAATCAGTTTGCCCTTTCAAAGCCTATACGTGTCATCTCAATTTCTCATCTAGATAAATAAAAGCTGTTTGTACATTTTCTCTGTATATGGACTAAATGCTTCAGTATCCGTTGTCAATATCCTAACCTTGCCTGTTACACATTTCAACTGTAGTTGGTGCTACTGACTTGTGGTGCGGTCTGTGATGAAGTCCTCACACTCCGTGGTGACAGAGACACCCTGGGGGAGCCAGTGGCTGTCCTCCTCCTCCTCCTCCTCCTCCTCCACTCCTTATCCCTTTGCTCTGCCTGCTTTTTATCCTCCTGGACCTCCTGGTGTCCAAGTCGGAGGCATGCAGAAATTCATATGATAGAAACTGAAAGGCTGTACTCTCTGTGTATTCTTTGTTTTTTTACATCATTAATGTATTGGACCATGTAAAATAAGTGGTCTAATGTATTGATATAATGTATCTAATGACATAGAGGGAGCTATTTTTAAGGTGATTTATTTTTGTTTTTGAAGTAGAGCTTGCCTGTTCTTGGACGACAAAACTCCATATGATGTGCTTAAAGATTTGCAAGTTTACTTCAAACCTTCCTACTGTTAGTTTGCAGGTTTACTTCAGTGCTTCAGCAAAGTGCTTCAGTGCTTTTTCTCTTAGGAGGGACACTGAAACTCACATAAAAGCGCTGTAGTAGTTTGGCATTGTTCCTCTGCACCTCCGCTATGTATTCATCCAGCTGGGCTTCCTTGTTCTCTGATTTAACACACCCCACACTCTGTTTCTCCTCGGTTCTAAATATGACTACTCTTCTTCCCTCGGCTGGGCAGTCGACATCGCGAAGGCCGAGAAGAGAGCCACTGTCACACTCGCTATCTTCAAGAAAAGCAGTCTACAAAAAACAAAGAGTATTACAACATCTTCTATTTCTATCTGAGCCTATACAAATGTTCCTCTCGTACTCCCCCAAAGGTAAATCTATTATGAAGGCCTAAATCTTTATACCCTACATCAAAGAAAATATACACAAGACAAGAATTTTTAACAAGAGCATCTTTGTAATTAGACAATAACAGCACCACACTCATTAAACTAAATAGCACTTCAATGTTCTGAAGTATGAATACCATATACCAACAATATACTGGACAATACTCAAAAACCAAACGACTTTCAATTAAAACAATTAAAACTTCTCCACGCAAGGTCTTGGTCTGATCCAGGTGACCAAACTACATGAATCCACGAGCCACACTGGACTGGAGTTTGTCAACTAGGGTAATACTCTGCCCTACAAAGGCAAAGTGCAGTAACACAGAACAGAACACAGAAACTGAGAATTTTTTTTAACTTTAACGTTGTCATACTGCCCAGTCAAACATGTGGTAGGTATAATAGTGATGATGCTTTTATCTACTTTCTTGATAGCAAGAAGAACGAGATTTAGTCACAAGGCAAAGAAGGTGTTTGTGAACTCAATGTTTAAAGTCTAAACTCAAGTTGTCAAAGTATGTAGGCTAGTTAGTGGCTTTTGGTTTTGTAGGACAGTACTGACCTCTAAAAGGCCCCCATCACCGTAACTGCAGTCGACATCATGCATGACGACATCGTCATCATCCATATTATTGAGGATGCATAAACATGGCTTTCGCTTCGCTCCATTCATCGTGTCCAGGGCAAGAAAACAGACAGTTCAAGAAGATCCACAGAAACTGCAGCAACTACCTACACAGAAAAGGTTCACACTGTGAACTTCACAGTTACAGCTGCATACATTTTAAAACTTAAAACAAAAAACATCTAATCAAACATAAACAGAATAACGCACAACAAGATGAAGTTAATAATTTGGCATTTTGTGACAATTAGTACAAGTGGGGGAAAGTCTGAATTCAATACTAAGACCCCCTATGATAACAAAATATACGTGTTTGTTTGTTCCCCCCCCCCCCACACACACATTTTTGTGTAGCAAAATATTCACTGCCAATTTGTTGCTCACACGAATTAACACTGCTTTTTAGACCAACCTGCAAGTGCTACTTGAACTGTGTTAGCTAACAAAAATAGCAGTACGTGCCATAACAATCACACTTCAACTTCATTAGCTAAAACTACATTTCTATTTCAAAATGCTACACAACAAATTGTAATTGGTAATACTTTCACAGTGGTACGGAAAATAATTAAGTGACGGACGACAGGTTATATTTCTTTAAAGTTTGCAAGAGTCTGGCTAGCTCACCAATCTTCGTGCTTCGTTGTTAGCAAAAGTCTCCTGTAGCTGGTTGCTGTTACTTCGCGCTGTGGTGTGCTACGTGGCTAAAAGACGTGAGTTTGTAATGACCACTGATTACACTAATTTGGCGTCAAAACCATAGACTGTAACGCACAGCGCTTTGTAAATATATCAGTTGACTGTTTGGATTTGTGGCGCTATGGAATCATGACCTTTGTCAAAATTATTATTATTATTTATTTAACGAAACCAGAGACACAACTAGATGTATGACAGCCAATCAGAAATCGTTCTTATGTTTTTAATATCAGAGCTCTGTTAATGCAGTGTTTCTCAATTATTTTCTGTTACGCCCCCCCCCCCCCCTAGGAGGAATAAAACATTTCGCCGCCCCCCACTCTAGATAATAGTATAATTTGTCTAAACAACTTTTATAAGTACACCCCTGCATAACATTTTATCCTTATTGACAATAAAGAAAACAAAAAGTAAAGAAATATAGATCATGGGGAATGGGGAAAAATATTTTGTGAAAATTAAAATTGCATGCGTTAATATGGGCAGGCCCCTATAGCCTCCATTATGAGGACAAATAGGCAGAATGAGACCTCTGTACAGGGTAGCCACAATAAATAAATAAATAAATAAGGTACAGCCTGAAATGTCCTTTAAAAGAAATCTTCAGATGATCCCCCACTCTTTGCTGTGTGAAAATGGAACCACCGGGGATAGGCTTGAAAACTGAAAGCAAGTTATACTCTGGACTTGCTTGTTTAAATATTTGCCTTGCAAACATACTACTATCTTTGCTTTGGTCAAATACCTTCCCTGCAATATATATATATGAGGCTATATGGCTGACCACAACATAAAATGCAAATAGAGAAGCCATAGAGTAAAACCCACTGACACTCTTTAAAGAGGACAGAACTAAGGTAAATCAGTCAATAATGTAATGTAATGTGATAATATTCTGAGTTAATGTGTTCTGAGCTCTGTCAATTTGTGTTTTGTTAAGAAACACATAGACCATGTCCAAAATGTTTACTTTACAGGGTGTTAGTTGGATATTGTTTTGTTACCTATATAGTGTACTACGCCCTAGTGAACAAGTCATCATTTTTTGGTTCAGCCTTTCAGACACCAGGCCATTTTGTATAATGTAATTCCATACTTTGAATATTCTTACATGTCCAAGTAATGCACAGGACATATGGCCTTGTGATGCATTGCAGATTCATATAACAAAGTTTAACGGTTCAACCCAGAATCATTGTGTCAAAGGCCCTTTCTAAAGTGAATGAATTCTTAGTAAAAGTGCAAACTGACTCTAAAAACGTCCATTCCAGGATAATCCATGTATCTTTATTTCATGGCTTGAAAAAAAAACAAAGCTTTATCGAAAGGTAAACATTAACAGACATCTTTGTTGTTGTTAGAGCAAATGACACTTGACCTGTATCCACACGACCACAATTGTCATGGTGCATAACTTACATGATGCAAAAAATGGAAAATAACTGATACAAGACGACATCAGCATATATTGAAATATAGACATAATTCTAAATGCGTGAACCTTGTTAAAAATCCTCCATACACCCAGTTAAATTACACTCTCTCTACTACACAGCTGCTGCACGATATGCCTACACTTTATCACTGTAGAAAGAATAATGGTTTGTTGCATTGTCTTGGCAACATGATATCCATGCCTACCTGCATAGTATGACTAAACAGCATTAGCTTAAACAGTGTCCAACATAGACATGAATTTAAAACTTTTTTGTGTGTTTTTTTAATGTTTGTAGAATGTGCATGGCCTATACCTTCAAATATATGTGTTTTAGTTTAAAGCTGATTGTTTTGATAAGCTCATTTTCATTTTAGGCCAGACACCGGTCTGTGGTCAAGACTTTAAAAAATATTTTTTTTGTGGTGCTCCCTATAGAAACTGCTAAACCCTGAGTTCTCTACATATGACTGCAAAAGTATTTGTAAATTGTCCAAGAACTTAACTGTCCAGGGATGGCTTGAACAAAACTTGGAATAACACGCGCTTGAAAATGTATATACATTGAATTGGTGGACACCAACAACACGACACAATGTACAGACCCATGGTAAGGTGAAACAACCGTAAAGCTATAGATGTGACTGCACAGCCATAACAATAATACTCGAGGCACTGCTGTCAAGCCTAGTTAATTAAAAAGTTCAAAGTACTGACTCACGCTCCATTTTGACTAAAACAGTGTTGGAGCATATATACACCAATCTTCAAGAACCTGATTTTTTTACGAACCCCAGCCATGGTTTTGGAACCATCACTTGGAACCAGTGGTGAGTATGTACTGAAATACAATTTAGTTAAACAGTAACAGAAAACCAGGTGCAATTATTTGATAAAATTGCACCGGACTATTCAAGAGTTAGCCTAAACAATCTTAAGGTTTACCTGAAAATGCATTCTGTTTTTAAAATAATACTAAATGTATATGAATTAAATTTGCTGCGCTTTCACTGGTAATTTGGATAACAAAAAATGCTGTTTAATATTGACCTGAATACAGACACACTGCAGTATATGTTTTACACTCATTAAAGCTTAATGAAACCAGAAGCACAAAATATGTTTTAAAAAGTAAAAAAAACTACCCAAGGAATACCATCCAACATCACAAAACATTCGAAAGTTAAGACACAGAAGAGGCAGCTGAGATTGTCTTTTTGTTTTAAATGTCAAACATGCTTAAAAGTGCTCCTATGGGATCCAATGTAAATCAAACCCTTTTCACCCAGTCATAATTACATTGGAATGCACCCGATTTAATGAACTAATGTACCTGTTTCAGATCCTTACCCTGGTAAAGGACTACTTGTGTCAGCAAAACATCTGAAAACAGCAACATGAATGACCAAATATGTAACAGCCTGATTTGTGATGCACTACAATTGCATAGTTAAAATATATAAAACTTCGAATTGTGAAAAACAAAAAGAAATTCTGGTGCATGACATTAGGGAAAATAGAAATAGTAGAGAACAGCTGAGTAGAGTAGAGTGTTTTTTTTTTTTTGTTTAATAGTTGGGACTACTCAGATTCAACCACGCTAGTGTTTTGGTGTCTAACATTTAGTGCCTGTACCTTGTAATGCAACTCAGATGGAGTCCTTCTGTACCAGAAACAGCTTTAGCTAAATTTAACTGTCCAGCCTACCATGACATCACAACACCAGAAACAACCTCAACACACAGACTTACTGCTACAACAAGAAAGCACCAAATAGATGAGAATGATCTATAATGACATCAAGATTACCGAAGATGTCTTGTGTTGGCCACAGAGGAAAATAATATCCATCATAGGAAAAACATACAGATTTAACATGTTTTTACAAAACATTTTAAAACCCAGAGAGAAAAAAAAACAAGGTGATTGACATACTCAGTTTGACCTGTCTGACACGTTAAAGTATGTCAACCATCATTCAAATCGTGCACATACAGTACTTGCTAGGTAGAAAAAGAGGCCTTAAACCCATGTAAGATTGAGGCACTATATCCCTCCACAACACTTAGACACACTTAGACTATGCATATAATTTTAAAAGTGCATGTTGAATAGGTTATTTTTGGTGTAATAAGTGCATAGACTGGTTCTCACATTTACAGTATGGCTTATTTTCTTTTGTTTTTTTTTTTTTTTTCATCTTACACTATAATACAATCCACACATGGTGGTAGCCTTTCACTGTCTCTTTGTGTGTTTTGAATTATAATGACTGCGCATGTCCTTGCGAAGACGGAACTTTTCCCCACAAACGCCGCAAATATACAGGTGCACGTCCATGTGCTTCTCAAGGTGATCGCCGCTGGGAAAGATCTGGAAGCACACCTGGCAGATGGTTTCACCCGCCGACAGGTGCGAGATCATGTGGCGGACGTGGTCGTGCTTAAGGAAGGTGCCCTGATCGCAGACGGGGCAGACGTAGCGAGCCATGCCCTTGTGCATGTCGGTGTGCAGCCGCAGCTGGCGCTCGCGGAGGAACTGCTTGCCGCACGTCTGACAGGTGAATTGCTTCTCCTTGGTGTGCACCGTGTAGTGCTCTCGCAGGTGGCACCGCTGATAGAAGCCCTTGCCGCAGATGGCACAGAAGTGTTTGCGCCGGTGGTCTAGCTCGCCCCCTTCGTCGAGCAGGGAGGGCCGAAAGGGTTCCTGCTCCGGGCACACCAGCGTGTGCTCCACTGCCAAGTTCTCGCTCTCGAAGACAAGGCCACAGAGAGGGCAGCGGTAGCCCTCCAGAAGACCCTCCTCCATGGCCTGGGCGTCCTCCGGAAGGGGGGAGTCTTCCTCAGGTGAGTCCAGGTCGACGCTCTGGGGCTCACCACAGCGCTCGGCGTGCTCCTGCAGCTGGCGGCCTTTGATCAACACCTGGCCACACCTGCCACACGCACAGATGTGGCCCATGTGGTTGGAGATGTAGTGGGCCGACTGGTCCTCCTCGGTTAGCATGGCCCCGCAAAGCTCGCAGGGTGACGAGTCTTCGTCCTGCTTCTCCTCTTTAATCCTGAGACCCTTGGAGCTCAAAGCACCAGACTCATCACTGCTGACCAGAGAGCCCTCGGCGCCATCTTCCATGGTGGAAACACCAGGTTCTTCTTCTTGGTCAAAGCGTTTCTGGTCCCTGCCTACATCCTTGTACAACCCGAGGCGCACACTGCAACCCTTGATGCTGTGATTGCCCACTTTGATTATGTTGATGTTTTCCATCTCGGACTCGGAGTCGTCATCTTGCTCGACTTTGATGGTGACGTTCTGGCAGGGGATAGCCTCATTGTCTGTCCCTGTTCCCACCGACCTGATCACCGTTTCTGAATCTGACTTTTGGTCTGGCCAGTCATCCTCTCCTTTGCACATCATTCTGTGCTCCTCTGCCCCCTCTGAAGCTGAGCTCTCTGCTTTGCTGGAATCGTTGTCCACCTCGGCGTTGACCCTGGGGGGTTGAAAGGCCTTGCGGTTGGTGCAGGTGAGGATGTGTTCAATAAGCAGCTTTTCACAGCTAAAGACAAACCCACAGTCATCGCAGGTGTAGGTTCGGCCGAATCGAGGTCGCTCCTTAAGCGTGGAGCTCCTTCCAGAGCCTCTCTTCCTCAGGTCACACGGTTGCTCGTTTACATTACCGTCTGTAGGTACGGGAGGCAGAGGCAGCACGACGTCCTCCACCGGCCTGACGGTGGACACGTTCAGGCTTTGCCTTGTGGTGACAGCAGCAGCAGGAACCTTGGATGGAAGCTCGTGCTCTGACGCACTGGGTCTGTTCTGTTCAAACATACGGACTCCGAATATCATCTTCCCTCCTACCATGCTTGAAGACGAAGACGAGCTCGATGACGAGGAAGACGAGGCGCAAGACGATGGGGTCAGGTTTGAGGTTCTGATGTCTCGCAGATCCTCCAGCGAGTCTGGGATGTAATACATCTGCAGGTAAGCCATGGAGGCCTTCAGCTCCTCAAACTCATAATGGCCCACCATGATTCGGCCCAGATACATGAGCTGCAGGATGAGATCGAAGCACTCTGCGCTGATCTGCATGTTGCTGAGGTCTAGGCGGGCCGTAGCCTGCTGGTCCCTGATGAACAGCATCCTGAAGTAGGAGCTACAGGCAGCCAGCACAGCTTTGTGGGCCCTGAAGTATATATCACCGATGGTGATACAACAGTCACAAAGGAAACCCCATTCCCGCTGATTGTTGAGCTGCTGTAGGACATGTTCACTGTGACTTGGCCTCGCCATCACCCTGCGGATGTGTAAATAAAAAACACATTAGGACAAAATTAGGAAATTTTCCATTAAATTGTTATGAAAAAAAAAAAACTGTCCACACCTAGCCCATGTAGTGGCAGCAGCCTCATAACATTACATTACACTTAGCTGACTGATAATTAATAGCAGTAGTACTATTTTTATAACACTGAAATCGAAAGGAACAATACTATTGAAAACCGATCTTAGAAAAGCATGTCAGCCTACATCACTTAAAACAGACTTTCTGCACCCTGTACCCTGGCGATGACATTACAGTGATTATTGAAGTACAGCAAAAACAATGTCCTCCATAACTTACTGCTTGAGGTGGCTATGTGCTTTAAAACTCGAACAGGTGTACCGACACAGTGAATAAAATGGTTTTAACATAAAAACAAACACTCGAACAAAAAATAAGTGAAGCGATGAGGTTGTTATAGGTCACAGACTTTCGAACTTGTCATTCTCAACTACAATATCATAGACTAATGCCCAGGATTAAGTAGCCTAACTCTATTTTCATTTGTGAACCCACAACGTCGAAAAGAGAGTCAACGTGTAAAAACAAGTCATTGTACGACTACCCGCATGGCTAAATTTACAGTCAGTTCCTTTTGTTGAGACTCGTCGTCATTTCAAATTAGGAGGTTTACATCCCGCCCACGCATTTTCATTGGCCTAATTCGGAGACAGAAACGTGCGGGCGTTGTGGCTGTCAATCATATCCACAAAAGTATTTTAAACTATGCGTGTCGTTAAGTAAACATTTATGGATATGGTATTTATCGTGAGAACAAATATCTAACCCAGTTTAAGAATTTGTCGGTATCGAAAGTATAGGAGAGGGCTGACTGCCTGCGCTGTCTGATCTCACGCAAGCACGCACTGCCACCCCCGCGCTGCTTCCCGCATTCACGCTATGGGAAAAAAGAGCTTCGTGTTTAACACTGTAATGTTTATATTTTAAAGCCTTTGGAAATACTCACCGAAAACAATGGGTGCTGCCAACTAATGAACAAAAGGTCAAGTTGCAGGGCACTAGTTCAGAAGTTCCACCGTTTTGGCCTTTATCTAAGCATGAAGTTGAGTCGACAATAATCGCGAGGGCGAAGCCCCTTCTGCTACACGGATGAAAGAACTTCCGCACAGCCGCTCTGCGAGCTGTATCACCGCACCGAGGCTGCCTGCGCTAGATCCAGCCCCACTCACGCAAATCCAACCCTCCATAGGACGGGGCTCTACAGTGTAAATGCAACCGTACATGAAAATATGCACATTACCTAGCTAAAATGACAGCGTCAAAGGACTAGCGTTAGCCTTCGAGATGCAATGTATCAGGTCATTTATTTTTTAGTGGGGCCAATGCTTGGGAAAGTGGAAAAGTGAAGTGTTTAGTTTTACAATAAAATACTGTCTGTATGACCTTTTAGAGCTGCGACGCGAAGAATAGTAACTCATGTGTGCCCTCACAAGAATCAAACAGATGTGACAAGGTTTACGGTATCGTGTAGCTTATTCCAGCTGTAAGCTATACTTTGGGCACACAGGCGCGATATAGTAGCTTACAATAGGCTAAATAAAAACAAAACGCAAACAAACGTAAGGTTTTTGGCACCCTGTTCCGTCACAGGCGGGCTTTCATAGCCCACTTTATATGGGTAGTCAACCAACCCCTCAGTAAAAGAAACAATCAGTTTGAGAAACCAAAATGTACAGTATGACCACGTGACGAATAACAAGCTTAGTTGACAATCGCATAGGAAGGAACGCGAGACCACACGAGAATTTTTTCCCGCAGCAACAAATATAAATCTAAACAATTTCGCCCATTTAAATGGTAAGGAACCACTCATCGATTCTCTATCAGATTAAATGGATTGTGCAGCTGCATACAACAACCATGCATGCAGTTTATCCGAGGTTGCATGAACCAAATTTCTAGATTTAATTTCGACAGCACTTGACTCGGTGGGCTAAGACGAGTGCGAATTAACATGATGCTGTCGTGAACTGTGACTGTCACGTAGGCTTTAGCAAAATTTAAAGCAAAACACGTCGCTAATACCGTGCATACGTAACAGGATGCCTCTCCCTTTTCAAATACAGTTTTTGAGTTTACGTACGTATAAATCGTCATTTACTGCATGTAATTGCATCAAACGGGAGTATTCAGGTATTGTCTCGTCAGCTTTGAAATGTACAGTGCCGTAAGCGAATGTCTAGGTCTACTGGGATCTGTAGTCTCAGCATAACAATTCACTATAACAAGTAATGTAACGGGCCTTTTGTTTTGTGCAATATGCGCGAAGGTAATCGAATAGTAAACTATGGAACCTGACATGAAATCTTTTACATGGTTTCATACCAGCTATATATGCATGTTTTGCTTTCTATCTTTAAAGGCTTGGGCAAAAGCTACTTGGACTCGGATAACTCAAGCATGTATCCAGCAACCTCAATTCCATTTCCACAAATCTTGCATCAGCTCTTAGGTTTATGGTGGGGGTAGATTCAGAGGGCTGCTGTACTAGCCAGATGCAAACCTCTGGGCTGACTGTTTCAAACACTGTCCAAAAACTGGAAGGGAAAAGAAAATGTAGTTTTGTCACTAGAGGTCACCATAGTCAGGAAAATGACTTTCTCTTAGTTGTACAAAAACATATTTTGTAATACAACAATAGTTGCATATTCTATTCTATTCTATTCTATTCTATTCTATTCTATTCTATTCTATTCTATTCTAATCTGTTAAGATGTTTTTGTGTTCATGGGTGGCCTAAACATTCCTCTTTTGGCATCTATCTGTGTGTGTGTCTGTTTCTGATGTGTGTAGGTGTAACAGGTTGAGAGTGGGCGCCATGGACGTGTCCTGCCACAGCCTGTACCTCCTACAGCAGCTGAATGTTCAGAGGGAGTTTGGCTTCTTGTGTGACTGCACGGTTGCCATTGGCAACGTGTACTTCAAAGCCCACCGAGCAGTTCTGGCGGCCTTCTCCAACTACTTCAAGATGATCTTCATTCATCAGTCCAGGTTCAGATATTATTTTCATCCCTGCTCTATGTCTTCGTCTGCTACAGAATGACATGCTATTGCTGGGCATTTTCGTTTATTTAGATTCCCCTCATCTGCCTCTGGTCTTTGTGGTGTGGTGGACATGTTTCTGTGCTTTTCATAGTAGTCTTAGTTGACCGGTACTCAGTTTGGCAGCATAATGTAATGATTTACGTATAATGATCATCACATAACATGTTTTTTATTTGAATAATATCTGCAGCGAGTGCATCAAAATCCAACCGACAGACATCCAACCTGACGTGTTCAGTTACTTGCTGCACATAATGTACACTGGCATGGGGCCAAAGCAGCACGTTGATAAGGGGCGCCTACAAGAGGGCATCAAGTTCCTCCATGCCTACCAGCTGTGCCACAAACCGGGCGAGGCGGGTCCAGACGTGAACTCCGACCTCCGCATGTCCAACCTGTACGGCATCCAGATTTCCTCCCAGCTGCCCAACAGCAAGGGCGGGGCAGGTGCGAAAGCGGGCGGGCAGCGGGACCCTGAGGGGTCGCGCTCCACCAGTCGGGCAGAGTGGGCGGAGCGCTCCCACGCACGGCCCTCTCAGGCGGTCGGCTTCGAGGGCGTCCCCGCCGACGCCCAGCCGCCCGGCATGCGGCCCCTGTCCTCCCTGGCCTCCGGGGACGACTCGGACATCTCCGCCAGAATCAAAGAGGAACGCCTGGACGAGGAGGAGAAGGTGCAGGATGGCGGCGAAGGGGACAAGCTTTCGCTGGCCCTTCCGGCTGCTCGGTCCTCACTCTCCCCGGCCCAGGCGAGCCTCGGCCTGGCCCTGCAGTGCCCGCGGTGCGGAGAGCGCTGCCTGTCCCCCGAGGGCCTTCAGGAACACCTGATCACCCACGCCGCCTGTTCCCTGGAGCCACTCATGGAGGGGACGCCCTCTGAGGATGCCGATTTGGGGGGGCCGGGTGGGGCGGAAGAACATAGGAGCACATCCAGGGAGCACCTGGATGCGGGATGCCTGGAGGAGGCCTTGAGGCAGAGCCAGGCGCTGGCTGACGAGATCGCGGCCGAGCTGAGGCGGAGCGGAGGAGGCGGAGGCGTGGGGGGCGGGGGCGTGGTCGGGATCGGGGGCTTCAGGGCCAGCCCCCCCATGGTGGGGCTCTTCACACGCAAGAGGAAGATCGCGTGCGCCGTGTGCAACCAGCGCTTCGCGCTCAAGAGCCAGCTGCAGGAGCACATGTTCTCGCACGTGGGCAAACCGGCACGCCATCACCTCCACCACCACCAGCACCCGCACCCTCGCTACAACCGCTTCTGCAACCAGCTCCTGCAGGCGGCGTGCCAAGGGACAGGTGACGGGGCACAGGGCCCCGGGGCGGGGCCAGGGGAGGGGGCGACGGAGGAGGGCGGGGCCAGGGACGCCCAGGACAACGGCAGCTCCTGCTACTCGCTAGACTCAGAGGTGTCGCACGAGAGCGTGGACGCTGTCGCTGTTGAATAGCGGGGACAAAAAGGAACACGTTCATGAATGTAGAGAGGAAAACTAAGACAATACAAACAGCATATAAACTCTCTTTACTTAAAGAGAGAGTGTGTACATGGAAAATGAATGGCACTTACTTTCGCTCTTTTCCTGTCTTTTTTGTCTGTTTCCAGTAGCCTAAATATCTTTCCTAGTTACGTCATCATATGGTGACTATGATGGTGGAGGTCACCACGTGTTGGTTTGTTGGTACTTAATGTATTTGTGTTTCAGCATCATCTAAATTGTATTTATGTATTGTTTTATGTATTTCTAAACTGCATAAATTGCTCTCTGAAAACATCAGTATACTTTGGATTAGGCAGTTCTTTTCAACGTGAATGTTTTCTTTTGAAAGTACAAAAATCCAAGAGTCACCTTGGAATTTCATTTGCATCACTTTGGATGGAATGCGTCAAACTTTGCGTCAAACTAATTATATATGAATGAAACAAGTTTGCTGTAGCCTGGTAAACCCGCCCCTCGTACTTCATTTCATTTTGTACAGAGGGTCTGGACCGGAATCTCTTGAGGGTCATTTAGCAAGTCCCAGCAAGACCGATCCAATCAGCGAACAGAGGGTGTGTTCGTTAGCCGTGACGTTGAACTTGTGTGCTACATTTGAATTGTGGTGCGTAGGTAGGCTAATTGCGTACGTGACGACCAGGCGTTAGTGATTGGGTAAAGGCAGGGGCACTTTTTTTAAACTTTAGCAGAGTCCACACCTCCAACAAATCGTTTCAGTTCCAGACCCTCTATACAAAATGAAATGAAGTACGAGGGGCTGGTTTACCAGGCTAAGTTTGCTGTGCCTTAGCTGGTTTTGTGTAAGAACTCTCACTACCCCAGCAAAAGCACTTGTTCCAGCAAAACCTAACAGAGTTTGGCTCATGTTTTGGAATTCATATTAAGGTTAAAGCCTCTTACAAAGCACTTGTTAAAAACTTTTTTTTTTGGAAAACAGTTGTTCAAAGCATGTTTTGTCAAGGGGGTAAATCAAAGAACAATGTATTTGTAAATAATCAAAATGCAGCTTTTTGTTGCTAGTTTACTTAAGGCCAATGCTGTTGTATTTGTCAGATACAGCAGTCTGAATACAAGCCTAAAAACCACCACATGCTTCTCAAAAACATCAGGTGTCGGGCCTTAACACCCAGAAGGACTGTGTGGGTAGGCCGGCTCTCTAAGTGGCACAAAATGAAACCAAATGAGTTCAACTTCAGCTTTTCTGACGGGTGTAATAGTCTCAATGTTTTGTCATGTAGTCTTCTTAAATGTGTAATTGAATTTGGTTTGAACTCATTGACCCTCGCAAGGTATGTATTTGTGCCCAGACAGAAGGACAACATTGAATCAATGTCCTAGTTTTATAGTTGGTGAAATTTCATTAGTCGTGCCTCTGAATGCCCCTAACATGGTGGGAGATGAGATATTTATAATTGACAGCCAGTAATATCCATACTGGAGCCATATTGACTGCACGATGCAGTGACTGAAAGGAGCGTGCTTAATTTGAATAATTCATTCTGCACACCCCTTCTTTTTTCAACTCAAGGTGCATTTGATATCATATGACACCACAGTATCTCAACACCGCTTAAGCCTAAATCACATTTGGTCCTAAATCTCTTAAGGTGTAAATCCCAGCCTTATATTTCATCCAACTGTTCTCTGAACCAGCTGATCCTAACAAGCACACAAAGCATCAGATCAGTAGATTGGCTAATTAGTGAAATTACCTGTGTTGACGAATACATGGCAGGGTTTTTACTTTCTGAAGGCAGCATTGACACCTCTGCAAGTCACCATATAAATAGTTCAGTTTCTTAAGTAGTCCATTGTACTGGATAGTCCATGCTGTTGGAATGTGCTGGTAAATGCAATTTTGTCGGTTTCATGTTTTGGCGTGCTGTGATTGGTTCGTAAAAGCCTGTGTAACACTTACAGGTGTGATTTTCATCTTTGTATTTTGTGACCAGTACGGTGTGTTTGTGTGGACTTGCCACTCAGTATAAAGTGTAAAATCATAACATGCTAACCATTTACCAGAATATTTTTGGTAATAAACTTGTTTTTCCAAAATTTACTGTGTGTACCATCATCAAAATGAATTTTCTAATGTGTTAGTTAATAGATTGTTAAAGTACTAAAACTTAAAATCAATGCCAAAGCATCCTACAGCTAAAACAATGTGTACATGTTGAATTATGAAACACAGCCTGAATTACTGAAATGTATTCAAAGGATTTATGATATCTGAATTAGGAACTTCTGTTTCAGGGTCCAGTGGATGTTTAATTCATCTTCAAACATAAATATACTATTCCCATCCAGTGTTATTAGATTACACCTAACTCGTAGTTTCAGCAGTGACTGTTCATGCATTAAGTCCTATGTTGTGCATTGCTTTTTTGGCAGGTGGTAAAGAATTATTGTGAAACTGTATGTGGAAGGTATTTACAATTGCATATCACTAGAGGGCAGTGTGCTTTGAGATTGGACAGTGATCTCATTGAACCTACAGTATTGCTATTCATGGACCATTTGATTTCAAATAGCTTTTTACAGCGCTACAGCGTATAATTTTGAATTCTGTCTCTTGATGGGAAGATTTTCTTATGTAGGATGCCTAACTTCAACTGAGCTAATATATACAGTCAATCAGCTAGGCCTTTCACTTTTGCAAGCAGAGATCAGGTGGTGGAGTGTGGGAGGTCTGTGTCACACTAGGGATCCTTAAGAGTATGTGAAACATTCATAAAGATGGTGTCATTTTAGGTGAAGTACTACTAGTTCAACTTCTACTCTACAGAACCAAGAGGCTGAATGTATTATGTATTTCTGCACGCCATTTTAAACTTAAAGATTTATTACATCCATGGAGAAACACTTCTGGCCTTCTTGAAGCATGTCTCATTAATAATTTACTGTAGTTTCACCTAATGCTGAATGTGCTATCTGTGGCAATGTGCTATTTTCTATCAGTAGCCTATGTGACTTAAAGACGCTTTAAAGTCTCCATCTGAAGTACACTGGTAAGTCTATATTATATATATATATCTATATGAATAAAACTCTTCCAAGAAACAAGGATGAGAAACAAGCCAGATAGAAAAACAGTAAAAAACAAAAAGGTTTTGAGATTGAGAGTGTAATTTTAATGTGTGGGTTCTTCATTGCTATAGAAACTAGATCTGATTCCAGTAAAAAGATAATGTCACAAATCAGAGCTAAAAATATCATACTGTGGGTGGTCGCATATGCCACCCTTGTATTTGGTTTTAATGAGGAAAAAGTCTTCATATGGAAAGCACTTTAATTACATTTTGCCACACATTTAACCTTATCTCAAAAGTTTTCATACGGGACATCTGAAGACCACCGTTACAAAAAAATAAGGAACATAATTTACTTTATCTGTATGTTGATCTTTGATGTGTAAGAGCACTAGCGTATATTGTGAAAACACTTTTTCACATTTAATACAACTATCAATATACAGCACAATAATTGTGTTCACAAGAAATGTATACAGGGCTGTAACACCACAGAAGACCCAATGTAAATCACAGAATGTAGGGAAAAATACAGTATCTCTTGATATGTACTATACTACAACTGAGTCTGTGTGCATTAGCATTAGCTAACTGTACCTCAAACATCTTTCATATTTGCACACTCTGTGTCTCTGTGGCTGTTTGTCAAGGGAGGTTGTACTTCCCTTGAGAGCTGACACAGAGCACTTTTGATGGCAGCTCGAACCAGGGAGTTGGCAGTAAGAATCAGCAGGCTCTCGCCACCAAGAAGGCTTGTGTCTTCAGGTGCCAGACTGCAATCAAACGTGTTGAAACATGGTTTCACGTCTGGGCTGTTGGCTTCGCGTTGACTCCAGAAACTGTCCGCTGGCACAGTGAGAAAAGACATGTTGCTGGCATTATGGCGAGGCACGACACGGCTATCGTGGTCAGGACCCGCTGTCTCACTTGTGTCCTCAAACAACTGTATTTCACCTTGCCCATTCTCAAACACATCGTCCATGGCTAAGGCAATGTCAATCTGCGGACTGAAGCCTGGGCTCAACTCAGCCATACAGGTCGAGTTGGCAAGTCTGTCAGAGAGACCTGGGGCCTCTTTCAGATCAAACCTAGAAGACTGATGTATGTCTACACAGCTCTGCAGCTTGTTTTCATCCTCCTTTAAGTTCAAATCCTCTGACATCTTGTAGCTAGGTTCAGCGGTCTCTCCATCTTTTGATTTGCACTCACTGCCCTTTTCACTGTTAGCAGTTACCTCAGCACTGACTGTCACAGTCTCTGGACACCCCGCCTCACCTTCTCTGTCCAGGCTGTCTTCCTTATGGATTTTGGATAGGTCCTCGCTGTCATCCAAATGGCTGTCTGCCTGCCCTTCAACATGCTCAGGCAAAGGTGTTTGTGTGTCAGCACATTCAAACTGCTTTGAGAAGACTGTTTTCTTTCGTCTGGTCAAAAAGCCTTGTATTCTTTTGCGAAGCGTTGTCTTTCGCATCTCTGAATCTTTTGCTAACGATTGTGACTGCTTGCTCAGGTGTCTACCCTTACTTTTGTGCCGACCAACTGATGGGAACCAAAATGTTTTGGTCCTCCTCTTCCCTGCCCCAGCTCTGGTTCCCTGCCCTGTATTTGCATCGCCAGCGGAGTGACACGTACCACCTAGTGTGATGGTGTCACCTGTCGACTGAGTGTCCTCACCGGTACATTCCATAGTTTGTGAAGTCACAACATTCTCCGTTTTGGCCTCAAGGTTAGCGTGTTTCTTCTGCCTCCACCTGACACACATAAACACATGTGGCAATAGCTTCCTTAGTCCCAGTCCCTCTTTAGTCTTCTTTTTTGTCTTCCTGCTGCCATCGTCAAGACGTTGGTCTTTGGCTCTTTCGTCCTCACAGCCAACATCACAGGCAGGGGAATCATTTTCGAGCCTTGTCTGGTGGCTGTCTTCAACTTCCTTGTTGCCACTTGCTGGAGGACTTTCAGGGGGCACTGCCACTGCTGGTGGTGTGCCTTCCTCACCCAAGGTGTCGTGGTGTGTCGTTGGAGGAGCTGAGTCCTTCGAGGTCCCATTGGTGTCCATTCGTCTCTGGTGTCTCAGTGCTCGCGCATCTGACCTTTCTCCGGTTTGGTTGGTGGCCTTGGCTTTGCCGAGTAGAAGCCTTGGTGGACCGGTCAGTTTCCTCTTCAAGACTACTTTCTGCTGGCCCTGGCTGGTGTCAGAGTCATTTGTAGCCATGGCTTTAAATTGGACACTTGTTAGTGCTTCCTGTCACAAATGAAACATTTCATGTGTTGAAAAACAGTTTGCCTGAGTCCTAAACATATTGTTTAGGTTATTCTAAGCATGTTGGTTTTAATAATATTATGTGAGCATCATTAGATAACCTTTAACCCATCATGCATAACCCATGTGGACTAATCTGTATAACATGATTAAAAAGCACATTCTTGCTGTATGCAAGAATTATGCATACAGCAAAGCAGCAGAAGGTTATAGCAACTGTTCCCATAATGTGTCCTTTTTTTCAGCAGTTAATATCATAGCCAGCACCATAAAGCTGTGCGATACGTTGGTAGCCAAATCAGCATTTGCATGAACAGACTAAAATATATATTGTCAAAGGCCGTATCTTAACTGAACACTTGATGAAATTAATAGAGCTAGTTTTTTTAGCACTTCAACAATAAAACTGAAAGAGGCATGCTGTTTGGAGTGTATTTAAAGAGAGTACAAATTCATTGTTAACTGACGTCAAGTACCGTAAAGCCTACTTGAGATTTATTTTACGCCGCACATTTTATCAATCAATAACAGATGACATCAGAACGTGCTCTAGTATTTTTTCGGTCATTCGCACTGGGTATGACCTTAACAAGTGCAAATACATCTGACCAGATACTCTCTAAGTTATGTAGGAATAAAGAAATAACATACCTGAAAATGAAAAGTCCTGAACTCGTATGAAATGTCTAGAATACACCCTTTCACGCTTAAGTTCACGATGAAGCAAAGGAGGAATATGCTCTCCCTCCAGCAGCACGGCTCGAGCCAAGTGATTGCTGAAGCCAAGGCGCCAACATGTAGTCGCATCCTGCCCAGTTTCCATAGTAACCTGCTGATTGACACATTATTTTGAGAAAACTATGAAAATGATACACCCCAAATACGGATGTGTGATGTGGCTCCAAAAGTTTCTATTACGTCAGCATGTTAATAGTCAAACAAACCACTCAAAAAAAATTACCTGCTGCTTTTCATTTTAGTCAGTTTAGTTTAGCCTATAACAAATCATGTGCTTTCAACTTGACCACTAAGCATTTTAAGTGTTAGACTACATCTCCTAACTAATGGAATACAGTTGTGAAAACAAAATTACTCAAACCAATATGCATCAGTCAAACAATCATTTGTTTCCCCATAAAAAAAAGACAAATCTACTCAGGTTTACACACATCATATATTTCTTTACAAATAAATTTTAAACTGATTCATGGTGTTCTTCCTACAATAGTACCATGAAAGGAAAAAAGAAAAGACTTGGTACAAATAACTGTCGAATGTGTGCCACATATAAAGAAATCTCTATGGGTTATGCATTCAACACTAACCCAGGCTTGAGGATTCTTCACTAAATGTTAAGTGACATGAAATCCCGACGGCTGGCCATTGAATGCCCTAAATATGCTGTGAGGCCAGCACTTTCATGTCACCACTGAGAAGTGTTGACAGGCTGTGGGGCTTTTCAAACCCACCAATACAGACACCACTCTGGGAAAGATACAACAAGGCACTTTTTAATTTTAAAAATGTCTTCATGATTAAAATGGAGCATTTCACAGTCATTTAGCTATTGTGGCAAATGAGACAAAGCTTATATATGAAATCTTCACATATTTTCAATATAAAAAGCCTTTTACCCCAGGGCAGTTTTTACCAAAGCTGGTTGTAAACACATGGATTAAGACATGTTCTATCTCTCATTATACAAGTAATTGTCATTTAAAATGGTCAAGTCAAAGGCAACATAACAATAACTGTGCTTTAGATTTTTATGAAAGCACATCTATGAAAAATAACTTGTCACACATTTGTATAACAAGACACAAGAAATACAATCTGATCATTACTGCTAGAACATTCTCTGTCTAGACATTAGACCTGTGATCTGCCCTCTCAATAAGAAAAAGTAGGCCTACCTTTGTTGTTCATTATAATACAGTCATATTATATCCTGTCCTGTCATGTGACCTGCGTGTGGCCCTCTGGTCCGTAATGCTAACCATGTGCTGTGTTTTTGGTCTCAGTATGTTCACATAAGCGTCCTTAAAATAAACACTGACACTAACGAGCCGAGGGTCTAATAATACAGTCACACCATTTGCCTTGTAGCCATAGCAACAGTAATCAATTTTTTTAATCGAAGGTCACCTAGAGAATTACTTTGAGGGGCGGAACATGATACAGGATTACTGAAGATGACCCTACAAAAAGCAAGTATATGAATGCGTGTGGAAGTGACCAAAATTGAGGACTAATTAAAATGTTTTTCTGCTTTTTAAGGACTACCTTCATTTTAAAAACAAACATTTCCATACGGTTTTCTTTAAAGGTCAACACTACCAAATTGGTTTAACTGATGGTTCCATCTATTTCAACACATCACTCAAAAATCTAATTGAATTGAGACTGAACTGCAAATCGTATTACCCCAGGCTGCTGGAGGTACAGTACCTTATAAATAATGGAACACTGACACATATCACATAAACAGGGATTTATCACAACAAAGAATAAGGTATATTTTCCTTTCTATGGCGTTTTCCGTGACCCCTCAAATGAAAAATCAGCAGACTGGAATTAACTTGATGATTTTTCTGTGTTGCTCTGACAGGAACACAATACGATCCAAAATGGATTCCTTCACAACAACTCAGTCTCCTTTTAACCCAACAGGTAGCAAAGTATTAGCACAGCTTCCACAGCTTTGACGTCCACAGCTGCAACAAACATACAAGACTCATTAATGGAGACAGCTAGATCCACAATGTTGGATTCTGAATCTGAAGAAGCGTTGTTGCTATTTTGAGATTTTGAAACCACTGAGGGACTTCGGTCAATTCCACCATGTGATGGCAACAAGCTATCTAGAGTAGTCTGGAGGAGTAAGAGCTACCAGAAACATATTCAGTGAAGAGGAAGAAAAATTGGAAGGGCAAAGGCACTCTCGATTTTCCAAATGAATGCAGCAGATCATGTCTCCTTTGAGACCACTGCTTCTATTTGGGGGCTTTGTGTGTTTTGTAGGGGATGTGACTTCACAAAAGGTGCACTGAATGTGATGCAACTGTTTGTATCAGCAAAGGTTCTCCAGTCTTCCAAACAGATGTGTCTGCTTGCTTGCTTAAGTGCTGTCTGAGATTGAAGAGCTGATACCTCCATTCCCTTCAAGTGCCAGATGTAATGAAAGTTGTGCCTCAGTGGTGTGGCCAGACCTAGAGAAAAAGGCAGCATAAAAGTACCGAGAGAAGAGGTGAGTCAGAGACAGAAAGAGCAAAACAAAAAAGTAAGTTAATGTGTTTGTTTTAGCCTTTGGTCTGTTTTTTTTTTTTCAATGTATTCCTTTTTTGTACTTATGTCTTTTTCATTAATTACAATAACAACAACAACAACAACAACAACAATAATAATAATAATCACAAAACCCTTATTAATATAAATAATTATTTTACTTGAGAATGTTGTACGTCATAATCATGCCAATAAAACACTAAATGGAATAGAGAGAGAGAGAAGACAGAGAGAGCCAGAGAAAGAGAGAGATAGCCAGAGAGAAAAAGAGAGAGACAGAGACAGAGACAGAGAGAGCCAGAGAGAGAGAGACAGAGAGGCTAGATAAAGCAAAGACATTTTAAAACAATGGAAACAGCAACCTGCTCCATTATAAAGGTCGCTGGCTTTGAATGTTTACTTTGCATGGTGCCATATGGCCTCTCAGTATGCTGATATGGTTACTATGTAGAGGCTAGAATTCTTTTTAATGAAAATGAGAGGATGGATTGCAAACAAGCCAGGGCAAGACAGATCTAATTAGTTTTTGTCTATGTTAGTTTTTTCACACTTTAAACAGACTTTGCATTTCACACTTTGCTTTCACTTACCTCAGGGTCTAAACCTACTGCATGACGGAATAGAGGTCATTGTCATGGTAACAGGGCCATGCTGGTCTGTGTGATGGAGCCATTGTCTAATAAAAGTAGACAAAAAAAAAACGTAACAGGAATGAGAAGAAACAGAGGGAATGGCGAGATGTTTTGCTAAACCATTGTATGTTCACACCAATTAAAAAAAAACATCAAAAACAAACAAAAAATAATAATTTGTGATTAAAAATAAGGAAAAAAATCACCAGAAAAACAAAATGGTGCAAGATGTCAAAAAAAAAAACAAAAAAAAAACAACAACAACAATTCAACAGCTTGTTGGCAGCCATATTAACTTCAGTGGCATTTTTTGTTTTTATCTCATATGATAGTGTTCTCTATGTCTTTCGCTGTCTCAGTCACTCATACACACAGATGAACACACAAAATAGGCAAGTAAGGTGGGCACCTGATTAAACCTTAGAATGTGTTATTCACACTTATGTTAAGCAAAGCTCTGCAACCTAGCAACCTGTGTTGTTTTTCCCTCAGTGGATAATGTCAACCAAACAGCCTTCTCATATTTTATACCATGGGTGTGCGGCAATGTTTTTCAGCACCATTTCCTTTCTTTTGATGTCTTGTTTATCAACGACAAGGCAAACTAAATAAATGAGAGGCTTATGATTAACACTTTGTAAAATTTCTAGAATGCTTTTGATACTGAGAAATAACACACAAAAAAACAACTTTATCAGCCATTTCAGATCTAGCAAATTATGCAATAAAATGAATTGCCAAGTTGATTGACTAATCTTCATGTATCCACAGATGGTGCTGACAGGACCAGGGACTCAATGCACTCACAGTATCGACCACAGAACAGAGGAAGCCAGCTCCCACATTGGCGTGGACGTCCACGATAGGTAAAGTGAAGTCTTTGGGTACTCCTGTTCTCTCTGGTTCATGGCTTAGAGACAGGTGCGTCTTGGCAATACAGACTGGCAAGTTTGCCAACCCCTTTGAGAAAAACACAAAGCAAGCAAGAGTGTAGAGGCATCAGTATTTACAGACACTAAGATGGAATGTGGACCAAAGCAAGTCAACTTATATCTGGAATCTCCTCATAGCTAACTACTTTAAATTTCCAGTCTTAAAAATCAAAGTCTAAAGCAAATGTTTATCTGAATATGCAATAACGCATATGCTTCTGAATGTGGAGTGTATCAAATATTTGTTATGGTGATCTCCTATACGGCCACTAACCTGTTTGGTATAAAGTGTGATTTTGTTCAACGCTTGTGCTGAAAGTTGGATGTCTTTTGCTCCGTACATCCTTTGGGCCACGGTACGAATCTTTTCCTCAATCGGCATCTGGAAAATTACCGACACAACTTGGAGTCTTGAGGGTGAAACGTTCCAGAGAATAACATATTTGTTAGAGTTTTTTTTTTTTTATTGATTTCTGTCTGTCCACATATTAAGCAATACTGCTATGTGAGATAGCCATTGAGAGAGAAACAGTTGCCAGTTGTTTAGCTTAAATATTTTAATGTCTACTTGTTTTTAAAGAGTACACTTTATTTTACTGTCCCTGTTACGTCAATTCGGTACAGTATGACAAAGGGTGTAACAATGTAATATTATGTAGTTACACTATACCATAGGGTAGGCCTACTTACACTATACAATATGTACTTACACTATACCATAGGGTACTTACACTATACAATATGTACTTACACTATACCATAGGGTACTTACACTATACAATATGTACTTACACTATACCATAGGGTACTTATACCGTATATATTATGTACGGTGTAAGTACATACAATTACATGTTTTTACGTGCAGATACACTAAAAAAAGAACCGTAAAATAAAGTGTCACAAAAAAGTACATTTCCTTTGCTTGTGAAAATCATCAGCCATCACAAGAGCCAGGCCAGGGTCATTATAAGACTCACACTCAGGTGCAGTAAGGCGTCAGGGTAGTTTTAGTCGGCGAGTGCTAATTGGCTGAGGCTTTGTTGTGCACTGGGAGGTGAGGAAATGGAACAGCTGTGCGCCTGTACGAGTGTGAGTGGGTGGTGTGAGTCTGTCAGGCACATTAGTTAATGGGAAACGGGGCTGTGGTCTCAATCAACGTGAAGAGGGTCATATAGCTTTGGATTAGCTAAGTAACCTGCCTGACATGCGCAGTCTCTAGGTTACGCGCTCACTGACAAGTGTAAGAGAGACAATGACGCATGCAACAATCTGTACTAACCCTTCTACCCACCCACACACACGCACGCACACACACACATCCACCCACACACAGGCACGCACACGCACACACACACACACACACAGCACTAACTCATATAAGACATACTGGGTATACACAACATACAAAATAGAATACAAAACACAAAATAGCACGTATACAGATTTCTTTTTTCTATAGTTGCTTATTACTGTAATTTGAACTCTCCGACATTTAAAACTTCAGGTACAATAGTGGCATTAATGATCAATCCCAGATGTGTTACTCGTCCAGTGCATGTTACATTTCCAATTGATGTTACTGCAAAATGCAAACGTGTGTAAATATTCTTTACCTCCAGTGGGTAGAGGTACTTGAATGGATGGGGGATCTCTGCAGCCCTCTGCACAGCCTTTCCCAGAGCCACTGCACCAGCGCCCCCTTCAGCCCAGTGTGTGCAGCGCACCACATCAAAAGCCCCAGCTAGCCTCGCCTGAGCGCACACCATCTCTAATTCAGCCTCTGTGTCGCCGCTTTGGGGAGACACATACACAGAAACACACACACACACACACACACACACACACATGCTTTTTTTTACATGTGTGCATTCATAATCAACTGTAGTCCTTTGACCCCCTATCCACGCTGACCAAATGCTTGCCACACTGTAAAAAGCTAATGACTGTATTCATGAGCCACATTTTATAAGCAATTGATTAATTTATTATAAGAAATTATGATTCTGTTATATGTAAGCCTGTTTGTTGCACCTGTGTTGAAAAACAAAAATGTCAGATTTTACCAAAATCCAACATACATTAATATAAACTTGCCATGTCCCTTGATCGCAACATAAAAGTTAGTATCATCTGGACTATTTTGCTACATAAGTATTAGAATGACAAAGGTGGAGTTTTAACAGATACTGACTTTGGTCCTCCAAAGATTAATCACCTTGCTAACAGCATGTGCAGAGTGTACAGCATATAATTGCATTTTAGTTGGAGTCAACAGAATCTTTTCCAGAAATACACCAGGAGAGTTAGACACGCAAACATCATAAAAATGCCAAAGCTATTTATAAACCACTGAATCATATTCTCACTCAGGTAGAATTGTGCCATTTTTAGCAAAATCTCTGGCGTATTTCTGAGCGAGCATATGCATGCATGTGTATGTGAAGGCTTGCGTATGTGTGTGATACTTATAGGCATATCTGAATTATTGACTTACTCAAACGTATTGATAGCCACCACCACTGGTAATCCATATGTCCTTGCGTTCTCTATTTGTCTTCTTAAGTGACTACAGCCAAACTCCAGTTGGTTGGTGTTCTATGGGGAAAAAATGGAAACGTTGTCATGATTGTGAAAAGCAATACACACATCATCGCCATTCCAATGTTATGCTTCGATGACTTAATGACATCTTTTATAACATTTCCCCTCTTTACAATTATTATATGTGTACCTGATCAATGTGCATTTTAAAGAACTTCATTAAAATTGTGATTTATAGGCACTGTAGAAAATAAATACCATGCTCATGTCAGCTTCAAAAAAATATTGATTTAATTCTTTATCCTCCAGCATGTTGCAAAAAGATCATTAATGTAATCACAAAGCCGTCATTTTTATTTCATTTTCAATTTATATGACCCTCATTTAGAGACGCATGGTCCAAGACACATGTTATCAAGCTGTTGTATTACATTTAGGGCATACTGTACATAGCAGCATTCACAAAGCCGTAATCCTGCTATATCTTGTTATTGTACTGATGCTTTATGCAAATCCAGGGCTCGGGCAACTGTGGAGTTCAGTGCACATGTTCATCCAACCACACGAGACATTACTGCTACTGTGTACCACTCCACTGGGGGCAGAGCTGTGGCCTCTAGTCTGGAGCTCTGGGCAGTGGGAGAAACATTTCAACTATAAAAAACTGCACCGGATGGCATACGTGCCCTGGCAAAATTTATGTCTTGTTTTCTCTCTCTCTCCCTTTCGCTCTCTACCTCCCTCCCTCCCTCCCTCCCTCTCTCCCTCATGCTCCCTTCCTCTCTCTGTCAGTCCTCTCTTTCTCCCGTCCTCTCCCTCTCTTCCTTCTTCTATCTTTCTCTCTTTCTCTCTCTCTCACACACACACACATATGCGTACTGCCTCGATTACTCAGTCTATGAGCGAGGCTGGTTGGTTGGTTGTTTTTTTTTTTTTTTTCTTCGGTTTTCCAGATGCACACTGGGTGCTTTGGGTGTCTCAGATGTTGACATCAGCCTTCCATGTGCCTCAGGCCCTCATCCAGGAAATATGTCCCTAATGTCTGTACTCATAACTGAAAAATTATCCTATGCATCACCCACTTTCACACACACTCACTTGTTCCCTCTCTCTCTATCACTTGCTCACTTTCCATCTCTTTCTTTTCTCCATCTTTCAGTCTCTCTGTCTCATTCTTTCTCTCTCTCACACACACACACAAACATTTGCTGACTCTTCCGGTCTCTCAGTCTACACCTCTCTCCCTCTCTCTCTCTCCAACATCTTTCAGTCTCCCTCTCTCCTCTCTCTGTCTGTCACCTTTTCTCTCCCTCCCTCTCTCCCTTTCTTTCTCTACCACTTGCTCACTCTTCTTCTCTCTTTTTTTCTCTTCTCCATCCCCCTTCTATCACCTTTTCCTCGCACTCAGCCATCTCCATCACGTCTCCTCTGACACTTGTGAGCCACAGAAATACTCCTGTGTGTAGCCCTGTAATGAGGGCGTGTGTGTGCTTACTGCAGTCTCACCTCCTCTGACAGACCTCTGGGAAGCCAGCATTGACTGCATTGGCATATATTACGTAACACAACATACAGACACACACGCACACACCATACATTAATGCATCACTCACACACACGTACACACACACATGCATGCACACACATACACAGGCACACATATATACACATACACAAACACACAGGCACACACACACACACACACACACACACACCATACACAGAAATACTCCTGTGTGTAGCCCTGTAATGAGGGCGTGTGTGTGCTTACTGCAGTCTCACCTCCTCTGACAGACCTCTGGGAAGCCAGCATTGACTGTGTTAGCATATATTAATGCAACATACAGACACACACACAGTCACACACACACACTATAAATCAACGCATTACACACACACATACATGCATGTACGCACACACATGCACATATGCACACACCCACATGCACAGACACACATATACACATACATAGACACACAGGCATACACATACACACACACACATACACACATACACACACACACGCGCACACACACACACACACACACACACACACACACACACACACACACACACACACACACACACACACACAAACTCGGGTGCACTAACTGCACAGCCATCAGAGGATGGAACGAGGGCAGGTAGACTGAAAGCAGATTTTAATGACCCATGTAGATGTTTGTGACGCATTTGCTCCAGAGAGTAATGGTCTGTACCGGTCAATTTAACTGCCTCATTGTTCGATGGGCAGTGTCTGACAAGCAGGTCCTTTATTTGCAATATCTCTGCCTCCTGTCAAACCTGAAGGTATAATAAGCTGCTATGCGCACAGAATACCTCAATAACAAATCCAACAACTAATAATAACAGCCTGTAGTGTGGACAGATGTGCTGTCATGGCATAATAAGTGGGAGACTAGAAATAGAGCATCTATGATTATGCTCCTACTTCTCACATGTCTATTAAACCTGTCAGCTTATACTGCCAAGCTAAACATGAACTACCAAGAGCCACCACTTCACTATAAAACCATCTCTCACATAAATCCCAAACCAGGACTCATTCACTTACTTTATGCCATGACGTATAAGCCAAGTCTGTCTACATTTGTGCACTTTTTCCCCAGACAAGAAAAAGTATCATTCTGAATTTATCCATGCCTTTTTTCCCTTATATGTTAAACTGTATGTGATGCTGAAAATCTGATTTAGCTGTTATAGCCAGCTTTATGATCACACAATACATAAAATACATTCTGTTGTTCTCGTAGGTTTGCCACAGTTAGATTGGTTTCCTAAATTGTGAGTCGCTTTGGATAAAAAACATCTACTTAGTGTAATGTCATATAATAATGTAATACACTTATGGAACTCACGAGTGTCTAAAGTAAAGCAAAGAAAACATCCTTTCAAATCTGGGTGCAGGACGATGAAACAGGCCTATACAATGAAATAAATATAGTCTGATACATCAGTAATATGCTCCCAACAATACCATTCTTCTAATGGTAACATTTCAGTAGGCATCTGATGAAGGACTCATGCCTGAAATGTCATTGTATAAAGGTGTCCTTCCCCGAGAAACCATTTAGCACTTGCTCTATTTGAAATACGATAGGTCACTTCGAGTTGCATATGCATGGTACACGTGAAAATGTTCTTCTACCCCGATTGCCTCCATTAGTCAAGGAAAGAAAAGAGCGAATATGAAAAGGGCAAATGAAGTGACGTAAGTTTGTTAATTAGAAAAAGCCAAGCCATAGTTGTGATTACCAGAGTCTTGTTGCAGCACACATTTACCTAGCAAAATATAGTTAAGTAGGTGTGTTTATTTAGAACGCTTATGTCTTCTATTTGGTGTGCTATAACTGAATGGGCTTTGAATGATGGTAGCCTGTGAGTATAGCATAGCCGAGAACCTGTCATTCTCCACACTCCACCTCCTTCACCAAACTAGAAGAGCCTGAAACCGGAGCACTTAAGCATATTTTTTTCAGCAAAACCGGCTCACAGGGCATTTATTAATACTAGAGACCACCAAAAAAAAATTAAAAAAAACAATGCAATGACACCTTTAAAGAATTGTTAGGAGCATATTGCTGGTGTTATGACCTTGTCTACAGTACTGCAGTATATCCTGTGTCTAACCTTCTGCTCTGCTCCATGCATCTTGAGAGCACGGACAGTGGCCACCATCACCACTACATCAGGCTGCAGCCCTGAGTATCGACACTTGATGTTGAAGAACTTCTCCAGACCAAGTTCTGCTCCACAGCCAGCTTCAGTCACTGGAAAAAAAGGTTAGAAGCAGTCATTAAAGTTATTAAAATTCACTACTGTCCTTATCATCTAAGACTGATTGGTTTAGTGTTTGTGTTTTATTAAACCTATTCACAAGTGCATTAGCTAGTTAGTAAGGTCCGTTCATACCAAGAACTACAACAATAACAGCAACTATAACTACAACGATATCGGCGTCCACACTGAAGATCGACATTTTAATCGTTATTTAAACATCTAAGAGAACCTGACATCCTGTGAATTCTTATGAACTCTGATTGGCTGACAGTGCTTTGATAGTTCATAAAATCACTCTGAAAGTGATATCATTCAGTCTGTTTTTGTCATTATAGTTGATATGTGAATGGCACCATTCACTAAACTTAAAACGATTTTTACAAATTTATAGTTATAATTATCTTTATAGTTATTGTTCTAGGTGTGAACAACCTGTATTGAACAATTACCATTGTACAGTCTGCCTGGTCTGGGTGTACCCTACTATTCAGTGCTTTGCATTTGTACTGTGTCACACCCGCAGTTCAAAAAATAGGAAATAAATGTAATGTACGGTCTTTAATTTTGTGAGCAAGAAAAGAAATGAAACATCGGAGTCTTTTCAAGCTTCATTATTACACTGCAGAATTCTGTGTTTAATTTTGCACCAAAATATCTCTCTGACATTATTAAAACCAAACCTGAAGCTGTCCTGCATTTCTGTTCAATAATAATGCAGTGAAAGAAAATTATATCGCTTAATCAAAGCACAGCCAAGTTAGGAGCAAAAGCAGCGCACACGCAATCTCTCGCAGACCGACATCACACTCTTCGAGTGAGGGAAGATGTATTGAATTGGACGTGACTCACCCACAAAGCCCGCCGGCCCCACCAGTTTCAAGGCCATCTTGTCAGCCAGGACGGACGAGTTGCCGTGGGCAATGTCCGCAGAGGGGCTGGTGTGAATAAACACCGGAGAGCCCTTGGGGTCGGAAACACGGATGGATGGAACATGCAACAACAACAAGGCAATACGGAGAGAGTTATGGGAGCAATATGATGATGATGATGATGATGATGATGATGATGATGATAAACCCTATCTGGCAAAATACATGGGGTCACAGGTCTGGTCTGATTTGATCCTAATATGATGTGGAGTGTCCTCTTCAAAGTGAAGTGGCATATAAGTAGCACTAACAGATGTGTTACACCATAGCACAGGCATAGGTAGCCTATAGTCCATGAGCTGAACTGAACCACAGTGAAACAAAGCTAAGACTGAAGAACACAGGTTAGCAACATTTTGCACATACTGCTATGCTAACTAGCATTACGAAGATGGGGAAAGGTTGCGGGGCAACCTGGATTTAAAAGCTGCAATCTAGTGCCACAAATTTCAATCCACCTGGTTTTATCTATATATGTATAGATGGGGCAGCTGTGACCTAGTGGTTAGGAAGTTGGTCTTGGGATCACAGGTTCGAATCCTGCCCTAACCATGGATGAAATGCCCTTGAGCAAGGCATCTGACCAAACACTGCTCCAGGGACTGTAACTGAAACGCTGTAAAATAACTGTAAGTCACTCTGGATAAGAGCGTCGGCGTCAGTGTAATGTAATGTATAGGGGGAATTTATAATTAACTCTACCTGGTTGAAGAGTTGTGCTAATTAGAATCAGGTAATTTAGTGAATGGCTTGAAAAAATACTGCACATGGTATTGGAGTGTTTCCCACCACTGGGAAATATACACACAGACTTAACCCCAGGTTCACTGTGACTTTTAAGAGGCAGAGATGTCATCTTCACTGTTTTATATTCACTAAGGAGCAAAACAGCTTTCTATAATTCAACATCTGCTTAGTCAGAATGCCCCACATTGCAAGCCTGCAGGGGAGGACATGTTTGAACTGAGGCCTTGTCAGAAAAGGTATCAATCCTGGCTTTAGAAATTAAAAACCCTGCTACCTATTTGATTCAACCATTTCCTGAACCAACCATTTCCTGATCCTAATGAGCACACAGATCATCAGACAGGTAGACTGGCTAATTAGTGAAATCACCTGTACAGGCAGAAGGAATACATGGCAGGATTTGACACCTCTGCTTATAAGCTGCTAAAAATGTTTACGTAAAACATCTCACCTCCACGGTCTGCATTAAGCATGGTTTCAAGGCTTCTCTGAGGAGGACGGTCAGCACAGCTGTGACACCCTGGAGCAGATGATAATAGCTATGATCAGCACATTTTGTCCTTTTACATTCCTGCACGAGCCCTTAGGTCTGCTGAGGCTGCCCCCCTGAGGATTCCAGAAGCGCCACCCAAACGGATCAGAGAAGCAGCCTTTTCATACTACACTCCAAAGAGATGGTATGCCCTTCACCCAACACATCAGAGAGGCAAAATCAGCTGATGCATTTAAAATGCACTAGAACACTTGCCTGTTGAATTCAGCTACACTTAACTGCCCTACTCAAAGACTTTCAGGCAGTCAGAGACCATCCCCCTACCAACCCCGGCAGAGGGACTCCCCCTCTCGAACACTCAACTTTCCCTCTGCAAACCTGGCAGATGAGCTCACCTGAGGACCACGGTTCTGCCTGAGACTTTTTTCTAAACTTAAAATATGGCAAGGCAAACAGGGAGTTTTTACTCGATCCTGTCGCCCTGTTTCTTGTTGCTAGGGAGACATTAATAGAGCTCTCCACAGCACCCAAAGCTTGCCATGTGCATCTCTGTTCTGTGTTCCTTTGTCAACTGTTGAAGCACTTTCAGCTACATTCTTTGTATTAAATGTGCCATAAAAGTAAAGATTATCATTATCATTATTGTATCATAACACCTCTAAGCTAGTCAGATAAGACTAAAGATGGCAACACATGATCCCATGATGGCAACACCCAGCTTTTTTATCCCATTTTCTTTTCAGATTTACCTTGGGAAAAAATTGGGGGTAATAAGGGTTTGTTTAATAGGACTAGGTGGGCTTTTTCTTTTTAAACAAAACCCCTTATCAGGTTAATAATGGTGTCTAATTGTTAAAGTCATTGAAGAAAAGTACAAATTAAGGAAGAGAACTGTGCTATTTGGTTCCATTTTTTACTTTTAACTATCCACACATAGACACACACACACATAGAAAGGCTTTCGTCTGGCACTAACCAAATCTTCTATTGTGACAGGATCTCCAGAGCAGTCACTAGTCACCACCATCTTAGCCAGACGGTCTCGCAAATCCTGTGTGCTTGTGCTCAAAGCCAAAATGGCCATGATTTCATTCCCTAAGGAGAACTTCAGCTTGTCCTATTAAACAGAGATCCAAACAAACATGGACTGAATTGAAAGCTAGTTTGCATGGTACATTTAAACACATATACTTACACAACATGCACATACACTAGTAACAGCAAAAAAACACACAGACATAGACCTGGACACACAGGCACACACACAAACACACACACAGACACACAGACACACACATTGCATCCAGCCAAAGGTCAGAAAAGGGCAGAGAGTTCTAAATGTAGCTCTTGTTTGCCACATACCACAGACACCTTGAAAGGATCAATGTCCAGTTTCACAAATTTCCTTATCTCCTCGTTGGTCAGCGTCAGAGGGTCCATTTTGTCAATTCCAAGTTTCTGAAGGTCACAGAGTAAACAGAAAGTTTCAGATTAGCACAGATGGTGGTGCAGATGCCGGGTAGGCTTTGAACATGAGCTTAACTTGCCTCCATTCTCCTCAGCTGAGAAGGGGAAAATTCTCTTTGACCGTCTCGCAGAGGGACCAGGAGATCAAACAGACTCTGTGCAAATGGAGAGGAAATTCAGGCCATTTCCAGAGGAGGCAGATAAAAAAAAATCAGGATACGACAAGAAATCGTATTAGATGGACAAGGGACTGTTTACAAGACATCAAAGGGAAGAAAAACTTCAGGGAAAATACTCACACTCAAAAACAGTTACAGAGACTTACACACGGAGACACTCTACACACTATCTGTATGCTAATACACATGCACACGAGCACACAGCACACAAATATGCAAACGCACACACACACACACACATACACACACACACACACACACACACAAATGCACACACACACACACACACAAACGCACACACACAAACACACACACACACACACACACACACACACACACACACACACACACACACACACACACACACACACACACACACACAAATGCACACACACACACACACACACACACAAATGCACACACACACACACGCGCGCAAATACACAAACACTCACACAAACACATGTGCAAGCATGCATTCACACACAGAGCGGTATGTCACCTGGTTGGTCTGCTGGGCTTCACTCTGCATGCGAGCACTAATGGCATCCACCACTAGGCAGGTGGCAGTGGAGACGGCCTGAGTGTCGCTGGTGAGGAGCAGACTCGCCTGAGATGGGGATAGAGAACAAACAAGCAAACAAATAAACAAGCAAACAAACATCATCAAGTACCAAACTAGACCAAAAGACCAAAAGAATAACTTTTTTTTTTTGCCAGTTCATGTGAGAATAGTGGCCATACCTCCTCTACAGGAACAATTTGAGAATATCCCCCACCGACAGCACCTCCTGTTATGGATTGAAGAGAAATTAGTATTTTCTGGGTGTAATGTCTGTGTGTTGTGTATGTGTTCCCTATCCCTTCGAATATTTTGGTCGTTTCATGATCACTGCCAGTGGCAGGTCATTGAGTGCAGTAAATGTCAACAAGACAAAAATGTAAGTCATCAAAATAGGGAACGTGAGGGGCGGGAAAAAGCCCAAAAGTGACCCTTATGTTCTGCATTATACTGCCCCAAGGAATGTAAAACCAACACAAGCGAAACAGTCTGTCCATCATTATGTGGAGCTAAAAGCTAACCATTTACCTTTGACACTGAATGTGGCTCCTGTGGTTGGCTGGCGCACACATGCGATGGTGTTTGCGTTCAGGTGTGCCCCCAGTGCCTGGACCAACCCAAGGGTGGTGGTGGTCTTCCCTTCTCCCAACGGACTCGGTGTGATTCTACAACAGACAAGATCCCATATCTGAGTAAAAACCAGCATGATAACAGCCACTGGTAAACCTTGTGTTCCTCCAGGTATAACAAGCTGTCTTCACTACTGACATCCGGTTAAACATTCATAGATATTATGTACAACAGCTTGACTAGAAATCTCACAATAAATGAACCGGATGTGCATGTCCACATAATAATCTACTTTTTAAGAGAATCTGTCCCTTCATTCATGTCTACTACAGGTGTGACTTAAAAATGTTAGTGGCAGTGGTACAGCATAATGGTAAAAAAATGGTAGGTATGTGATATACGCAGCAGTTAAAAAGGTGGGTAAACTATGGCTATATTTTTATATTAGCAAATAAAAAGGTAAAATAACATTATTTTGAAATTTGAAGAGGTGCGTAAATTATGTTTACACGCTTCTACCCTCCACTACACCACTGGTTAGCAGGCATTTTCACATGGTCTGTTCACCATGACAACATGGTTTATTGCTGCCCATCAGGCAGTATTAGCGGAATACAGATCGAACATTCCGGTTTGATTCCCAGTACCATTAGAGCCTCACCCTGTTACCACCACGTATTTCCCATCAGGCTGTGCTCTCATGCGCGAGAGGACGTCCAGCTGCACCTTGGCCCTGTTTCGCCCATGAGCCTCCACTTCCTCAGAGAAGAGGCCCACCTCTCTGGCTAGCTTCGTGATGGGCTTGGTCGCGCACGCTTGGGAAATAGCAGTGTCACTACAGGAAGTAAAGACGGTTGGTTAAACATTACACAACGCACAAATGAGAAGAGGTCAGCTGGATCAGAATCTTGTGTAATAACACACAGAGAATGTTTTCATCAGGCTGGCAGGGACCTTCCAGGAAAATTGATCCAGCGACGCTAATGCAATTAGACCGACACTCAAGTTTAGCTCCACAAGGTACAATTATGTGCAGAAAGAAAGTACAGCACGGTCGTGACCAAGGCATGGCTCTGTGAGATATACAAAGTGCTCTTGTTCTTAATCTCCCAGCGGCACCTCCACTTCAGAGGACCAACAGTGCTTAATGCCCACATGCTGAGGATGTCAGAAAGAACTTGTAGATGGCCATTGAAGGAGTTATGCTAGTACAGTACAGTATGTGTAGTTCCCTCACAGTACCGTCACACAGAGTTATGGTAGTATGGTATTTGTAGTTCCCTCACAGTACCGTCACACAGAGTTATGGTAGTATGGTATGTGTAGTTCCCTCACAGTACCGTCACACAGAGTTATGGTAGTATGGTATTTGTAGTTCCCTCACAGTACCGTCACACAGAGTTATGGTAGTATGGTATTTGTAGTTCCCTCACAGTACCGTCACACAGAGTTATGGTAGTACAGTATGTGTAGTTCCCTCACAGTACCGTCACACAGAGTTATGGTAGTATGGTATTTGTAGTTCCCTCACAGTACCGTCACACAGAGTTATGGTAGTATGGTATTTGTAGTTCCCTCACAGTACCGTCACACAGAGTTATGGTAGTATGGTATTTGTAGTTCCCTCACAGTACCGTCACACAGAGTTATGGTAGTATGGTATTTGTAGTTCCCTCACAGTACCGTCACACAGAGTTATGGTAGTATGGTATTTGTAGTTCCCTCACAGTACCGTCACACAGAGTTATGGTAGTATGGTATTTGTAGTTCCCTCACAGTACCGTCACACAGAGTTATGGTAGTACAGTATGTGTAGTTCCCTCACAGTACCGTCACACAGAGTTATGGTAGTATGGTATTTGTAGTTCCCTCACAGTACCGTCACACAGAGTTATGGTAGTATGGTATTTGTAGTTCCCTCACAGTACCGTCACACAGAGTTATGGTAGTATGGTATTTGTAGTTCCCTCACAGTACACATAGTCTTTAGTTTCATTAAGACTATAATGTAATGCGTGTGATAATACAAATACAGAAATATTTCACTTTTTTTTACCACTTTTTGTCACTTTTTTCCTCATGTCTCTTTACAAGTTGGTAAAAATAGAAACTTCACATGATGATAAATGTCATTAACAAGATTTTGTTACATGCATATTCTAGCACATTATCCATGAACACATCTAGTTTAAAATCCTGAAGAATGTAAGTGTTGAGAGGGGAAGTTTAAAAGTGTAAAACCTTGGCTTAGGATGCACTGGCTTCAGTTTGGTGTACGTGATGTTCCACTTTCCTGGACGATACGTCTTCAGGAACCGTTTGGCGCTCTGGACAGTATTCTAGTTAGAAGCAACAAAAAGGCAAAAGCATTTAAGTGTGTATATATATATTTTTTTTTTGTAAGTTCACAACAGCATTTATTTATGTATTTATTTCATTTTTTGCATCAGCAGAATATAATAAACATTTGAATGCAGAAATCACATATCACATACGTGACATACACAATCTTCATACAGAACAGTGGCCATTTTGAGTTTGTGTTATGGCAAAACCTAAAGTCTGCCACACGAGATTCATTCATGAATGCCCTTGGACGCTGGCACTGCATTGACCACAGCGTGGACTTCTACATCTCTGGGGAAGGTATTTGGCTACTGAAGGATGCAGCTTTTTTTCTGGCCGTGCTGCTAAATAAGATTCTCACTGGATTAGCGGCTCAGATGATTCATGGTAAGCGTAAAGCCCTGTCATGTTTAATTACAGCAGCATCTGTCACCACACCACCAAGGAGCCACAGAGGGACCAAAAGACCTGCCTGTGAACAAGAAAATGCCTCCCACTCTCTCTATTTTCGCATATTCTTTTTGCTCTCTCTTCAAAACCCCTTCCAAGGCTGTATTTTTCACATCTGAATACTGTTCTATTGTTGTATTCTTGTATTGTTTGACTTACTCTTCATTGATTTACCATTTTCAAACCTAAAACCATAAAAAACAGGCTATCCTTGCCTAGCACTGACAGTACACACACCAGCCACACACACACACCTATGTACACACCCTCACATATGTACATGTAGACACACAAACAGAAACACAAACACACACACACACACACACACACACACACACACACACACACACACACACACACACACACACACACACACACACAAGCACCTATGTACACACCCTCGCATATGTACATGCAGACACACAAACAGACACAGAAACACATACACACACACACAGAAACACACACAAACACACACTGCATTAAAAGATGAATAATCCACAAAAAGAGATGCGGTAAACAGTGTGGTAACAGTCTTGTATATTGCGTGTGTACCTCCATCAACATGGCCACCGTCATCGGCCCCACGCCTCCTGGCACGGGGGTAATGTATCCCGCCCGCTCCTTAGCAGACGGGTAATGCACGTCCCCCACCACCCGTTTCCCACTGGCCTTACTACTGTCTGCAGGGGACAGGGGACAGGGGACAGGGGACAGGACAGGGGGGTAGAGAGGAGGCAGGGACACTATAGTTAGACACAGAGTTGACAGAGTTAGGTCTCATTCTGCAAGAAACTGTTTAGCACTTGCTCTTTTTGAAATACAACAGGTCACTCCGAGTTGCATATGCATGCTGCACGTGAAAATGTTCTTCCACTACGATTGCCTCAATTAGTCAATGAAAGAAAATAGGCGGGAAAACAAGCAAATAAGGAAAAGGCCAAAAAAGTGAAGTAAGTTTGTTAAATAGAAAAAGCCATGCCACAGTTGTGATTACCAGAGGAGTCTTGCTGCACCACACATAGGTAAGTATGTGTGTTTGTTTAGAATGTTTAAATTTTCTATTTGGTGTGCTATGACCGAATGGGCTTTGAATGATCGTAGCCTGTGACTAGCATAGCTGAGAACCCCCCCCCCCCCCCCCATTCTCCCTGCTCCGTTTCCTCCACCAAACTAAAACAGCCTGTAACAGGAGCACTAAAGCATTTTTTTCACTAAAACCATCTCAAAGGGCATTCATTAATACTAGAGCCCACCACAAAATTGTTGAAAAAATTATGCAATGAGACCTTTAAAAGCTTTTCTGAGGTCAGGGTGATTGAGAGAGGCATTGCAAACAACAGTTCTTAGGCAAAGGTAGGCATCCCATCTTCAGAAAAGTAAAAGCCCCGCCATATATTTCTCTCTGCCACTGCATTTAAAAAACCTGACTGATCCAACTGACTGATCAGTTGAGTTTGTTTGAATCAGCTGGTTTGCTGAAGGTTAGAACAAAGATGTGTCAGGACTTTCACTTTCTGAAGCTGGGATGTACACCTCTGCTAGTTAATTAAAAGCTCTACTGCAAGTTAAATGCTCTCCCTGGGGTCAGAGTGATAGAAAGAGACATTTGCTAATACCAGCTTTAAGGCTGTTCATTTGCAATGAGAAATGTTCCATAAGTACATTTGATGGCAATTACATAAAACAGCGTGTTATGGATGTTAGGCTGTTATCTGTGCTTAATGGAACAGCAGTGGTAAACCACATTAAGGTCATTAACTCAGTTCCGACAGAGCAATGTTGATAAAAAAGATAGAATGTGTACGTTCAATGAGCTTTAAATGCATTTAGATAAAAGCCTCTCAGGCATGCATTAGCAGATAGGGTTTCTGTGATTGTAAAAAAAACACATACACACACAAGGATTGTTTGGCTTTGTGTCAATATGCAAATAAGAAGATCTTGCCAGAGATAGAGATAGAGAGAGAGAGAGAGAGAGAGAGAGAGAGAGAGAGAGAGAGAGAGAGAGAGAGAGACAGAGAGAGAGAGACAGAGAGAGAGACAGAGAGAGAGAGACAGAGAGAGAGAGAGGGTGTGTGTGTGTGACAGAGAGAGAGAGACAGACAGAGAGTGAGAGAGAGAGAGAGAGAGAGAAAGAGAGAAAGAGAGAGAAAGAGGCAGAGAGACAGACAGAGAGAGAGAGAGAGGGAGAGAGACAGAGAGAGACAGAAAGAGAGAGAGAGCACAGAGACCTGGAATGTGATTAATCCCACAGTCGATGACCACGGCCCCCTCCTTCACCCACTCTCCCTTGACCATCTCCGCCTTCCCTGCGCCCACCACCAGGATGTCGGCCCTGCCCACCTGCGGGGGAGAGACCGGCGTGCTGTTACTCGTCATTGCGTCATCACGTCACAGTCACAAGCTGTGACTGCCCCTTCAGCCTGTCAGTGAGCCACATGGCAGAACAAACGACACGTTTTGTTGTAGTGGTGAGTGGGCAGAGCGGAGGGGACTGATGGAGTGGTGTGTCTACTCCTACTCCTCCTCCCTCGTTAGGCTTCATGTATTCCTTACTCTTCTGATGGTTTTGCCTGTGTGTGTGTGTGTGTGTGTGTGTGTGTGTGTCTGTGTGTGTCTGTGTGTCTGTGTGTGTCTGTGTCTCTAAGTGTGTGTTGAACAGCACTGTACATATAAATGAATGAATGAATAAATGAATGAATGAATGTACAGTATATATATTTGTTTAAGACAGTGAATTTCTGGATGTAAAGACATCCTTTGAATATTTTAATAGCAGCAGAGGTGGGAAATACTGCCTTGAGGGAGTTGTTGGTTCTACCTGTCTACCTGGCTGAAGAGCTGTGTCAATTCCAAACATAATGGTTGAAAACAAACATGGCTTTTTACCCACTAAAAGACAGATTAGCCACCTAACAATAATATGTCACTTTCATTCAAATATGTGTCTTTTGTGGATTTTTACACATTACACCATGGTATCTATGTTTGTCATGCTGACTTTGCCCTGTGCCGTGATCCCAGTGGTCAAACAATTAAAAAGTAGCACTCTTCTAACCAGCGAACAGTGTTGTGGCTAAGTATGCTGAGACAGCAAGATTTTTTTGTTTCATTTAGATCACAGCAGGGACAAAATTACTGCCCGTGTGACAGGAGAAGGGCCACAGTGAACAGCAGATGTCACATTTGTCCTTGACTCAAGCAGGGAGACAATAATCTCCATGATCAGCATCTGCTCCCTCTCTCCTCTGATTAATGTTAATAATGTCAAGTAGTACTCAGAGCGCGTGCTAGAGGGTGTTATTCATCTGTTAAGTTTTGAAGCATGTGTGGGGAAAATGTGTGTTTTGCCTCTTACATCAATGGGGGGGGGGGGGGGGGGGGGGTACAATACTTCATAACACTTTATTTGAAGGCGTCTACATTAGGGTGTCATGTGCCCTTTATAAACATGATATGACACATATCATGAACATGTCATGTTTATGACTGTAGCCATTAAGTGTCATTTGGTTTTTGCAATGTCTGCATCCAAAAAATATCAACTTAACATTACAAAAACCGAATGACACTTAATGGCAACAAAAGAACATGAATGAAGTGTTATTAATGTTCATCATATGCGTCATGTCATAGTTAAAAGGGGCTCTTGATACTCTTATGTAGACACTTTCAAATAAAGTGCGACCCAATACTTTACAGTAGGTCTACAGTATGTTGAATGTGATTACAGCACCAGTTTCGGACACAATCAAACATTTAAACAAGAACAGCGAGCAGGCTGAGTATGAATAGTGAAGATAAAGGTGGATAGGTCTTCGTTCACCTGTCCCGCCAGGTCTTTTGTCTTGGAGTGACAGGTGGTCACTGTGGCGTGACTCCACAGCAGCAGGTCGTGCATGGGGGCTCCCACAATCTTGCTCCGCCCGATCACCACGGCATTCTTGCCCGCCACAGACATACCTGTGGCAGACAACAGCGTTACCTAGGTCCCCCTCAGGCGTTTTATCATTAGCAACAACTAACATTTCATTAGCTGCAGTGCAGTGGTGAAAATTCAATGGCAACACCAAGAAAACATTAGAACAGCATGAAATAACCTCCAGCACAATTGGTACTGCTAAGAAGCTTGCAAATATGTTTGGTAGATACCAGGGCAAGGGAGATGCCAACGCTTGCCTAAAAAAATCACTGGGTTTTCCGACCAGAACCAAATAGCTAACAGCAGGAATGCCTTTTTGGAATTTGTCCTTCACCTTGACTATTTTTGAAAAGATGACATCAAAAGTGGATACAAAAAGCCTGTCCTAAATGTTGCAACGTGTTGTTTTACACTCCCTCTGAGTAAACATCTGTTAAGTGGATTAATGTAAACACATTGTAATTTATATGCAAATGAAGCAATAGCTCTGAGGATAGGGGCTGCAAATTTGCAGTAGACACTACGGACATCGCATACAGCAGCAGTACAGCAGGATACATTATGGAGATGAAAAGAGACACACGCAGCCTATTTTGCTTTCATACCGTCACTCCAGCTTTAGTTCGATTTTCACACTGTGCTTTAGTTGCTCGTGTCGGTGTTGCTATGCTTGCACGTCATTTACATAATTATGCTCTGAAATTTGCTATGAAGTCCGATCAAGGCCATTTGGAGTGTTTTATGTGGAACGTGCGCGGCGACGGCCTGACTCACCTGTCTGGGCGATGAGCTCCATGCATCCGTTTGGTGTGCAGGGGATGAAACAGTCCCCCAAGTCCCCACGGGAAAGTTTCCCAGCATTGATGCTTGTGAGACTGTGGAAAGCAGAACGGGTAAATGCCAGTGGCATGACAATGTGTATTAAACAGCGATGAAGGACCTATCCAATAACCGACGGCAAATTAAACTGACAAACTCTGAACACCAATTACTTTTTGGTCATCACACTGCCAAAACAAATGTCTACCAATGCTTTTGTGTGTCAACGTGCAAGGGGAAAACAGCCCTGCCCTATTGACACAGGTATACTGGCAGCAGGCCTATATTCCTGTTATCTTAGATTTGTTTGCGCTGGGTTCACATGGCATATTACATACCACAGTGCTTGTACTAGCGTGACTACAAATTTGGTGTATAATACTATGCTGCATTAACACTCCTTCACTGATTCCACTTCACAGCCACTCGCTTTATTATTCACAGCTACTGTTCAGCAGAGGGCAACCTTCTGTCTGTTCTAAATCGTGACTGACTGGCTGAGCAACATGATTAGTTGATCTCCTTTTTTTTTTTTTTTCTCTCTCGCTATGGAAATATCTTTCACCAAACAAGAGAGTGAATCAGAAGAATGCTGTGGGCGTCTGGTGCCGACTGCCTGTTGCCCTTTACCAACAGATTCAGGCCATCTGGTCACAGAGGAGCAGTCGATAAGAAGAGGAACCGAATGGAGTCGGCTATAACTAGAAGCGACTGGGGCTGCTGTCTGTAAACAGAGCAAACAGCAAGGGAACAGCGCGTGGGACAATCCAACCCCAGCAGGAGCAGCACATGCAGCCGTAGGCACAGACACCACAAAAGGGTGCCCGACGCCGTGCACCTGCAGGGAGACATTCCTTTTGAGGCTAATAAACGACAGGCTTCTTCAAAGCATGTTCTGCTGTGAATTGTAATCCCTAACAGTTTTAAAATGTTTACTTATCCTTTACCATAGCCATTTTTGTTTTATCATTTTTACAATAAAAACCAAGCAATTTGTAATACTGTAGAACCAAGGGAACCGCTAGAAATGTTTGGCCCTATGAAAGAGACTACTGTACAATTTTATGAATAGTGTCCTCAAAGTGCCCCTTTCATTGCGAGGCCCATAGAACTGTCCAAGACAACTCCTCCCCCAAATTGTGTAGCTGTACTAGACAAGCTGTACTGAAACATTAGGGCCAAATCCAAAAATGTTTACTCATTTACTATATAGTCCACTATATAGGGGACAAAACAGTCTAACTCACACCCTATGTAGTGAATGAGTGAGCATTTCGGACATAGCCTAAAGGTCTTACCCGTCCACATCTTTCTCTGGAGCCACCATGTTGGTGACCTTCTCTGTGTCGATGGGGTTGACTGAGTCCAGGGGTAGCTGTACAATCAGGCCGTGCACGGCAGGGTCCTCGTTAACTGCCACGATGCTACGCAACACCTAAGGGATGCACACATCAGTCACAGCATTGCCATAGCCTTGCTTCCCGCCTCAACACTTCAACACACAGACACACACAGCACACGGCCCTCGCGGCTTAAGCCCCCCCCCACCGGACCCCCCCACACACAACCCATCATCAGCCACCACAGCCAGTCCAGAGACAGCCAGTGTAAAATGAAAATTGGCATGTTAAAACATCATACCGAGTTGGTATGTGTACTGAGGAGCAAAATTGATTTAGCCTGTAGCATTCAGAGTTTAACTATTTTTTATCATTTGTCCCAGAAGGCTAACAATGGAAGTGGTAGGTGCCCTTAGACGAAGCATGATGACTACACTATTTTTAAACCATTAAAACAGCTCAAAGAAACTCCACACTCCATCGGTAGTAGCCTACAACAAAGGCTCTCTTCACTTTGTTCAGACACACTCTTCAGAGTTAAATTAACACCTTCGAAATGAAGTGACCCCAAGTCTGGACATTGTTTAAATCCAAAAATGTTAAAATTACACTTTGGGAGTTAAAAATTAGTTAAAAAAGATTTGGCCTGTCAGGAAAACAAAAAAACGTCACGTTCACTTTAACAGATGGATTTTCAGCCTTAACTGTATTACGGCAATGGTGAACCAGCCCCTCGTACTTCATTTCATTTTGTACAGAGGGTCTGGACCAGACACAGTCAGAAATGATTTCTTCCTGGAGGTGTGGACTCTGCCGAAGTTCAAAACAAGCCTCTGCCTTTACCCAATCGCTAACGCCTGGTCGTCACGTATGCAATTAGCCTACCTATGCACTACAATTCAAATGTAGCACACAAGGTCAACGTCACCGGTAACGAACACACCCTCTGTTCGCTGATTGGATCGGTCTTGCTGGGGCCGACTAAATGACCCTCGAGATATTCCAGTGCCACATGTAATCTGTGTGACTAATGGCTAGTGTGTAAGAAATGGGCTCGAGCGGAGGCTCTGTGCCGTGGCTCGCCCGTACCTCTTCTTCTGTGGCAGAATTTGGCAGGCGGATGTGGTTGGCATTGATTCCAATCTGAGGGAAAGACAGACAAAGAGGCACAGATTGGAAGATAGGAAGAAAATGGCCTTGTTACAAACTGGAAAAATAGAATTTATTCTACATATTAAGAAAAATATATTACTAAGGCAATCTCATCCATGAAGTATGCTGCTTGGTACCATGTTTTTTTTAACCAATGCAGGCAATACAAATTGTCTGCTGTGCCAAAAACTGATGGTATTATAAACAGTCTGTCAGTCAACAACTGAAACCTGTAAATATTGCACACTACATCACACAATATGAATAAAATAAGGTTATATTAGACAATAAATAAATCCTCAAACTAGGAGTGTTGTGTTGATGTTGCTATGTTTATAGATTTACTTAGCAGTCCAGGATTACTATGTTACTACTGGCAGTTCAGGGTTTTAAAATGCCATACTAAAACATGCCATTATAATGGATACTGGCTGAAATTAAAGTGCCTGTCAAACTGCTTGTATTATCTGCTGACAAAATGCCACACTCGTCCAAAGCAGAGCACATTTGTGCAAAAGGGACACCCCATCACCTTGGCATCGACCCGGTGTATTTTGGACAGCTGAGGCACATGCTAGAGGCAGTGTGAGCACCCATGACTCACACGAAAATGTTAGCCCCCTCTCACCTCTGCCGCAGCTTTCAGCTTCATGCTGATGTAGAGGTTGGAGTCATCCCTGTCGCCCACCTACGACACACAACACGCTTGTGTGAGTCACTGAGCGAATGAATGATTGAATCAATGAGGCAACACAACACAATACAACACGCTTGTGTGAGTCACCGAGTGAATGAATGAATGAATGAATGAATGAATGAATGAATGAATGAATGAGGCAACACAACACAACACAACAAAACACGCTTGTGTGAGTCACCGAGTGAATGAATGAACGAATGAATGAATAAATAAATTAATAAATAAATTAATAAATGAATGGATGAATGAATGAATGAATGGATGAATGAATATATGAATGAATGAATGAATGAATGAATGAATGAATGAATGAATGAATGAATGAATGAATGAGGCAATTGATTGACAGAGCTAACTACAAAGGGGGGCAGTTATCTAAAGACATAAACCCATTAGTAATATGCACAATGTGACCTGTTTATCATCATAATAGCCTTCTTGGTTTACTTCAGGAGATTGAAGTGCTGGGTGCTGTTTCCTGATAACGGCTCTTATCATGTTAATTTTCTGCTTATGAATTGATTTTCTATCATGGTATTATTTGGTCTATTTTTAGCAATGACAAAACAAACCTTATCTCCTTCTGACTTCTATTACACTTTTATTACAGAAAGCTAACATTTGAGACACTTGAGACACCTGTGGGTCAAGTAGTTAGGTCATGTGTCTGGCTTGGACTGACACGTATTGCACAACGCACGTTAGCGAAGTTCCTTGCAGCATAGCTTTTTTTTCGTATTACGATCCATCGTCTGCACATACCACACTGAGCAGATGTGTTTTTAGGACCTGTGCCAACTCACTCACAAACTGCACACACTTTCATGTAAGATGCCAATCAAAATCACCATGAATTTCAAATACAGAAATGTATTATTTCTATATGCTGAAGAAGGTCGACTCACTGAAAGCTTGGTGTACCATGGGAAATATAAGTGCATGTTTTTAGGTGTGCAGAAAAAAAAAAAACTCTTCCTTCATTTTGCTGCTGTTGTTTCTCTGTCATATTGTGACTGTATGTGCAGTGTACTGCTTGCAAACATACACATGGGTATTATGAGAGTCAGAAAATCGTTGGTGAGAGCACTTAGAAAGCCGAAGGGAGGAGAGTTATGGCTTCACCTGGAGCACGACCAAGCCTGGCCTGAAGCCTGGGAAATGGCTCCTCATGTCTGCCACATCCCTCTTTAACCTCTCCCTCACCAGCCTGCATGAAGAGAGAAACAGATAGAGAGAGAGACAGACAGAGAGAAAGAGAGAGAGAGACAGACAGACAGACAGACAGATGACAGACATAGAGAGAGAGACAGACAGACAGAGAGAGAGATAGAGAGAGAGACAGATAGACAGAGAGAAAGAGAGAGAGACAGACAGACAGATGACAGACAGACAGAGAGAGAGAGACAGACAGACAGACAGACAGAGAGAGAGACAGACAAAGAGAAAGAGAGAGACAGACAGACAGACAGACAGACACACAGATGACAGAGACAGAGAGAGAGACAGAGAGAGAGATAGAGATAGACAGACAGACAGAGAGAAAGAGAGAGAGACAGAGAGATGACAGCCAGACAGATAGACAGATGACAGACAGACAGACAGCAAGAGACAGACACAGAGAGAGAGACAGAGAGAGAGAGGCAGGGAGAGACAGACAGAGAAAGTGAGAGTAAAAAGAAGGGGAAACAGACAGAAAGAAAGCGAGAGATAGAAAGAAGGAGGAAGAGACAGACAGACAGAGAGAAAGAGATAGCAATAAGAAGGCAGAGAAAGACAGACAGACAGAAGAGTGAAAGAGGAAGAATGAGAGAGAGACAGAGAAAGAGTGAGAGAGAAAGAGTAACACATTAAGCTTCATGCAAAAGGCCCTGCCATGTTTGTGCCACCCAGACACCCAAGGGACCCCTGCGGCTCCAACTCACTGTGACGTCCTGTTGCCCGAGATAACCGTTGCCATGGCGCGCTGGCCATTCCCGCATCTTAAGGCTCCTCGTCGCATGACCGCGGAAGCAACAGTGAGCATGTTGGGCTTCTGGAGAAGAGATAACCAGAGAGAGGAAGATTAGGGAAGAGATTTAAAAAAAGGAGAGGGAGAAAGAGAGATAAGGGGAATCAGAGAGATATAGAGGAAGAAGAAATGCAGTCAAGTGAGAAAGCAACAGTGAGCTAACATTACAGTCCAACAGACAGATGGCCACATGGCTATCAATTCATCTGCAGAGATCAAGCACGGATCCAAAAAACGCGCAAGACGTGCAAGCAGAGGCACCAAGGCCCAGCAGTGAGGAGGAGGGTCCAAACCTTTCAGCACACAACCTCAGACACTTGTAGAGTTCTCCAGTCTCTCTCTCTCTCTTTCTTGCTCTCTCTTGGTCACAGTCTCCCCGTCCTCTCCCCCTGTCCTGCCACTGGGTCTGGATATGGATATGACACTGCACTGCACACAGTTGCTCTTGCACAGCTGCAAACTCCTGCTCTCCTGCTGTCTTCTCCTCTGACGCCTCCTCTTCCTCCTCCTCCTCCTCCTCCTGCTGCTGCTGCAGAGTTGACGACAAACTTTTTTTTGGTCAGCACAGGCACGGCGATCCCAAGCTCTATCTTATCAGGCCGTCTGTGTTTTTCCATAGCATTCCCACCGGCTCCGGTCGGAACGTGAGCCAGGTAGATTGGAGCAGTAGTTTCCGCAAGCTCACAGGGCTGTATGCACACACAAACACACAGTAACACACACGCACACACACACACACAGATGCACACACACTGTGTGGGTGCTCCTTTTGGCAGGGGTTAGTGGTGGAGGGGGGTGAGTGGGAGGGTGTGAAGGCTGACGGAGGTTGGGGAGTAGCAGAGGGGCAAAGAGGTTAAACAGCAAACCGCTGGACCTAACCAGGAAATGGGCCGTCCTACTGCTCAGCTTCTCCCCAGCCAATCACAAGGCCCGGCTGGCAGGGAGTGTAGAATTCTTGGAGGCGAAGACCGACATTTTTTCCTCCTCTCGCTCTCTCTGTCGTGTCATTCCGCTCCCCTTCTCAAATTCCCTGCAAGAAGTAAACAACCTACTCCAAGAAACTAAAGAGCCTTGTTCATGAGTAAGACAGAGAAAGGAGAGGAGTAGAGGGAAACATGGAGAGAGAAAGGAAGACGGGAGAGGAAAAGACTGAAGAAAGCAGGTTTTAGGATCGAGCTGAGCTTTTGTGGCATAAACTATTTCGGAGTGCAGCCCCGTGAACCCTGCACACGCGGCCCCTCCCCCTGGCTTACCCACTGGGCCAATAAAATCTCCACAAAACCTCCAGCAGGCTCTTGCTCCTCCGTTTGGCGGGAGTCCAGGCGAAAGGGAGGAGTTTCTCAATGTTTTTCACTACTCACTACTGTCACAAGTTCCTGTGTGTGTATGTGTGTGTGTGTGTGTGTGTGTGTGTGTGTGTGTGTGTGTGGTATGTGTGTGTCTGTTTACATCCCTCTCTCTCTCTCTCTCTTGCTACGTGTCTGTGTTTAAGTGCCTGTGTATGTGTGTGTGTGTGTGTGTGTGTGTGTATGTGTGTGTGTGTGTGTGTGTGTGTGTGTGTGTGTGTGTGTGTGTGTGTGTGTGTGTGTGTTTGTGTGTGTGTATGTGTTTACGAGAATTAGGTCAGACTGACCCACCTTTTGGACAGCATTTCACAAGTTCCGTGTGAAAGAGCCTGTTGAGTCTGTCGTTCTCTGCAAATAGACATAAACCAAAAGGGGAAAGTGTACAACTGACCTCACTATGTACGAATCAGAATGTGTGACAAGAATTTTCAGTCAACAACACTGTTGCACAAAACCACTATGTAACAGTTCCTTTTAAGTGATGTAATGCCTACTTGGAGTGTTACTGTTACAAGCATTTATGGTCATAGTGTAGCCACATTACATTAAACAACTGTAAGATTTTCTCTAAATATGGTTCTATCCAAATTCTAAAGTCATTCATACAAGTTACAAATGTTTATTTAAAAGCAGAAGTGATTTCTAGAGTACTGTAAAATAATGTTTTTGGCTGAGAGAGTCCACTCCGCATTTAGCTCGTCGTTAAGGGTGACATGTTGCTTTTAAGAGACTACTGCCTCCTTGTGGCTATATGTTGTCAAGACATGATATTGTGAATATACTCCACCTTCCAGGTTACTGTGCACCTAACAGCAGTTCATTGCAAATTGCTGTGGGGAAGGCTTGAGTGTTTAAAGAAAATCTTCAGATATGTTTCAGATATTTTTACTTGTTATATTGTTTACCCATTGTGTAATGAAAAATTACAAGTTTGTCGATAAACAGACCTTTTTACAACAAGGTGATAAATGCCACGATATACAATATGCATCTGTCACAATTTATTTCACTGAAATTTCACTGAAACATCCGTGTATGTGAAAAGATAGGTACTATGCTACAAACAAACAAAATCTTCTTTTATGGTCTTATAATTCAAAGGCAGTGCTAACACAATGCAGCTTCACTGTTGTGGTGTATTGAGGGTCAGACCACTGTTTATGGTGTGACAGAAAAAGGCCAGTAGGAGGAGCCAGTGCTCCATGTTATGGCATTAAAACTGGGCACGCCAATGCATTTAGTTATCAGGTAAGACTGCTAGGGACTGTTGGGGATGCTGACGGATGTCTTTGTTCTTTGTTGAATATTCGTTATGCCTTTACAAATATTGTTTGACTGTAAATGTCTGTTAATTAAAATAATTGATATTTCTGCAAATTTCTGCTAGTGATGTTTTACAAACCTAGCTTGAAAAACTAGTTTTTTTTTTTCCTCAGTGATTTATTTGTTAAAATAAGGTAAAGGCACTTGATATATCCTCTATGTCTTCGTGTGCAATGTGGTTAAATGCAATTAGGGCAATAGTTTAATATTTCTGGTGGTTTTTTTTGTGTGTCTAAATTGTCATTTCATGTCACCTTAGTAATGTGAGACGACTCACTTTATTCATAGTCCACTAGATGGCGATGCAATATTAAACAAATCCAACCAGTTGACATTTATATTACATTCAAGTACTACAAGCCAAATACATGGTGTGTCTATTTCCTGAGATTAGGTCATCACCTTTATCTTTGACATGAAAAAAAAAAAGCTTCGTCTCTTTTAAATCTGTCTCACATTTTCATTTCTGGTCATCTACTTGATCTCATTATTGTTTTAAATGTTAACATTAGGCCTTGACCATTTGAGGATCAATCTGCAGGCTATTACCATTTAAAAAATCATTCCCCTTGTGTAAGTTCCCCCTTCGTAATTACAGCGCATTGTTAAAGTGCACCTACCTGTCTCTGCATAGCGAACACTAATTGGGCAACTTGACTCTTCGCCCACATTCATTCCCATTCATCCCCATCAGAACTCTCAGAAGAGAACAAAGACGCGTAATGTAACAATGCATCCTGTCACCATGGTGTCTGGTGCTATGCAATAATGATCCTGTCTGCTGCACGAGGAGCCGTCCGCTTCCACTCGCTCACCCCTTCATCTCCCAGCACCGCTGGAAGGTGTCATGGTCTAATGGGCTGGGCAAGTGCAGGGGTCACTGACGGGTGTCCAGGAGGACAGGGTGATAATGTGGCATGGCATGTGTGACAGAGAGGTTGGATGGGGTGGCATGTGGGTGTGGTGCGGTGCGGTGGGGTAGTTATCCACAGGAAGAATGACATGGTGACATCTGGACCAATGCAGCCGGTTCTGAGGAAGGCAACAAACACATGGAGTTGAATTAGTAGTAGCCTATAGCATACAACACAAGCCGTAGTAACATTATCTGTCTTTTTGTAGCTTTGATTGTTTTCAGATGTACAATATTCCTGTGAGTCCTTACACCTGCACACATGATCTCATAAGCATAAGCACACATACACACCTACACAGACATGTACAAACTGTACATGCACACAAACACAAGAGATGAGAGAGAGAGAGAGCGAGAGAGAGAGAGACAGACAAAGACAGACAGAGAGAAAAGAAAGAAAGAGAGAAAGAAAGTAAGAAAGAGTCTATTTTGAACGTTACTAACTTCCGTCTATGTTCTAAATGTATGTCCTGTTAACACCATTGTGCCACATAACCAGACAGCAGTCCAGCAGTTCCAGCCATCCACATTCCACACCTGACTCCTCCAAACGGAGGAGAAGGAGGACAGAGATGCGATGATGCTTTCCCCCAAAGTAAACTCCTGTGCCCCTCGCTCATGCCCCACTTCTGTCTCCACGAACCACCGTGGGCCACTGAGTGTTACGCAGAAACCCAGAGCCTCACCAAGGCGTCACACCCTCATAAATCTCCATTCTGAAGCAGCAGTGTGTCGTCAGTGTCACCTCTGCCCCCCAGGCCCAAGTGCCAGCACTGCCCGGGGCATCTGCCTACAGTTCCAACGCAGCTGGAGAGCTGGAGTGGCACCATCTCCACTGAATGTGGGTCACAGAGGTATGGGGAGGTGTGTGTGTGTGAGTGTGCGTGTGTGTGTATGGGTGTGTGTGTGTGTGTGTGTGTGTGTGTGTGTGTGTGTGTGTGTGTGTATGGGTATGGGTATGGCTGTGTGTGTGTGTGTGTGGTGGTGGACATATGTGTATGTGTGTGTGTTAGCATGTGTGTGTGTGCGTGCGCAGGTTGTGTGGTGTGTGTATATGTGTGGAAGTTGTGTGGTGCGTATATGTTAGTGTGTGTGTGTGTGGGTCTGGGACGTATCAGCATGTAACAGATATAACCAAAGCCACATGACCCAGCACATACATTACAGTATCTCTCCCCAGAGCACAGAGTTGTGGTTGCTGTGGTTTGAGAGATGTATTTGGGCCTGTGCATTGCCCATGTGGCCTGTGAGTGTGCAGTGTAGGTATACCTAACGCTAAGAGTCAATCCCCTCAACTTTTTCCTTCTCCCAGGTGGTCTAGTGGTGTGGTAAAGGGCAAACATTATGTAAGTGCAGTTCATGAACCTTTCAAACTTGCCTTTCACTTGCCTTTTAATTAGTAAGAAAACCATAACCAAGGCACTAATGCACCCCCATACCCATTGTCTGTGAACATACTTTAACACTCAAGTCATTACAGCTGGTGAGCTTGACTATGCCAACTTGGTGATCTTGACTATGCCAAGAATACTTGATATTTGGGCATGAGGTTTAACTGTCTTAGCCCGGGCTCATTAGAGATGGACCCAGAGGACATGGAAAACAGTCCTGTGTTACAAAAATTGAAAATTGCTCATTCATTTTGGAAATCATGGCGTCTTGCATCTTCCAAGCTACAGAGGAGACAAGTCATCCTTCTTGTTTTAGTGGTCAGTTTAAAGGAGAAATTCAGTGTAAAATGAAAATAGGCATGTTAAAACATCATACCGAGTTGATATGTTTGCTGAGGAGCAAAATTGAGTTAGCCTGTTGCATTCAGAACTTAACTATTTTTTACTGTTTGTCCCAGAAGGCTAACAATGGAAGTAGTAGGTGCCCTTAGTCAAAGCATGAAGATTACGCTATTATTAAACCATTAAAACAGCTCGATGAAACTCCACACTCCATCAAAGGCCCTGGCATTCAAAACAAGGCACTGAAAACTTTGTAAATGTACACGTTTATTTAAAAGACTGTTCTTACATGCAGTAGTTTGCAGTTGTTTCTCGTCGCCGCCGTGATGAAAGTCCAAACAAGTCGATTGTACTACCTCTCCTCCTATTCTTCCTGCTGGTTCGTGTTCGTCAATCCACTCGTGCAGACTTTTATCATGGCCGTGACGAGAAACTACAGCAAGGTACTGCCTGTCAAAACTGTTTTATTAATAAATGTTGTGTATGCTTACAAAGTTCTCAGTGCCTCGTTTTGAATGTTGTGGCCTTTGTTGTGCTACTGATGGAGTGTGGAGTTTCTTTGAGCTGTTTTAATAGTTTAATAATAGCGTAATCTTCATGCTTCATGCTTCATGCTAAATGTAGTCCAATGTTTCTACTTCCAGAATATGGTTAAACAACATTTTTCATTAAAGAATATGATGTGTATAAAAAGATATGAAACATTAGTCTGACATATGATTTCATGAATGATGACATAGGGTATGAATTGCTGCACTCCGACAGCTGAGCTCAGGGTTCAGACAACCTTGGACCTTCAGATCCCACAAAATGAGATGGCACCGGATTGAAGACCTCCATATTACTGGCACACTCAAAAAAAAACTCTGGGACGGATTTAATCAGCGACAAAACCCGAACTCCTCGTCTGCTTCGGCTTTAAATTTTCCTCGCTGCCCGCCACACGCGCGCCTCCGATGTGATGTACATGGGCGTCTGCAGCTGCATCAATCACGGAGTGTGAAGGACTGCTTTGGTGCAGGAGTCAGAATGAAGAATGGCGTCCACTGCTGAGTTGGTCCGCTAGTATCACAGCAGAACGAATGGGCCATCTTTGTGCCATAAAGTTTGAAGCGCCACTGGATGTAATGACAGGTTAATTGATTTATGCTAACTGTTTATCAATGGAGGTGACAGTGTGGTGAGTATGTATGGGTGTAGGTGTGTGTCTGTGTGTGTGTTTGTGTGTGTGTAAAACACTGTTTATCCATGGAAGAGACAGTGTTGTGAGTATGTATGGGCGTAGGTGTATGTGTGTGTGTGTGTGTGTGTGTGTGTGTGTGTGTGTGTGTGTGTGTGTGTGTGTGTGTGTGTGTGTGTGTGTGTGTGTGTGTGTGTGTGTGTGTGTAACAGTGTTTATCCACGGAAGTGACAGTGTGGTGAGTATGTATGGGTGTAGGTGTGTGTCTGTGTGTGTGTTTGTGTGTGTGTGTGTGTCTGTGTGTGTGTGTGTGTGTGTGTGTGTGTGTGTGTGTGTGTGACACCATTTCACATGCTGTTCTGTTCTACACTAGCCTCCCCTCCGCATGGTTTTGCTATCTGGAACAATCACACAGTATCATCGACTCCTCCACAACACAGCCTAAGGCCTCAAGACCTTTTGTCTTCAAGTTTTTTTCGCCATCCTTTGTTTACTATGCTGTGTCACAGGAATCTCACAGCAGCCAATAAACCTATCACAACATTCACATCACCATCTGCTCCAGTGCGTCCAAAAACAGAAATAGACCCTTCCAGAAAAATCTCGGCCACCACACAGCATCTGTGCACCCCAGAGTCGAAAGCTGCTCCGTGAGGATCCATCAAGACAGGCCCTGAGTAATCAGACCATCAACTGTCTCAGGGAAGAGAACGGGAAGGTGGTGATTGGACCGCTGGTCGGTCGGACTGCAATAACCGCTCCCCACCCCACTGAAGCCCACCCCACACCACCCCATTCCCCCACGAGAGCACCAATCGCATCATGTCCTTTCAATCATGCTGACCTTTGTCACACACGGAGGGTGTGTTGGTGAGTGCCATGTTCTGTCAGAGACAAATTCCGACCGAATCTTGCCTGACACAGGCTGGATGGGATATTTTAGTGAACTGAACTCGCACGCAAATGAACAGCTCTGGCAACAACTCATTACATTGCATTACAATCAGGTATCATTTGGGTCTGTGTGTAGGCTAGTGTGCTATCACACTAGGGGGATTTTTTATTCTCATTAGGAAATGACTTAATGCCTAATGGATTACCTTTTGGAAACAAAAGTGCTCCCAGCCACATGTGAAAGCATTTGGGGCTGTCCACCCAAATGTGCACAGCTGTATCATGAAGCTACAGGATCAAACATAGCCTGATTGTCTAACTGAAATAATCATGATAGGGGGAGGGGCAGGTTTTTTTGGTGGTTGTGGTTTGTGTGTGAGTGTGTGTGTGTGTGTGTGTGTGTGTGTGTGTGTGTGTGTGGGTCTGTCTGTGTGTATGTGTGTGTGTGTGTGTGTGTGTGTGTGTGTGTGTGTGTGTGTGTGGGTGTGTGTGTGTATGTGCGTGTGTGTGTGCATGTGTATGTGTCTGTGTGTAGATATCTATGTGTGTATATGTATGTGTGTGTGTGTATATATATGTGTATGTGTCTGTGTGTATATCTGTGTGTGTGTGTGTATGTGTATGTGTGTGTGTGTGTGTATGTGTATATGTATGTGTCTGTATGTGTGTGTGTGTGTGTGTGTGTTGGGCGGAGCGGGTTGAAGGCTGGCTGAAGCTAACCTCTGAATAACCTGTTCTCATTAAGGGAACATGTCACTCTCCCGCAGTGCACTAGGGGGAGATAACCCACTTACGTCAGCTCCAGCGCTGTCGTTTCAACGCCCCTCCGACTGGACGTCCTTCGTGGAAGCGCTTTGGAAGTGCTAAATCACACAGCCCAACACGCCTCTGATCCCCCGCATCGTTTCAATGCCCCCCCCCCCCCCCCCCCCCCCCCCCCCGTCCGCTATGGAGGTGATTATTATGGGGTAGTACAAGGCGATGAGATGAATTCTCCAAAAGCTTAAATCAATTTCCCTGAAAAATGGCACGCCACACACACATATACCTCCATTCCTGATATGTATGGTGATGTGTGGGCAATATTCAAGAGAGGCCGCTGCATAATCTTTGAATAGTACTCGTGAGTGAGGTCTCCCTGTTCCCGCTTCGAATACATATCCTTGCGGTCCGAATGACAAGCAGCAAGAAAGATAGGAAGATGACACAAGATAATGTGTGTGGGTTTTTTTTTTTATTATTCTTTTTTTTAGGACTACCATCCAATGGGAGGCATTGCTCCGGTGCAAACTGTGTCTGATCCAATCACACGGAGGAAATTGGAGTTTGCACAGATGGCTGTATTTATCTTTGCTATATTAAAACCAGTCACCCGCCACTTGAGCCCATATACCTTGTTGCCAGAGGAGCCATCTTTTTTTTTTTTTTTTTTTTTACTATGGCAGAACACGGAGCCTCGGTCACCTGCCGTGTAATCACCAAAACCCCATATCCCTACCTACTCATCTCCGAGCCCCTGAAATAAACAAGGCAAACTTTCCCTCCTCCTTTTTTTTGGTTATTTTTGTCTAAGGCTGTTAACAACAAAGAGTACAGAAGACAACAGTATTGGGTTTGGGGTTAGGGTGGGGGTGGGGGGGGGGGTTGGGGGGGGGGGGGGGGGGGGGGGGGTTGGGGGGGTGGGGGGATGGATGGGCTTACATAGAGAAGCATCTGAAAAGCTGATAAGCTTGATCAAAAGCAGCCTTTCACATTGTATCCAAAGCATGTGCCAGGGAGAGGGCACTTTAAGCCATAAAGGCCTCATGACTGTTTTTAATGAGACTCTCCCTTTCATGAGGCAGAGATAGAGATAGAGAGAGAGAGAGAGAGAGAGAGAGAGAGAGAGAGAGAGAGAGAGAGGGAGAGAGAGAGGGAGAGAGAGATGGAGAGAGAGAGAGAGAGAGAGAGAGAGAGGGGGAGAGAAAGAGAGAAGAATGCAGAGAGAGACAGAGATGGAGAGAGAGAGAAGAGTGGAGAAAGAGAAAGATAGAGAGAAAGAGACAGAGAGAGAGAGAACGAAAGAAGAGTGGAGAGAGAGACAGAGAGAAGAGTGGAGAGAGAGAGAGAGAGAGAGAGGATGAGAGAGGAGTGGAGAGAGAGACACAGAGAGGATAAGAGAGAAGAGGGGAGAGAGAGAGAGTAGATATTGCCAGCATCCTCCCCTCTGCTTGGTGCTGTCCCTTCTTGCTTTTTAAAGTAAAAAAAAACACAAGCTTTTCTTTTATTCTGTAATGGGGTCTTCCACTCGATAATCCTGCGATGCGGCAAGGCTTTGGAAAGCCAAAGGGATACTGGGCTTCTATCTTTCACTCTCATTCTCTCTGTTTCTCCTTCCGCCCCTCTCTGTTTCTCAGGCTACTGCTCTCATTCCCCTCTTTTATTCCCCTCATTTGTCTGTGTAATGTGTATGTACGGTGTATGTGTGTAAGTGTGTGTGTGGGTGTGTGCGTATGTGTCAACTGTATATGTGTGTACTGTATGTGGTGTGTGTATGTGCGTGTGTGTGGGTGTGCATGTATGTGTATACTGTATATGGTGTGTGTGTGTTTGTGTGTGTGTGTGTGTGTGTGTGCGTGCGTGCATGAATGTGTGTGTGTGTGTGTGTGTGTGTGTGTGTGTGTGTTTGCTGTCATGCGTACATGCACATATGTGTGTGCATGTGTGCGCGCGTGTTTGTGTTTCTATGACTACAACTGCAGGGGGTTGGTCTAATACCATTAACAGAAAGGATTAGCAACACTGTAAAGTGTATATTAATTGCCAGCTAATGTCAGAGCTGGAAAACTGCAATAACACCAGGCTTTGTATGTCTCTGATTTTTATCAAAGCAAAGAAAAGACAATCTGTGAATAGAGGGGGAGGGATTGTTAAAGTACCTTGTTACATTTCACGCAGTTATCTGTTAATCTGACAACCTGCGCTTTTCAGGTCTCAGATATCCAAAAGATCATACTGTAGGCCCAAAGCCTGCCAGAAGACGTTGTTACATCTCTTTGTTAGTCTGAATGACCAATCCAACTCAGATCTTAACAAGATGCTCTGAACCAGAATGAGAAAGTTAATCTCATGTCAAGGCAACAATCAATTTGGTTTTAACTCAAGCACAGTGATATAAAGTAGGTCATTTATCAAATCACTCCACATCATGTAAAGCACAGGATTTAAAACTATTTACCCACAGATCAGCCAAGGGAATAAACACTGACTTTGTGGCTACAGTCATCTAATGCAGGATTACTGGCCCAACCACACAGCTAGCTCACCACAACGGTTGCAAGGGCTTTCTAATACGCTGCTCCAAAATTATGGAATTCCCTTCCATCATACATTTGTACACTGGACTCACCTTTTTGAATTAGCATGAACTTTAAACTATTCCACTTGCTTTACTACATTAATGCTCTAGTTTTTAATGTTGACTTTATTTTACTATTTTTATTTTCTGTAAGGTGACCTTGGGTGTTTTGAAAGGCGCCGCTTAAAAAATAAAATGTATTATTATTATTATTATTATTATTATTATTATTATTACTATTATTATTATTATTACAGTTCAGATTCATTACACAGCATCCTCTGTGCTCTGGGCAGCAATGATCTCTTTGGGAAAGCACCCACTAAGGGCCTGAGCCCCTTCTTCAGTCTGCACAATCATATCATCTCTCACCTGGCGGACAACCAAAGCAGAAGACTTGCAGAGAGAGAGAGAGAGAGAGAGAGAGAGAGAGCTCTCAGGACTGGCCATCAATGTGATGTTGTTAAAATGGATCTGGGTTGCAGTTGCAAAAAGGGCAAACGTCCAATACTACTGGCCGATGTGATTTATCACTCTGTGTCGACGCCCTATTGCATTTTTCATATCATGCCGTTGAATGAATTGAACAGCACTGAATTGTGTGTCAACTGGGAAAGACCCTTAGTGCAAACTGATTAATATTTCAGTCATCAATTATGCGCATTATGAGTCTGTTTTATATCTCCGTTGAAATCAGAATCCACTAAAAGCCGCTACACTAATGAAGCCTGCCACCACCTACAGTTCAGCATCTTCATTTATTTTGGACGTTTATGAATATACAATATCTCATTTTTACATTTCATTAAAGCATACACACACTAAGTTGGAGATAACATTTACTCCTTTACCCTGAAATGTCTTTTCCTGCACATTTCTTGTTACTTTTATCTAAAAAAATGACACTCACATCTATGCAGTGAGGAGAATCTGCTATCCTTTGTGCTGTATGTGAACTTATCCATGCCATTAAGGTCGTTATCCTATTTTAGCTCACGCGCTGATTTTTATTTATTTTTTTGCTACGAAACTCCACGGCACTAAATTACTCTCGGTCCGTTCACTACATTTGCATCTAGATGAGCTCTGAAGAGGATCCCGCTGCTGCCGCCATGTGATATTCTGCTAGAGGAGGAGAGTGAAGCCAGTCTGTACAACTGCTCGGCCTCTCACACTCAGGTAGTGTGTTTGTGTTTGTGTGTGTGTGTGTGTGTGTGTGTGTGTGTGTGTGTGTGTGTGTGTGTGTGTGTGTGTTTGTGTGTGTGCATGCGTATGCGCATGGCATACTGCTCGGCCTCTCACACTCAGGTAGTCCATTTATTCTCCAGACTCACGTTACACATTGGGTGGCAGTGTATATAGAGTGTGCGTGCATGAGTGTGTGTGTGTGTGTGTGTGTGTGTGTGCGTGTGTGTGTGTGTGTGTGTGTGTGTGTGTGTGTGTGTGTGTGTGTTTGTGTGTGTGTGTGTGTGAGTGCGTGTGTGTGTGTGTGTGTGTGTGTGTGTGTGTGTGTGTGTGTGTGTGTATGTTTGTGTGTGTGCATGAGTATGTGCATGGCATACTGCATGGCACCTCAGACACACGTTACACATTGGGTGGCAGTTTGTCTTTTTTCCAATATTGCTTCAAAGATGCACATTGTGGCCATCATGGCCAGGTCATCGAGCCATCATTAAAAAAGCTGTGTGTGTCTGTGGGTGTTATGTGTATATATGGTGTGTGTGTGTGTGTGTGTGTGTGTGTGTGTGTGTGTGTGTGTGTGTGTGTGTGTGTGTTTGTGTGTGTGTTGGGGGGTGTATGTGTGTACTGGGGGGTGTATGTGTGTACTGTATATGGTGTTTGTGTACTGTATATAGTGTGTGAGTGCATGAGAGTGTATGTGTGTGTGTGTGTGTGTGTGTGTGTGTGTGTGTGTTTGTGTGTGTGGATGTGTATGTGAATGGCATACTGCATGGCATCTCAGACTTAGGTGGCAGAGGTGGGTGGCAGTATGTTCTTTTTTTGTCCATATTACTTCAAAGATGCACATTGTGGCCATCATGGTCAGGTCATCGAGCTGTCATTAAAAAAATTGTGTGTGTGTGTGTGGGTGTAATGTGTGTATATATGGTGTGTGTGTCAAAGTCAAAGTCAAAGTGTACTTTATTGTCAACTCACTATGTAACAGGCATTACACAGAGGACTGAAATTGCGTTTCAACAGACACCAAATGTGCAATTTAAACTAGGAACACGCACACACACACACATGTACAAATACACAGCTACACTCATGGACATGAAGTGTATACAGACATCAACAATAAATAGAGATAAGACATACAGGTAAACATATACGCTTCCAACAAGACGGAAAGTTCTTGTGTGTGTGTGTGTGTGTGTGTGTGTGTGTGTGTGTGTGTGTGTGTGTGTGTGTGTGTGTGTGTGTGTGTGTGTGTGTGTGTGTGTGTGTGTGTGTACTGTATATTGTTTGTGCGTGCATGAGAGTGTGTGTTTGTGTGTATGTGTGTGTGTGTGTCTGTGTGTGTGTGTGTGTGTAACACTATTTATCCACGGAAGTGACAGTGTTGTGAGTATGTATGGGTGTAGGTGTGTGTGGCATGTGCATAGCATAATGCATGGCATCTCAGACTTAGGTGGTCCATTTATTCTCCAGACACACATTACACATTGGGTGGCAGTTTGTCTTTTTTCCAATATTGCTTCAAAGATGCACATTGTGGCCATCATGCCCAGGTCATTCGAGCCATCATGAAAAAAAGTTGCACAGTAACAGCCCGACAGTCGGATTGCAAGACAAGATGCTGAAAATACCTTGCCTTTCACCCAAATGATGGTCTCGCCTTAGGAGGGAGGTATTGTGATTTCAAAAGAAATGCACATTTGTGTGAATGAGACAATCCGAAAAGGTTTCATCACACCCAAAGTGCCTTTGCTGCAAAAGAAACACAAATAGAAAAATTATCCAATTACACCCTAAAAGCATTCTGCCATGCAGTTCAGACCACATATAAGGCATCCTTTTTTGCATGACAGTTTTAAAACGCGATGTATCTCTGCGGAGATGTTTTGCCTCTTCAACGCCCAACTAGAGTTGATTTACCACATGATGCAAGTAAGGTACTGCTTACACAAAGAAGTCAGAGTACTGCAGTGTTACGTATTTTACTGTAGTTAGTGCTACTGAACCATAGGTTGGCAAACAATTCCTATGCTACCATATACAGGTGGCATAAGGGATTTGCATTTCCACTTGCTTTGTGCGAAACAGAGCAACAAAATTGAATTTTAGGTGGCTAAAGTTGACATTGTGCTGTGATATATGTCAGCTTTTGCCAATAATGACATTTTGCTGTGTTGTGAGGAGCTTATCCATCTGTCAGTTTGTATTTCTTGTGTTGTATGTCATTGCCAGACGTCCCCACCACCAGCACTATTTGCATTTAAAGCAGTAGCACGCTTAAAGGGAGCCTTAGCTGCTTTTGTAGGGCTTTCTATGCATCTAGTGTGTTAGGTCGCTTTTAGTTTGTCATGTAGTTGCTGTGCATGGACACAGTATGGAAATAAAAAATAAAATGAAATTCATGTCAGAAGGACTGTACTGTTTTCCACAGGAGTTATTTGTCATACTTTCCTAGAAATGCCATTTCATTTTTTCAATGTATTTTTTTTTCTAAATTCTTCAAGTAGAGGAAGAGGTGACCTGCTACTACAGTCCTTACGTGGGAAAATAAAGTCAAAACAACAGCATAAGACAGTGCCTCATGGTAAAGAATAATCACTTCCTGTTGGAGTAGGTATAAATAAGGAAGTAGATTGTCACACTGTCAGTTAACTCTAATAACTATGTTATGTTTCTATTTAAAATAAAGTGGACATAAGCTATGTGCTTTGAACCATTGTGGGGATAATTATGCTACTAGAGGTATAATTCCTGGGACTCCACCATCATTTCTCAGAACAGAAGGTGAACACGAACAAAACATTTGAATGGAATTGATAATAACTACGTGTATAAAGTAATAAGATGTGTTTCGGACCATCAAAACAAGCTAATGTATTTAATTGCCCCCTCAAGTTAAATATAATAAGCAGTGCAGTGCCCATTGGATAAGCACTAAAACCTATCCAAGCTGGAAAAGAAGTCCAGTTGCCTACAAGTCAACACAAATATTACAAAACATTTACATGCAGTTGATAAAAACTGTAGGAATAGCAGGCAATGACTAGCCTGGTAAACCAGCCCCTCGTACTTAATTTCATTTTTTTACAGAGGGCAAGGCAGTGCTGTACTGAGAAACGATTTCTTCCTGGAGGTGTGGACTCTGATAAAGTTTCAAACAAGTGGCTCTGCCTCTACCAAATTGCTAACGTCTGGTCGTCACGTATGCAATTTGCCTGCCTTACGCACTACAATTCAAATGTAGCACAGAAAGTCAACGTCATCGCTCTCAAACACTCCCTCTGTTTGCTGCTTGTCTAGGTAAAATTTCTCCCTAACACAGCAATGCCAATCAAAGCACTGTCAGACCCTATGTACAAAATGAAATGAAGTATGAGGGCCTGGTTTACCAGGCTAGGCAATGACTGCAGGTGAACTCAACACAAGCAACAAGAGAGGAAGCTCCATCTATGGCACTGTACCTTTCACTAAGGGTTAAATAAGTGGATAAAGTAAGAGGATGTAATTAATCTCTCGCTTGCGCCATTACATTTACTTTTCCTGGAAAATAATCTTCAGCTGACATGCAGCAGTATCAGGTAGGTAGAGGCAGTAGCAAAGCTCATCTGTCAGGACTCAGTGACCTGTAAACAAACGTTGACATTTCTGAGAAAAACGTTAAGGTAGGGGCCTTTCCATCCAATACATGTACTGCTCTCATGTCTGACATTCAAGCAGATTTTTCTGTTCTCCCCGCGAAGTATTAGAGAGCAGAAAACATTGTTTCCATCACCAGGAGATGCCACCAGTTAAAGTCATGGTTTCTCTTGGTTAAACCATGAAATTGGACCTCAGGCTCTACTGTGCTTGCTCTGAATTAGCCCAGAAAATTAGAGGTGTTGCCTCTGAATTGATATCTCTCAACCGTCAGTCTCTTTTGTTTCTCCTATGGCCACCTGCAAGCTAGAGTTTGTGTACATTCATATTTAAAAAGGCTTATTTGGAGGGCCTAGGCACAGGGCTCATCTAATGCAAGTAAATGGGCAGCAACTACAGCTCGCATTCACAAATGGTTATTTTTCCCCCCTGCCTTTTCTGAGCATTGGACAGCTAATGGACAGTGACTTAGTGATGCAAAAAGCCACTTTAGCCGAGCAATTGCAGCTCTGACTGAGCACCAATGGGTGTGTGAGAGTGTGTGTGTGTGTGTGTGTGTGTGTGTGTGTGGAGTGGAGTGGAGGGGGTGTAGTGTGTGTGTGTGTGTGTGTGCACGCACAAGTGTCATTAGGGTGGGTACATTATGCGGGAATCAACAGTGTGGGAGTGGGACATTGATTTTAGAACTCAGAATTCCATGAATATTTCCATACATAACATAGCGGAAGTAAAAAAAAAAAAAAAAAAAACTCCAAATAGGTTTTTTTTCCCTGAGGTTTCAAGCTTCAATTTTTATCTCAGAAATTGAGAACTAAGTGATTCTCTCCTCTCCTGAAGCTTTGCTGTGGTGCTGAAGCCTTCTCGTTTTTATTTCATATGCAAACAAGAGACGTTGGTATGAAAGCTTGGTGGATGGAAGAGCTCATTTCAGAAATGCCTTCAGCACATTCTGCATTGCTCAAAATAAAAGCCTACTTCTCAACCGTGCCTACAAACCCTGCCACATCCCTGCACAAGAGCCAGCCACAGACACACGTACGGAACTGCGAAAAGGCAACAAAGGGGGTTCTCCATGTCGAGTGGTTCACCTGCATGAAACCTGTCTACTGTACAAACGCTCCCTGGGGCATGACATTTGACTTGCTGTGGCATTAAATGTGGCTCCCCCATTTAATTTCAGAGGAGAAATATACTAAATGTCCTTATTTGGAGAGCTGTACAAAAACCTAGGGGTCTTAGCCTATTTACAGTTTTTTCTCAGTCGTTTTGGTGCTTTTCTCACATCAGTATTTACATTTGCACAGCAAAGTTAGTGCATTTCTCAAAACAATTAGTGCAAACTGCAAAACCTAGTAGATAACCTGCAAATGCACATCACTTGCTCAAAATTCTCTCAGTGTTTTACAATGCAAAAAAGGTTGAACTCTGTGACACAACCTGAAAATGCTCAAGACAGCACTATACACTACTTGTGCAGCCATTTGAAAACTACAGTAAAGTTACACATTGCTGTAGTTAGGGGAGTAGGTGAGTACAAGACACTGAATACATATGTTTCACATTTTTACTGTATATGCTCTTTGCAATTCTACAGCATTGGGCAAAAGAAAAATACACTACACTCACTTATTTAGAACAAACATAAGTAACACCCTTTTGGTACAGCTGTGCACAAATGTGAACAAGCACAATCAGTGATGGCAACCTGGTCCCCCATGTGGATGGACAGGGTCATTGCATGCGGACAAACACACAGACATACACACACACATGGAGAGGGTCATTGCAATACCTGGTCAGTTCCCTCCAGGGTACCAGGTAACAATATAACAGTACATATTGTAACTGAACATAGGTAAATCATTCTGGCACATCCAGACGTTCCTGTCTGTCTGTCCACATATTTTCATCTACATCACAACAGATATCCCTTGCAAATCAGTGAGAAAAATATCTCCTGGAGTGGTGAATCCACCCTCTGCATGACTCTGCTGTGATGTTGTCACATGCTGCATCCATGGCTGCTAGCAAGGCCATTTGCACATGTAGATGCCGGTCATAAACCTTCCACCTCCAGGCAGAGAAAATCTCCTCTATCGGATTAGGGAATGGGGAGTAGGTAGGTAGATATTCAACCAGCATCCTGTCATGTGCTGCAAACCACTGTCTGACCAGATGTGAGTGGTGAAAACACACATTATCCCACACAACAACATACTTGTTGAGTTAGCCCCCACCCCTTTCATTCTCAGGGACTATGTCCCTGTAAAGAGTGTCTAGAAAAGTCAGCAGATGTTGTGTATTATATGGATCAAGACAGCTGAAGTTCACCTGAGAGCAATTGTTCAATGTAGAAGACATTTTCAGCAAACAATGATAAAGAAAGGTATAACATTTGGTTGACAGATAACTAGTTCAATAATTTTGTATGTAATGACTTAAGCAATGAAATGAAGACTATTACTTTTAATGGGAATGACTATTCAACATCCATAAGTATAGTTAATTTTAACTGACATGACATAAGCAAATGATAATATTATAAAACAACATTGTATTGTATGAAAGCAACTGATACATGTCCAAAAGCATTTGCAATTTGTTCAGAGGAAGGAGAAATTGCTACTATGATGTGCACAAATGACTAAATGTTGTGGAGGTTGAACTAATAGTTATGAGAATTTTCATTCTGATCTGAGAAAAGCACCAAAGCGACTGAGAAAAACTGTAATTGGATATGAATTGTTAATAGGTTTGTGGTCCTTTTTGGTCCTTTTGGCTCGGTCAAGAGGGAGAGGATCCCTGAAGATTACTGACAATCCCCCAGGGTTACAGATGAAGTATGTGTAAGTGGTAGAAATAGATTTGATCACCATCATCATATGAGGCACTGGCAGCCCCAGATGTCCCCCTCACTCAAGTTATGACAGATGGGAGGCCTATGGCGTGAGAGCAGCCTATATGGCCATCTTGTAATGTATATAGCTGGATATAAAATGAAGAGCACTATAACCACCAGAGAGGAAGAATAGAGCGTTTGACTGAGGTGAGAGGACTTGGTGATGAAGTTCTACAGTACTACAGGTGGATGTTACAAATTGGAGTTGGAAATTTCAGAATGACAAAAGAAAGAGTGATAGATAGATAGATAGATAGATAGATAGATAGATAGATAGATAGATAGATAGATAGATAGATAGATAGATAGATAGATAGATAGATAGATAGATAGATAGATAGATAGATAGATAGATAGATAGATAGATAGATACATACATACATACATACATACATACATACAGTACATACATACATACATACATGCATACATACATACATACATACATACACGTATACATATATACATACCTACATGCATGCATACATACAGTACATAGATACATAGATACATAGATACATACACACACACACACACACACACACACACACACACACACACACACACACACACACACACATACATACATACATACATACATACATACATACTCTATTTCTTCTGAAGGAAATTGTGGTAAACATAAGAAAAAGATAGGATAGGACAGAATAAGAAAGGAGAGTCACAACAGAAACTACGACAGAAAGGTGAAGGAGAGGGAGAAATGTAACTGGGGGAAATGGCACGAGAAAAGCACCTCATTGGTATTCCAACTCCACATCTCAGATCAAAGCGTAAAATAAAATGGTGCAGCAGGCTTTGTTTATTGTGGCGCACAGCATCTGCATCTGATGTTTGAGAGGCCATGTTTAACTGACCTGAACTCAACCACTGAAATTATTTCAAACACACACGCAAGCGCACTAACATCACAGATGTTGGTTTCCCTGCTCTGTATGGATCCACTGTATTACATCCATCACAGAAATGCACAGATGTGTCATGAACATACATATTTAAATATGATTAGGCCTGTCCACTGGGATTTGTGGTGGTGAATCATGGCATGGAAGCTCTAACATGACACTAGAAATACATATGGACATTAATGGTGGAGCCTTGCATAACAGACCACTTGACTGTCATTCAAAAATCATAAGTAATGTTACACGCTGTATTGAGTTTGGTTCTACTGAGTGACAATGACTAATGGGTATATTACATCCAGGATGTCTTCTCTCACATTCTTCAATTTGTCAGTCAAATGAACAACACAGAAACTTCAGTAGTAAGAAACAATATTCCGCCAACATTAATTATAGTAGCTAATCAAGACACGTAACTGACACATAACAGTGGCTAATGGCAATAAATTAAAATTTGAAGGGAAGTCAAAGGAGCTAAGTTGTAAGCAACTGGACTGTTTCTTGGAGCTTCATGACTACCATGACCTGGATGAATGAGAATCTACACAGACATTTTTAAGGGAAGTGTTGTGATGATTTTGATAGTACATACTGTGGATTGATCAGTGCACAGTGTGTTACAATTCTGATTTATTAGGCCATTACAACTGTATGAAAATACAAAAGAATGATGCCAGATTGCTCCAATAATGATATAATGTCATGAATTGAAAACTATCAGAAGAATAAATTGTATACATTGCTTCACACAGAACCTGCTCAGTATGACTGCACTGTATGCCAGAACTTTTTCATCAAAAAACAAAATAATAATAATTTTAAAATGCCCATTTATATCAATGCAGTGTATCACGCATAAGAAAAAGCTGATTTCATTCCATTTGTAGGACACTTCAGTCACCACAATCCACATAATTACTTCCACTGTTTGCTCAAAGGCTTCCTGAGTGTTTTGACCACAACTGCTCCTATACTTGGTGAATTCATTTTGCAGCATTTTGTTTTGATAACTGGATCTGTACGGAGGAAGGAAAAGGCACGTTGTTGATTATGTTGGGCTGATTTGCTCTTAGCAAAAGCCAGCCCTTTGTTCACCCCGCAGAGTTGAAATTACATGCACATTAAATATTTACCACGTTGTGGGTTTCTTTGTCTGTGGAGTTTTTTAATATCAGTGGTATGTGGCAACATATGATGCCCATGCCTTTCTATATAATGGTGTACTTAGATGCTTGGAAATCTCTTTTTTTTGTCTGTGGAAATATGATCAAGTCTACACATATTTAGGTACCTACAGCGTGTGCATTTATTTCATTTTCAGTGAGTGTAGACAGACGTATATGCAGCTAGGCCAAAAGATAAAACCAACCAACTGGACACCATGACTTTTACTCAATTTATGCCTCTGCTGTAGAAACGAGTTTTACATGCTTAATGGTGCACTGGTGGGCCCTTGACTGTGAGTTGACTTACGGACTCTTGCGATGAGAATATTCCGGAAGGACACATAAAAAAGCCTATAAAAGTGCATTAGCTGCTTCCACTGAAACACAAGGTGTGTGAGTTATAATGACCGAGCGCTCTCCCGTGCTACTGTGTACTTTGCTGTCTCCACAGTGCAACACCATAGCCTCCCAGTGGTCACCTCCATGTGGTTTCCCATCAGCGTCTTATAAAGAATTAATGCCCAGGCAGGCTCCACAGACCTGGCTACCAAATGAGCCACCTCCTTCTTGCTTTGTCTTTTTGGCTCCTCAGCCCAGATATACTCATCATTTTAATGGTCGCCCCTTCCTATGCAGCCTCTGGTAAGTAAGTCCCTGTGTCATCATTAGCGGTAGGCAATTTATGACAATTATTGTTAGGACAGGGCAATAACAGTATACTATGTAGCATATAGTATGCTGCATCTGCCAAGTAAATATACTGCCTATGACTGATAAGTTGGTATATTGTTAGTTTTTTTTTTCACAAAATGCATCATGCAATGTTGTTCTTGCAAAATCTCATAGTCATAGAAATTAAAAAAAAAAAAAAATCGACTTTGGTATTACAGAAATGCACTGTATGTGTGGCTCTTGACTGCTGGCTTTACTTAAGCAGTAAAACTGTAATACTGTTTCTTTACAAAATAACTCTTTAAATATAGATATCTGGCAAACAGGCTATGCTATCCTACAACACCAAAATACAGAAACTACATTTTTTGTCAAGAACGAGTTTAGACTAGAAATTGACTTTATAACACGTCCTTTGTCTTGTGACTAAACCTCCTGCTTCTCCCTATTTAGAAAGTACATAAAAGCATCACCACTATTACACAAACAAAATATTTGACTGGGCAGTATGACAACTTTGAAGGCATTTTTTACCATTTCAGTGTTTGCTTGGTTACTGCCCTCGGCTTTGTAGGGCAGTATGTGTCCATCCTTTAAAAAATAAAATATAAAAACATATAAAAAAGAATAAAAATCATGTCACTATATTGTACATATTGTATAATACACAGCCAATGCACGCCTTCAAGTCATTTACACAAGCACTGAGGAATTTCACTCATCCTAAATCAAACTTTTCAGAAGATTTTATTAACAAAAACTTACCCCAATATACCACACACACTCACCAGCCAGCCATTTGCTTTTCAAAGTGTTGAAGTCATTTAATCCCCACACACATACTGACCTGTATCATTGGGGGAAGTCAAGTATCACTCATTGAGATGAATGAACTCATGAATTATCGAATGGTGAATATGTTCCTGAGCACTACCATTTTTATTCACATTTCACCTTTTATGAATATTACATGAATCAAGTTTAAAAGACATATTTTAAAAATATATCTTACAAAGGACAGACAAGAGTTCAAGACAAAATATCTGGATTTCTTAATATGTTTTGAACAATTGCCAACAGGCCCAATTTTTAAAAACAGAAGAAGGTGATACCAAAGTTCACAAGGCTTCAGAGTGGTGCTACACCTTTTCCTAAAATAGTTAATGTGGCAACATGTTTAGATAAATAAGAGAATACTGCAAAAAAAAAAAATCTGCTGTTCATAGATTTAGCCAGTACATACTGTGTAATCTATGTGGACTATTTGGAGTTTCTTTGAAGCACCTTTAAATGAAAAATGTGCTAAAAGTTCCAGTGATGAAAGAACACAGAGTATTAGTGAATACATAAAGATATATTATACTGTGATCAATACTGTACACATCAAATATACTTTCTCATGGAATGGGTTTTGATGTTTGTGATGAACATGATCATGTCTTCGATCCATAACTGAGTCCTCCATCTTCCAAGGCCTGGGCTTTGATGAAGAGACCAAGGACATTTCCATAATTGATCCATCTCTGTGTAAACGAGGGCATACAGTCTGACAGTCTGATCGTCTGAGACGATCACATAGTGAGAGCTGACTGAGACGTGTGGATATAAATCTGTGATTTGTGTCATGGCAACATGAAAGAATCTTTCACAAAAGAGCTGTTTTTTTGGTGTCTTCTCATTTTTCTGTCTTATGAAATCAATAGAAAGCTGTAAATTGTTCATATTTGCTGCTGCATAAATCCATGTAAACTCACACAGATCTTTCTGGAAATGATTTTCAGGGGCTTTTGTATTTTTCCTTGCTGCAGGCAACCGATGGCAGTCTTTGAATTCACATCGAGATTTTCTGAGAAATACAGGGACCTTGACTGATCTGTGCAGCGTTCAATCATTTGGTCCAAGGTAACCTAGGCGTGCTTTAAACCTGCTGACCTGGTATGTGGAGAAAAGAAGAAATAACGCCCTCCCCCACTGACTTGACGCAGTCATTTCCAGTAGGAGACATGCATTCCTGAGGATCTCGTATATAAACCTGCCCCCACCTCCTGTTACAAACTGAGGAATGATTGATGAGATTTGTGTTTTACAGGGCAGAGAATACATGATTTCAGCCCAAAGACAGGTCAATCTGTCTCATTTTAAAAACTGCATGCCAAGGAACCCATCGGAAATGAACACCTCTGCTGTCCTGTCCTGCATGTTATTTAATACTACTTGCCTGTTTTCATTGTTTTTGTCCTGCCGTGGCATTCGCGACCCCCCCACCTCTTCTACCTCATGGTCAGGCCCTTAAGCAAGATTGCTGGATCAGCAGTCGAAGGCAGCGGGATCTGGACTTGGTGACTGAGGTCACTGACCTCCATTTTGGCTCACATCAGTGCAGAGAAAGGTCTTAACACGGCCATTAAATCCCCTGGTCACTATGACCAAAGAGGGGGCTACTTTGGTCTTCCATTTGGACCTTGGTGCTAAAGAAAGGTGAAAGTCTCAGAGCTGAGAAGTTTGTCTGTAGTGGCTGCAAAAGCTACTATCAAATTTCAACAGCAGGGATTTCAGGTAATCCACTTTATCGCATCACCACACTCATGTTTATGAGCACAGCACGAGCAAAGCAAAGAGGAAACTGAGTACTTATAAATAAGCAAGGAGAGCAGCAGCATGCATCTTGATCAGCTAGTGTGTGGGAAAAAAAAGCTGTGTGACTTGTTTGAAACAGCGCTATCTCTGTTTGTCAGCCAGGGCATAGTGAATAGGAAATGAAAGCAGATAATTAGCACACATTAAAGGGTCTGAAGTCTGTCCCTTGAGGCACCCCGAGGCTTACGGTGAAAGGAAAAAAAAAAGAATAACACAAAACACAATACACAACAGCAACAGCAACAAAAATAGACAGATTTTCACTTGCCCCTGCATCCGTGTGCAGCTCAGCAAAGTTCACAGAGAATAGCACAAAAAATCTCACTCAAATCCCAGAGGCCAAATCTTACGTAACAGACACACAAAGCAGCTTTCTTGCTCTCTCAGGAGAGGCACTTTTCAGACTATCAGTCTCGCATACAATGCTGAATGAAAAAGAAATCTGGAAGCAACAAAAAAAAAAATATAGATCGCTTTAAGCCCAAAGAGAGTGGGGGCGCGTACAAGGTCTGTGGATAATAGGGTCAAAATTCGGTCTTAAATGATCGCCAGCCAAGTCTTTGATTTCATAGCATGCAACGGCCTCTTTAAAGTGGTTGTTTCCCCTGACAAAAAGCACAGAGCACGTATTCAAGCAGGAGAAAGAGAGAGACTCAGACATACCCATCCCTTTTAGACAATAAAGGAATTGAGCGAAGTGCAGTATGCTCTTGGCCTCTCTGTACCCTCATATACTGACTATGAATAGCACTTCCTCTCTCTAGCACTCAAGTCAAGTCAAGTCAGCTTTATTGTCAATTCTTTACATGTGTTAGATATACAAGGAATTGAAATTACGTTTCTTACTATCCCATGACTATCCCAGGACACTAAACATTAAACATTAAAGTGCAAGATAAGACAATATGGAGTTCTGTAAGATATTTGTGTTCTTACCTATCCTGAGTGTAATATATAATATTATCATGGTAAGTAACATTTTGTCTACGGTACCACTACGGTAACCTCAAATCAATAAATTAGCTAATTTTAAATAAACTATGCTAAAAGGTGCAAAAATGGTGCAAAAAGGCATAGTGCACTCATGTGAACTTCCACTATTGCGTCTGTTCTCCTTGAAATTTACTTCCAGATTTCCCAAAGTAGAACCCCTAAACAGGATTAGCTACAACCTTTGAAGAGCCCTCACGTGTTTGGGGGGGATGTGGGGGGATATGGGGGTGTGGGGATTCAGAGTATGAATATAACAAAACCACTGAATGACTCGGGTGGAAGTATTTATGTTACGGTAAAATGCAGGAACAGCATGCGGAACCTTCAAAGGTGTTTACTCTGACCTTCACAGGTTTTTGTACATGGTGAAGAATGCTTCTTTACACTGAGTCTAGGAAACCATGATTTAGGGATCTCTCTCTGTCTCTCTCTCTCTCACACACACACACACAAACGCAAACAGTAAGTCCAGTGTATCATTTGAATTGCTCCCAAGCTGCAGAGTGGATAGTCAGTCCATGATGACCAGTTTGCATTATTTATGTAGAAAATAAACCATGGGACAGGCAGCAGCAATAACACTGAGATAATCATCAGTGGTGTCGTTTTATTCGCTGAGCTCAGGGAGGGCCAGGGGATTTATTTCAATGCGCAAAGGCACCAACAAGATTGTAAAGGAATACGCAGACGATGCGCTGAATTCAATGAGGTACAGGGATTCATGCAAATGCACCCACATTCTGCACAGATGCACTAAAGGGCATGGACCTCAGTGCACACTGCAGTGTAAGAGAGAGGTGATAAAATATGCATCTTCAATTACACACAAACACACACACACACGCAGGTGTTTACTGTACATGCCATGCATTCGCACACTCTCAGCTTTAAAAATGGCCATAGTTACTTCACAGCATCCTTTCACATGTGCAGGAATGCCTTTCCCTCAGGAAAAGAAGGACATGCTGTTTTTATCAGCAATATACACTGCTTTCAAGTTTATAGGCGACATGTCAACAGAGATATCTTTTCAAGGATGCTCAAGGCTAGAAAATAGTCCACTGAAATAAAACTGATGTTTGCACTTGTACCGTGTAAGCACCATATGTGATCACTGCCATGGCTACCTCACAACTGTAAGGAGCACGTTTCAAACAGCTAAATGATTAAGGATGGAACTGTCAGCTGGACCAAGAGCTAAGTTAAGTAATGACTTTGCCAAGTCATCATCAGGGCCCTTTAATGGCTTTTTCCTCAATTAAGAGACCATTACGATTCACCTTTCGTCTTGGGAGCACCTCTTGAGGTATGTCTGGTGTCAGTGCTATGGCGAAGCTCCATTACCTAATGAACTGTGCTTTACAGATGACCACAACCCATTAACCTCTGCAGTTATGATGATGGCTATGACAATTACAACTGTGTGCTACGCATTTGACATGGTCTTCTTGATGCCTGCCCATCAGCACATTTTGAATTTTAATGACCACATGATCCATCCTTTAGACATTTTATAGGTTAATCACATCAGTTGACATCAGATAACGTCACTTCATAGAGTGTCGTTGGGACTGTTTCTTCAGTGTCCTGCAGCAGTATTTTTGTATATATAAACAGCAGAATGCTAATCTGCAAATCAGAGAGAAGAAGATGTATGTATTGTCATGTGTTTATGTCAGTGGGAAAGCAAGTACTACTTTTACAGGAATAAACATAATACATGACGAAAACCAGACAATCTGTGGCCGTGTGTGTTTGCGAACAGCTGTCAGAACGATTGTCTTCTGTCATCCTCTTGTTCTGAAACAAACAAATCAAGCAAAACACTTAATTACCAGTTCCACCACTACCAAAACAAAACAAACGAGATAAGGCAGATATTCAGGGCGGGTAGGGGGAAAAAAAGGTCAGCTGAGGGCAATTTTTGCAAACTCCACTCCATCAGCTGGGAAGGTACATATTCACAACCCTGCTCAGACATACAATGAAGCCGTTGCATGATAGACGTGATAGAAATCTCTGAGGTTACCCGCGGGGAGTTGCCATTAAGGTCAGCAGGGCATATCCGTCAATACGGCTCGAGCGAAACCCTCTCTAATACAGGATACCCGCCTGATTTTTAATATGATATTTCTCTGCCAATCGATATTTAATGGATTAACAGGGGATTAACGGAGCGAATTGGCCTCATCATAGCAAAGCATTATGGAGGAGTGCCAGAGAAGGTAATGGACACATTAACCTTGCCACACTGCCTTGTTTGGATGATAACTCTGAACAACAGAGGTACCGACTGCATTCAGTCAAGCTGTATTTGACAGTATGTTGTAAATTTACATCTAGGCTTGTGGTGCATAAGTCATTTTTTTCACATTGTTTTACATATCTTTACACGGACACAAACACACGGACACACACACACGCACGCACACACACATACACACACGGTAATTTAAATAAATTGTCACCATTCCATGCCATATGGGCAAGAAACTGAGGCTTTTTTTCTGCAGAAAGCCATCAGAGCATGTGATATTCCCTGAGAAGTGTAAACTCCTTTGTCTGAGACAGATTAGGGGGCCTTGGTGCTCATTGATCCACAGTTGTTAGCTTGTTGGAGTTGTGATAGATAGCCACTCATTAGAATTTCCACTGAACACTAACTCAATTACAGCAGCAAAATATACCGACCTCATAATTTGCACCAATATCGTACTTAACAGACATTGATCGTGCATCCAGCCTCGTGAGAGTATGTACAACATATTACAATGAAATTCTCAGCCTTTGCAACAAATGTGATTAAAACCACAATCAAATAAAGTGATAAAGTCAGGTATCATAAAATAAGAGCTAACTAACTACAATCTGAAAAGAATGTTTACACATCGCATATATACTTGTATGCATTAAGTCATTGCCCCAGAAAATGACTGGACATCTTTGTCATGAGACATTATATGTGACAGAAAATGGAAGTAACTCAGACATTTAAAAATAAACATATAAAGCTAATTTAAAGCAAATAACAGTCAGGTACCGTATGTAGAAAGAAGAAAAAGAGGCAGAGTGATGAAGGAGCAAGAGAGATGAGGAGGGAGGAGAGGAATGGGATTAGGTGGGAGGACAAAGCAGGAGATAGAGGGGAGGGGCAGATAGGAGTTATTAGAGAGAGACAGAGAAAGAGCGAGAGAGAGAGAGAGAGAGAGAGAGACGGAGGGAGCAGGAGGAATAGAAAGGTAAAAGGAGAATAGAGAGAAAGAAAGCTAGAGATGTGCCTCGCCTATTTACGTAAGGTCAGCGTGGTCCATTGCACAGAAATACGGCGGCGGGATAGCCATAGAATGCACAATAAGGGCCTCTGGTCACGAGCAGGCCCACAGTGTAAAAAATGACTTGAAACCTGCTGCTAATAAAAGATGCCTCTACCTAATGAAAAGATGCTTGCCAGCTCACCATTTTCTCCGTCTCGCCAAGGGCTCTTCAGACCAGCGTTAAAAGGAGGATGGCATTCACTGGCATGCAGGAAAATAGCCCTGTGTGTGGTCTCCATATGGTCAACTTGATTTCCCTGGAATTATACTGCGTGTGTGCTTGAAACATACAGTATGACAATTAGATTTGCTGTGGAGAGCAGGAAAGGAGGCATGATTACTGTAAATAAAACAGACAAAAAAAAAACAGACCGACATTACCGAAAGGAATAAAAACAAAAATGCAAAAATGTAGTGAGTGATTGTATATTATACATTTATTTATGTTATACATTTATGAGCAGGGTTTCACACCAATTGCATCAGAAAAAAAAACCTGGGGACTACTGCCATTGAAAGTGAGAAACATCTCTGATCTCATCCTTTTGTTTTCGGTTTCAGTTTCTTTGTTTTGTTCTGCCTGCATGGGCCTGACAGGTAGACAAATTGCCGATGAAAGATGTTGTGATGAGGCATGCGTGGTCAGAAGCTAACAAGCTTTGAACATGCATCTGTCCAAATACCTGCAAACAGCTGTGCAACAGATGCTTGGGAAGACAAACAATTTCTTTACACTGGAGATAATGTCATTATTTACATACAGTACCTTGTAGTGCTTTACATACAGTACATACTGAACAGGATTTGGTGCGATGTTCCCTTTAGTGGTGTACATTGGGGGTATGCAAAAATATCATTATCCATTATCGCAATATATTGTGATACTAATTTTCACAATATACTATATCGATTTCAACATTGATATCGTAATGTATCGTGATACTAATTTTCACAATATACTATGTCAGATTCTGACTCCAAAAAATTTAAAACATTGTTTAAACTTATATTACAGCTCTGTCCTCTGGTAGTTTATTTTCTAAATCCCATGCACTTTATGTTTTTGTTGAGTTCAGTAACTCTGAGTTATGTTGATTTAATTCAGTTTTGATAAGATGTAAGACTATCCAGATCGTAAATAGCAAACTGATAATTCAGCTCTATTTTTACATTTTCACTGAACTATGTAGAATATCACAGTATATATTGCAATATACCCAGTATCGCAATGTATCGTGATAGAATCATGTCGTGACAAATGTATCGTGATATGTATCATATTGTAATATGATTAATTCTCAATATCCACCCCTAGTGTACATTCAGTACATACTACACAAGGTTTATGTACCCTTCAGTGGTGTACATGCAGTAGCCTACATAGTACACAGGGTTTGTGTACCCATACACATTGGGTGCACATACAGTGCATACTACATGTTTGTGTACCCTTCACTGGTGTACTTGCAGTACATACTACACAATGTTTGCTATGATGTACCCTTCAGTGGTGTACTTGCAGTACATACTACACAATGTTTGCTATGATGTACCCTTCAGTGGTCTACATGCAGTATATACTACACAAGGTTTTATGTATCCTTTGGTGTTGTATCTACAGTAGCCTCCTTTATACACAGGGTCTATATACTTTACGGTCTATATACCTTAGGGGTATACTTTAGGGGGGCACATACAATACATATTGGGTACAATACATACAGGGTTTATGTATCCCTTAGGGAACATGGAAATGTACACAGTACATACTGCACATGTATGTATATGTAAGATTGGACTTGCCCATGTATGTGCATATGTATGTTTATGTACCTTTTAGGGATTCACGTGGGTGCATGTGTGTGTGCGTGTGAGTGTGTGTGTGCGTGTGCGTGTGCGCGTTTTTGTGTGTGTGTGTGTCAGTCAGTCTGTGTCTGTGCATGTTTGTGTGTGTCTCTGTGCATTTGTGTGTGTGTGTGTGTATGTGTGTGTGTGTGTACACAGTGCATACTACACAGGGTTTGTGTACTTGCAGTAGATACTGCACATGGTTTTGTGTGATGTACCAGTTGAGGTTCTTTGGCCTAGCTTGAGCATAAACAACAACCCATATACTTAAGCCAGGGTAAGGCAAAGAATTTAAATTTAAAACACATTTTATGCATGCAGGCAAGTCATTTTGCTGAACATAGATAAAAACAAGAAAAACAGATAAAAGGAGAGATTAAAAATGCATAGTTTCAAAAGTTATCTTATTAAGAATAAACATAAAACATCTAGTGAATTGCCCACTGAATCAAGCGCCCCACTCCCCCCAGGTAATGTCCAAGTTTAGTACCACCATGCCTTCTCCTGTAAATGGACTATGGTGAGTTCGCTGTGAGTGGTAAATTGCCACTCTGATATTCTGCATTATGAAGTACAATTTTCAAATGGACTTTTTTCCCAAAACATGGTGCAGTAATATTGAAGCCTTAGGGCCATCTATTCAATCTCCATGAAACATATTAAGTGGAAGGTCCACTGTGGCCTAGCCCACCTGATGCAATTTTTCATTAGTGGATCAGTGAGGGAGAGAATGTATGTGTGTGTGTGTGTGTGTGTGTGTGTGTGTGTGTGTGTGTGTGTGTGTGTGTGTGTGTGTGTGTGTGTGTGTGTGTGTGTGTGTGTGTGTGTGTCTGAGAGAGAGAGAGAGAAGAGAGAGAGAGAGAGAGAAAAAGAGAGAGAGAGAGAGCAAGTGTGTGCATTTGTGCTTGTGTGTGTGTGCATGCCTGCCAGCATGCATATGTGAAAGTGTGTGTGTGTGTGTGTGTGTGTGTGTGTGTGTGTGTGTGTGTGTGTGTGTCTGAGAGAGAGAGGGAGAGATAGAGACAGAGAGACAGAGAGAGACAGAGAGAGAGAGACAGAGAGAGAAACAGAGAGAAAGAGAGAGAGATAGAGAGACAGAGAGAGAGACAGAGAGAAAGACAAAGAGAGAGAGAGAAAATGTGTGCATTTGTGCTTGTGTGTGTGTGCATGCCTGCCAGCATGCATATGTGAGTGTGTGTGTGTGTGTGTGTGTGTGTGTGTGTGTGTGTGTGTGTGTGTGTGTGTGTGTGTGAGTGGGTGTGTACACTACAGTAACACAAAAACAGAGCATGTGTGAGGGAGACAAAGTGCATAAAAAGACAAAGCGACAAAGACAAACAGCAGAACACACAAAGCCAAGAGTACAAAGAGGCAGAAGAGAGGACGAAGCAGGAAGTGGGGGTCTTTCATACAGAAAAACAGAAGAAAAAAAAATCAAACCAAATCAAATAGGAGCTTTAGACATATGGCAGGAATTCCCCCCACCAAAGCTGTGATTGGTATTCATAAGGGAGGGAGCTGGAAGCAAATAGGAATTCCATATTTGATACAGACAAATTTGCTCAGAGGCTCAGACTCCAGACGTGATGGAGGCGGGAGGAATCCCATGGGTCTACGCGTTGCTTCAAAGAAAATTACCACTGCCTTTAATTTTAGCGCTTTTTTTCTCCACACAGACTCTAAATAACCATTGCAAAGAGGCTCATGCAACTCAGACAACATGCAATGAATAATGACAGAACTGTAAAAATTTCAACATGTATGTTGTTTACATTAGCTGTAGCTTTAGCATTTTATCTACGAATATATGAAAATGAATTAATGAACGTGTTTGTGTACATGATAAGAAATCATCTTACATGTTGACTAATTGCGTTATCACTCCTGCAGATAGCATTTATTGTGACTATTGTGTTTTCACGGTGTCCCAACGGCACGTTTGTCTTTAGAGTCTGTGCGGAATTAGCAACTGATCACAAGAGATTAGCTTTCACAAATGGCGCAACAAATTGCTATTAGTCAAATGAGTAACACTAGCCTACTGCCTGGGCCTGAGATGTGACATATGAAGCATGCTAATTCTTTGGACAAAATTAAAGTCGCTGCAAGACCCACACACTTAATCAGACTTGATGAAACTCTCCCTCCTTTTTCATTTCAGAGGAGAAGCCTGCGGGGACTTGGTTGGGTGGGAAGGGGTGTGGGGAGCAGCAGGGGTGGGGGTTTTGGGTTGTCATTGAAAGGCCAAGTCCTTGTATTATTATTATTACCCCGTCTGTGGAAAACGGTGTACTGTATTCACCGCTACCCATGGCACGACAGGATGAATACATATTCAATCAGCCACTGCTTGTACTTATAGGGATGGTCGCAACACGTGAGCTACATGTTTTGTTTCGCACTGGGCACGAAGACTCCACAGTTGGCACACAGCAAGGTGTAATTCTGTGTATTTGTCAAAGGCACAGTTATAAATGTCGTTAATGGCGTCATGATGTGGCTTTACTTCACCAGGGAGCCACCAGCCTTAATGGCGACAGCACAGCAGCACAGGCAACACTAACACGGGGACGACATGGAAGGAGCAAGTGTGTGCGCCAGGTGCGGCAGTCGAACGCATTTGCACAACCAGCGGGTGGAGAGGTTCTCACGGGCTTCAACCCCCCTCAGATGGTGTCGGGCGATTATCCCGCAGCGCCAGGTGTTTTAGAATAAATGTTATTTCTGGCCTCCCCGAGATAGCTTTAATCAATTTCAGATCGGGTCCAGGAGATTTAATTCAATTTCATGTTGCTATGGAGCAGGGGCTGTTATTTTTTCCTTTCAATTTCATTTTTTTTTCCTCCATTTTTTGAAAGGGGACTGTGTGGTTTTAATCACACCATTGCTAAGCGCCTTGAGTGAGTGGTTGGGGCATACGTGTGTTTGCCTCACAAATGATCACACTAATCTCACTGCCAACAAGCCCACTTGCAGACATCAACCCCCCCCCCTCTTTTTTTGTTTTGGCCCGAAGCAGAGGCTGTCTGTTCAAAAATGGAAGATTATTGATAGGGCGTAATTACATTTTATGTGCCGTTGGAAGGGGTAGTGTGTCGAGCCTGCTGGTGGCTGAGTTTTCCAGGCTATAGGCTAACAAAAACTATTTCACAGCACTATCAGTTGGCTTCACTCTCAAATGTAGAAAAATGTGTGATAGTTTTTTTTTTAAGTCAACTCTACTGTAAAATAAAACTTTGTCAAGCTGTCCTACCGAGTTTGCTTGAGTTTGTAAAAGTACTGTATGCTTTCTAGTCAAACCAAGGGCAAGCACATCAGGAATAATTTTGGAAGTTGTTGTTCTTTTGTTTTCCAATGCCAAACGATCTGAAGGGTGAACCCCTTTATTCTTCTGTCAATAAATCCTACATGTGTTTTTGTTGTCTCAATAGTATCGTTTGCCCGTACCCTTGGACAACAATTAAGCGCTTGGCAGTCTTGTTTCTTTTTAAGTCACGGAAAGACAAACAGGCTGTGCCCTTGCAGATTTTCCTAAGAGCCAACCGCAATCCCAGCCACATGCTAAAACAAATGGCCTATTCTTCTGGGTCCCTCTGGACGCTGGGCTTTGCATCTTGAGCGCGTCGCTTCCAGGAGCCCTTTCTTCTGTTTGCTCAGAGAGAAGAAGCCTCTCCCTGGCATCTCGCACACAAATCCCAGATTCACCATAAGCCCCCCATAGTCTGCAGGGGGGACTTACAGCATTTACCACAGAGCATCTCTGGCAGAATGAGGGGAGGGGGGGGGCGTGAGATAACAGGAGCAAAGAAAGACAGTGCAAAAGGGTGGGTTGGGTGGGGTAGAGAGAAAGAGAGAGAGGGTGATCGAGGAAAAGAGAGAGAGAGAGTGAGAGTGAGATCAAGGAAGGAAAGGAGTGTGAA
>CM050219.1:22665000-22667500 GCA_027475355.1 Coilia nasus
ATAGATAGATAGATAGATAGATAGATAGATAGATAGATAGATAGATAGATAGATAGATAGATAGATAGATAGATAGATAGATAGATAGATAGATAGAAAGAAAGAAAGAAAGAAATAAAGAAAGAAAGAAAAGAGCTCCCCTTGAGGTTAAATTCTTGTAACAAAATAGGCACAGAAAAATTCTCTCTCGAGTCAGATTCTCCCCACGGTCCATCCATATGGTAATGAGTTTGTCAGGCCTTATTCGACGGTGTCCATAATTGCCACCTGTTTTGCATTCTCAGGACGCTGGATCAATGAATGAGATATTGATCCGCTGCCCCTGTTCAAGGATTAGTCTTTGTTGTTTGGCACCCTCCCATTTACAATGCTGATTTGCCCTCGGGTGCAATCCGCCTCCTGGGTGGTTGACAGGACCTCGTGCTATGACCCAGCCCCTCCCCTCAATCTATCTCTTTCGTCCTCTGCCCCCCTCCATGCCCTCCACTACCCCCCTTTATATATCTGTCTCTCTCTTCACACACACACACACACACACACACACACACACACACACCACAACACACACACACACATACACACACACACCACAACACACACACACACATACACACACCACACACACATACACACATACACACACCACACACACATACACACACCACACACACACACAAACACACACACACACCACAACACACACACACACACACACACACACACACACACACACCACAACACACACACACACATACACACACCACACACACATACACACACCACACACACACACAAACACACACACACACACACACACACACAGACAAACACAAACACGCACAGACACACAGACTGACTGTGGCTGACTGACACCCACACACATGCATATATCACACACACACACACACACACACACACACACACACACACACACACACACACACACACACCACACACACACACACACACACACACACCACACACACCACACACACACACACACACACACACACACCACACACACACACACACATACACACACCACACACACATACACACACCACACACAAACACACACACACACACATACACACACCACACACAAACACACACACACACACACACACACACACACACACACACAGACAAACACAAACACGCACAGACACACAGATTGACTGTGGCTGACTGACACCCACACACATGCATATATCACACACACACACACACACACACACACACACACACACACACACACACACACACACACACAGAGGCACACACACTCACCCACCCATGTCCCCACCAATCCACACACACACACACACACACACACCTCCCCACCATATCCACACACACACACACACACACACACCTCCCCACCAAATCCACACACACACACACACACTCCCCACATGTCTGATCTAATAGGTGTCTGATTAGTGAGGGTGACCTCAGAGGGGGTAGCTGGTTCCTGGGGTGAGCGTTCGCTGAGACATGAGTGCCGATCCACCTCTGTAATGAGCCCACTAAGGACTGACATCTCTGACTGGAGGACCTCCTGCTTCTTAATGCCAGTCACTCAAGAGGGGGCTTAAGGTCTGAAAAGGCACTTATCGCAGAGGTGTTGCATCAAGGCATATTTTGGGGGAAGCTGGTGGGTTTGCGCCTTCTGATAATACTCAGTGTATGTTATTATGTACCTACTTGAACGAGGCTATCAAACTACAGTGCCCCGTTTGGGCAGCTGAGATGTTGCCTGATGTACGGACAGGGCTAAGACGCAGACGGAGATTATCCTCCATTTAGAAATAAATGAACATTCAATCTCAAAGAATGAGCTCCTGCAATTGTCTTCAGTGAGTATCGACCATCATCTCAAAGGCTGCACCATCTTGAAGTTCATCTCAGGGCTGAATTGAGCCGACTGACCTTTCGCAAAGATAACTTACTGCTGCTAAACGTATTATCATGCAATAGCCCCAGGCAGCGAGTCAGGACGGTCTCGGCATCATAATTTAAATCAAGTGTGACATTCAGATTTCCATAAGAATTTCGCTCGATATTCCAAGCATAACACAGACAGGGTGACATTAATCCTGAAAGAAAAAAACGAAGACACGAAGCAAATTTTCTATGTCTAATTCATTTTTATCCAAGGAGGAGAGAGGGGGTTCAAACAGCGTTTCGGAGACCAAGAGCAAGATACATATGTAATGACTCATCAAGGTGCGCCGATAATCGCTGCTCCGCTGGGCTTAATTACAGACTGTGACCAGGATGAAGGCGGAGACAGATCAAGCACTGGGGAGGCTCATTAGCGGTAATTGAAGCAGGTGGATTTTCGTCAGTCAGTCCCTCACCAATGCTAAAAAAAACTTTGTTTCACTCAGCGAGGACCTTTCAACTAAAGCCGTTTTTAGACTCCCATGTCTGATGCAATGAGGTTGTGTGCAAAGTCTGGACAGTACTCTGCATATTCGTCATCCGGGTTTGGATT
>CM050219.1:22670000-22697500 GCA_027475355.1 Coilia nasus
AGGCGATTCGTTCGCTCATTCGTTCGTCCATTTATTCATTCGTTCGTTCGAAATTTGTCTCACGTGTGTGAACCAAGAGTCCAGGCTGCCTGTGAGCCACCTCTGGCTGGTTGTCTCCTCTGGATGAGTCTATTTAACTGGATAACGGAGATAATGTATTCTGTGTGAGTTATTATATATGTAGGGCGGTAAGACAAAAGTATCAACATGTTCCCTACCTGTGCATTGATTTGCATGAGGGAGCGGAGATGAAGGTCTTACATGCATGGATGTACTTCTGTTTGTTTATGTGTGTACACTAATACATGGACACACACACATGCACAACCATCAAGTTCACCGATATCCACCACTAGCCAAACACACACACACACAAACGCACACACCACACACAGACACATTTGCACATAATTCCACCCAATTGCATGCTTTGTTGTTTTTTTTCCCCTTTGGAGCACAAATGCTGTTTCTATCCCTTAGCCCTGTTTGTTATACATTTATTCTTTATCTCTCTATCTATCCTCCCCTCTCTCTCTCTCTCTTTATCTATCTCTCTCTCTTTCTCTCTGACGCGTGCATGCACAGGCACACACACACACACACACACAGACACGCATACACAGAGACACACACGAACATGCACAGACACACAGAGTGAGACATACATACACCAACACAAAAACACACACACACACACACACACAGACCGCCTTGCTGATATCTTAAATCTCCAGAGATAGCTTGTTTGCAGCCTTGTGTGGTGCATCTCAAAGCAGGAAAAAAACATCAGAATGCCCTGGGTGAGGCCAGCCTTCTGGACCTTCTCTCATGACTCCCCTATTAAATATTGATAAAAAATAACAACAGACATGGATTACACTTCCTGGGTTCCTGTATGAAATCATAGCAGCAAACAGCAGCACATGTCTCATTCAATATAAAACAAAGACATATATATATGTATAGGCTATGTCTGTGATAAAGCAATCTTGACTAAATTCATTTTGGGATTAAGCTTTCAGGTAAGGCTTATTTTGTCAGCGTTTGTGGTTTTAAGTGGTAAGGAAACGACTGATTTAATCTACATTTCTGAAAGCCATGCATTCATACTCACTTATTCCTGGCCCAGATCCACTTCCATTCAGTCTTTTTTATTTCACCCATCCAGTGGGGCGCATTCTGTTTGTCTGGTTATTTCTATTTGTCTAAAACAAGGGCTAAAGATGACAACCATGGACACAGTGGTGAACAGATGAGCACATGAATAATCAATGACTCAATAATCAATTAAAGGTGTCATTGCATCGTTTTTTTTTTTTTTTTCATTATTTTGTGGTGGTCTTTAGTATTAATGAATGCTCTGCGAGCTAGTTTTGGTGAGTTTTGGAGTGACCTATTGTATTTCAAAAAAAGCAAGTACTAAACAGTTTCTCGCGGAATGAGACCTTATAAGACCTACACGTATGCCAATAAATAGAAATGGCCTGTTTTCCCTAAAACCCTGACTTACTACTGACCAACCGTACTCTCACAATATTATACACAAGGCCTGTCACAAACCATAGAAAATGGGAAATATATACATTACATCTCTTTCTATACACCACATTTTCGAATAGTGGAATAAAAATGGCTCCTCTGTTTCACGGTGGTGTGTAAAGCTAACTCTACAGACCCCATTCAAGTCCATTGGATTTGATGAAATGCTGATTACAACCACAGGAGCCTCATCCACTCGTGTCATTAAAAAGAGACTAAACAATGGGTTCGCCGGCCCTCACCCCATTAACATGTTTGTCCAAGTAATTGACAGAACTCCATTTGCTGTGATTTAAATGGAGATTGTGAGGTGTTAGCCGGATTGATTATAAGGGTCGCTCCAGACTAAGAAAAAATAAATCATGCTTTAAATTATTATAATTTTCCTTTGGACACTTTATTGGATGAAAGAGAACAAACTGCACACAGAATGAAGAGGGGGAACCTTATGCTGCTCATTCTCTTTCAAAGGTGATTGCCCTGGAATTATATTGCATTAGAATGAAAATGTGGAAGAAACGAGTCTCCATATCAGATAGAAAATCTGCTTTTCAGATCTCCTCATCACCCTCCTGAAATTTCAATTTAACCGTGCCATGTTTTTATTCTCCCCTATTCAAACAAACGGGGCTGTTTGGTTTGTATATAATCGCTGCAATGATGATCGTGCAGTGCCTTCAGGCTGTGTGGAAAAAGGTTGCCAGTGTGTCCTCAAAAAGCTGTCACCTGAGAATCCAGGCGAAGTTTTGCTCCCAGTGTATTTCAGATGAGGTGCTTGGCAGTCGCCCGACTGTAAATAAAACTCTAAATATAGCAGACAAGTGATGCTCTGCTCAGTGTACCTTCTGCGGGGGTAGATAGGGGGTAGGAGAGGTGTGTGTATGTGTGTGGGGGGGTGCTTGGTGTGTGCTCTACTGTCATCTCAGTCCTGAGTGTTTATCACCGGTGACAGGCGGTGGATAGAGTTACAGTGGCGGCGGCAGCGGTGTGCGCGCGGGGGAACTTGTACGGCAGGTCTGCCGCCGGCTCAGAGGCGTAAGAGATGCCGCCCTCGGCTATGATGGAGGGAGGTTTCTGCTGCATTCATTGTGGCCCTCCGGCGATCCTTCCTGCTGCCAGGGAGAGAGTGTGACACCTCACCGTTACCTCAGACAGCTATGCGCTACCGGCTTGACTGATGGGGACACTGAAGTCATCAGCGGCGTGCGGAGAGGAAAGGAGCTGCAGGAAGTCCCCCAGGACACTAGGGGACAGCGACACTGCAGGGTGCACTACTGCTACTGAATGCCAGTGGCACCACTGTCATGTGCTGACAGTGGTGTGAATCCACCACTGTGGTGAGAGTCTAACTATATGCCACAGAAACCCCAACGCCTGGTTTAAAACATCTCCTTTCTTACCCACTTCCACTCTGTTTGCTCTTAAAGGGTGTTATTGCATTGTTTTTATATTAATTTTGGGGGGGGGGGGGGGGTCTCTAGTATTAATCTGTAGTATCTTTAGTCTCTAGTACTCTAGTACTAATGAATAGCCATGCTTTAGTGTTCCTGTTATAGACTGTTCTAAGTTGGTGGAGGATATAGAGCGGGCAGAATGACAGGTTCTCGGCTATGCTAGTCACACGCTACAATCATTCAAAGCCCATTTGGTCACAGCACACCAAATATAAGATCTAAACGTTCTAAACAAACACACATATTACCTATATTTTGCTGAGTGAATATGTGCTGCACGAGACTTCTCCAGTAATCTGATTCACGAACTTGCATCACCTCGTTTTCCCTTTTCTTATTCACTAATTTTTCTGCCTATTGTCTTTCATTGGCTAATGGAGGCAATTGGGGTAGAAAAACATTTTCACATGCAGCATGCATATGCAACTCGGAGTGACCTATCTTATTTCAAAAAGAGCAAGTATGCTTTCTCAGGGAATGACACCTTTAAACGTAGAAGGGTCACCATGTTTTGGAGAGCCATCGAGCGACATAGGGTGCACTGCCACTGAAAGCTGGGGTAAGGCAAGGCAAGGCAAGGCAAATTTATTTGTATAGCGCATTTCATACACAACGGCAATCCAATGTGCTTCACAAAAAAAATAAAAGCAAAGGACAATATATAAAGGCATAAAAGATAAAGTAAGTGTAAAAGCATAAAAGATATAAAAGCATAAAAAACACACAAAATAAAAAATAGATTTAGTAAAAATCATTAACAGAAAGCATCTGAAAACAGTTTGGTCTTAAGTCTAGACTTGAAACTGCCAACAGTAGGAGCATTTTTAATGTCTTCTGGAAGTCGGTTCCAGAGCTTTACAGCATAGCAGCTGAAAGCTGCTTCACCACATTTTGTTCTAACAGCAGGTTCTACCAACAAATTTTTATGACGTGATCTCAGAGACCGAGTTGGTGCGTATAACTGAAACATATCCAATAGGTAATTGGGTCCCATCCCATTTAATGACTTAAACACAAGAAGCAATGCCTTAAAGTCAATTCTATAACTTACTGGGAGCCAGTGCAGGGACCTTAAAACTGGAGTAATGTGGTCAGATCTTTTTGTTCTTGTAAGAACCCTTGCTGCTGCATTTTGGATCAGTTGAAGCTGTTTGATGGTCTTTTTAGGAAGGCCTGTGAAAAGGCCATTACAGTAATCAAGGCAGTGGCTGACTAAGGTTCTCCAAATGCTGGCTTTGACACTATAATAATAATAATAATAATAATAGTGTTTACTTGTATAGCACAATTCATACATACAAGATGCAGCTCAAAGTGCTTTACAGTTTGGCAAGGTCACCACAAGACAGTCCAGTGGCATCGAAGTGAATGAATACAGGAACAAAATCACGTAGTAACGCAATGCCCCGTTAATGCAGGCTCTTGCGTGACGCGATAATGCAATGTCATAGTGACGAAATCACCCGTTTATGCGGGCTGTTGCATGGCGTAATAATGCACTGTCACAACAACGCAACTATTGGGGAGCACTTTATCATTAAAAAACAGTATCATATGCCCTTACACACCGGCTGTGCAGCAAACATATTCCACCTGCAGCCTGATAGGATTTTAATAATCGTAATCAACACACAGTCCGCAGCAAAGGTTGATGCTGGTGTGCGTGGTTATATTGAGAACACTGGAATCTGAACTAGTACAACGACGGAAGCGCAGTGTGCAGCATTTTCTCGAGGCTGCTGTTAGAAGGCTGTAAACTATAGGAGCCATTAGGACCTTGCTTAACTAATCCCCTAACCCCTTTTGCCTTCCCAGTTGCTTTGCAGCTTAAAGCATCACTAAGTACTTTTCGTCTTCGGTCACCCTAGAGGTTAGAAGCAGAATTATTTGTCATTTGAGCTACAGAGAGATGTTCCACTCCTCCAAACTTATTTAGTGTGGTTACAGCCCATGGAGGGCAGCAAAGCAAATTCAGAAATGCTTTTCATCCAGTTACAGGTTCATTAACCACTGAAACATTATTTTAGGGTTGAAAAAATTACTTAGTATTACTTTAATATGGAAGGGCTGCTATATTCAGAGCCATACAAAACCTGTTAGTGAGAATCTAAGTGGGTTGTAAGACCCAGGCTACATCAATGCATGTATTCATGTGCAACAGTTTATTTATGTCCATGCAGCACCTTCACTCTACCTGACAGCCATCTTTTCTCCCACATGGCCACATTTGTTGGTTACAAAATAGTTTACAACACAGGCCTGTCACTAAAAGCAATATTGGAAGTAAAAGCATTAAAACACTAGAGATGAAAAAGAATTAGACCTATGTGACACAAATTGTGTGCGTCTATGTATTACAGTCTTAGGAAAAGTTAACTTGATTAAAACATGACAAGTAATGCACCACACACACAATGAATGGAGGAAGGAGGAAAGAAATCTTATTTCCCTGGGTCTCCAAAACATACATTTTATGATGGTTTTAATATTTATTATGTTCATTATTTCAGTGATTTCATCAGTTATTTCTGATGTCAATTTCCTTTTCACTACGGGGGGCATGTCTGTCTCTTCATTACAAGAGACTGTCACAGCTAAAAGCCTGACTACAAACTATGGTCGGAAGAAAGACAGGAGAGAATCTGGTTTTCAAAAGGCCCATCATCTCAGAAGAAGGTAGCTCAGTAAAGAGGAGAATTACTAATATCATTTTGACATTCTTCATTACATATTTTTCATATTGCCAGCAAAAAGCAGTTGTACATTGTGTTACACACACACCGTCTCAAAATGTGAGCGGGAAATCACATGTACAAATAAAGCTGATTCTGATTCTGATTCTGATGTAGTATACAGGGTTTCACAGTAATTTATACAAGAAGGAAAAAAGTCCTTATAGTGCAAAAGAAATTAAAATGTAGTGCAAATGTGTATCACCATGGGCTGTGGTGATAGCACCAAAAATGAGGAGAATAGATGTTATGATTTTGACACATAAAAAGCAGTTGTACATTGTGACATATTATACAGCAGGGCCAGAAAATACAATCTATTTGTTTGTTTTCTTTCACATCTCGTTCACATTGCATACAGCATCAGATCACAGAGCTATTCGTGCTCTTTTGACTAACTGGTATGTGGTGCTGTCTCTGGACATGATGCTATGGACGTTTATGAAGCGTAATTGCATTGACTACACTGTGTGGATCAATGGCACCTTGTTTACTGCTGTGGATTGTCTCCCATAGCTGCGCATTGATGACCATCATCTGGATTCGCTGATGGATTCATTAACAACATGCGAGTAATTACTGTACACGGAGACATTGTTATGATGTAATATATCTGAGAGCAGTGATATCTACCGGAGATCTATTGAGAGTGCTGTGTCATTTGGGTCAATGTGGGGTTAAAGTGCGTATTATATGCCAGTGCAGCCCATGTTTGTCGATATAATCCCTCTCCGTGTAAACCTGACCTCAGGACAGGGGTAGACTCATATTAGTCATCTGTCTAGTATGGATGACTCAACATGGATTACACTCCAGTGTGAGCTCTGGGGATTGTATATGTATCTGTGCGGTAGAGAAATATCAAATAGTAGCTGAATAAGTCTCAATAAATGCAGTATATTTTAACCATGGTAGGATTGCTATTTGTATCCAAGGCTAATAGACAAAAACACATAGCAAAATACACATCATAGCAAGATACACTACAGGAAACCATGACAACAGCCAAAACATAATCGTGGTCAGTAAGAGTCATCCTGTTTATTACATCTGGGAAGGTTTATGCTTACAATAAGAAGAAAGAAGCCCAAAGAAGCAGTCAATCTTAAATGTGTGTTGTAGTCAGTGTATAGTGCTGACGAGTGTAGAGTGTATACTGCTGATGGTATGGTCAGCCATTTCATGGCCCCGATGATTGCACTACATGGACATGTAATGGGCAAACACCATAAAACCGTGTCATAAGACGGGGTGCAAACACCACTCGTGATGTTCCCTACCTCCCCAACATTATGATTCACCTCAGAGTATGGTCTAAAAACATTAAAGAATGGTTCCTAAATCATGCGGATGAAGTTAAAGGCCTACTATAGCCTGCATGTATATCACATCCTAACGTAAATGAGCCTTTATGGGCTGGAGTGCAGAGTGCAAACAACATGTCCACCTTCCTCGTCCCTCAGGGAACCACAAAGACTTTCAGCAACCCCCTCCACACAGCACAGGTATTGTACTGTACTGCCTTACAAAGCCAAAGGGCAGTAACTACATAGTTTGTCAAATTTAGACTTGAGTTTAGACTGGAAATTAACTCCAACGCCTCCTTTGTCTTGTGAATAAATTTCTTGTGTCTTGCTATTAAGAAGGTAGATAAAATCATCACCACTGTTATATCTCCATGCCACCACTCACACCCCCTGAACTCTACCCCCCGCTGAACCTCCATGACCCCCTACTACGCCACCACTCTCTCCCCCTACCATGACACCACTACCACTACCTCCACGCCCCGTCCCTCTTCACCTCTCCATCTCTCCCAATGTCAGTGAACTTTACCCAATCCCCGCATCCATTGGCACTCCACCCCAAAAAAAAATGTATATTGTCAATACTGTATATCTCCTGTATATCTCTGTGTTATAGTACATCTGGTATACCTCTGTGTTATAGTTCATCCGGTATATATCTTGTACATATTGTTCATAAATCATATTTACTAACTTATATATTTATAGCACAACTGTATACTTGTCCATAGCCCATCATATATATTAATAGCTCTACTGTATAGTTGTTTATAGCACATCTGTTTATATCCCCCACAAAGTTTAACAACAAAGTACTCCCACATGTTCATATTGCCCTACTTATTGTACATAATTCACTACTGTCTATATTGTATATACTGTACATATCGCACTTGCTGCTCTTGCACTTCTGATTAGATGCTAAACGACATTTCGTTACCTGTATTTATACATGTGTAATGACAATAAAGTTGAATCTAATCTAATCTAATCTACACCATGTTTGACCAGGCAGTATGACAACATAAAAGACATTTTTCTCAGTTTCTATCTTCACGTAGTTACTGCACTTTGGCTTTGTAAGGTGCCGTATGATAGGGCTCCTAGAAGGATTAGCAATATTTGGAGGCAAAAGACAGGAGGTATGCTGCCCTCACATGCTATAAGAAATTACGGTAGCCTAGATACAAGTTCGCAACGTGCAAAAATGCACATGAATTAACCTTCATGTCATGATTTTACAAATGGGGACTATCAGCTTCTTCCCGATAGCAAATGAAGGCAGCATTAGTTACACATATTCAGGTTTCTTATGTTTTTCCGATACTTTGTCCAGCTCCTTGTACATTACCTAATTGGAATAAGATTTTCTAAAGGACACTCCTCTGCAGTCAGTGTATGTTCCAGACATCTGTCACCTAAACCACAATTCTCTCTGTACAGTACTTACAGTTTCTTTTTAGGATAAGGTAGTACCTAATGGTTTTAAACAAATCCATTTTTAAACATGATCAATAAGAGCTTTGAAAGATGAATGCTGCATCACATGGGAGACAAAGAGAGAGAGAGAGAGAGAGAGAGAGAGAGAGAGAGAGAGAGAGAGAGAGAGAGAGAGAGAGAGAGAGAGAGAGAGAGAGAGCATCAGGCATTCCTGGGTTTGTACCAACATGGCAATGTTTTTTTTCACAAAATCTAAATATAACTTGAATGAAAAAAAGTTAAACGGTGACAATCACACACATTTCTCACATGCATTCCACAAACATGTTAGTAATACTAAACTGCTGAATTTGTTTTGTACTCGTTATTACAGCTGAAGCACAATCATTTAAACTTGTCTTGTCTTGTCACTACCATTATCAGCCATTTTTGCAATGACAAGTTGACAGCCAAATGTCACATGCTGATTCGCTGTCATAACAGACATTGTAGGATTCGCTGTCACTAATGGTAACATGCCACTGTTGTAGAACTGAATATAATTTGTCATAAAGTGTTATGAAAACATGCTCTCTCTGCCATTTGTGTTGTATTCATTATCATTTTAAAGGTGTACTTCCACGTGAAACCGTTTAGTACTTGCTCTTTTGAAATATGATAGGTCACCCCGAGTTGCATATGCATGCTGCATATCAAAATGTTTTTCTATCCCCGTTTTCTATATCAGTCAAAAGAAGACAACAGGCGGAAAAACGACCCAATGCGAAAAGGGCCTTCGGCGTGACGTAGACGTGGAAATACATACAGTATAAGAGAAACTGACCGAATGGGCTTTAAATGATGTTAGCCTGTGACTGACTCGCATAAGATTAGCAGGCTAGTTGAATGACTGAACTGCATTTAGCCGGGCACTTGCACTGTTTTGTCATGCAAATATTACCATTCTGAAACGTTCATTGACAAACGGTCAGGAAGCGACTGTGCTTGTGCCATCTCTCCTTCCTCTTCGGATTCAGGATCAAACACATAAGGCTGTATCTCCGTAGACATTCTGTGTGCAGTTTTAGCGCTGTCAAGTTGACTTTTCCCCTTTACCTTACTCTGCTATCAAGTTGACTGTGGGGCAAAGGAAGCTGCAGGGAGCGTGTCACGCCTCTGGTGAAATCGTGTTGTTCTCCCGGCCCCACCCCCTCCACCAAACTAAAACAGCCTGAAACAGAAGCACTAGAACATTTTTTTCATTAAAACCAGCGCACAGGGCAATTATTAATACTAGAGAACACCGCAAAATTCATGAAAACACGATGGAAGTACACCTTTAAATGTTTTATATTATATATTTTATATATTTTATTATTTTATCAGGTAGGTTATCAGTAGCTACTTGGCTAAATTTTAAAATATAACAACTGAGGAAAAAAAAAAATATAACTCGCACAGATTAGTAATAGTTAAATAACTATTGAGAACCCCTGGCACTGATAATCAGCTGACACAACCAGCGCTGATTTTATGAGCAAAGTGGTCTAGAGAGAGTATAAGGCTGTATCATTAAAGTGTGCATAGTCCTATTGCGCTGACCTGGTGTTCCTGCTGATAGGACAAAAACTGCTGCTATGTCCCTACAATACTAACATACTTTCTTTCCATCATGTAATCTTATGAGCATTCTTAATAATTCATCCGCACTGACATTTCCCATAGGGCTTCCTTGCAGTGTCCCCCTGGCAATGCGCCTCTGGGGCTGGAGAGAGCAGTGCGCAGCGCTCCCATCCACAATCCCATTAACCAGCAACCCGGTGCACCCACGCCCAGCAAGACTCCTCCATCAACGGAGGCCCTTTAAGCTCCGAGTGGCTCGCCCCTCTCAGCCCTCCTCACCTGGCCCACCTCCCTCCATCCCTCCCCTCCCCTCCGTGGACCGCTGACCTTTGCAGGTCCCCAGAGCTGGCTCCTTCTTCTAATGACTGTGCTGAGTGAAGGACACGGGGTAGACCTGCAGAGAGTAGATTAGCACGTGACAGTCCAATAGGCCACTAGCCCCGAGCGCTGAAGCGCGTTCAATAGTTATGGACTGCTGGAGAACATCAGCGAGCAATGGTGGAGAGCGGTCTTAGCAACAGCGATGGAATAACTAACTTCGAGAGATTGGAAGGGGGGGATCGGAGAGGTTGGGCTGGGTGTTAATATATGTATGCTCCGTCGAAGGCGGGTAAAGCCTTTAGGACAAGCTGGATCCCCACTGGCTCTGTTAATTGGACCAATAGAGACACGTGGGAAGATTGACTGGTTTGCCTGCTCGTCTGGAGCAGCATCCAATCATGCTGCTGTTGTGGACACTGTTTGGAGATCTTCTGAAGGATTTGCAGAGATACGTATGTGCTCTTCGGCTTACAGTAGTGCTGCTCTAAACCCCTTTGTGGCTAAGAAGTGCAAAAGCTGTTTATCTGTCTGTTTCTAAAGCTGGGAAATACAGAAATCTGATATTCCTGAAGACAGTTTCAGGTTGTGATTTTTAAATCCTTAGTGCTGCTGCTCTCTCTCTCCCTCTCCATCTCACTTGTCAGCTCCCCTTTTCACCATCTCACACACTCTCTCTCTCCCTCTCCCTCTGTGTCTCTCTCTCTCTCTCTTCCTTATTCTGTCCATCGCTCTTTCACGCTCTCATTTTCTCTCCTGTACTCCTGCTTCCTAGTAAAACAATGCCCCATGACTCCCCACATAGACGTAGTAAAACAAATCATGCGGCGCTCGCAGCTGAGATCAATGGGAATGATTGGAGAGTGTTGAAGGGATGCGGGGAAGGCGTCAATCCTGCTGATCTAAGCGGTGTCACCAAAGGCCCATCGATCCTCCAGCCCCTGTCTGCGGCAGCTGCTGTAATTCCTGCCCTGGCCCCCTCCGCCGCCTTCCAGCCACTCCCAGAATCCTCTGGGGCGTCGCAAGGGAAGCGGTAATCAAAGGCGGGAGAAATCCCTCATCAGCGTTTTTGCTGGGTGTCCACTGGAAGCTCCCCACGGCCGCTGAGTGCTGTAAAAGTGTGAATTGCTGCGTGTGCCGCTGTACATAAATATGACGATTTATGGGGGCGCTGGGTGGCTGAGGGGCCCCCGTCGGTGATTATTTAACTTCCGTTTACAATACAGCCCTGAATTCAGAGGTGAGAAAGGACACTCAAGCCAAACAGAGGCAGGTAATTGATTGCTCATTCATTGTGTGGGGTGTGTGTGTATGGGGTGTAATTGTGGAAGAGGCTGAGACAGATGAGATGAGACCTCAAGCCGGACAAACAGAAAGGTCAGAAAAGTTAGTCGAAAGCCATGGGGCCTAATGAGTGATGCCTGACTTTTATAGACCCTTTCAACCATAAAAAAACTAAAACAATGCCTGAACGTTTGATTTTTTTTCCCCAAACTCCTTTAGCTACATTTCACATTGTTGGGAATGTTAACATGGAATCCCTGTGGGAACAGCTATGACGCAAACTCTCTTGAAATAGTCTATAGGCTAGTTGTTTCAGCTAATTGTTACCCAAGACTTGTGAAACACGGTCCAATTCATGTTCTATTTTTAAAAACAGCAGATGCCTCTGTCCAAAGATGGCTCGTTACACAACCAATTGAAGAGAGAGCAGCAAGTGATCCTTGTGATGCTGATATTCACGCTACTTGTATAGGTGTGTTCGCAGAAGGCTGAGAGTAGGTATCCTGCCAGCTACAGCACCTGCTCCCTCCAAGAGCAGCTAATCCCCACTGTGCTGCTTTGTAATTACTGGTGTGGATGATCTTGGCAGAATCAGGGTAGCTCTGATCAGCATCGCCAATGATACACTCCCTCGAGGAGGAGAGAGAGTGTAAGATCTTAAGCGTCAGGCCTCTCTTTTTCTCCGCTCTCTCCCTTTCACTCTATCTCTCAGTACAAAGCATATAGGACATCTCCCATGTTTAATCACTCCTGTCCTATACATTGTATAATCTGAACATGAAGTGAAATCTCTATTGACAGAGATATGCACAAGCAATGCATATATATATGTGACTAATACATGATACAAAATCTCTATTTGCGCAGATGCACAATAACACTTTGGTTACACACGTCAAGACACATATACTGTACATGCTTGCTTATGCAGCAAGATGTCTGACAGAAAAACAGCGAGAGGGACTGAGTCACACTGTGTGCAAATGTGCTTTATTGCCCAGAGGAGCTAATGAAATAACAGCAGTCTACATTTCAGTGCATTGTTAGTCAGCAGAAGCCTTGCATCATGCCCCAGGACAGACTCCTGCGACTGAGAACGCTCGCTGTGTCGCTGAGCAAAAAGAGGCCCAGTCAGTGTGCCTCTTTGCGTCTCATGGGCTCTTGGCTCCTCACAGACAGATAAATAATCTCAGGAGACAGAATAGGCTCTTGAGGAGTCTGAAAAAAAATTACTTTCACAACAACACAAAAAAGCTCCATGATAAAGGGAGGCACATAGGAGTATGTGGGGGGGGGGGGGGGTGAATGGATAAGAGGAAAAGTGATGAATTCAAAATTGATGACATTTCAGCCATTATGGCTGGAGAAATTGCGAAAAGCAGCAATTTTCCTATGGTAGCTTCATCACTTAAAAACATGCTGAAATACGGGAAAAGAGCACAGAGCGATTATAGGGGCTCCTCCTCACGGCTTGTGTCTGATCTCGGCTGTGAAATGAGTCTCCTTGAATTGTCTGATGCGTCGGAAATGTGACAATTATCCTCCTTAGAGAGCCGAACTCATAAAATATATGGGCGAAGACATTTTCTGAAGGAAAAAAACAAAGAACCAAAAAAAAACAAAAAAAACAAAGGGATTTTTCTGTCTGGGTAGTAAGGGAGGGAGGTTGCTGCTTAAAATCCAAGTGTCACTGATCTGTGAGACGTGACACTGCTTAGCCGACTGACTGCGGGTAAAATGAGGTTTACGATGGGATGATGTCATGTGTTCAGTCGCTCATGATTAAAAAGGAAACCTTGATAGGAAGAGCAAAAGGGGGGAATTTTACATACGGCTAGACAAAGACAGTGTCTGGCTGGATTTAAAGGCGGTTTCAAAAGGCACAGCATTTTAAGAGTGCCTTGTAAAAACCCAAAGCGGCCCATGTGCCACCATTTTAGGTCCAATTCTGTCGCTGTAATTGCTACCATGGGCCTGTGTGCAACAGCACGAGAGATTTCACACATGCTGCATCGGGATCCACCGGCGTATGGAAGTGAGTGACATGTCTCACTCTCATCAGAGAGGACCGACAGTGAGCAGGATTCCATTTCCCGCCGGAGCGGAACATGACACAGTGCGGAAATTGGAAAATGTCCGATCAACCCTCAGCTCCTGTGGCAATACAGTGCTTTAGAATGGGGCTTGAGACGAGGTAACATTATTCTCACTACATTATATGTGAGAAGTGGAGATGGGTTTGAGACGTTTGTGGAAAAAAAAGAAAAAGAAGTTTAGTGAAGGCCACAGAATGCAGCATGTCTTTTTTCAGCTTGTCAATTTGCAGTTTTTAATGTGATTCTTTTGAAAGCAGAGAGAAGTGTGGATGCATTCAGAGAGATAAATACTGTGTTTTTAATATGTGTATTTCAGTGTGTGTATAAACCATATCTTTAATACAGTGTGTGTGTGTGTGTGTGTGTGTGTGTGTGTGTGTGTGTGTGTGTGTGTGTGTGTGTGTGTGTGTCTATGTGTTTGCGTGCCTGCACACTTGCATTTATAAGCCTCTAAGCATAGCGTTATGTCTGACGCACAATCCCCAACCGAGAACAAATTAATGTAATGGCACCTTGTTTGCCACAATAATTACCTGTAATCATCACAATCACATGTACAAAGCACTCTCCCAGTCTTAAAGAGAGAAAGTGAAAAACAGAGAGCTGCCACCACTGCTGTCTAACTGGTTACCCCCCCACCCAACCACTCACCCATGTCCAACAAACACATAGTGCTGCAGACCCCGACACATTCTGATGAGTTAAAAAGCACACCATTACATCTAATGACAGAAGGTTAAAACACTCAGTGCTACACTAATGTCACTAATTGCCATCGCTTTTCATTAATCATGTGTTTGTACAAAGAATAAATAAATAAACAATCAAATAAATAAATGCACATCACTTGAATCCAAACACCGTATTAATGTGCCAGCTACTGTCTCTGTCCTCACCTCAAAGAACCCATATATCGCTTTGTGGTGATGATGAGGATATTTCTGCCCCACAAAGGCAAAGTACAGTAACTATGCGAACACTGAAACTGAGAAAAATGCCTTTAATGTTGTCATACTGCCCAGTCAAACGTGTTGTAGGTATAATAGTGGTGATACTTTTATGTGCTTTCTTAATAGCAAGAAACAAGATATTTAGTCACAAGTCAATTTCCAGTCTAAACTCACAAGTTTTCACAAAATATGTAGTTACTGTCTTTTGGGTTTGTAGGGCAGATTTGTGGGGGGGAGGGGCGGTTTGTCGTTTTTTTTTTTTCGTTCTGCTTTCACGCATTATCTATTCGGCGCCTGTTGTGTTTGGACGAGGCCGATACCAGTGTGTACAAATCCCCCGGACCAGGGAGGGTACAAGCCCCTGGAGGTTAGCCCACTCAATATGTCACGCGTGCCTCTGCCCACCGCCCGGGTCCCCGTGGACCCCGCTTCAAGGACACACGTCGGCCCTTCCCTTCCACCGCGTCCCCCGAGCCACACAGGGGCTACACGGCATTAGCATAATGGGTGCAAATCCTGCATTTCAAAACGTGCCCTTCCTCTTCTCTACACACACACACACACACACACACACACTCAGACACACACACATGAACACACACATGCACACACTCACACATGCACCCAGCCACTCACACACACATGCACCAAACCACACACACATACAAACACACACACAGACACACACACACACACACACACACACACACACACACACATCCCAATCCCCACACCCTCACCCCTTGCTGTTTGCGTAATCGTCTGGGTCATGCCAGACAGCTAGTGGCTGTCCGAGCGCGTGACATGGATGAGACACTGTATAATGGAGCATAATGATGCTGTTCGCGATGCATATAGAAGTGGGGGTGGGGGGGCCAATGCATATAGATGAGGGGGTGGGGGGATGGGAGGGGTGTGCGTCTAAAAACGAAATGCCACACAGAGTGCTATTTTCTATGACTGACAGGCTAAAAATCATGTTTGTTGTGTGAATGTATGTATGTATGTATGTATGTATGTATGTATGTATGTATGCACCTATGGGTGTGTCTGTGTGAAATGTGAAGGTGTGTGTGTGTGTGTGTGTGTGTGTGTGTGTGTGTGTGTGTGTGTGTGTGTGTGTCTGTGTGTGTGTGTGTGTGTGTGTGTTTGTGTGTGCTTGTGTACGAGAGTGTTGTGGCTGGCATGTGTTTGTATACAGTATGAAATGTATTCAGCTGGTATAGCTGACCCACAGGTGGTGGGATATGATGCGGAATATATTATACAGCTGCACTCACTGGTTGGCTTTAGTCCTACAAACAGTCAACGATTCTTACGTGCTGGCGTTGCAGTGGCGCAGTGGTTAGAGCTCCTGACCATGAATGGGCATTTGGGGACAAATCCGGCATGCGGTCATTTCCCAACCCTACCCCATCTCTCTCTCCCACTTACTTCCTGTCACTATCTTCACTGTCCTGTTAAATAAAGCCATAAAAAGGCCAAAAATACTTTAAAAAAAAAGATTCTTATGTACAGTACTAACCACCATATAATGGCAATGTTATGACTGTACTGAGACAGGAATGTTCAATGCTATGATAGGGGAATCGACTATATTTTTCAAAAGAAAAATTTAAAAGGGGTTGTGATAGAGCTAGGATTTATGTAAAGGTCACTGCTTAATTATGCGCCAAAATGCAGGACTGCACTTCTTTCCTGACTGACCGTAAGATTCCAATAATCTGAAATGTAAGAATATTTAAGAGGAAATGGCGTTGCCAAGCTAGAGGGGTGTCTGTGGATAGCAGCAGGGCGCCAGTAATCTCAGCATCCAGACAGACTGCGCACACCAGGAGTTTGCACCAGACCCATTACCCAGAGTGCACCTCTCAACTCAACTTGTCTCTGAAAAAGGAAATGTGTTTTTTTTTTTTTATGTCTGGGCATTCCGTGCTCTCTCCTCACCATAGGTTTAGTGTTTGATCCGAAGCTGGTTCTGGTTGCTTCTCCCTGTGTGAGCGCACACTAGGGCACAGTGTGAAGAGAAGAGGAGGGATGAATAAAGACAGGAAGACAAAGGCATCCAGAGTGAAATAGAGATGGTACTGAAAGGGTACACTCAGCCCCGGAATGGGGAGGCACAGTATCATATCATCATATGATCATATCTCAAATAAGGCCCATCATTAAAATTAAGATTTCAGTTCCCGAGACTGACTGAGCTCTGTTATATTTCATGTGAGAAATAACAGCCTCGATTTTCCCCTCAAATAAATTATTCCACAATGGTTATCAGTGAGTATCTCTGTTCTTTTGCCACTAGGGAAGAGAATATTGAACAAAAAATATATGTTTGCTAGCAGTCAATTGTACAACATTTATACTGTAATGACCTTTACATATTTTATTTATCCCCTATGTGGCTAATAGGCTTTCACTGAGATGCAAAATTTGTTCCTCCTGGGAGACAAGAAGAATGCAGAGAGCTGAAAATTCCTCACAAAATAAGTTTCACATGCTTGTAGAAAACATAAAATACATGCAAATCAAATGAGCAGAAGCTGGGGAAGGGATAATAAAGCGAAAGAAAAACACACCAGACAATAATTCAAAAGATAATTAATGAAGAAAAGAGCATTGTTTCAGGCAGGATTATAAAAAAAGCGAGAACGTTTTTCAAAGCTTCGCAGGCACATTGTTCCAGTCTATGCCTACATTTCTAATGAATGACTTAGTAAACCTGCCAGCTCTTGATACCATGGTACATAAATCACTATAAATGTTCAAGTGAAGCAGAAAGAATATATTTGTATTGTTCATTTCCTAAAGGTCCGATTTTCTCATTAAAAAAAAAAAAAAACATAAAACCATTTGTATGTCCTGCTATAGTAGTGTAAGTCTAAGAGGTGGTGTTTGGAATAAATGATTAACAGAGGACTCACCGTCAAAAGTAATGCCTCGCAAAGGAAACTAAAATGTCTAAAATTTCAAGGGGATATTTTATAGAACACACACACGCACACACACACACACACACACACACACACACACACACACACACACACACACACACACACACACACACACACACACACACACACACACACACACTCACACTCTCTCTCACACACATAGTGCTGGGCAGTACTTGGCAACATTTTGGTCTCTGGGGAGTTTGCCTACCCAGAAAACACTGAATCAGCTTCTTCTAGACTGCCCAGGTCAGATAACATGCGTTTCAGCCACCCATTCAGATTTGATCCCATTCCACAACATAATATTTTTCTATTAGAGTTGCCACCTGTGTCTTACACCTGTGTAAGTCTAGTACACCAATGGTGTGTGGTGCAAGCACAGTCAGAGACCCAACAGCACCCTCATCCACACACATGAGAGAAAAAAAACAAATACAACTAACCTCCTGAACTACATCTCTGTGTGTTTGTATGTTGTAGTAATGGCTGCCCAAAGCTTAGCCTACACTCATTTCACCACACTTTTAATGACAAAGTGGAATGGGTATGGGTTAATCAACAGCATTGTGCTAGTGAGAACACATGCTGTAGGTCACCAAATGCAGTGATTTAATGAGGTGAGAAAGAACATAGAGCATAGACTTGGCAGTAAAAGGTAAACAACCATTACAACAGCCCATATCAGGAAGACGTATGCCTGCTGTAACCAGCTTAGCCTACAAAAACAAATGTGAACAATGGTCCATTAGCATTTAACCCTTAGCAACCACTTAAACACTTCACTATGAGCAGAGAACCCTTGATGGCTGAACTGAAGTTTTTTTTTTTTTTTTTGTAATCATTTTGATGTTTTAATCGAAAAATGTCACAGATGTTGTGTTAAAACTCTGTGTCAAATTTGTCAAAAGTGATACGTGTGTGGACCTTTAAGTAAATATTGTTTATTCTCATTGCACCTTGACAGTTGACTTTTTACTATTATTACAATTACCGTGCAGTCCTGTAAGTAGACAGGCAAATAACTCACAGTGGCTGGAATCTGGAGATTTACACAATACAGACACAGACACTGATAATAAAAGAGCAAACACAGTCAGTGCTATTAATTTGCAAAGGAGACACCGAGTCACTCATACATATCACACTGTGTGCAACTACAACTGTGCTGTAGCTTTTAGGAAAGACAGGGTTAGGAATTATCTTGACCATTAGGAGAGCAAACACCGCCATGGGTGACATTAGCAGTTGAAAAAGATATGGGACCATTAAACAAACAGTTAGGTTTTGATCCCAAAATACCAACCAAGGTGGTGAGAATGGCAGCAATGTACTGACTCAGGAAAGTGCGTAGTGAGTCTGCTAGTACAGACCACAAGCTAAGCAGTAAACTCACTAGCCCAGCAGCAGTGCCTGAGCTCCTGCACAAGCAAAATCAATAAGTCAATCTGCATGTTTTCGTTTTTAAAAATGGATGTTTTAGATGGTGAGGGGCGCTCCCCTTGTCCATTTCATTTTATTTCACTTTCAAAAATAAATCGTTTGACCAGGGCCGACGCTCCCTTGGCACCTTCCTTCACTGCAGAATGTGAACCTTTGTCCGAGTGTGCACATTTCACATTCAATCCACTCAACGGCTTTGGGTAAAGGCAAGGCTAGTGCAAAAGACCACCGTGGCCTCCGATTGCCTGCCTGATAGCCGCGATATCTGATTCAGATTAATTGCGGGCAGAGTGAAGTCAAGCACAGCGTCCAGCCTCGGAATGGCTTGTCGACTTCTTTTACTGTCAGTCGGGGAAATCTCATGGCCCATTACTCAGGCCAGAGCACTCACTGCGTACAACACTGTGATGCTGGCCTGCATCATTGAGACGGAGGACGGAGCAATCGGTGGAGTTTTCTTCCTACCTCAGGATCCATTCGATGCTGCAGCAGAGACAGTGTTTGCCACAGGCAGTGGGCTTGGCCAAGTGTGACAACAAGTGCATCCACAGCTTCAGGGTAACCGTAGGAATCTCCCACTCTTGCGAACCCTGCTGTTGTTGTTACCTCCACAAGCGGAAGTTATGTAATTATTGCCGTTTGTTTGTTTGTTTGTTTGTTTGTTTGTTTGTTTGTTTGTTTGTTTGTTTGTTTGTTTGTTTGTTAGGTGGCAACATAACTCAAAAAGTTACGGATGGATTTTGATTAAATATTCAGGGTAGGTAAAAAAATGGGCTAATTTAAAGGTGATTAGATTTTGGTGGTGATCTGAGCTGCCCTGGCAGAGGTCTGCACTCTCTGAGTGCTTTTCTAGTTTTTTTTCATGTGTTCTTACCTTCTCATCTTCTCGCCTGTTTTGGGCCCTAACAATGCTGTCTGTAGTAGGATGAAACAATCATGGCCTTCAAACAAACCTTTGCTGAATAAGAAGGGCACTGGCAGGGCTGTGTGAGGATTCATGGGGGAGATTTGATTAGGCATGGATTGTTCCGGTACGCCACCACCCCCCGTTCGACTCCTCCAGTGTTGTGCCAGGAAGCAGCATCCGCCGTCAGTTCCAGCGCCCTAATGGGCTTCAGTGATGCGCCGCTGAGCCCAGCGTCTCTGTTTGCAAACACACACACACACATACACACACACAAACACGCGCACACACACACACACACACACAGGCAGGCGCCTCCTAGCTGAGGAGCAAGCAGCATAGGGGAACCCTGGAGACTTAGGAGAGATGTTCTCCTCTGTGTGAATGGAGATAAGACTGCACATTAAGGGCAGAATGGAGGAGACCCTGGTAAGAAAAAAAAGATAATCAAATTGAACTTAATACTAAGCCCACGTTCACACAATGGGATGTAGCCTACCTGGAATGAAATATGAACATGCATGCATGCCCACTTGGTGGCAGTAGCCTGGAGACTTCAGGAGAGAAAGAGACTTGCAGCCAGATCCAGTTCACGGTCCATATCAGGCATTTGCCAGGAAAAAAATCAAAGTGGGTGGTGTAAGTGTAGCCGGGCTATAAGCTTGCCCATGCACTTCCACTTGAATAATTTCTCCCTACAGTGGTAGTCTGGGTTTACTTCCATTGACATGGTTGACGCCGGTAAAATCTTTACCGGGCCAATCAGCGAACAGAGGGAGTGTTTGTGAGGGATGATGTCGACTTTGTGTGGTACATTTAAACTGTAGTGCATAGGCAGGCTTATAGCCAGGCTAATTGCATAAATGACCAGACATTAGCGATTGTGTAAAGGCAGATCCAATCGTTTTAAACTTCAGCAGAGTCTACACCTCCAGGAAGCAATCGTTTCTCAATGCAGCACAGCCAGACCCTCTGTACGAAATAAAATGTAGTAGGAGGGGCTCGTTTACCAGGCTAGTGTGAGTGAGCGTGGTAGAGTTAATCTGTGTCCTGTCCATGTGTGAATAAAAATCACTGCCTGGTGTGCCGACTGGTTGGTAGACGACCAGTTATGCCAGTGAAGCACTCAGCCTTGACTGGCTGTTTATACAACAGGGTGTGGCTGCAGAAACAACCAAGCCTTCCCTAGCAGCAATCAATGGGGCAGGGGCTTTAAAAATGTCAGAAAGATCAACTACTGCCAGTCCATCAAGTTTAACCATTAGCAGCATGTGGTTCCATATCAACCAGATGTGCCTTTGCAAAAACACGGCCAAATCCCACAAGCTTTGTCATTTGTGTTCAGTATGAATGTGTTGCCAGCAAGAAAATGTTCTTAATGGGCCAACTGGTAGTAGAAAAACAGTAATTTATAGTCTGTTTAAATACAAATGAAATATACACTTACAAAGATTTGGATGACACACCATGACTAGCTCATTTACAGAGCTGTGACAAATTACGTGCGTTAAGTTTAGCACACCATCTGAACTGGGCGAAATGCACATTCCCCCACCCCCCACCCCCTCAGAAAAAAAACCCCAGCTTGCTTTCATCTAAATCGAGTGACAATACGTGCCTAACATGTTATTCTGAATGTGCATTAGCACAAAGAGCTGGGCTAACAGGTCCCATGAGGATGGTGGTATGGCCATACCTCTCGTCTGTCTGAAGCTGTTAAGGCAGCACTAAAGCATCAAACACCGAGATCTAAATAAAACTGCCATTGGAGAGCATTTCGCTGCACAATCAGCAAACAGTGGAAGCGAGAGCCATATGTTGCTTTGTCTGCATGGCTGCCTGCAGTGATGAAGGAAGAAGGCTGTTTGCCTTGAATAGGACTGCTTCTCATTTGTTCTCAATTAAAACAAATGTTTTCTATTGCGGATTGCTTTTCTTAAGGTTGGTCTTGCTACCATTAAGTAGTCAGCCACATTCTATGGGTTTTTTCATGTTTCTGAGGTAATTAAGTAGGTAGAGCAATATGCAGATATCTGGAGGTATTATCACCAAAAGCACTAGGAATTTGTAAACACAAGAGTGATGCCTTAAACCATGTTTGATGAATATTTAAAGAGTCGACGGCAAAGAAAGAATTTCCTTCAAGCTATTTAAAGAGCACCACTGTTAATTACTGGCCTCTCGATAAACGTGGATCATGTGTCTTTTTCCTCTGTCTCATACCTTCCAGCTTCTAATTAACTAAACGGCCACACATTAATTAGTGCAGGAAGATCAATTATTTTTATTTTAAAAAACACCGCCCCAGGTTTACTAACTGAAGTCTGACCCATTGTGCACTGCACAAGAAGGAGAATGCAAAGATGTTAATTGTCACCGTCTCCTGCTCTGCCTTCCACAGGAAAAGATAAGTAATTAATTAAAATTATACCTTTTAATTTTGTTACAATAATAATAGATAAAGTGTTATCAACCTCTTTCTTTTGTGCCGACTTTTATTCTACAAATTCCTTCAAACCTCTTAAGCCCATCACCCCCTTGCAATGCTTCATGCAAATATAATACCAAGCTGAAATGACATAAAAATAGTATGAGTCACACCTGTGATATTTTCAGCTTTTTAAAGTGGTGTATTAGTTTGCAAAGCAAGCATTTGCTTGCGCAAACCAGTTTCTTTCATACGTTATCCATTTTTGTTCACGAGTTGTTTGTTTGGAGTCTTTGTGTCCTCAAGAGAGAAAACCCAATGAAAGACTCAGAGAAATCAAATTTTGAAGATATTGAAATAATACAGACATCAGAGACACATTTGCATTTGAATGCTTTGACAAAAATGGATCCCCACCATATTGTCATAAATAAATAAATAAATTAGGCAGGCGTACCCCGCCCATTCAAAGCCAAACACATAGAAATCAGTCCTTTCAGAGCATTCTCAAACTAAACCATCGAACCGTGACAACATTTGGCATCACCGTCACCCATTTCCACCCAAGTCCATAGTCTTTGCTTTCTCAGCAACACCATTCCTGTTCAGCACAGACAGCATTTTTGTCAATTGTTTAACCACACATGTACATAGGATATAAGTAGAGGCTCCTGTCCAAAAATGGTAAATGGACGGCATTTACATATGTAGCGAGTTCCCCATAGTGGTTTATGGTGAAATGCCTCACATTCACACCAGTGGCAGGAGGCTGCCGTGCAAGGCACCAACTGGTACATCAAGAGCTGTGTACACCTTGAGCTGTGTGCTCAAGGACACGTCGACCTAGTCAAGCAGAGCTGGAATTGAACCAGCAACCCTTGAACCAGCAACCCTCCTTTACCTCCTCAGACACTGGGAGACACAGAAGGTCTTCAGCTCCGTTTAATTAATTTTCTGTCAGCAAAGACAGCTTGGTACAATAAACAAAGAATAGAAATAGAAGCTCATATGCAACCTAAGTAAAATCTGGTAAGAATATTATTTGACTAAAACCTACCAGACACACCCATTCAACAGCTCTGTCACTATAGACCTGCTTGGCAAGCAGAGAGAGAGAGAGAGAGAGAGAGAGAGAGAGAGAGAGAGAGAGAGAGAGAGAGAGAGAGAGAGAGAGAGAGAGAGAGAGAGAGAGAGAGAGATGAAAGGAGAGACTGAATGAGGGGGGGAAAGGGAGAGAGAGAGAGACAGAGAGAGAGAGAGTCATCTATATGCTCCCCTCCACTAAGCAACAGTTAATAACCACATCAACAGCACGTGGAAAGCCCACCGTGAAGAATGATGATGAGACCAGGTCAGATCCAGTGACACCATGTTTCCATGTCTCAGGAGCGGAGTGGTTCAGGTGTGGAGGATGCGTGTTATGTCCAGAAAGGGCTGGTGATGGATGAAGCAGCTGGAAGGACATTTTCCTCCTGTACGCACCATCAGCTCCTCAAAGTATGCCATCCATTGACAGGGCAGGTTCATCATTACTACAGTAAGGCTTCACGCTAGCAGCCACAGAGCTAACAGTGGGATCTAACAGCAGGATCTTATCATCATGCAGGGTCTTTGAAATACACTACCCAGAAACATGCAGAGCGTCTTTGAAAATGCTTAGCATTTTTTCATGTATGCATATAAGTATAGGTATAAGTAGCCCTTTATGGTCACTGGTTTTAGCCAGTGAAATTAGCCATCAACCCATCCACACAGATACAAACATGCATGATGTGACAATGGGGTAGACAGGACGGGAAGACAGGGATGTAAAAGAAATAGAGCATCACATGATACACGTGATATGATATGCATATTATGGATTTTTCTCACACACAGATAATGCAAACGTAAGCTTTTGGTAAATCCACCTATTTGTGACTAATCTAATGCTCATCTTTCCTGTTTACAATATCTCTAAGTCGTATTTATCTAATGTGATTTTAAATTTGGTCTCGTGTTTTAAACTTTATTTTTTATTTTTAATCATTCATTTTTGATCTCTGCCTTTGGTATTTCATGTACTTTTTAAACCGTTTTATCCTGTTGTGTTTTTACGCCAGTGTTTTGGTGTAAGGGCTCGTGTAAACATGGGACAAAGGGAATAGGATACTATGTGTTGTCTCAGCTTTCCTCTCTTCATGTGGCTCCCAGGCCGTGACTTTCTAGCTTTAAATGAATTTTGCCAGAAAGGTCAAGTGCTGAATCTTGATTAAATCACTGAGAGGTGATCATGATTGATTACATTGTTGTGGCTGCCGTTGAGGCAGAACTACTGAATGTAAAAAAAATGTTAAAAAGGAAGCTAGCGGCTCTCATTTTACGCATGGTCGATATAATATGTCCTGTGACGTGATTTTTTTTAAAATAAATATGTCCTACCACCTGCTGAAATCTAATGACAAGTAATTAGTAATGACAAAAATGAATAGTGAAAAGTGTTGGTGTCACAAGTTGGAAGGGTAGAAAGGGCACCCCAACAAAACCACCCACCAACATTTTCCATCTCCCCCACACTTGCCGAGCCTATTTCATTTTGTACAGAGGGTCTGGACCAGACACCATCAGACACGATTTCTTCCTGGAGGTGTGGACTGCTGAAGTTTAAAACAAGTGCCTCTGCCTTTACCCAATCGCTAACGCCTGGTCAACACATATGCAATTAGCCTGCCTATGCTCTACAATTCAAATGTAGCACACAAGGTCAACATCATGGCTAACGAACACACCCTCTGTTCGCTGATTGGATCAGCTTTGCTGGAGCCGACTACATGACCCTCAAGAGATTCCGGTCCAGACCCTCTGTACAAAATGAAAATTAAGTATGAGGGGCGGGTTTACCAGGCTAACACTCGCCAATACCGTAGCGCATTATGAAGCTTATCCTTTAATTTACTTGACAATTTATCTGTGTTCTGGTCTCTTAAGTGAATATCACTCACATTCTGTGTTAAGAATCCATATGTGTTGTAAATGACTGGAAAAGTATGAACATAATTTGCTTCTCTATGTGTAAACATCCTAATAGAACAACAACAACACACCAGTACAGGGTTCAGAGATCACAGTGATCTTGTGTTCAGGGGTAGATCAGATTAATAATCCAAGAGAGATTACAGATAGCCTGCGGAAGTTCTGCCAGGAAGACGTCAGCGGCTGGGACGGGCGCAGTCTCCAACCAATCAGCGGCCGCCACCTGCTTTATAATGACTTGTCTAACTTACTATCTCCGCTGCTTCAGGTGCCGACGTTTCGACGCTCCCTCCTCCATCCCCACCACCACCAGTTTGGTCCCGGTCCATTCGCCTGGGGGGGAAAAGTTCTGAGTTCTGCCAAATAGCAACAGCTGGTTCTGCCGGATCCAACGATGCAAGACCCAGGCCGATGACCGGACCTTCGCCAAAGAATATCTACTGTCTAATTAATGTTCAGTTGTTTATTTTATCTATATAAAAATGCTTTCATTGAAAATCTTATTCTCTGAGTCTTTCTGGCCGAACTTGTGTTCAGGGGTAGATCAGATTAATAATCCAAGAGAGATTACAGAGGACATGAGAGAAAGCAAGGCAGCTTGGGGTTGAATATGCACTGACTCTGTCCATGAGATATTGTAGTTCTAGTAACGCCACAACAAGAGTTACGTCTATTTTATGTAGATTGTGACAGATTGTTGAAAAACAGGTGGTTCAACAGTGTATTTTTTGAAGCTTGCAAGTGGTCAAAACATGGAGCTATAATGTGTTCAGCAATGTGTTTCATGTATGTGCTGCAATTTTGTCAAGAAAATTGTCATGACAGCACTGCCTACATAAACTAATATGTCACATCCCATATGTCACATCCCATTATTGCAGCTTGTCACTTCTTTGGTCTGGGACACAAGAGGAAAGAGGGCCAGATAGCTGAGTGAAATTAATGGTTTGCACACTGCACCAGACTCCTGCAATTAAATCTACATACCCTCACTCCCATTTGTTTTTTTTTTTTAATAATCTGTATCGCAGGGAGGTAAATTAGTTAGATTGTGTTAACCTTGCCAGAAAATTAAGACATGGAATAATATGGGAGCCCAAGATGTTGGTCATTTACCCAGCAGTGATGTCATGTTGCTTGTACAGTGATCAGACCAGTTTGTTTTTTATGGAAAGCATAAGAAAAGCAACTGAACTGGAGATGACGACAATCTGAGCTGTTCTGGCACAAATCCATCTGGTGTTTATAATGTGAATTTTGCGTCGGTCAACCGCTTGCTAAATTGCATTTGCAATGATTATTTCTTCAAAGGGGATACTTAGATTAATGACATGATTCATAACTGAGACGAGATATTGGCATTTCGATATGACCTGTGGGTCAGATTCTTCGATACGCAGACAGACCATCATCTTTCAGTGAACAGCGAGCTGATTAGATTCAAATATTCAATTAGATCTTTTGCATTTACCATGACAACATCTACTGTAGAGTTCATGTCTCAAGCCAAAAACAAGATGTTCTTTTCCTAGCCACGTTCTTCTGTTTCCCTCTCATATCTTCACTACTTACTATTTCATAATCCTTTGAGAGACATTCATAAATACACATGGGCTACACAAAATGGCTGATTTGTGTGCCCTGGCAAAACCAGGGTAATATCCTGTGTATGATATTACGAGGTTACCTAAACCAATTTTGTGCAAACACCAACACAAATCACTAGCAACAGGATGAATCAAATCCCTGTACCACCATAATGGCTGACAAAGCACCCCCAAATGCATTCTAATGAAATACAAGCTTTGTTGTTGTCATAGTGTGCCCTCTGATTCACTGTCGAATTTTTCCCGCTAAGGATATTTCTGCTCGAACAAGCTGTGGAGGCTGCTCTGTCCTCTCTAAAGCAAACAGACTTGTGCGTGCACACAGGTCCCAACAGTGTAATGACATCCCCAGTATAACGTTAGCTGCAGCCTGACATTATTTTAGCGGCATCAGCAAACAATGTCTGCTTGTGGCCCGAAATTAACAGAG
>CM050219.1:22702500-22712500 GCA_027475355.1 Coilia nasus
GTCAAATAACTAGCTCAGTCTACCCATAGCCAACTAATCATCTATTTATTAGAATAGTAAATAAATTCAGTACATTCCTTGAGCATTCTTATATTCACTACAATATTATTTATTGCCTTCATATACAATAGCTGGTTTTCTAAGAGCGAACAGTTTAGGATTTAGGATTGTTGTTTTTGAAGCTACCCAATTTAATTCAGGTCGTTTTTCTGTGGTTGTGTAGCAGTGGAAGCGAATAGTAGGCTACACTGGGTTGATCGCTGAGATAAAGGGTAAGCTTTTACGCTCCTGCAGATGATGCCATTTAGGTTTATCTTTTTAGATAAGCACCTTTGCCCACACCCGCTCCCATTTATACTCTTTACTCTCCGTCACGCCCTGATTTAGTGCGAGCTCCGCCGCTCGCCGTTGCTTACACAGGGCGATCATAAGTGATGGAATCCCTATTAGGTTGTAGACTGGGATTTATGGGACACCAAGCAGGTCCTTCATCCACCCTGTAGACTCTGGTAAGGTTGACTCAACCGCCACCAGCCAAGGGGCCAGCAGTCAGCACCAATCCCCCACCAACACCACCACCTCCACAACCACCACCATCTCCACCACCATCACTACCATCAGGGTCTCATCCACTCGCCCTTGCCCCATTTTGGCCTGACATTGCTCAACCTCTGTTTCCATTCGACACGCCTTATGAATTTAACATGCCTCCCCCCCACCCCCACCCCACCCCACCCCCCGCCTCTGGCTTTGGATTCAGACAAAAAGGGCTCTTCTCTGAGGTAGGAATCCATGGGGAGCTTCAACACCCTCCGTGGACCTCCTGCTGAGTAAAGTGCATTTTGAACTGGGTGAAGACAGCCAAGCGTCACCAAGCCCCTTTCCCCATTTTGTGTTCTTTTTTTTTTTTGGCAAAAGAGAACCTGAAGAAATGTTTTATATTCATATTTGGGGTATGTCTGAGGCTGAGGTACCCAAGCCAAAGCATGCATGTGTGTGGCGACAGTAACAGCAACAGCGGCAGCAGCAGCAGAAGCAGAAGCAAACCCTGTTAGATCCCCGAGCTTGTTTGAGGCAGACACTTGACTGCACCAGTGACCCGAGGCTTCGGAGCCACTGCTTTTGTTTTGTTTGTTTTTTTGTTTCTTTTTTAACCCGTGGTTGTTTTTGTGTTGTGCTCATTCACGATTCACGCTTTAATCCTGCTAGCTAAACGACCCCCCTGTCACCCCCTTACACTGCCCCAGGCTTCTAACACCCAGCAGCTCTGTCTGCTTCATGCAAATAAAGCCACAAAAAAAGCACCAGACATTTCGAGCAGATTAGGCACCTTACAGTACCACCCCTCGCACGGGTGCACGCACGCACATACTAATCAGGCCATGCCTCACCTAACCACCAGCAACCTGCACTGGAGCATGGGTTTTTTGTTCATGAACCAGAAGGAAGCGATAAAATATATAAAAAGAAGAAGGAAGAAAGACAAAAGAACACAAGGGCTAGGAATGGAGGGAGTGAGAGGAAAAGGAGGCAATGAAAGATAAAGAATAAAATAGCGGGGGGAGGGAGGAAGACACCAGTCGAGAGGCTGGACGTGGGGAGCCACACAAGACGTTTGAGGAGGCGGAAAAGGAGAGGAGAAAGGCACAGAGGAGCAGCGGAGACATGCCGTTTGACCTTGTCCACTTGAGGGAAAAGCCATTCCGCTGACGTCCTGTGAACCTTACTGGCCAAACGAGCGAGGAAATTTCTCCCCCTGTTGTCTCCATTGAGCCAAGCAACACCCCCTCCCCACCCTCCATTCCTCTCAACCTCCCCCCCCACCAACCCTCAAACCCCTCACATCAACTACAAAGTCAGTTCGACAGCAGCCTTTTCACAACCAATAACACAAACATTATCCTGCTAAATGGTCCGGAACATAAAAACGGGCAGAATTTTGAACCACTGGTTTAAAAAATGACAAGAGAGATGCGAGAGAGGCTCACCGGTTTGTTTGCCACACCAACAAAGATAGAACATGAAAAAGATGGATGATTTCTCATGAGAATGTGACACAAACTGTGTCACGGGGCATTTTCTTAAATGTTTCAGCATATCTTATTGACAGACAGTCAATCCCCTCAGCTTCACGTGACTTTGAAGAAAAATAAAAGCAAATGCAGTTTATTTTGAATCTACTAACATTTCATTTACTAACAGTACATATTAAAGTACCAGACCCAAGAATTACAGCTGGTATCCGGTGTCTTCTGGTCCCTGCTCTAGAACAATCTGTCCATTGTTTTGCACAGAACGCATAATCACTGCAATTACCTTAGAAACAGAGTGGGGCTGTGATTTTGATCAGCTCTAATAGAAGCATATATGATGGGCCCTAATGTACACAGGCATATCCACAGAAGCCTCTATTCAGAAACACACTTTGCTAATGAAGACCAGAGCCCCGTTATCAAGCCGCACAGAAAGAGCTGAGATACAGCAGTGGCCATATCTGTTACTGTGCTAATGGAATAACCGAGGGAGCTGAGCTGGGTTTTGGCTGGCTTTAACAAAGCTGATTGTACATGTAAGTGAAAATTCAAGATAACCTCCTTAGCTGATTAAAAAAAAAAAAGGATTTTGGCCAAAAATCAGAACTGCTTTTAAGTGGGTATGCGATACACGGTGCTTTCATTTTTTTTTTTTTTTTAAGAAAAATAGACCCAGGGCAACACTAGGAAGTAATCTGTGTTGAGACAAAGTGGGTTCATACACAAAAAACACCCTGCATCTTCATCGTAGTGTTTAAGCATGGCTGATTATACGCTATTAAGAGCCCCACACATGAGAAATCAAAGGTCTTTTTTTTGCAATGTAAACGGGGGCATAATTGCCCACAAATCCCTCTGAATTGAAGGCCCCAAATAACAATTAACAGCAGATTTAATTAAACCGGTAGACCTATCCAATCACACAAAAGGGGTCGTAAATAAGTGCATCCTTTTTTTTTTACGACTCCTACCACAGTGCCCCTTTTATTTTCCCAGCATTTCCCGCCCCCTCATCTCCTTAATTTTTTTTCTCTCTCTCTTACTCTCTCTCTTTTTTTTTCAAACCATCAAGAGCTTTTTAATCAAACTGGCACCGCGCCCCAATTGCTATCAGACTGCGAGAGGTTTTATGATCGCGTGATTTACGGGCAAACTTGGCACATTGATGGCACGGCCCAGACTGGCGTAGCATTCGTATTCATGGGCCGACGTGTTTGGGCAGAGTAGGGGATGCTATGTATAGCAAGGCCATATTTGCCTTAAATCACCTTGCCCCTGGTGGGTTGGCCCACACACACACACACACACACACACACACACACACACACACACACACACACACAGGCACACAGGCACGCCCGTGCACTGGGTCACATCGACACAAAGGTCACAGGGCAACCGGCAGGGGAATCGCCAGAAGATTAGCATCCCTGATGAGAGATTGGCGTCCAGGTTGCCCCAGACTCTTCAAGAATTAGAAAATCAAATCGCTGTGTGTCTGGAAGTGGCTCCTCCGCATGTATTGGAAGTCCATTAAAACAATGTCTGAGGGGTCTGAAATTTTATGTCGCACTAGAGAGGGCTGTGAATATATTCAGTGGAGGAAACTTTAATAATCGTTTACAACCAAACCATAACGCTTAATGAGAGAACATTACATTATTTCTTCTCGAGTGATAAAACAGCACTTTTACCATTTCATAGTTGATACTCCTAATGTTTTCTAATGTTTTTGTTGCCATTTTGACTAAGGCTTCTTGGGTCCCATGAGTGTAGCAGAAGGTTGCCATGAGGTCAGCGTTTGTACTCTTTCCCCTACATTCACAGATTGCAAGGCAGGGCATCGCTGGGCCATTGTGCTTTTGCTTACTAAAAAAATCAAGCACTTTTGTGTAATAAAGAAAACCTGGATCTCAGCAAATGGTACACTACACTTTGTGCCCCACCATTAATAAACAGACAGACAAAGACTGTGTCCAAAATGCTCACTGGTTAACTGGTTAAGTGCACTTCATAGGATGCAAGTTACTGGTTGGTTGCCTACACAGTGTACTACGTAGGGTGTGGATTCGGCCAAAGCAAACAGTAGGCCCTCTCTCTGAGATGACAGCATGGCGAGGACTCGTGCTACAGTGACTCAGTGATCTGGAGAATGACTCTGACACCAGCGGCCCTCCCGTGTCAGTTTGCGTTGAGGTGGACCACACCAAAAGAAAGAAAGAAAAAAACACAGCCGGTGACTAATTGACACCCAAGCTTTCTTAAGACAGGTGACAAATCTTAATTAAGACGGAGGGGAATACGTGCTAACAGCCTGTCATTGTGTAGAGGGGATGCACAGAAGCGACCGACTGCTCGGGGGCTGTCTGCCTCGCAGACTAATTTGCTCTCAAATGAGTCAGGAAAAGCAATTTTCCCTCCGTTGCCATGGCGCAGCTCTAAAAAAGATGATGAATGAGGTCTTTTTTGCCACACATTAAAGACTTAACTTCTGTCAGAAGATTTGCATGAACTGTGCCTGATTTCAAAGAAAAAGGATCACCCAAAAAAAAGTAAAAGTAAAAAAAAAGACTTCGCGCTCTATAGTCGTACGTGCTGTACTGTCGACAAGCACAACGGTTTTTTATATTTGCGTGGCACAAAACACCTTGATTGATTGATATGAACACAAAAGCCCAAAGACAAAACAACATATGTGCGGTCACAAATGCCGGCTGGTATATCACTTCCTGGTGTCACTGGCCTGGTCGTCATGCAAGGGGCACAGGACAGGGAGACTGATGGTGCCGTAAACACTCTTTAATCATCATGTTGATAGGCAAACTCTGGCACACACACAGGCCCTGGACCTGTGCAGACGGACTTCCTGATGGGAGGAACGCACGATTGTAGTAAAGCAGGGTTGGCAGGCAGGATTAAGACAGCTGCCATGGTCTGGGTAGGGCAGACAGCTGTGTGTGTGTGTGCGTGTGTGTGTGTGTGTGTGTGTGTCTGTGTGTACAGGGGAGTGAGGTGTGTATATTTGTGTGTGTATGTGGAGATCCAGACATCTGTGTGAGGTTGTTTTGTATTTGTGGAAGCGATTGTGTGTTTGTTTGTTTGCCTTGTGTGTGTGTGTTTGTGTGTTGGTGTGTGTGTGTGTGTGTGTGTCTGTGTGTACAGGGGAGTGAGGTGTGTATATTTGTGTGTGTATGTGGAGATCCAGACATCTGTGTGAGGTTGTTTTGTATTTGTGGAAGCGATTGTGTGTTTGTTTGTTTGCCTTGTGTGTGTGTGTGTTTGTGTGTTGGTGTGTGTGTGTGTGTGTGTGTGTGTCTGTGTGTACAGGGGAGTGAGGTGTGTATATTTGTGTGTGTATGTGGAGATCCAGACATCTGTGTGAGGTTGTTTTGTATTTGTGGAAGCGATTGTGTGTTTGTTTGTTTGCCTTGTGTGTGTGTGTTTGTGTGTTGGTGTGTGTGTGTGTGTGTGTGTCTGTGTGTACAGGGGAGTGAGGTGTGTATATTTGTGTGTGTATGTGGAGATCCAGACATCTGTGTGAGGTTGTTTTGTATTTGTGGAAGCGATTGTGTGTTTGTTTGTTTGCCTTGTGTGTGTGTGTTTGTGTGTTGGTGTGTGTCCACAACTCTGTGTGTGTGTGTGATTATATGTGTGTGTGTGTTTGTGTGTGTGTGTGTGAGAGAGAGTGTGTGTGTGTGTTTGTGATTATATGTGTGCGCGCATGTGTTAGTGTCCACACTCATGATTGTCACTACCACATCTGGCAAGCAGCCTCGCCCTTCACCGTGCCTCCTCCTCATTTGAATAGGCTGACCTCTCCAATCTGCCACCTCCTCCGCTGCCGCTCCAACCTGGAAATGATCCCCGCGTCTCTTTCTTAGAGTCGACACACCGCGATAGCATTTCATTATCGTGCATCGCATTCACACGTCGTATCGACGGCAGATGAGCAGCAGCCCGGGAAGTTACGGAGTCTTAAAGTATTATCCTTTCAGAACTGTGAAATTGCCTCTGTCTGTGGTGTCTGAGAATGTTTTTCTTTCTTTCTTTCTTCTTTTCGTCTTTTTTTCCTTTTTCCCCTTTTTTTTTGCTAGTTTGTGCCTGAGGGGCTTCATGATAATTATCTAGTTGTGATGCTGCATCTGGAGTGGACACCCTTCATGCTAAATTGTCCTCCCTGCTCACCAGAAACTAACAAAGGCTTAAATTTCTCCTCTGCTCTGTCAGTTTTCTCTAGTGACGGGAAATGAACACACAACGAGGCAGACACACACACACACACACACACACACTCACATATGCACACATATATATTTATTAACACACACACACACACGCACACACACACAAACATATACAGACACACACACACACACACACACATATATATATATATACACACAGACACTCTCACACACATCTCACACACACAGACACAGACACACACACGGCAAAACACATGCAGAAACAATGAATGGCACAAAAAAGACTCAAGAAAACTTGCCACCAGCCTTCAAGCAGATCCAGACAGGTCCAGTCGGAAACACGGCAGGACAAGGGTATTAAAACAGGCATGATGAATACCACATCACCACCAGTCCGCCAGTGACAGCTTCCCCGCGCTACACCATTTTTGATGGGCGCATCACTGCCTCTGATGGGATTAATTCAAGAGGCGTGACAAGAGGCACACTGGGACTTCACCCTGTACCCTCCCCACTATCACCACCAGCACCACCACTAACAACCCCCCCCCCGACCCCGACAAGGCCGTCCTCTTCCCACTTTAAAAGCAGGAGGCAATTAACCCCATCAGTCCTCCACCCCTTCCACTCCAGCAAACAAGAAAGGGGTTTAGGGTGTGGGTAATGGGGGTGGGGGGGGAGGGGGAGGGGGTAGAAAGGGGGGTGCGGGGGACCTGTCATCCCACAGTGCCAATCACTGCGTAATCTCCCGTGCTGAGCCCCATCTCTCTGCTGTGGTGGACCTCGTTTGTTGGCAGTGGTGGTGGTGGTGGCAGTGGTGGTGTTGGGGGTGGTGGTGATGATGGAGTCTGCAGGGTCCACCACCCTTTGGGCTCCTGTCAGGTGGAGGCCTGGGCTAAAAGGCTCATCGCGCTCATCGCATCATTTCCTACGCTTCACTTCCCTTACCCAGTGAAGAAGTCACAGCCGACTCAATCAGACCATGGCAGGGGGAGGGGGGGCGAAGTACCTTGTATTGTGCTAACAGACAGAGAGAGCAAGAGAAAAAGAGAGAAAGAGAGAGAGAGCAAGAGAGAGAGAGAAGAAGAAGCAGGTGTTCCTCAGATCATGGGTTTCATTTTTTTTTGCCAGACACTCTGCTACTGCTGTTGTACACTTCCTGTTATGTGTTATCGCCGGTGTAGCCGTTGTACACTGATGAAGACTGATTTCCAGGGATTGAATAAACTAATTTAATTATTTTGTGCACTGTTGGCCCCCACAAGCCAGATGAGACAGAGAGGTTATTGACTAATTTCAATTCACGAACAAAAAAAAACAAAAACATGAAATTTGTTTTGATTTCGTTATTTATTCATCCAACCATTCTTCCAAGAAAATGATTTATCTGAAGTGGTACATGTAAGTCGACAAATTAAAAACGCAGAGTGCCTGTCGAAGACACACCGACAAAGACACAGATAGACAGACAGACAGATACACACAGAAGTACACGTACACACGGGTGCCTGCAAGAGATAATGTGTTGTTTCCTCAGCTGTACCTCTTAAATGTAAAACACCCCACATATCAGCATCTGCCAATTAATCCTTTAGTAAAGTGTCCTGGCGGAATATGAGGCAATATATTGGAACAATAAAGAGCACACAGTGTGCAGGTTACACACTTATGGCCTTACACTGCTGGGCTCTATGGAGTGTGTTGGTGATAAACAGTTTTAATTAATAAAAAGCATCATGAGTTGACTTTAATTAATTGCGCTCGTAAAGCATATTGATGATGGAGGTGCGCTGTGACAGAAAAGGGGGGGCGGTGGGGGGTAGGTAGGTCGCGCTATGTGGAGGCTTGAGATAGTGCTGTCGCTCGTAAACATGCCACATAAAAATGACAATGACTTTTTCGGGGGTGGTTAGGAGCCATGCCAGAATGGGGGGACTGGGGATGGGGTGGGGGTGGGGGTGGGGGGATGGGCAGACATAAAGTTGCCTCACAACAAACTCTGTATTTGCATGATGGCACCTTTTGCTGTGTAGGTTTGAAATGGATACCACCGCTGAGCTGCAGCACCTATGCGCAGATATTTATGGTAGGCATTATAATGTGTCTCGACCCACGTAGGGCATACATTCTAAACTTTTGCTCCTGTATAATTGAGTTGCATTTATCATTTGTGGTGGACCGCAGTTCCTTTGTCAGCCCATTGAAATAGTGAGCGACCCGCGCATTGCAGATTAAACTGTGCGACACAAGGTGGAAAGAATTTTCCAGTCTATTGAAGATGGAGCATTCGGAATTTAATTCTGTGTGTGGACAAGGTACATCTATTGTAATGGCGCCATGTCCCTGCCTTAAGATTCAGTGTTCAGCCTTAAACTAGCAAGTAGTCATCACCGGTTTGAAATGTGGTTGTTCTGTTTCCTTATAGGTGCAATGTGTAGGACTGCAGCCAAAACTGGTACTGCGGTCAGGGAGCGTCGCTAAAAATCATGGTTCCCCTGGAAGAAAATAATTTTGGGCCCCCACTCCAAGTGTATCATAGTCCTCGATAGGCCCTGTGAAGCTCTGGGCCCCCTGAATCATCCTGACCTTTGTGGTTACATGCTGTACATCTTACATACGTATACTGTAGCACCTTTACATTCGGCTTCAGTTCCCTATTTTCCATATAAGTTGGTAATTCATGAAGAGTTAGTACTCCATCAGGACATCCTGTTATTCTGAGGCAAATTGCTGTAAAGGAAAAAGCTGTAATCAATGGTACATGAAAAAAATATATATATACATATAGAAGGAATAACTTCACTTTCACATACTTTTTTTTTTTTTCATTTGAATGACTGGAATAGCTGAATGTGATGTGGGTATCGACATTACTTTTAAATAATAGTCTATGCAGTGTACTGTATGCAGTGTGATATAGCTTCATCTCATAATCTTTTAGCCCAGCTGATGATTTATAACCAATTGTGTGGAAAAGTTTATACTCCAAATATCCGCACTTACCCCAAGATGGATGTGTGGGTTTATTGAAACTCGTTAAGAACACTGTTTGAGGAGTAATTTTTAATTTAATTTATAAATGTAAAGTAAGTGTGATCATTTTCCGAATTCTGAACTATGCGATACGCCTTCAATCATAAATCTTCCTGTGCACGCCACACACACACACACACACACACACACACACACACACACACACACACACACACACACACACACACACACACACACACACAAACACACGCACACACACACGCGCACACACATTTGAATTCTAAACTATGGAACACACCTTCTGTCATTAATCTTCCTACAAATGCATACATGCGAAAAAAAAGAGATGAGATGGTGCTTAGCTCAGCTTTAAAAGAAAAAAAGAAGAAAAGAAAAGACAGAATTTTCCGCTTGTTTAACAGGATTACCTCGACTCCTCAGGAAGCCAATCACAGACCTGTCAATCGCCCATGTCAGCACTCGCGCTGTGACATTTTTGTCTCTTGATTTGAGCCAAGGTGCCACGACTCCATTCCGTCTCCATTTTGCACACGGAAACGCAGATTGAAAGGCAGAACTCAATCACACTCATGCCCACAGGGAGGAGGGAAGTGAAGAGGAAGAAGAAGAAGAAGAAGAAGAAGAAGAAGAAGAAGAAGAAGAAGAAGAAGAAGAAGTCCTCACCTCACCTCACCTCATTCCCATATGTGAAATAAACAGGGGGATCCCTCCACTGCTGTCTTTCAAGAGGTGTCCCTGATGAGTCCC
>CM050219.1:22717500-22755000 GCA_027475355.1 Coilia nasus
TGTCATGCCTTCATAAGTAATCAAGGGCCTAAAGTGGGCTCACAAACAGATCACATGCAACAGTGGCATCCGAGAAATGTGTTATTCAAAAACAAACCCCCCTGAAGATGTATAATACATGTGGCCTACTTTCCAGCGTACAAACTGTTTCAGTGTTCTGTGTGTGACACTGGTTCCCACGGATGATGTCCTCGGTGCCATTAAGTACTGTGACAGACTGCCTGTTTGTGACAGAGTCACTGTGGGAGCGATGGCAGGCTATTTCAGTTGTGTGCTCAGAGGAATGTAACCCACAGTAGCCAGTAAGTCAAGCAGCAAATTCATCACCTGGGCTACACGGGCAACAGCTTTTGTTTTTTTTACTGCTGGAATTGATGGTTGCCACAACCATAACTTCTGTTATGATTTCCAGCAACTATAGCATGTTATATAAGGGATAATGTTTTTTGAGTTGGGCATTCTCGTGGAATAAGCCTCGACAGAGTGATGCAGGTCTTGAATCACTCTGAAGGGGATTATTCTACGAGAATGACCAAGTTGCTGAACATTATCCCGCTTATTATACGCCTACTTGCCAAAAAAATGATACTAAAGAATTGTTGACGTTAAATAATTGTTGATGATAAAAAATTGTTGGCGCTTCATGGCCTCTGCTTCCATGCCCATAGTTCATCGAGGAAATAGACTGTATTGTGTTGTGTATTATATATTATGTTACGATAAGTGAACTGACTACTTACAGAAGGGTTATGAAAGAAGCTTGTCATCAACAGCAGTCCTTATACTTTTTCAGAGGTCATTATACAAAAATATTTGACCTCCGAACGTTGTGGCCCATTCAAAGTCAATAGGACATTTGTCAGCATTCTTAAGAGCCATATAAGAACATATAGATGCGTGAATGAATCTCAATCCTCACGTCTGAGGAAGGGTGAGAGCCCGAAACGTCACGGTTTTTAATAAAACAAACTTGAGAACATAAATTCTGGACTTTTTTCTTTTCTACTTATGTTGACTGCCTTTTGGTCTTGCTCCCAGTGTTCATTTAGGATGTGTGTGCTTTGATTGAACTCTGAATGAATTTCAATCCCACAGTTTTTTACAAAGAGGAAAAGGTAACCTTTATTCACAATTATGAATAGATGCAAACGGAATACTGTACATTTTGTTAGAAAGGATTATAAAACTGTACAATACAAAGCCAAAAAAACATGTTACATGTTAAAAGTCTCTCTCTCAATATGTTTGGCAAAAAAAGTCTTTTATATAACTTACCGATAAAAGAAAAACAAACTAAGGTTTAAAAAAAGACAATAACATAAAATAAATATTACAAAAAGATTAATAAATATTTCATGCAGCAACTACAAAATGAGCCTGAGAGATTTCTTTGTTGAAAAGAGGATTCATTCTGTTAAAAAAATACATAGTTTTTAAAGGTTATGGGTTTGAAATGGGAGCAATTTAACACACATACTCATTATCTTTTTTTAGTCTTTGAAAGGGCACACGAACAACCACACAGCAATACCAAAAAACAGAGAGTCATTATCGGGCGAGGACAGAACGCATTCAAACAAAGAGAGAGATACATAAAAAGGACCGTGGTCTGCACAGAAACAACCTAGCTTTTAGGCTGTACACACATGTCCTTCAGTAACAGGTTGTTCACACTCGGTATCCCACAAAGAGTGGCGAATTTCCCAGTGCTTAACAGTTCAATTCACCTGACCCTTCAGGCTGTGTCGTTACACTACAATGGCACACACTAAACTCAATATCTGTTGAGATGATGGAACGAACTATAACAAAGCGGTTAAGCCGTTAGGACGATTTGCGACGCTGGACCGTAACTGTGGTACTTGACCCGTTCACGTAAAACAAATGATGCTACAGGATAGATGTGTGCTAAGTGGTGTGTGTACATGAATCACAAATGATTAGTCATGAATGACTTGCCATGTTTGTTGTCGCCCGGTAGCTTGAACAGCACCATATAAGGCCTGAGCTACCCTGAACCCCATACAGCTTTGAAGTCAATGCATCGTATTGTGATTAATTACTAAAACATGCTGACATCCAAGGTTTTAATCACAATTACTTATTCATCAGCTATTTTCCCCTCGGATGTGTTCATGATTTCCCACATCGGTGGAACTCTTTAAACCATTAATTGGGCTTGAGCTGACCTTTATGGTTAAAAAACAAGGGCATCGGTGAGAAGCGTGGTTAATTGGAGAAAAGCGGGCACACAAGGAAAAGAATGCCGTAAGTTTCCTGCTAACTGCTGATAGACTTGATAGAGTGAAGGGCGACGAGGATAAGTTTAGAGATCAGCCCCTGCTGCGAGTGTTGGTTTGATTTTACGACACTGCTTGAAACCAACCCACTCCATGAGAGACGTTAGCATCCCACTGCTTTCTCATTTCTTGTGTCTTCCACAAACAGCGAGATATTTGGTGCCAACTAATGAGATAATTGTGAATTTCCCACAGAGTTGATAAATGTTTGTGCTCTCTGGAGTCTGGCTGCTGTGCTGCTAAAGATGATGCAGTATTGTTTTGTCTGCCGACTTGAGCAGAAGTGTGGATCGATGTCTGTCCAACCCCAAACCCAAACATATGCGGGCAGGTAGAGTTTGCAGTATCATATTTGCCCTGGCAGCTCGATGCCATCTTTGTGTGTGTGTGTGTGTGTGTGTGTGTGTGTCTCAGGTGTCTTGCAGACCACAGCCTAAGTCTGTGATTTATAAGATACATCCGGCTGTGCCACTCACATAGATCTGATGGCTGGGAGGGTCTGTATGGTCCACATACTCACTCGCAGACACACACTCAGACACACTCATGCACACACACAGACAAACACACATACAAACACTTAAATAGTGGGGTAGTACACACACACACACACAAACACACACTCAAACACTGGGAGAGTGGGAGACAGAACCCCCTGAAGGATGAGTGTAACTAAGAGAGACAGATGACCGGCTCTCGGCAGAGCTCCGGCATTCCATCCAATACAGAGCCCACTCACTCACTCACTCACTCACTCACTCACTCAGCAACCGCCGAGTCGAGCCCAGCGCAGGACCAGTGAAGCGGCCCAGGAGTGTGGAGCCGTCGGCCAGCGATTAAATTGCAGTGGCAAGACACGCTCGCCACACGGAGGGTGGAAACCTTTTCGAGCACAACACTGAAGCAACCCATCAGCACAGGGATGGAAGTGGCGGTGAAGAGTGTGACTGACAACAACAAAAGGCAAAGGTCTGGGAGGGATTCCAAGTGTGTGGTTTACCGACTGGCCCAGATAGGCTCACTCAATGGAAGTGGTAAAGCTCCTAATAGCAGAGCCCTCGTGGCTTTGTTTTACTAGGAGAATAAAGACATAAGACCGCTCTTTTAGGTGATTTACCACTTGCTCTAAGTAAACATACCCAGGTCAGTGACTACACCTGCTTTCTGGAATAACTCCCTGAAGGGTATGCAATAATATACATATTTATATATACATGCAAATATACATATACATACATATATTACTGTCCCTTCGTTTATGTTTTCAGAACTAAAATCATGTATAAATACAATGTAGATTACAATACAATATAAAATACTTTTTATGTGATTTTTCTCAAACAATGGAATACATAAGGGTTTGCTCAGGTAAGCTGGTTTCAAAACTAGCACCAAGTCAGAAAGAAAAATAATCCCTCAGGATCAGTAATGATCAAGGCACTTCCTGGTGAAGAACATGATGACGATAATGGAGAGGATGATGACTCGCGTTAATGTCTCGTCTTTCTGTCCACACAGGTACTTCAAGGAAACTGATCCAAGGTCAGTCATGATTCGTTATACTCAGTCTTTTTCTTCGCCCCAGGCTCTCTTGTCAGTCTCACCAACCTCCTCATTTCCGGCTTGGACAGCAGTACTCTGCTTCCGCTCTTGCGTATGCGTATATCTTCCGAATCCGTTACCGGTTCTTGCTTTGACACATCTCTCCTCCTCCTCCTCATTCACCGTTCTCTGTTTTCCGTTTCCTCTCTCTCTTTCTCACTTACGTCTACTCAAACTTCCACTTCCTGATGTCCGCCTTGTGCCCCCGTGGCGGTCACCACGATATCGAAGCACGTCTCCATCATGACGCGAGACTTGCAGAGGTTGACGCAAAACTCCAGTTCCCCAGTGGCCTGGTGGAGAGCCTCCAGGTAGTCCTGGGAGTCCATGTCCAGATCTGGGTCCACATCAACTGGAGAGGAAGAAAAAGACAGGAGACACAGGAGACTGAGTATACGGAGCATATGACATTTAAATGGCTAACATACGAGACTTTTGGTCTACCTTTCCTGTATTATTTGACCTTCAAATGAAGAGGGCAGTTGCAAAACCCTCCAAAAGTCCATTTGCGATGAATTTACAGAAGTATATTTATATAATCTTGAAAGTTTATTATCAGTCCGCCTCCAATTAGATTTTTTTACTTCATTTTTTTACTTCATAATAATATTCAAATTGCAATTACATTTATTATATGTTATATGTACAGAATGAATGAGATCTGCATACAACGTGAAGCCCTCCCCATAGTAATTTAGGCTTCACTACTACTTGCTTGTGTCTAAGTTAAACCCCCAAATGCTGAAAATGCAAAAACTCGTTCTTATTCAGGGTGTTGTTCAATTCATTTGTGGTCAAACTGACTCATGAAACATGTTGCCTCTGAGCTCCTTTGTAGACTGCAGGTCATAAATACCTAGCTATGTTTCTATAAATAGATACGTAAAGGATTTTTAAAGCTCAACCAACCGAAGAAGATCCTTCAACATCCACTTAAAGGAGGCCACCCACAGCGAGCTTTGTGTTTAAACACATTTATGACGAGGCCCTTTACACAAACAGTGCTCAGGCATATTATAAACATGCTGTTTATTGTGGATAGCAAAACGACCACAGGGCTTTTTCCCATCCCTACACAATATTCCAAATCTGGGGTTCTTTTCAAAAGGAGATGCAAAACTGCCTCGCTGTGGAAACACACTGATATGTTCCACTCCTCACCAAACCCGTTGCTCAAGGCACTGGCAGAGGCGTGTAATAGAAAGGGGCTTTTGTTTGTGTGTTGTGTGGCTTTGCATGGCTGGATTCCCTGCATGTGTGTTATATGAATGGTCAGATACATGTTAAGGACCACTCGCTCCCAAACACAAAAAAGGGACCGACAGCGCATCAGAGAGAGGCTTTGACTTCGACGACCGCGAATGACTCAGTTGCGCATCTGCATTTTCACATATGAATAAGAATCCTCCATATAGGCTGGTCTCTCGAAAAAGCACACTGTTATGTAGCCTATAGGCATGGCACAGCGTATACGTCTTGTGTTCAGGGTCAACCGGTCTTTAGGGAGCACAAAGCACTAAGCATGTGTGTTTATTTAGAGCTCTGCATTATGCCAAAGTCATGTGGAGAGCGGCCAGAGGAAGTCACCTTTGAGGAGGGAGGAGAAGGGAACAGAAACGCGTCTTAAATATGGATGAGTTCTGGAGGCCATGACACAGGAAGTCATACTAACAGTAATGCCATTGATGCGACCCAGCAGAACACACGGGGAATACATACAAACCATCTTAACAGCTCAAACAACGTCTCCTTGGTTTTGACGTATGTTGGATAGTGTGATAACGGTCAATGTTTGTGTATTCTGTTTTGTTTTTTCCTTCATTGCTTACTCTCCAAAACATGCAATAAAAATGAATTTGAAAAAATATAATGAAGCAGTTCTCATCATTTCCAGCAGAGAAAAAGAAACTACAGCGTTCTACCTAGAGTTTCATGTCTGTGTCAGCAGCACCGGTAAATGAGCTGTTCGCGTACAGGCCAAATTGGCCCAGTAGGCACCTGTAGACAATCTGCTATTAGTTCCAAATGAGCCTATCCCTGCAGGGCACCAAGTAAACACATTTTGCAATGGAGACTACAGCAGCGAGCTGAGAACGTAATTGGAGCAGATCAATATTTTCAATTTCAAGCTCTTTCTCCACAGCCGTGTCACGATATGGAAGACAGAGCACAGTGCAAGACGCTTAATGTAGTCATCGATAAGGATTCAGAAAATACAACATTCTTGCAGTACACTGACATGATGGTCGTGAGATTATATTTTCATGTTTAGGTGTGAGACACAGTTCAACCTACTAAACCTGCAAACACTAGACCTTGAATCATTGTTTTGCTATACGCATGATGAAAATAAATGTAAGCATGGAAGTGGGGCCTTTACAAAGAAATAAACTCAAATTCTTTATAAACGAGCCTCTCTCTATAAATAGAAGTAAGAAGTACTCATACACCATATTCATTAATGAGGCATGTGTCCCTGGTAGTTTCTTATTGTTGCAATTCACTATATCTCTCCTGTCATTTACAAAAAGTGTGACCAAGTACATCACAACATTTTCAACTGTCTGACCACCATATGACATATTAGAACTAAGTTCAGATAACGTTGTACACTTCCTTTGGCGTTTTAGCTTTGAGCTGTAATTGAGAACATTGAGAACCCACCAGGTAAGCCACTTACGCTGCTGTGGCATGGTGTCCACTTTGTCCATTAGTGTTGTGACTAAGAGCAGTCACTAGCATGGTTAGCTCAGACAAAACACATTTTATCTGAATACACACTGTGGGATGTTCAACACCCTGCTGTGTTATCAAAGTGCTGCAACTACCAATGCTGAGAAGGCAACTCATTGGTAGTGTGCGGTAGGACTGACTGGAAGTTAAAGTTTACTTTACATCTTACATTACGCTTAGCTGACGCTCTTATCCAGAGCGACTTACAGTTATTTACAGGGTTTCAGTTACAGTCCCCGGAGCAGTGTGGGGCTGGATGCCTTGCTCAAGGGCATTTCAACCATGGGTAGGGTGGGATTCGAACCTGCGACTCTCCGATCCCAGGACGAACTTCCTAACAACTAGACCACAGCTGCATCCAGTAAGTACAAGTGTTTATGAGCTGAAAAGCAGAATATAAAATGTTTCTTTTCAGGTTGAATAAAAAATAATATTAACAATATAGGACACTTGTCAGTGTTGCTAACAAGACCCACATCGTTTGCCTCTGGTGAACGTGTGTACATTTACTCCGCAATCTAGCTGCGTACGTATGACAACCACCCACTTCAGATCACTGCATTAATACAAATAAATGAGTGCCTCGGTACTTACACTCTCCCATCCACTTGCCGGGGTCAAGCATCAGCCGCGTCTTGGCGTCCTCCAGCTCCCTCTTCAGCCTCTCGTGCTTGGCCCTCAGCTCCCGAATCTGCTGCTGCCGCTTCTCCAGCATCCTGAGCCGCGCGTTGAAGTACTGCAGTCCCTGGAGCACGAGACAGGTAGAGAGGAGACAGGTAGAGAGGAGACAGGTAGAGAGGAGACAGGTAGAGAGGAGAGAGGAGAGAGGAGAGAGGAGAGGAGAGAGGAGAGAGGAGAGGAGAGAGGAGAGAGGAGAGAGGAGACAGGTAGAGAGGAGACAGGTAGAGAGGAGAGAGGAGAGAGGAGACAGGTAGAGAGGAGAGAGGAGAGAGGAGAGACGAGACAGGTAGAGAGGAGAGAGGAGAGAGGAGAGAGGAGAGAGGAGAGAGGAGACAGGTAGAGAGGAGAGAGGAGAGAGGAGAGAGGAGCCTTAGCAGCGTGTAGACGACAAACGGGAAACAAGTAACCTACAGCTTCCACTGCTCTTTGCACCCCCTGCTGTAGAGCACAATGCCACCTAGGTACCTGCTCTGCTCTGCTCTGCTCTGCTCTGCTGTGCTTCTGTTCTACTCTGCTCTGCTCTGCGCTGTGCCGCACTGTGCCTTGTGGCAGATCGCTGTGCCTCGGAAGCATGTTTTTCCGTGGAGGATTAGGTCAAATTGAATCATGGGGCAGCTAAACCACCAGGAGACTTACCTTGTGTCGTCTGGCTGGAATAATTAGGAGACGAGCCGGGGAATAAAATTAGCAGCCACACTAATCTCTCACTTGCCCCTAATCTCCAAGCAAAATGGGAGTTTACAAAAAATGTTGGTGTGTGGGGATAAGGTAGGAACAAGGCCAAGAGGGACAGGTTTGTGTACTTGCAGGTAGTGTCACAGGTAGAGATTATTCGACACTCTGTCTCTACTCTCTACCTGTGAGTTTTAAGGCACTGCATGCATGCTGCCCGCAAGACAGCAACTGATTCTGGATTAGTTTACACCAGCATCCAGCCGGGTCTCTGCCACAATCAGCTGCTCTCTCGACAGGGGAGAGGGGTCTCGCTTTAAAACCTACATGCTGTAGTAGTCCATGCACATGGTGATTTCTGCTGTAATTTCATTACTGGTTTTGTGTCAAGGTTGATTTGGCTTGACGAAATTAAATCATTCTTGCAGACGGCCCCCACCTGTAGCCTGATACCTTTATGCTGTTTCCAAAGACAAGTCTCATCCATCGTTTCTAATCAACGTACCTTTTCAACATCCTGAAATGGCTGTCGGAAATGGAGGAGTGGGCGAAGAGAGGGGGGGAGAAAAAATGCATAAGAGTATGCTAATGTAAAGATGATAGAAAAACATTAATGAAGTCTTTTTCCCCCTTTCTCTCTGCGGTTCCCTCTCTCTGTTTCTCAGTGTCACAGAAACACAAAGCCTTATAGATGGCCACATACACAAATTTACAAGGATTCACACAAACACACACACACTTAAGACACACAGGCACACACTATCATTTTTTTCTTCCTTTCCATTCTTTGTGCATGGACCGCCAGTCTCTCAAAGACGAATTGAAGATCATCTTTTCCTAATTGAAAATAAATCACGGTGCCATTCAGCTGAGTTAATGTCTTTTCCCCTCGACTTCTACACACAATTGGCTGGGCGACCATGTTTGACTCGTGGGTACAGTTAATGACCCGTAGATGTGGGGAGGGTAGCGCTCCATAAAGAGCGATCAGGCAAACCTCTGATAGTGAGGCCTAAGCCTTCATTCATCAATTTGCGCCTTCATCCCTCTCTTTCTTTTTGTATTTTTTTATCTCTCTCTCTCTCTCTCTCTCTTTTACTCTGCCTGTCCTCCTTGCCCAGTATTCAAATGCCAGGGTTGCGCACTTAGGCTATTAGTCTTACCCAAATCAATTAAGCTACTGTCGCTAACAGCTTAACTGATAACCTCTATGCCTCAAAGAGCTTCTACTTAGCTACCGTGTTTGAACAACCCCAGACCATAATTTTGGATGACTTAGAATACTCCTACTCCTACCACACTTTTTCTCACCTCTGGTACGGCATATTCATGACTAAAGTCTCTACACCTAGCCAGTGTCTATCCTTTAATATGAAACATGTATTACAACCCCTAGGTGATGATACAGAGGGCAACATTTTGAGCAATATTGCTGGGCAACTTTACTAACAGATATTGTTTGACAGTTTTTCCACTTATGATCAGGCAATACATTTGTATCAGGAGAACTAAAATCACCAGTCGCCATCTTTTTCCCCCGAACAGAACATTATAAGTCTGTCATGCTGTTGCCAAGCAAAATGGCTCAAAAAGGTGCCCCATGCTTCATCACCTTCTACCTTTGATATTTGCAGGTTCTCAGTTAATTTTTTACGAGTTAGGGTCTTGAGCCCTGCCCTTACCTCAGCACCCATGCCCTCTTTGCGCTTCTGAAGCCTCTCCACATCGTCGATCTCGTACACTTTAATCTCAAAGGGCTCCTTGAGGGTGCCACCCAGAGGTGGCAGATCCACCCATTGTCCTGCCGTCCCGGGTTTGCGACTCAGGGAGGACGTGTCCGGCAGCGGTGCAGGGATCAGCCTTCGCCTCTGGAGGCCTAGAACGGAAAGACAGAGAAGGTCAGAGAGGTCAAACAGCTTCCTAGCGCTTTCTTGATTGAACAAGCTGTGTGCCAGCAATCCTGGAGTTTTTGCAAAACCCCACCTTTTAAATATTTATGAAGGCCCCAGAACAGAAACGGTCACAGTACATCAGTCAGGAAGAGAAAAAAGGACTGTTGCAAAGAGCCACCGCTCTCCTGGAGCCTCTGATTATATATGCATTGAGGGCAAGCCAGCATCTTGGGCTGATACCTCAAACAACTATTGAAGCAGTCAGATGCATGCTTCTAGCAAAGCACCTGCTGAAAAATACTCATGCACTCTTAGCTCATACACAAACATGAAGATATTTGATGTGAATGAAGATGTGTCTTGAGCACAAAGCACACAACCTGTATAATATTACATTGAAGAACTGAATAAAAAAAAACACACTATGCATTATGCATGCCAGGTAAAAGAACAAGTTATTTTGGGAGAGATCAAAATTAATTTCATGCTTTCTCTTTTTTAACTCAAGAACAACTTTGTTTCAAAGGTGAACATTTTATCTCATTAACTGATTTTTGTACATAGGTATTGGAAGGTTTAAAAAAGACAAAAACTAAAACTATGGCATACACCAGGTAAAAGTTAAATTATTATTATATCATTATTATATTATAGTTCGTCTAACTGTCTAACTGTTGGTCTATTTAACTACATTATGATATTACATTATCTATCAATAGTAAGAATGTAAGCTTACCATTTGATCGTTTCTTAGGTGACTTGGAAGCCCTCGTTCGACTGGACGTTGAGACTCCACTCTCACTCATAGAGTCATGAGCAGAGGAGGCGCTGCCTGTTGTCTCACTATCCCTGATCATGCTCTCATATCCGCTGCTGCCTCCGCTGTGGTAGAACAGGGCAGTCCGACCCATGGCGGGTGGAAGCTCTCCGCTAAGAACGCTGCTGTTGTCACTCCCATGCCCACTGCTGTAACGCTGGGGTCGACGGGGGGCTGTGATCTTGCTGTAGGGGGAAGGCAGACAGGCAGGGGAGGGCGTCTCAGTGGGATTCGTAGCACCATCGTTGCCATCTGCTGCGTCTCCAGAGCCCTTTAAATGCTTCTTCGGAGTCCCGGAGGCTAACTCGCTGACTCGGCTGTTTGCAGCACGAAGCGCTTGCTTTGTGCCCATGATGGTGCCTCTGCCTGGTTTGCTACTGGCGCCCGCCACTGAACGAGTTGGGGTCTTTCCTGATGGAGGCAGGCTGGCATTGCGTGCAGCTGAAGTTGCAAGGGATTTGGTGGAGGAGCTAAGAGCCTTTGAGCCAGTAGCAGACAGTACTTTCGCCTTGGTGGCACTGGGGCCGATGGCACGAGAGCTAATGCTGGACTTGATGTGGCCGAGTCTGCTTCCACTGCTTGTTGAAGACGGTGGCGAGATTGCAGTAGGTGTTGAAGACGAAGTAGGTATCCCAAGACGAGGAACCATCCTACTTGATTTGCCAGTACCTCCCAAGCTAGCACCACTGTTCTCTCTTGACAGGGCTGGCCTGGACCCCACTGAAGTAAGACTATCACATCGCTCCAAGGACACCAGGCTACCAAAGTACCTCCCACTATCCCCTTTGCCCCCTCGTGCCTTCAGATTAGATGCTGTCCTCAAACTGGATGTTTTGAAGCTAGCAGAGTCCCCTTTAAGTTGAGCATCAAAGTCCTCCTCTGAGGCTGAGGTCTTGGGAAGTGAGGACTTGGCTGCATCGCTACCTGACCTCAAGGCACTTGGAGACAAAACAATCCTGGTCCTCTGGTCTAGGCTAGATTTCCGGAGTGGCGGGGCTGGTGGAGAAATGCTTTCGGACTTTGGCAGGCCAGTAGCCTTTTGTCCATTTCCTTTCTTACCTAAAGAGGAGAACCGTAGGCTGCCAGTCCCCTGCAGTCCCTCTTGACCCCATTTAGAGTCAGCGGACGTATGGGGCACAGAGACAGTTCCAAGAGTTGTGGCTCCCCGTCTAAGCTGTGGCATCCTACTGAAAGTCTCAACTTTCTTACTGCTTGACCTTTCACAGCCATCCACTACCCTTTGGGCAGAGGAGGAAACTTGTACCTTGGGTGGTCGGGGAACACTGTTGCTGTTTCCATTGGGCTTTCTGGCCGGACCGCTACTCAGGGCAATTCTGGACTTCTGGACAGCAGATGCTGAGTCTGTGGGTTTAGGATCTGCAGGTCCGCTGGCACTGCGAAGCCACGTCTCTTCCGATCTGCTGTCTTGCCTTGGCAGTTCACGGCTGCTGCTTGGGCCTGGAGCAACAGACGAGGTAGGTTTGGTTTTCCTGGGTAGCGAGGAGTGAGAACCATGGTGGAGCTGTGGGGACTGTGAGGTGTTCAGAGTATTAGCTCTGGTTGATTTGGGGCCTTTTAGGAATGCTTTGGTAGTATCAGGAGAGGCTGGGCACTTGTTCAGCGACGATCTGCAGGGGCTGGCAGTCTCACTGTCAACCTCTGAAAAGAAAATACCGCTGTCTCCCAAAGAGCTCTTGGCTCCTTTCTGAGAAAACGGCTCCATGCGCAACACATCAGGTGAATCTAATACAGAGGATGTGCTGTCCGCCCTTACATTCCTACCTTTCGACAAGTGACTTTTGAATGGCTGGGCTGCCTCACTGTCAAGTGTGCACACACTCATCTCACTAGGCCAGGAGCCAATAGAGGATTGTCCACTAGCGTGGCATGCGTACAGGTCTTCCTGCGACTGCCTGACAGCCTCTAAGGTTGCCTGTGAGGCCTCCACTTGGGAGGTGTAGGCATCAAACTCATCGTTAATGCTGCTAATAATGCTAACAGGCCGTGATCCTGATGCCAAAGCCTGTAGGGAGCAATCACTGTTAAAGCTGATTATGCTGGATGGCCGACCATTATCCGGGATCAGACCAACGGGCAGGTCTTCCACCACAGTGAAAACGAGTTCATCCTCCCCATTCAGCTCCACAGGTTGCTGAAGGGTGAGTGTGGTTCTCAGCACATCCCTCTCCAAACACCGCCCTCTGAGGGCTGCTCTAAGATGGCTGACCTCCAGGGGGCTTCTGCCCATGTGGTGAGCTCTTTCCAGGACAGGAGATCCTCCTTGCTCACCCTCTCTCAGAGCCTGCTGGCTCATCCCCACAGGAGGTGTCCGTGCAGCAGGCCCACTGCTACTGGCACCACCTGCTGTCCTGGGCGTTCTGCTGGATGGAGAAGTGATTTGCGGTTTTGGCAAAGGTCCTTTGTTGAGGTAGACCTTCTCCCTGACTACAGGTTCTGAGTCTTTTGTTGCACAGTTGCTTGGTTCAGAAGTGCCCCTTTCTGAGTGAGTTTTGGAATGTTCCTTGTCGTGCTTGAGCGGAGCTGGTATGCCAGACCCAGCACTGTGGAAAGGCTTTTGGAAAGAGTTCTTTGCAGTAGTCCTAGGAGAAAAAGCTGTCTCCTCGGGTGCTTTGCCACCCCCACTCTGCACCTTCGGGGTTACTTGCAATACCTTGCCCTCTCCGGTGAAAGTAGATGGCCCCTCACTGCCATCAATGCATTCCAGACGTTCCTGCAACTCTGCAAATGTGTTACACTTGAAATGGTCGCCGTCCGACATGGGGCTGTCCTTTGCACGCTTCTTATTTAGGGAGGGAATGATGGGCACAAAGGCGGGCGGGCCCTCGTTGTCGCTCAGCTCTCGGTCGGAGATGTGGGCTCCCCCAGGCCCGACGTAGATGACCGTGTCGCAGGAGTGCTCGCTGCTGGACGAGTAGTCTGGGTCGCTGGACAGCATTGAGGGCATGTCCGGGTCAAGAGCCACAGTCCTTGGGTGGAATGGCCTGAGGTGCGCTGGCCGCCGAATTCGCCCTTCCTCGCAAGAGCTCTCCCCTCCAGAAGAGCTGGATGCATACTGAAGTACAGAAAACAAACACAGACAGCTGATTAATGTCTCTCATTTAGCAGTAACTAAAATCAGGCCCTAAATTAGCAGAGCTCTTTCACTGAAGTAGTCTCTGAATGCATAGGGTACATTAGCAGGCTAAAGAAATGGAAATGCTTATGGACTGATTAAATAGCAAGATTTCAGAGCTTAATTGATTCTACAGCATATTAGATCCTTTAAAAATGACATGTCAATATCATCAAAGGTTAAAAGTGCATGCTACACAGACAGGGCTTCAGTGGATGGCATTAACATATATTGGCTGGCAGCTTACGCTTCTGAATGATTTTTTCAATCTATAAGGAATAAATACATGTCGTCAATCTGCCTAATTATGGCGAATGTACGCTGCACTAATCTAAATGCATACTTTACAGTCTCCCTATGGGAGGCAGTCATTGATTTCCTGGCAGAGAACAATAGAGAAGATTTCTCTCTGAATTATTACTGTAATGAGGCACCATATGAAAGGGAAAAATATGTCAACTTCAGAAATTTAACGCGCTTGAAATGGAAGTTACTAGACACAGACTACACAAGAGACAATCAATCAACAGCTCCAATTGGGAAATCATGTTAAGTACAAAGTTAAAAGTCTAAAAGAACAAAGACAGAGCAGGAACAGCATCCAAACACCCCGTCAGACCAGATCAATCGAACAGGTTCTGGCCACTCAAAGTTCTACACACCAACATAAAATCATTTACAAAATGGCTGACACAAAGACACACAGAAGGCACGTGTACACACATGTACTGTACAAACACAAATATTGGGATGTGCAATCATAGATTCAGACGCTGACCTTGGATTTCTTCTTCCTCATGCGGTGTATGCGCGAGGCGAGCTGAACGGTGGTGAGCGTCTCGGCGTACTTGGCTGGGGAGCTGGAGATGTGGGCAATCATGGTGGTTCTGCAGTTGATGTTGCCCAGGGACTCCCTCAGCAGCATGGTGAGCTTGCTGTCCCTGAATTATTCATCAAAACAGGGCCCTTCGTTAGCCAAAACCAAGCCAACCCCTGCCATCTCTCACCAACCAACCAAGCAACCAACCCCCAGCCCTCACTCCCGCATGATCACAAGAGCCAGCAGCTACTGCTGCAATGAAGATATTCGCAATAGGCATACAAGATGGCAAAATGTTACTGCTTTTGCCCTTTGCCGCAGTGTAGCAGATAGAGGCAGAATTATTTTCATGGATTTGGCTGAAATATACAAAGCCTTTATATTACTTTGTGTGGATTTGAAAACCTGACATTTCCTTAGCAAAATAGTAAAAAAAGAAATAACTAAGTCTTTTGTTGATGCCTATCTAAAGCCTGGCCTTCAGAATGCCAATGGCAAGCCTTGTCCTGCATCTAAAAATCTAAATGCCATCAATAACTTCCCACATCCATTCATTTCAACCTCCCACAGTTTGCCATTTCCCCCTTCCAAGTCAGTTAATTGGGTCCATTGATCTGACTGGAAATGGAGTCGGCAACATGTGCACAGTTGCAGACAGGGACACACAAATGGACAAAAACACAGAACTACACCCCCTTGCGCACACACACACGCACACACACACACGCACACACACACACACACACACACACACACACACACACACACAGCCCACTTCCACACACAGAAACACCCATTTCCTTTACACAAATGGCCCCATGAAATACCGCACCTGTACGGCACGTGCTTGGCTCCGTTGGCCAGAGCGAGGATGACATTGCCCAGGGCGCCCAGGGACAGGCACTGGCCCCGCCCTCCATCACGGGTCTGGCTCAGGTCAGATTCACAGCTGCCCAGGTCCAGGAGGTGAAGGCGACTCCGACCACCAGACACTGCCAGGGTGGGGGTGGGGGGTAGGGGGTGGAGTGAGGGAGGGGGTGGGGGTGGGGGGGGGGTTGGACAGGAAAGACTTATTATTAAGCAGTTGCAGAGGGCCAAATTAACATTCAGGCTGAACGAGGTTGTGTTTCCTCAGAGATAAAACCATGACCTTGGGTACTTTACATCCAGCATAGATTATACATGGGTTGACTTCCACATGGAAAAAAACCCTAAAAGCAAAAAACCCCCCCAAAAAAACACATTTTGAAAATCCAGACATATTTTAATAAATGTCCAATTAATGTCTTCAGGAAAGGATACGGTTAAGGAGCCTCTGTCTGATTTCTTTCACTGTGATATGCCTAAGGAAAATACCAAGAATGTTGCTCCGTCTGAATTATAATGACCAACTCAAATACATTTCAAACCAAATCTGACCCCTAGGACTGAGGAATTACCCATCTGTGGCGGTCCGTAAACTGAGAGAAGACATAGTTAGTTAGGTCCCTCTGTCTTAAATTAGCTTTATTTCAATCTTGATACAATCATTCGGTACATGCCACTTTTAACTTGACAAATCACTAATGACAGTTTTTGTTCTCTCAACAGAGAAGGAAACCACTCTGATGTTTTTGATGTGTATGAAAAAAAACATATTCCAGAGGGAGAAAGCTTCATGGCAAGCACTGTATGCTGCCTAGATCGGTCCTGACTAAAAGCAGCACAGAAGGGCCACTGTAATATTTTCAGCAATTGTTTTGGGTTCACTCGAAAGTCAGTCAGGTCACAAGCAAGTCAAGCGCTCACTAAATGGGAAAAGAAGACAATGCGTCTGTTTTAACTGGCAAAAACATCAAAAATTAACCTCACGTCAGCAAGATTCAAAGAAAAAAAAAAAACACAGAGCAGTGGGTGAGGAATGATAGCACTCCATGGGAGAAGAATGCTAAGTAGCTGCCTCATCATTTGCACCGGCCTATAAACATTCCACGTGAGAGGGCCCAGAGCTCATTACGCATTGAAATTTATTCTGGCTGTGACCAGCGCCCACCTAGACTAGTGCAGAGACAGTGGTGAAATACTAATGGCCGGCTAACGCGAAGAAGCTTGCCAACTGACAGGTACAGCCACGAGCGAGCGCTGATGAAAATAGGGGTGCTGGTTGACGCCCCACTGCGTTTGAGAAAGGCTGGTTCCTCCCTGCTAACTCCCCGCTACCTCAAATGAAGCTAATTAATATATGTTCAGTTGGACGGAGAGATAATAGACATGCTAGCATTGTGCATCCCACTGCAACTGACTTTCGTTTGGATACTAATGATGCACACACACACACACACACAGACAGACACACGGGCAAAAAATGTTCTAGGAGAGCGAGATGAAAATGTGCTGGACTCATTTGAATTCTGCAGATCAGAGCGTTTCCACTTGAGCTGGAACAAGCCAAGGAGAGATTTGACACACTGGAACTGATCCCGCGGTGGGCTATGAAAATGATATGGTTTGGTAACTAGAAAGCGAATTTTAACGATAATGTCCTGAATAAATGATCAAATGAATGTTTCAAGAAGATAGCAATGGCCCAAACAACTTGTTCCACTCCCAGTAATTAAACCTCGGAGAGGTGAGTGCAGGCTCATTAAGCAAGTGATGGAGACACAGTGATGATGAGCAAGTGTGCTAACCTCCCCAAGCTGTTTTGCAAACGACCGCATGCTGTCAGGAATAACACCCACCCACCCACACATCTCGCACAGTCTCAGCCAGACAAGCACGAGTAGGCTCGTGAGCGCAAACACAGAAGACGCACAAGACACAGACCAAAATAGAAGCAGACCAGCCTTTTTTTTACAGTAGCACTCATGTACAAGATCAGAAATGTACAGTACAGGCATTTTCTGAATAGACAAGATGTGTAACCCTCAAACACACACACACACACACACACACACACACACACACACACACACACACACACACACACACACACACACAACAACAGGTATGAAGCATGGGGGAAAACTCTGACATCCTCTGACAAACACACACGCACAGCCACACACACACACCCACACTCCTGCATCCACCTCAGACCCTGACATCCTCTGACAAACACACACACACACACACACTTCTGCATGGACACACACTTACTACCTGACTCATGGCAAAAACAGCAACAACAGGTATGAAGCATGGGGAAAAAACATCCACACACACAGACTCTGACATCCTCTGACAAACACACACACACACACACACACACACACATACATACACACACACAGACACACACACACACTTACTTCCTCCTTTGGCACTCTTCTCCATGCGGTACTGGTAGACGTGCAGGGTGAAGAGCATGTGGGAGTTCCTGCGCTCCTCTTCCTCGCAGTCGGGGCGGCTGGTACTGCGAGCAGCCAGGGCCGCATCCAGATAGAAGGCCGCTCTCTCCGCTGTGGACGCCCTCAGCTCACACTGATTCTGGAGCTACAGACACAGACAGAGAGAGAGAGAGAGAGAGAGAGAGAGAGAGAGACAGAGAGAGAGAGAAAGAGAGAGAGAGAGAGAGAGAGAGAGAGAGAGACAGAGACAGAGAGACAGAGGAAGAGAGGGAGAGACAGAGAGAGAGAGAGAAAGAGAGAGAACGAGACAGAAAAAGATACAAAACAAAAGCAGAGAAAATAAGGCAGAGAGAGAGACAGAGAGAGAGAGAAAGAGAGAGAGAGAGAGAGAGAGAGAGAGAGAGAGAGAGAAAGAGACAGAGAGAGAAAAAGATAGAAATAAAAACAGAGAAAATAAGCCGGAAAGAGAGAGAGACAGAGAGAGAGAGAGAGAGAGAGAGAGCGAGGGAGAGAGAGAAAGAGAGAGAGAGAGAGAGAGAGAGAGAGAGAGAGAGAAATGGGCAGTGAGAATGTGGGATATGCAGGCGAGCAAATAGAAAAAGGAAGAAGGCAGATTGGCAGCGCATGATAAAGACAAAAAGAAATAGGGGAGTCTGAATGCGAAGACATCCCCATTGTAACAATCTGATAATTGCAAGGACAAGGGCACATTTCTGTCTGTCTAAGCCAGGTCTCCAAGGTGACATCTTTACCAAAAACCCCAACAGGAGGCGGGGGGGGGGGAGAGAGGAAGATTGAGGTGAAGAGGTAACAAAAAAATAGGTCAGATGATGAAGTCACGGACTTGTGCAGACGGAGGAAGCGCTCGTTCAATTAACAAAGGGAGGAAAGACCTGGGAGAGCGATGGCCGCCCCCTCCTCCTCCTCCTCCTCCTGACTCACACCAATCACATAGCAACAGCGGAGCCAAGCCTTCTATTTTCGCCGTGACCCGAGGGCACTTACCTGAGAACCGCAAACGGGGTCCTCGCGCAGGTAGACCCCGGGGGACTGGCTGTCCTGCGCGGTGCCCGACGAGAGGTCGGCCAGCAGGTCGGTGAGGGCCTCGTCCCGGCCGCAGATCTCCACGGCGGACGCGCGCACGGAGAAGCGGGCGCCGGCCTTCTCCCGGCGCTCTTCGATCAGCTTGAAGAGCCAGGAGATGGCGCACGGCGCCACACCCAAACTCTGGGTGGAGCTGTCCTGACCAATCATGGTGAACGTCTTGCCTGTAGGGGGGTGGGGGGAACAGGTCAGGGGTCAGGGAAGGGTAAGTGGTAATGCAGATGGACACGCTTGAATAGGCAGACTGAGGCACACCCAACATCAATGCAGATCCCACTTACACACCCACACACACAACACACACACACACAAGTTGCGGGTAGCGTGGTTACATACATACATCCACCCACAAACCCACTGTCCCAAATATAGGCCACATTATATAATGTGCACCATTTCTGGAAACAACAGCATCATATATTCAACATACAACAACAGCATATATAACAGAAACCTACAATGACGGAACTGGGCTGCTATTAAACACATAGATGTATTTCTGACGCGTGCATCTTAAAGAAAAGCAAAATCCCTGTGAAATATTACCAGACATTAGAAAATGGAACCTGACAAGCAGCCACTCTGCATTTACCATCAGTAAGCTTGCAGACATCAACTAAAGTACAGAGGCATTGTACTGTGTGAAACTGACACCCAAGTGAACACACGCGCCCTCCGTTTCACAGCAGGGAGTAGACTAACCTTCTCCACAGGGGGGCTAAGCCAAAGGCTCGTTTCAAAAAAGAAAAAAAGAAAAACAGGGGACTAACAGGGGGATGCAGCTTGCTTAACAAACACACAGCATTAGAAACATCACCCTAGCCTGCTACTTCCTACTTTATATTCCACGTGCAGCCACGGCTGATTAAGCAGTCTCGTACAGTGGGATGAGAGAGAGCACGCTCGAAGCTACAGTTTCCTCTCACACAAAACACTCAGAGACTGTGTCTGAGAGGACTGGAAATCAGTTAAAAAAAGCGTTCCCTCCCCTCTTTCTTCTGCATCCCCCTAGCCATTGTCAGTCATTGTGTTGCCTTGGCAAAATGAATTCTAGAGAAGAGCTTTGTACTTTTTTTTTTTGGAGGGGTTCGGGCACACAATGGTGGAGTTAATTAAAATGGAGGCGAATTGGTGAAGGCATGCAGCTGGCCATGATGTGTGTTCAGTAGGGGTTAAAATTGGATTTCGGAAATGGCGGCCGTGCCTTTTTCTGTCTCTCTGACTGACGGTCCGCACGCGCTCAAAGAATGCCCAGAGTGTGTGTAATTCATAATTTTCCACATCAGGGGAGACTGTTGCTGCGCAGCTCTTCGCAGACGTTAATGGTTTCGGGCAGTGACGGTCGCTAAACTCGTGATGGAGTTTTCTTTATGATAGGGTAGTCTTTGAACTCTGGTGACTTGCAAATGCCCTTATCAGCATGCATGGACAACTCAATATAACCAACACACGCAGTGGTGTCTGAAACACTAATGTCTGAAAATAGGGTATGTCTGCAAACACCTGAAATGTACTTTCCTGGTGTTGAACTCAGTGATCCAAATATGGTATGACCAAGGTTGGTATTACAATATAACCACCAAAGACAGCGTTTTCTGAAAGACTACTAAATATCTGAAAAAAGCTGATATGTCTGCAAAAGACTGAAACTGTGCAAGTTAATGGCAATATTCGTTTTCTTTATGTCATATGGAACTAGCACATACAACAATATTAGAGAATACTGAGGTCAAAAATGATTAGCAGCAGTCCCGTAACATAACCCAGATGCAGGTAATAGACATAGACATATATGTAGGTAATAGACATAGACACAGATGTGTCAGACTAGAGTTTTGCTGAGTGGTGCTGACCGAGGTTGGCGTGGCCGAAACAGAAGATGCAGCCGTCTGCTCCGTTGACCACCGACTGGATGACCTCCGCAACAGTCCCTGAGCAAACCTCCGCCTGGGAACACAAGCAGACAATGCCAGCCAATGCCAGCGATGCAGTTTAACCAATCACTGGCCTCTACACAATATGGAGCAAAATCTATAGCCAGAAAGCTTCACACATAAATCCTCTGAGGAGAAAATGTGGTCTTCAAAGAGTTATTGATATCAGTCTTTAAGGTAGGATAAGAAGGAGTGTGAGAGAGGGGAGAAAGATCAGGGGTTTTCTTCATGTCACATTACATACAGTATTGAGTAATTTCCTTCTGTGATGTTCTTGACACTAAGCAGTGTATCCTAGCCTGGTAAACCAGTCCCTTGTACTTCATTTCATTTTGTACAGAGGGTCTGGCAGTGCTGTATTGAGAAATGATTTCTTCCAGGATTTGTGGACTCTGCTAAAGTTTAAAACAAGCCGATCTGCCTCGCTGGTATCTGTTCGTGACATGCAATTAGCCTGCCTACGCACTATAATTCAAATGTAGCACGCAAAGTCAACGTCCCCCTGTTCGCTGATTGGCTAGGCAAAATTCTGCCTAAGACAGCAATGTCAATGGAAGCACTGCCAGGGGGGCTGGTTTACCAGGCTATGTATCCTTAGCCTTAACTAAACATTTTCTGTTCCCCCCTTTGCTTTTTTATTTTCGGTCTATTCTCCCATGGCGCCCCCCTTTCCCTTCCTGAGTTTGTCCCACATAATAAGGTCTCTAATCATTTGCTTGTGCCTCCTAAACATATTCATTATAGATCGCACTCCTGGGGCTGTTAGGGTGTTACCACAGCTTGCAACAGAACTCTACCTGTCACAAGCGCTACTCTTACAGTGGAGAAGAGGGGAGAGAATCTGTGCCATTTCCGTAATGAAGTTTTCAAACTTTTGTGTCTCGCCTCAGGTTTGTTTGTGTGTTCATGTGTGTGAGTCAGTGTTAGTGTGTGTGTGTGAGTGAGTGAGTGTTGGTGTGTGTGTGTTTATGAGTGTGTGTGTGTGAGAGAGAGAGTGTTGGTGTGTGTGTGCGCCTGTCTGTGTGTGTGTGCACGCGCAAGTGTTGCATGTGTGAATGTTTTGACAGACTTGCAGCACGACCTCCAGCTCTGATGTCTGCCTCTTCAAAGGCTTCCGTCTGTTTTGCACGGCGCTTGGCTCTCACTGATCATCAGAGCTGATGATGTACAACAGGAAGGCCCCCCCTCCAGACACTTCCCAACCCCCCAACCCCTCACCCCCCTCACCCCCCCCGATTCCTCCAGAGCCACCCTGCACCTCTGCTAACCCCCATGGCGTGCGAAAGCAAGAGGAACACGGGGGCGCAATCTGCTGTTAGTGCCACATCCCTTCGCCCGTGTTCTCCACTGATGCGGCTGATGGTTTAACATGATAGGACCACGTACACCCCCATACACACACACACACACACACACACACACACACACCCCTCCACATACACACACACACACAGACACACCTCCCTCTCACCCTCACGCCCCCCAGTAGTACTTTGATCTCTGTTTAGAACACACACTTGCACCTCCCCATACCCCGTTGAGAGATGGTATGCATATTCTGGGAGGCGATGGAATTCAAAGCATTTGTAGGCCTAGCAAATGTTGCACCCCGATATCTAAAGGTGGGAGAGGGCGCCCCCCTCCCCTCCCTCCCCCCACGTCTTTGCAATGTCTACCCCTACCCAAATATTAACACACACCCTGCCATCCGCCTCCTGCTCTTCCTCCTGTTGTCCATTGTTTTGGATCTTATACTGCCCAGCTGTTGTTTATTCCTAATTTATTGGCTTTTAATTATTTGTTTTAATTCAATGTCATATTAATATATACATATTAACTTTTCACTTCCTCACCACTGTAATGTACGTACTAGCTGTGCTGTTTGTTCTAAAGTGAAGCACAACCACACTGGCCGATCCTTTCTAAGTGTAATTTCAACTGCAGTAGCACATATTGGTGACGTGCCAAAGCACAGCGTTTGAACAGATTTTCTTCCCTAGGTGGGTCCCGCCCCCTGTCCCCTCTAAAGTCATAATGAGAAAACGAAACGCCAAACGCCACTCCGCACTCACTTGGGAGGCATCCTGGGTAAAAATGGCGTCGAAGGCGAACATCTTTGGGGCGGCGGCCGGGCGTCGCGGGGGTGCGGAGGAAGTGGACGGGAGGCATGGGGAGGGCTCCAGCAGAGTCAGCTGCTTCTTGTGGCCGTCCACCTTCAGGAAGGACATGGACTCCGACGTGTCACGGTAGCCTGGCACGGGGCATATCCGCACCATCACTTTGACCTGTCAGGCGAAACAAGACAAGAAACCCACTAAGAACAGTCCAATTCAACGTCTGAACTTCAGAATGGCATATTTGTTGGAGAGACCTTCAAAAAAACAACTTCAAGCAATTTTGGAACTTCGTAATGGTTTATTTAGTAATGGGACTTCAAGCATTTCAAACAACTTCAAGCATTTTTAATAATCCAACAAGGTGGAAAACAAACATCTCTCAGAGCATTAAAACCGCAACAGCTGCTCGGAAAAAAAAAATCGAAAAAGCCCTCCTCAGACATCAAACAACAGCTGGAGATGCACAGGCACCCTAGCGTTGAAACTAATTAGGGAGCCACTAAGGCGTTCTGCCACCAGCACCGTGGGCTTACCGTTGCCATGGTGCTGACCCAGGTGACCCCACCGTTGCGGCATATAAACGTAAGGGAGTGGCACTGGGCACAGCGTGGCACGCTAACGTCCTTCAGCTGCCCTGCCAGGGATTCGAGGATTAACACCCCTCCACACACACTTCCACATACAGACACACACACACACACACACACACACAAACACATAAACACACACTCCACACACAAACGCATAAACACACAGACACACCCACAGACATACACACACACATACATATACACGTACATACCCAAACACGCACACATAAACACAGACACACACACACACAAACACACACACACACACACACACTCGTAGTGGTGTTTGGATGCCATACAACTTGGCAGCGGGAGACTTGCTGCTTTAGATTCCCAGCCACTCCCCTCCACTTCCTCGGCACCCCGGAATATCTCTCGAGCCAAACACCAGCGTGACAGCACCATCCTCCTGCCGATCAACTGACACTCTAGGCTACGTCTGACGGACATTTGAGAGGCTGTCATGGCCAAAGCCAAGTGGAGCTGCCAGGTTTTTTTTTTAAAGGCCAAGAGCGGGAGAGGAAAACATAGTGGACAGATTTGATGTGGCAAACAATAGTGGGTGTAAGGGTATACAGCTGGCTAAACACTACCCACTTGATTCCTGACAAGTCTAATTCTCTAGAGTTTTTCCCTCTTTCTCTTTTTTTTCTCACACATTTTTTTTTCCAGAGGAGTGGAGCACTACAAATCCGCTGAATTTGCGCTTTTCTGACGAAAGAGGGAGGATGAGAAAGCCAGTTTCTCGATTCACAGTCGGTTCTGGCACAGGGCTCAGTCGTGAACACTAACTGCTAGCGTGCTGACCAAACAAACTCATGCTGCATGGGGCCGAAGCTGAGCCCAGTGCTTTGTGGTGCAATAAATGCAACCTCTGGCGTAGAGACACAATTACACCCCTCCATCGTCAAAATGGAGACTCTCAGCCACACACAGCTCCCAATGAATCCCTCTCAGCAAACGGCTGAGACCTTTAATATAATTGGAATTATGCACACTGTAAATATCAGCTTTCACAAAGTACCATTCAGAAGCCAGCTGATAAGAAACGTGAGGATGAACACGCTTGAACAGCACGTCTGCATTGCCACTTGAGCTAAATAACACCCAGAGTGATCTGCTAAATGTTAACGGCCTCTTTAAACGGTGAATACGGCTCATTTGGAAATTAATGGGGTATACGGTGATGACAACAGGGGCTGAAGAACCTGAGCTGTACCTAATGTGTAATCTGGTCTCATAGTGCGGCCCACCTTCGGAGCACAGATAAATCCATCCAGTGACCTGGAACTGGGCCAGCGATGAGGTAATGGAGGGCTGGGAGGCTCTCTGGGGGACTTGCCTGCCTGAGCCATCTAGCACTTCCCGCACGAAACAAAGAAGGCTGCTACCAATTGGGGCACTCACCACTCCTACAAAAATGAACAGTTCAAACCACCCACACGTTATACTAAATCCAGTCACACTTTGTATTTTAATGGTCCCTTTTACAAAATATCTACATTTAACAACGTGTAATGTAGATAATGATGTACTTGGACTGGAAATGACCTACAGTAATACTAACCCTAATCCTCACCCTTACCTTGACCCTAAGGTACAGTGTAGGTGCATAATGTTACACGCTGTTGCACACCTTCCTACAAGGAATTTCATGTAACATGATGTACTAACACTAGAAATAGCGAAATGCTAACCCTAACAGTACCTTGACCCTAAGATACAGTGTAGGTACATAATGTTACAAAATACAGTATCTATATTCAACCAGATGTAACATTATGTCCTTACCTCCATATGACCTAATACTAACCCTAAGGTACAGTGTAGGTATTGTAAGGTAATGTTGCACGTTATTACACACTTTCCTCAATGGAATTTCATGTAAAATGATGTACTAACACTCTTGACCCTAAGGTACAGTGTAGGTACATAATGTTACGTGTTGTTACTTACTTTCCTACACTTAATTTCATCTTGTACATACACTGTAATAAGGACTGTTAAAACAAAGCATAATGGCAAACACTTTGAATGTCTTTTAATAAAGGAAGCCGCTGTAATACTGGCTTATTATCTTGCCATTTCCTCCATAAGACACACTGAGTGTTATTTAGTGGGCAAAGTGGTCTCAACCCCCTACAGTAACCATGGTGTGTTTGTTTGGAAAGCAAGACAGGTAGGTAGGTAGTGTTTGTTTTTGGGAGTCTGCTCTGTGACGTACAGGGTTAATCTGCACACAGGAACATGTCTGGATTGGGGATCAGAGGGAGGAAGTTGACGACGGGGACCACCAGGGAAGAGGCTGGAACCATTAAAAACAACTGTGGCTAATACTTCCTGTTCTATTGACCCTAATTTAATTAGGTCACTGAAAAAAAGGATCTGAGGAGACCAGTGCGAGAAGGAAAAAAAAACATACTTTTTATGCTTCTCTTTCAAGAGCTCTTCACGGCTTCCTCCGTCTCCTTTCATGCACAGTACCAGCTAAGCAGGATCGGCATCCCTATTCTATTTGGCTCACTTGTTGTGCCACAATCTATTAGACTCAACCAAATCTGACTGCACAAAATCTGCTCCGCCATTGGGAGAGCATCCACACATCGGATGACATGAACACTACTACTCCACATGCTGTTATACATTCTGTTTGCTCAGTGCGAGCAAGCGCTTGCAAGCGAGTAATATTCAAAGCTCACATTTGCAGCCGCACTGCTCAAGACGGACGAAGTGTAGATATATATATATAGGCTGTAATTTCCTCATCAGTGGCTGCGAAGGGCTTAAAAAACAAACAGCACCTGAACAAACTCGCTGGATGGCAGGAAGCTGACGCGCCACATCCCAACGCCTGATTTAGAGGCCCAATTTACTCCCAGTGTGCTTTGGGAGCGGCGGTTACCCAGCCCGGACATTCCCTGTTCGCTCTTTCAGCTTTTATAGCCGCTGGGGAAGAGCTCTGGCAAGCGCAACAATGGAAAGCCTGCGCGTTTTATTGCCCTGGCGGTGCAGATAAAAGAAATGCAATTGCAAACAATGAGAGGATCCCGCGTTTCGACGAGGGAGGAACTGCTATTTGCCGTTGACGCGGAGCAATGAGATGCGGGCAGGCAGATAACTTCATTTCCTGTCTGACATCTACTCCCCTGATGCAGACGCAAGGGCAACGTCTCGATTATTTCTCGAGTGCCACACGAAAGGAGACTTTCCTAATGATTGAAGGGCAGCGAGTTGTCAAAATCGTGATTGATGTTCTGATACTGACGGTGCTCACATGCAGCTTCCTACACCTATACAGCTAATCTCTGGCACTTGAAAGCGAGCTGGGAAGCAATTCTGAGACAAGCTGCATTTTTTTTTTAACCAATTAAACCTGACTGACTGTCCTTACAATAGGCAGGGTCCAGTCCTGTTTTATTAGAGCCACTTATCCTGCAATGAGTGTTTTCTAATCAAGGCCTGACGCGCAACCAATCGTCAGATTTAGTGACTCGCTTTTAGCCCTCTCTCCATGTCCACCACAACAAAAGTCTTTTCTCTTCATTTAGGCTTCAAGTCTTTCCACTCTCCCCGTCTCTTTTCCATCCCCTCTCTCCTCTTATTCTGCTCTAGTTCCTCCCTCCTTCCTTGCCTGAAACTGCTGTCTTCTTCCATTTTTCTTCTTTCTCTATTTTCCCACTCTACCTGTTGTAGTGTCATCCAGGCTCATTTGCCTCCATATAGAAAGGCTCATTGTGAAGCCCCCCATTCTGTGTTCCTGATGTGTGCCACTCGCGGGGGCTAATTAGGGTGTGTTTTACATCCGTCTGCCTCTGTAGTGTAAGGCCTCATTAGCGGCATGCAGCTGGCTGCGTTTGGTGTAATCTTGTGGTCGAATCACTACCCAGTGCAGGGCTACACTCTTGTTGCACCCGCCGCATTTCTTTGCAATGAGGGCTGCAATGAGCAGTGTTTTTGTATGAGTTGTTTACCAACATTGGCCAAAAGAAAATCCCCCTGCAAATAACCTTAAATCAAGGCCATGGCTGTTTGTTTATTAACAAAGTCTCTGTTTTTAAAGCACAGTGATTACATTATGGAGATTATGTCCCGTGTGAGGTGAGAGAGTTATTAGGTCTTTGCTCAGCATCTCTTAAGTCATAAAAAGCAAATCACTGCCGATGTAGGTGAAGACAGGGTGCAGTCCATTAGCATGCTACTGCGACCATTTGCAAGTTCAATGTGACAGCAATTTTGCCCCTACTGCTGAAACTGTGCCAAATATTAGATCACCTGCCCTAATAACTCCTTCGAGAGGTCACCGCCGGGGCAGCCAAGTCTACAGACAAGCAGACAGCAGTATTTCACACACACACACACACACACACACACACACACACACACACACACACACACACACACACACACACACACTGACAGTCAAGCCTCTTTAATGGTGAAAGACCACATTGTTCTCCTCCAGAGCCCAGATCCCTGGTGCTGCACAAGTGAAAGACATCAGCTAGCTAACTTTGGAACACAAAGCTAACGCGGAATAACCGGACGAGCCGCCATGAGCATGTGCAACCCAATTACACATGCTGTTAGCGAGGTGCTTTCCACTAGAGGATCATGCTCCAGGGCATCAGACCTGAAGTCATGTGCTGTGCTGGTTACTCAGGGACACCTCACATCGTTTGCCAATCATGCTGACATCCGTCCATAGGAACTGTGGAGCTGGGAAGGGGGTAGGGATTGCTAAATCAGGAGGGTACCTAATCCACTTTAGCGTAATCTCTTCAAGCGGTATAATCTCTGACAAGTAGCGTGGCTGGGCCAGGGATTTGACAATGAACTCCAACTACTACTCATTTGATGCATGGCCAAATGACAAGACGATGCAAAGTACTGCTCAACCTGTGACAGTATTGACGGGTAGATTTGGATGCAATAAACCATAAATTATGTGTATGTCTCATACTCATACTCATACTCATAAAGGGACTGTTTTTTTCCAAAGCACCACGAAAATTAGGTTCTTCGTTTTTTTTGTGTTTTTGTTGGTGGTTTTTGTTGGGCTCTTGGGTGCAAATCTACGAACTTAAATAAGCCCAGTAATGACTGAAACTGAAATGAAGTAAATCGAAGGCTTGGCAGTAAACAAACAGCAACTAGAAAGTGCATAAGAGGATTTGTATGTGTGCTTTCGAGTGGAAAGGCACTAGTTATCATTTAAGTCAGGGTTCAGCTCCTCATTTGCACCAGAACCACAGCACCATAACAATTAAGGATGATGGACTCCCGGGTGCAACAAACCCAACTTAAGCCTGCTCAATCACATCGAAACTGAAGAGAAAATAAAGCTGAATATCGAAGAGTACGTAAAACTTTAGTTGTGCTGCTGTGGAGGAGTTGTGTGTAAACTGTGAAGGGGAAGGAGCAGCTGGCTGGAACAGCAATGCCACATCAAGTTCAGATCTGAGTCAGAGTTATCAGTCTGACCTGAGACTGGTCTGAAATGAGTTATCTTGATCTGTGACCCAGGGCATCTATTCTTTCCGCATAAATGGTCTACATTTGTGCCGAATGCCGGTCATGAAGGTTAATCGTGGAGCAGCCATGTGTTGTGAGTTCCCTGTTTTCAGTACTCATTGTATTCCACCCACAACCAGCCCTTGGCTTGCACAGTCCATCCATTAGGGGATCGCATTCCAGCTTTGAATATTCTCCGTGATGACCATCACCATCCCCGTCTCCCAGTTTCTTCACTCGCATTTCTCTCCCACTCCCACGGACTGCCACTCACCCCGGGGAGGAATGCTGGCCGGCATATGGATAAGTGGCTCTCGGAATCCCAACAGCCTGGGAAATCGGGACGGGAGCTATCAAAGCCTCCTTCAGAGGCGAGGCGGCACCACGCATTAAGCGATAATGCCGCCATCCACGGCGGTGTTGAAGTCAATGAGGCATTGACGGCACAGCGCTCCCAGCTTCTCAGATCCAAGTAAGCCGCCGCTGTGAATGTGGGCACGGGCAGGATTCCACAAACATGGAGTCATGTCGGCCATCCTGCACTGGCATCCAACAAAACATGGCAGACTCTCATCTGATAAGCGCTGCCACTGCACACACACATACAGGGCTAAACACACACACACACACTTACACATGCAAGGCAGCACACACACACACCCACACTTACACTTGCATGCAGCACACACACACACACACACCCCTACACGTACACAGCCACACCTACTCACACAAACACACACACAACCTAACCCACAAATGCAAGAAACCTTACATCTTCACACATAAACTTACATCCTCACACATAAACACACACACACACACACACACACACACACACACAAACATGTACACACACACTGACATGACCCCTCCCCACACACACACACACACACACAGGGGAATGGCACACACATAGAGGAATGCATTCCAGGTTGTGATAGGTGAGCCAGAGAGCTGGGTCAATTAGCTAGATTTACTTCATTAGCGCAACTCTAACCCCATTAAGCAGGAGTAACTAAGTAATATCAGCTGCTCCAGTGAATGGATTAAACCATCCAAAACCATCCAAAACCCGCTCCGCCCTGAATTTGTGACCCTTCAAGAAGGCAATGTCATCATTATCAGCATCCCCATGAAGCAAAAATAACATTTGAGATCCAAATGTGGCCGTGTATAAGGGGGATACACGTGTTCATGTGTGTGATACAGCGCTGCAGTGGAGTTAAATCTGGGCACTGACCTATTTGCTTCGAGTGTCCTTCCAGACTCCTCTGATCAGGACCACGTAAACAAAGTGCCTGTGAAAGTGCATACCATGCAGGTTGTAATGACGTGACCTGTCCTCCAGTGTTTTGAGGTGGGCTAACCTTGCCAGCGGCAAACTATGTTGGGATACATGTGTGTTCTATTCATACATACATACATCTTAGATGGCCTCTCCTGAAATATATATATATATACATACCATGCACAATAGTACATGACTGTTCTCACATGCATACACACATATGCATGCACGCACACTATATCACTATATATATATATATATATACTGTGTGTGTGCGCGCATGCATATGTGCATGCACACTATATCACTACATATATATATATATATATATATATATATATATATATATATATATATATATATTGTGTGTGTGCGTGCATGTGTGTATGCATGTGAATGTGAGAACAGCCGTGTACTACTGTGCAGTTCTCATCCTTTTAGATTGACAGGCACATTACAGAGCGTGGAAGAGGGTATTCTTGGGAAGCACTTACATGTAATACTTTACACATGATATTTAAAACCACTGCAGACAGGCATGGCATGCCCTTTCTTAAACCCACTTAGGCTGTAGGCTACACACTTAAGTGCATCATGAAAATGAAATCACTGAGCACGCTCATAGTTAATAGCAGGTCCTTGAGACTCCCCTTTTACATTTTAACGCCTTAAAAGAGACATGCTGACACAGCTGAAGGGTCAGTGCCTCTGTGTCTTCATGCCAATGGCCGACAGAGACTCTTGTGTCTCTTGTGTGTGGCTGCATCAAAGAGGCAGTCAGTCAGTGGTGTTCCAGTGCAGAGAACAGTGTTTTAGCCATAACAGCTTGCATCGAAGCATAACCCATAATGCTTTACCACAGCAGGGGATACAGGAAAGTGTTTGGTGCCAAAAACACTGACCTGCACACTGGACTAAACCCAATTAGCCTGGAGCAGGAAAAGATTCTTTTTTAAGCGAGCTCCAGAGTTCTGAGAGAAGACAGTTTCGCGCACTACATAACTAGAAGACAAAAGCTTATATACAGCAAACATTTCAGCTTGATTGTTTTTCTCAGTGCTTCATAAAGAAAAGTGACGAGTCTGAAATGTGTCTGTTCGTTTAGTCCAGTCTGTTCGTTTTAACTTAGTTTCTGTCAGTAATGCAAAGCTTTTGTGTTTTAGTTATGTAGTGTGAAAAACTCTCCCCTCTTGACTACTGTTTTGTATGCACCGGCTAAGAGAGACTTTCATCCAAATACAACAACATCCTTCCACTGAGTTCCACAGTGTTCAATTCTGAAAAGTCTGAAAGTCTGTTTATGTCAATAATGCAAAGACTTTTGTGTTTTAGTTATGTAGTGTGCAAAAACTCTTCTCCCCCCTCTTGACTACTGGTTTTTATGAGAGATTTTTATCCAAACACAACAGTATCCTTCTACTGAGTTGCACAGCTCTGTCACAGTGCACGGTGCAAGGGTCTGAGAGAAGACAGTTTTGCACACTACATAACTAGAGGGCAAAAGTTTAAAAAGAGCAACATTTCAGCTTGATCACTTTTCTCAGTGCCTGAAAGTGCCTGAAGTGTCTGAAAAGTCTGAAAGTCTGTTTCTGTCAATAATGCAAAGACTTTAGTGTTTTACAGTAGTTATGTAGTGTGCAAAAACTTCTCCCTCCTCTTGACTACTGGTTTTTACGAGAGGTTTTTACCCAAACACAACAGTATCCTTCTACTGAGTTCCACAGTTCAGTTCTGAAAAGTCTGAAAGTCTGTTTCTGTCAATAATGCAAAGACTTTTGTGTTTAGTTATGTAGTGTGCAAAACGCTTGACTACTGGTATTTATGAGAGATTTTTATCCAAACACAACAGTGTCGTTCTACTGAGTTCCACAGCTCTGTCACGATTGCATGATTGCACAATTGCACGATTGCACGACGCCTCACCTTTCCCACCCCGGGGGCGTCCTTGACCTTCGCCCCTGCCCTGAGGAGGCATGGCGGCACGGGGGGCGGCGAGAGCTGCAGGGTGGCGCTGAAGCCCTCGGTGTAGAAGGCGGGCTCGTCTGGGTCGGGCGGCGAGGGGGGGTGGCGGCTGGGGCTTCTTCCGCTTGGAGAGGTTCAGCTTCTGAGCGGCCCTGTAGGGGGGGGCAGACAGACAGACGAGGGAGAGAAGCAGGTGAGAGACGCACAACTAGGCTGTGTTCACATCAGAAGCAAACAAAGTGACCAGAGCAACGGAAGTCATTATTTCTCTATGGAGAGTCGAAAAAGAGAAGTTAAAAGTCAGTTAACTTTATGGTAATGAGCTACGACGCGGTTCAGCGAAAACCAACCTGAATACATAGATTTACCAACATCCATTAATTACTGAGCTAAATCCAACATTCCAAATGATACGCCATGAGCAAACAAAGCGAATTCAACGGCGAAGCTTCTTCACCGACCTCGACAACCTGTTCGCTTTGGTTGCCCCTGATCTGTAACGCACGATTAGGCAGACCAGCACACACACAATCACGCACGGGCAACGCGCCAGACCAGACATCACCGCTTCTGTTCTGTCAATCTGCCAGAGTGTTTGAACGGTGTAACGGCTATGTGTTTCTTCATTAGGCTCGTTGCCCAGATGTTTGCCTATTGCTTTCTTTGTCCGCCCGCGTGTCTGTCTGGCTGTCATGCTGTTGACAGTGCAAAAGTCTGTCACCCTGACTGTCCACCTGCACTGTCTGGGCATCTGCCAGTCTGTCTGTCTGTCTGTCTGTCTGTCTGTCTGTCTGTCTGTCTGTCTGTCTGGGCATCTACCAGTCTGTCTGTCTGTCTGTCTGTCTGTCTCTGTCTGTCTGTCTGTCTGGGCATCTGCCAGTCTGTCTGTCTGTCTGTCTGTCTGTCTGTCTGTCTGTCTGTCTGTCTGTCTGTCTGCCTGTCTGTCTGTCTGTCTGTCTGCCTGTGTTCTAGCCTGTCACCTTGCATGTCACCTCCTGTCAGACTACTTGTCATATTGAAGTTTGTCTGTCTGACTATCTTCTGCTTGTTTACTGTCTGTCTGTACAGCAAGTAAGACAATATTACCCATGAGACGTTTTATGTTCTAACCAAAACACACCAGTCCTGCCATCGTGAAAGGTAAGCAAGTGTGCAACAACAATCAATAATCATAGTGAAAGAAAACACACAGCCATGTTGAAAATAAAAAAACAACAACAAAGAAACATACAGTGACGCAATGACAAAACAACAAAACAACAATTACAAAGGATCTGACAGAGAAAAACAGGGACATCCTTAGCGGCACAAAAAAAACAGACAAATAGCCGAACAAAGGGAAATGGAGAAACTCTTTGATGGATTGGCCAGCAGATAGACAGATCTGCAGACAGAGCGTCAGAGTGCTAAATAATCTCCTCAACTCTGTGATTTATACCCGCACCACAATTACAAGATTCGGCGACCGAGAGCTTGCCAGGGAAAATTTGCATTACTCATACGCAGCAAGCAGACGATGCGACGTTTCATTTCATTCCAATACCAGCGAGCAGCGGAGGTGCTTATCATTTTTTAATAAAATGCAGCTGTCACACCACTGTCATCATCATCATCAGGACCATCATCGCGATCATCGGCGTTGTGTGAGCAAGACAGTCATTCGCCGCCCTGCCGTGATAATACACCAGCAGCGGGGAGTCACAGTCTACCACACAGCAAGAGAGAGAGAGAGCAGCAGGATGCATATCTGATCTTTCAAAAGTGCACATCTTTGAAAGCGTGCATGAAGTGATATCCATGCTCCATGATCCATCCATCCACCTCCAAACTAACGTGCAACAACCCCCCTAACACAGATGTGCTATGAGGATAGGCTGGGTCACATGATGAGGGAGGCACTGACTGGGGCCTCAGTAATATCACTAGCTGTGGTTATCTGGTCAAGAAAATGCACATGTAGTCTCATTCCCGATGCACAATTAGGTTAGGCCCAGCACAGGAGTAAGATGCCTGCTGCTGCCTCGGGTGTGTGTTTGCTATGTGAGTCTGCTCAATCTGCTCCATTTATTTGTTTAGTTTAAATGTATATACTTCACTGATCCCTTGAGGGAAATTGGTTCCCTGCATTTATCCCAATTCCTGAATTAGTGAATTAACACAGCACGTAGTGAACACACAGTAAGGTAAAAACACAGGCTGCCTGCCTACAGCGGTGCCCAGGGAGCAGTGTGGGGTTAGGTGCCTTGCCCAATAGCGCTTCAGCTGTGCTTCACTGGTCGGGGATCAGGGTTTCAAGCCCTTAGCCCTAACCAGTAGGCCTTGGCTGCCCCAAACTTGTTATAGTTTGGTTTGTGTTGCCACTGACAAAAAAAAGTAAAGAGAACCTGAACCTGATGATAGTTCGCATTTTCAAAGAAAGAGCGAGCCATCTGGTAGTTCGCGCAGCTGGTCTCACCGGGCTAGAGTAAGCTGACACAAGCACATGCTTAGTCACACAGTCACACAGAGTTCAGCCCTGCTTTTATGCTATATGACTAGGGTGACCAGACGTCCCGGTTTGACCGGGACAGTCCCGATTTTTAGTCGCGTGTCCCGAGTCCCGACAAAAGCCCGTCGGGACGCAAAAATGTCCCGGTTTTCACCCAACACCACATCAAGCTGCCCAAATTACAGTGATCGCATATACAAAACTGTTAAATTAAAGCCTAATGAAGTTTCCAGTAATTCAGTCAATGTGTGTGTGTGTGTGTGTGTGTGAGTGACAATGGTAGGTGCGCTCTGTGAAATCTTCGCAGTCAATGTTACAATGTATCTTGCAGTATACAGCGGCCGTGTTTTAACGGTTTTCTTTGATAGCAGACTAGACTACTACACGACAATGCCTAAGAATGTGCACGCGCATGACGTCACACATAGTGTCCCGGTTTTAGACTCTGGAAATCTGGTCACCCTATATATGACACACTGTGGGTTTGGCTTGTGTGTGGGGTTTAGCATTTACATTGGATGCTGCAGCATTTACCATTTATATGCTGTAGCATTTTCCATTGCAAATGAGCAGGGTGAGCTACATAAACTCCCAGACAACTTGGCTCATATATGTAGCTATGACAGCTGTCACTTTCTCCTTACACACACACATGCATAACTATGCACACACACACACACACACACACGCTCACGCTCGCACACTCACACACACACACACACACATACATAACCATGCACACATACACCCGCACAGCCTCACACACATACACACACACACCTGTTAAGATTTTTATACACACATACATGTGCATACACAAACACATGTACACACACACATATATATATATACACACACATTCACACATACCCACACACACAAACCCATTAACATAACTTTGTCTCTGTTCTCTCACTTTCTCTCTCTCTTACCCACACACACACGTACAAACACACACACAAACATTCACACGCACACGCACACGCACGCACACGCACACACACACACCCACATTAGTATGCTGTGACTCACACAGGTGGGGGCGAGCGCGATAAGCAAGTGGCGGTCTGGCCTTGTAGGTCACGCTGTGCTGAGAGTGGCGTTTGCGTTTGCATTTGCGTTTGCGCGAGGAGTCGCTCCAGCTGAGACCCCTCGACCAGAGCCATCGCTGGGAGACAGCTGTTACGAGCCACTGCCTCTCCAGCCATGGATGGATACACTCCGCTCAAATCATGCCCTCTCTATCTTTCTCCCATTCTCCATCTCTCTCTCCCTTTCTCTCTCTCTCTCTCTCTCTCTCTCATTTGGCTCTTTCACTATCTCCTGTCTCTCTCACAGGTTCACTCATCCTTCACTCTTCTCCCTCTCTATTTCTCTCTATCCCTGGCTCATTTCTGTTCTCTTTCCCTCGAATGCTATCTCTTTCACAGCTTCACTCTTCCTTCAGTCCTCTCTCTCTCCCTCCCTCCCTCCCTTTTTCATCTGCTCTCTCTCTCTCTCTCTCTCTCTCTCTGCTTCCACTTGTTCTCACTTGTAAACTCAGGGAGTGCAGATGGCCTCTCAGAGTGTTTGTCTGTTGGTCTCAGCACCTCTCGCACACACAGACCTCCTAGCTCTCTCCACCTCTGCCTCCTCCCTCTCTCTCTCTCTCTCTCTCTCTCTCTCTCCGTCTAACCATGTCTCACTCCTTTTTTCCTCTTAGTATGACACTTATGATCCTCACAGGGGCACTGATGGATCTCTTAGTCTCTCTGCCTCTCTCTCTCTCTCTCTCTCTCTCTCTCTCCTTCTCCACCTCCTTTCGCTCTACCTCTTTCTCACATTCTCTTCTCATGGGGCAAGGATGAAGGGATTAGCAGACGTGCTAAGGCACATCGCTCGGGCCTTTTAATGCGGCACAGGACAGATGATGATGAATCTCCTTGCTGGTGACAGAGGGAGGGCAGTAAGGAGGGACGGAGAGAGACAGACAGAGAGGGAGGGAAGGAGGAAGAGAGAGAGGGAAGAAAGAAGAGAGAGAGATGGAGAGAGAGGGGGATACAAGGAAAGAGAGAGAAGGATAGAAGGAGGGAGAGGGAGAAAAAGAGAGGGAGGAAGAGACAGAGAGAGGGGTATACAAGGAGAGAGAGAGAATGATAGGGGGAGTGAGAGAGAGAAAGAGAGAGAAAGGAAGAGACAGAGAGAGAAATGGAGAAAAAGAGATAGGATTGAAGTAGGGAGGCAGAGAGAAAGTGTGAGAAAGAAAGAGTGAAGGGAAGGAGGGAGACAGAGGGGTGTGAAAGAGGGTGAGAGAGAGGGAGAAAGAGGGAGGGAGGGAGAGGGAGAGAGAGGGAGGGAGAGAGAGGGAGAGAGAGGGAGGGAGAGAGAGGGAGGGAGGGAGAGAGAGGGAGGGAGAGGGAGAGAGAGGGAGGGAGAGAGAGGGAGAGAGAGGGAGGGAGAGGGAGGGAGAGGGAGGGAGGGAGGGAGAGGGAGAGAGAGGGAGGGAGGGAGAGAGAGGGAGAGAGAGGGAGGGAGAGGGAGGGAG
>CM050219.1:22765000-22775000 GCA_027475355.1 Coilia nasus
GAATGATAAAGAACCCAGCAAGTTCCCTGGCTCCTAGGAAACCATCAAGCCAGACTTAGCTTAATAGCTGGCCAGCCCTCTTGCTGTCACTCGCCTCCAAGCAGGAAGTAATGAGACCATTGGTCAAGCTGACAGGCCCAAAAAGGAGACACACAACCTCAAGGCATCTCCAAAACCGGTGCTGTGTGCTTTATTTTGTGCTCTCTGTGCGTCCAGAGCTTTTTAGAAAGGTACAAGAAGCAATAACAAATGCAAGCACACACACGTTTGAAGCCATCATTCACATCCTTTGTTTGCCATCAAAAAAAGGTACAACTGACTTCGGGGATTAGAGAGGAAAAAGGAAAGAATGAGGGAGGGACGCAGAACGAGAGAGGAAGATGACCTGCCATCATGTCTGAGGAACCAACACTATCGTCTTTTTTGCGTCCACACCACAGAGCTCTCATTCAGCCTCGGTCAAATTAGCCCAGGCCGTTCTTCCGTCCTGGCGGTCATTAAGTGCGAAGGCCATTAGCCTTTGCTTTCAGAGAATCTGTCACCGACCTCCAAACTCCGCCAGCAGCCTCCACCATTGGGCTAATTACCACACTGCTCAGCCCCATTAAACATCACTGACACATCCTTAGCCCTGACTCCACACACCCCGCCCACCCCCACACCCTCCTCCCTCCTCCCTCCCTCCCTCCCTCTCTGGACATCCTCTCGTTTTTGTCAGTGTCCTCAAAGAGGAGGCACTAAAGACGAGGGGCAGTCAGCGGGCAGAGACAGCGACACAGACAGACATCCGTCGCCGTGACGACAGTCTCTGGCAGCAGTAACCACCAGACTTTACCCCTGAACATCAGAGTCCTCACCTCGTAAAAAACAGGTACAGATGACTCACCGCGGACACTGCTGTTGGCTGTATCTCGGCCTATCTGGCAGACACAACAATGCGCACGGACGGGCGGCTTTGGAAAAAGGATTAAGCTCCCAATAAAAGGGAATGGAGTGGGGAATGGTTCGGACTTGAATTTAATCTGTCAGGCTTTAAAGAGGGTGCTTAAAGCAGCCAGCGCCGAGGTGTTTCTTTCACACGCAAGGTCAGGGTGTCAGCCATTGAAACCCAGGGGCTTAAGGAGAGTGAATGGACTCAATCCCGGGCCTTTCAATGTTCTCGCGGATCCGCTGTGAGAGGTAGATGGGAGGAAAGAGAGATATCGCGATGAGAAATGGGAGACGTAATAGATAGCAGTTGTGTGAGATGAAATGAGGAGGTCAAATATTGATTTTAGAAGAATTAACATTGTCACCGCTTGAAAGATAAATTTAGGTAACCACAAACACAGACCGGGAAGGTTTCTGATAAGCCGCGCATTGAATCAATTCAGTTCCTCGACTGATCCGTAGGGAGGAAAAGCTTATGTTTGAGAAGACCGTAATGTCTGAACTTGATTGCCAAGCAACAGAGCTGAGAGACTCTCACAATAATTCCCATTTTTCGCCTTTTTTAGTGTCTGTGGAGACTGCTGTCTGGCCTCCATAACTCTGTCTGATAAATGTTTCGACATACCAAGCTATACACCGAATCTATTCTGAGTCAATACAGATTCTGTATCAGCGGGGATTAGATTAGAATTTCGAGTGCATACCTTGGAGGGACGGAGAAGCAGACGCCGCCTGACTTCCAGGAATTACAGTGAACGAGACAGATGTGCACTGACAGGCTGTAAATGAAACTGCATGAGGTTTCCTATAATAACTCACCCCAACACTGACACAGAATTCAACAGCTCCCCGATTTCGTTTTTTTCAGAGGCATCGTCTAATGTTTCTTCCAGACGTGATACAGATGCCCGAGATGGCTCTTCATCAACGTGGAACAGGAAAAGCCTCTGAAAGCCCACAGAGCGTTTGTGGAGGATCGAGTCCCACCACTGGGGGTTTAGGTTACCCCTGTACTCTCAAATCCCCTGGACCACAGGTGATCCCCCAGGCCTGCCGCTGGATGTCTTATAGCCCCGCACGGGCTGTCAGGGACATCCCTCAAAGGGACGCGGTCACAGTTGGGTTTGAGCTACAAATCTCAGCGCACACTGGATGTCATGTGCATGTGTGTGTGTGTGTGTGTGTGCATGTGTTTGTCTGTGTGTATGTGTGTGTGCGTGTATGTGTTTGTGTCTCTTTGTGCATGTGCGTGTGAGTATGTATGTATGTGTGTGTGTGTGTAGGTGTGTATTTGTGTGTTTGTATGTGTTAGTAGGTCTGTAGGTGTGTATATGTGTGTATGTGCATGTGTGTTTGTATATGTGTGTGTGTAGGTGTGTATGTGTGTGTGTTTGTGTCTGTGTGTGTGTGTACGTGTGTGTGTTTGTATGCGTGTTTGTGTGTGTATGTGTGTTTGTATATGTGTGTGTGCACGTCCACGGTGATGACTAGGCAGTGACAGAGAGACCTGATATCTCTTCTCGTGTTTGTCTCAAATCCCCATCGACCCTTTGGGTGACCCCTGACAAATCATAGGGATTTATGGTGGGCGAACAGATGCATGGGCTAAACACATCAATTAGTGGCTCACGTCAGGCAGATGAGCCTCCGTGTTTCTCACACACCGAACCTGACTCTGACAAACGTGACAGAAACACTGAAGACAGCCAAGGAATGACAGCGCGTCGTTGGGAAAAAAAAAAAAAAAAAGCGGCAGACGGATATTGTCCTCAGCCGTCTCAGTGCAGCTGGATCCATGTCAGAGTTAGATTCATAACCAGTAGGGCTGGGTATCATCTAGGACATGGCGATTCAATACGATTTTCGATACAGGGCTCACGATACGATACGATTTTCGATGCAGTGCAATTCAATTCGAGTCAATACCGATACATATTACTTTAGAATCATTATCGATATACATCGCTGTAGCAATTTGTTTGGCACAGCAGTAATAACCAGACTGTTTCCTGGCCCCTCTTTTAATGTGACAAAACACAGGGCTTTCCAGCGACAGCTTGCAGAGTGTCTCCACATAAAAACCCCTGTGTGTTTAGAGGGGAGGAGAAGCTATCATTTGGGGTTCTGGGAGAAAGACTAACTATTTGCTTTGACTATCTGCTTTTCATCAACGGTGTGTCTGAGAGCGTTCAGAGTTTCACATGAATAATATCTGTGCTCAGCTCCACACACAAGGCTGTGCTTTTCATCAGTGTTGCGCCATTTTCTGAGTCGTTCTTTCAGGGGTTTCCAGCAGCGACCCTAAACACCACAAGATGCTTTGATAGGGAGAGAAGATGATGTTTTGGGGGGCAGGGGAGGAGTCGAAAGGAGTGTGTGTATGCATGTGTGTGTGTGTGTGTATGTGTGGGTGTGTGTGTATATGTGTGTGTGTGTGTATGTGTGTTTACAGTATGTATGTCTGTGTGTGTTTGTGTGTATGTATGTCTGTGTGTGTGTGTGTGTGTGTTTGTGTGTATGATTGTGTGTGTGTTTGTGTTTTTGTTTGTGTTTGTGTGTGTGTTTGTGTGTGATTGTATGTGTGTGTGTGTGTGTGTGTGTGTGTGTGTGTGTTTGTGTGTGTGTTCATTGGGGGAGGAGAGTTGTCATAGTTAATTGCCGTTAAGCCCACACGGCTTACCCCAAAAACGCCATCGTATCACTCAGGGAGCCACCCCCCACTGTTTGAATCTCCAACCCCCATTCACCCCCCTTCCCCACCCCCACCTGCTGAAACCCCAGAGCCGGGGTGTGTCTGTGTCTGTGTGTGTGTGTGTGTGTGTGTGTGTCTGTGTGTGTGTCTGTGCCTGTGTCCACACCCACTTAGGCCCTTTGTCCTGATGCGCCGTGACAGCTGCTTTGAGTCGCCAGCGCGGCAAGCCGACAACCCAGCACTCCGCAAACCCGTCTTTACACGGCACATTAGATGATGAGGGGCTTAGCGCAGGGGTGAGGCCCGTCACCTCTGGGGACCGCCGATTTCCATTGTCGGAGTTCCAGCGCCTAAACAAGAGCCGTCAGGATGCGTGTCGAGGCGGCTCCCCCTCACCTCACACCTCAGCGTGCTGGCATCCCGACTGTGTTTCAGGGGTAATTGGCACATGTCATTTTAAGAGTTACTGGACCGGAAGATTCCGCCCACGATACCAAAGGTATTTTTATTTTTTATTTTTTGGTGGTGGTGAGGTGAAGTTTTTTTTTCTTCACGGCGCCAGTGATTTAGATGTCACTACATGATATAGTGGGTAAAGCGAGATAAACACAAATCCGACCCTAGCTGGGCCTTGCCTGGCCTTCTGCAGGCTGTACTGTTAAAAATAAAGACAAACGGGATACACAGCACAGCTGAAACAAAGGAGCAAACCAAGAGCTATATAAAGTGGGGCATTTGGTGTTGTTGTAGACAAAAAAACGGTTACCACTAAACAACAACTCGACTTGCCTACTACAATTACTACTTGCCTACTAAAATAGAAAAGCAGCAAAAATGAAATTTGAGGAAACAATCCCCTCCTCTCTTTGATTGCCGGCTGCAACGGATCCATATTTATGCTAATTTTAGTGGACCAACTGCTCCTAATAAACATAAATCTAACCCCGACCGAGGCTGGCGCTGGGGCCACTGACAGGTTGAACAGTTGTTGCAGGCCCTCAAGGTTGGGCGGCAGGCAAAAAACAGACCTGAAGGGAGAGGGCCACAGCTGTTGGGGATTTTGAGAGGGGGTGGTGGGGAGGGGTTGGGTTGGGTGGAGAGGTGTGAGGGACTCTGGAAGGGAAGAGAGAGTAGTGCACCCCCCCACACCCATCTCCTCCTCCTCCTCCCCCCTTCACTCCACTGCCCCACTACCCGTTTGTCTCCTCCACTCTCCTCTCCTCCTCTCACCTCTCCTCTCCTCTCCTCTTTTTTACAGCTGGGGGGGTGCAAGAGATTCTGGAAGGGAAGAGAGGAGTGCACCCCCCCCCCCCCCCCACACCCACCTTCTCCTCCTCCTCCCCGTCACCCATTGCCCCACTACCCTTTTGTCTTCCTCCTCTCTCCTCTCCTCCTCTCTCCTCTCATCTCCTCTTTTTCCAGCTGGGGGGGTGAAGGCACTCTGGAAGGGAAGAGAGGAGTGCACCCCCCCCCCCCCCCCCACACACACACACACACTCACACACCTTCTCCTCCTCCTCCCACCGTCACCCACTGCCCCACTACCCTTTTGTCTTCCTCCTCTCTCCTCTCCTCCTCTCTCCTCTCCTCTCCTCTTTTTTCCAGCTCAGAGGCTAATAGGAAGAGAGAGGAGCTCCTGGAGGGGTGAGCGGCAGTGGCTTCAAGCTCCCCCATCACCACATCCAAAGGAATACGGGAGGAGCCCCAGCAAACATCAAACGCATCCCCCATCCCCCAAAAACTCAGACTCCAGGGCCACCACCACCTACTGAAGCTGTCGATATATATCCCCCCCCTCCCTCTCTCCACACACCAAATCCCAGCCTTCCTTAACCCCCCCCACTCTACCCTATTCCCCCTACCCACCTACTGAAGCTGTCGATATATACCCCCCCTCCCTCTCTCCACACACCAAATCCCAGCCTTCCTTACTGCCCCCCCCCCCCCCCCACTCTACCCTATTCCCCCTACCCACCCACCCCAACATCCCCCTTCCAAATATATACTCCTGTTTTCTTTTCTTAGGCACTGGAGAGAGAGAGAGAGATAGAGAGAGAGAGAGAGAGAGAGAGAGAGAGAAACAGAGAGAGAGAGAGAGTGAGAGAGAGAGAGAGAAACAGAGAGAGAGAGAGAAAGGGAGAGACAGAGAGAGAGAGTGAGAGAGAGAGAGAGAGAGAGAGAGAGAGAGCGAGAGAGAGAAAGGGAGAGAGAGAGAGAGAGAGAGAGAGAGAGAGAGAGACAGAGAGAGAGAGAGAGAGAGGCCTGGTGCAGAGTACAGTTGCACATGTATTTTTAATGCGGAGCTAGCCTCCTCCTCGGATTTAAAAAAGAGACACAGAGAGGCAAAAAAACCATAAGGACGAGAGAAAGAAAAAGGTTAAAATGGCGAGGCTCTTTAAAAATGAAAAGCAGGTAATCTCCAGTGATCTTATTAGCATTCATGTATGGCTGTGCAGGCTGTGAAATGCGAGAGGCAGGATTAGGGGACGACCTCAACAGAGACTTAGAAGGAGGGAGCAGAGTGAGAATGAAGTGATAGAGAAAGAACAGAGAGGAGGGAGGGGGGAAGAAGGAGGGGAGAGGGAGGGGAGAGAGAGAGCAGGGGAGAGGAAAGAAAGGGCAGGGGAGGGGAGGGGAGAGGAGGGGAAGGGAGGGCGGGGGTTGTGGGTGCTTGCTTGGCAGATTGCCAGCTTGTAATGCTGTGAATTAAAGCCTGATGATTTTCAAAGTAAAATGATCGCCACTCTGGAACCGGCTTCCAAAAAAATAAATCTCCGAATTCCCTGGTGGGACTGCTCCGTCGGTATCGGATAAAGTGTAATGTTTAGACTTCAAATGGGAGGGGATTTCGTGTGTGTGGGGAGGGGTTGTTCTCATTTAAATAATAATATTACACAGAAAAAAAGCCATTCATTTGCATCATGAAAACTGTTTAAGAAACTAGGCTCTGAAAATTAATTAAAGTAGTCCTCAGGGCATGGCATTCACAACGGAAAAACACGGCGGGTCACGTGACGCTGCAATGCTGATAGCGGTTCATCTAGATGCTCCATCCACAACCTTGACATAAATTCAATGGATTTCTTCTTCTCATTCACGCAGGCTCTCCCTGTGGTCTCCTATCATTGACTATTTATTATTCCAGAATCAAAAACATGGCGCACTGTAACCCGTACAATTCTATACACACTACAGGCTCATCAGAAGCACAAGGCAGCCTGACCTTCTGAAGAAGAGTGTGATAACCGTAACATCATGGGTCCTTTTTTTTTGGATGTTCATTTAATTGTGTGGCAATGCAACCTATTCTTGCCAATACCGTTCATTAAATATCATTCACAAACCTTTTCGAATGCTAATGTGAAAGTCTAGTTTTAAGAAAAACAAAAGCACGCGTGGGTGTTTCTGTTTCGGGAGAAGTGAAGAAGGGGGATGGGAAGTATGTGTGTATATGATTTTTAATGTTTTTTTTAATGTTTTTAATGGACCTAAACCGATTGTGTCAGTGCTACATGTGTTTATTGATGGGGCCAAACACAATGTTTTATGCTAGAGATGACAAAGTCTATTCTATTCTATTCTACTCTATTCTATTCTATTCTATTCTATTCTATTCTATTCTATTCTATTCTATTCCAAAAAAAGAAACTGCTGAGAGTGAGTTGAAATATGTCACACTGCACTGCAGACTATTCTATTGTAATTTATTCTATTCTTTTCTATTCTATTCTATTGTTACATTCTATTCTATTCTAAACAAAACTGCTGAGAGTGAGTTGAAATGCTGCACCACGGCCGATCTTCCAGGCACAGCTTCACAGAGCTCCTTGCTGGCCTCATTTGTCCAGACACAGGGGTGCCATCTGATCGGGCATCGCTCCATCCGCCCACTTAGGGCCGGGCACCGGGGCAGACAGGCATCAGGCATCTTGATGTGGCACCGGCACCTGACGCACCACAGGCAAACGAGCCCTGCCACTGATGTGTGCCTCGAATGAACCTCTTACACACTCACACACACACTCACACACACATTACACACACACACATGCACATACACACACACACTCACACACACACACATACACACACGCCACAGACACACACACATACAAACACACACATGCACATACACGCACATACACGCGCACACACACACACACAGACACACACACACACACACACACACACACACACATACACTCACACAGACACAGTGTGCTGTGAATCTCTCACGATTCCCACGGATTCCTGTGCCTCAAAAACTAAAAAAATAAAAAATAAAATATAAATCTGCCATTTCACTGCCTCATCTGCACTTGTGAACACAGGGGTGAGCAGCTAAAATAATCTGACTTCACTGCAACAGTCTGCTGACAGTCTATTTCTGACGCTGTTTGGAGGATGACGATGGTGAAGATGGCGATTCTTCACAACTTCTCCCGTCCTTATTCAGGACTTGTCAACCCAGTCAACTCTTTCTCCCTAATCACTTGCTTGTTGCCATTTAAGCATATACACATGTGCATATGCTCACGCACACACACACACATACACCCACACACTCACACTCTTACATAGACACACACATACACACACACGCAGACAGAACTAGGTTTGCCTATCCGTTCATTTTTTCACCTAGGCAGCTCCTTGTTGTGATACACACATATACACCCTACACACATACGGAAGCCACAGAGTGTCATACTCGTGGCCTGCGCATACAGTATTCATGCATCTGTACCCATATGCGCTGTGCTGTATGTCTGCTAGTGTTTGAGCTGATGACTAAGAGCTGCACACGTTTGCCTGTGCCTGAGCTCCTGCAGCTGTCTCATGTCTTCCCCTCTCTCTCCCTCTCTCTCTCTCTCTCTCTCTCTCTCTCTCTCTCTCTCTCTTTCTGGCTGCCTTCTCTGTGCTAGCTCAGGTACTCTTGTGTCAAGTAGAGTATTCTGCACATAATTACTGCTCCAGCTTGCACCGTTCCACCCACACGCACGAGCAAACTCACACACACACACACACACACAAACACACACACACACACACACACACACACACACACACACACACACTCACACACACACACACACACACACTCACACACACAGAAATACATACAAGATTCAAATGAAGATAAGCAAATACACACACAAACAAACAAAAGATGAGACTACGGTGGGATAAGCACACACCTACACAAGTGAACACACACACACACACACACACACACAAACTCACTCTGTCTTTCACACACACACACACACACACACACACACACACACACAGACGCACGCACACTCAACAAAAAAACACATACAGTGCAGTGTTTTTTGTGAGTTTCTGCTATGCTTGCCTGCTCCCAAGCTGTAATTACTTTTCCCGTTAGATTATAAAGCCATCACTGTCGGGTGCCCCCACTCCGCCCCCCCTCCGCCCCACTCCACACCCACCAGCGCACGAGGACACTCCGGATAGCATAAATATTTCCCACCATCCTCACTCCACTCACGTCGCTCCCTCGCTGAAATCTCCATGTCCACGGCCCACTCATGTCTCTCATTTCGTGCCCTGTAATCCTTGTAGTTTTTGCTCCCTCTCTTTGTCGATTTGTGTGCCTCTCAAATTGACACAGGCACAGACACACACACACACACACACACACATAGGCACACACACATACTCATAGGCTCACACACACACTTGTAGTCTTTTTGTTCTGTCTTTATCTTTCTCTCTCTCTCACACACACACAGACACATATCGTTTTTGCTCTCTCTCTCTCTCTCTCTCTCTCACACACACACACACACACACACACACACACACACACACACACACACACACACACAACACACACATACTCCTAGAGGTACTACATGGGTCTGTGTGAGGATATAAGACCCCTGAGTGCTCACTCTGCGAGCAGGAGGGATGTGTGGGCATTGCCGGTGAGAGAGAGAGAGAGAGAGAGAGAGCATGTATGAGTGCAGAGAGAGAGAGAGAGAGAGAGAGAGAGAGAGAGAGAGAGAGAGAGAGAGAGCATGTATGAGAGCAGAGAGAGAGAGAGAGAGAGAGAGAGAGAGAGAGAGAGAGAGAGAGAGAGAGAGAGAGGTTGGTTGGGGAGGGCCACTTGAAGAGAGTGGACCACCATGCGAAACCCCATCTTGTGCCTCAATCACACTGGGCCTTTTCACCTCACGCACCACACTCTGCCACTTACAGAGAGTGCAGCAATACAGATGGAGGTAGAGAGGGAGAGAAAAAGAAAATGATGAGACAGAGGAAGAAAGAGGGAAGGGGGAGAGAGAGAGAGAGAGAGAGGAAGAATGCGAGAAAGAAAATTAAAGAGAGAGAAAGAGAGAGAGACATGAA
>CM050219.1:22780000-22802500 GCA_027475355.1 Coilia nasus
GACGGTGGTCTGCTGGACAATAATAAGGACCGTATTTAATTAGGTTACATGAACTAGATTATTTGTGGCGTTCAATCCATGCGCCGTCAGAAGGGATTAGAACAGTAAGAGTTGACTCAAGATCCATGTATGAGCAACGTAACACTTGATGGAGCTGCAATGATGTGGTCTCTCTCACATTCCCTGAAGTTATTTTAGTTTACAAATAAGCACAAATCCTCTTAGGGAAATGATACAGAGGGACTAACACCAGACCTATCTGTGTTTCTTCTCTTTTCTATTTGCTTCTACCCTTCTTTTTTTCACATTCCCTTCTTTTTATGCATGCCTTCTCAGTCTCTCTCTTTCCCACACATCTACTTCATCCCCTTGCCTTCCCTCTTCTTCCAATCTCAGTGTAAATGTGATCCTATCAAAGAATAGGTCACTGCACTGCATTAGATTGCTGCAACAGAATAGGGCAAGGGCTGGGCTGATTTCCATCAAACTGGCAGGCACCCAGAGGCTGACTTAAAGATTGCTTGACTTACTGTGGCTGGCTTTTTTTTTCCTTCAAAAGCTGCTTTCTAAAATAATAATAATAATCTCTTTTTAAACGGGGGGACACAGCCCACGGGGCGGACTCATCCCATTCCCGTTCCCATTCCCATCACATACCCCCTCTGCGAGTTCTACTATTCAGTTTGAGCACAGCTTGGTAGGGGGAACTTAAAAGAGAATCGGCCAATGGCTCGCCTCCGCATCGGAGAGTAACGCACCCTAACGAGCACTCTCCTCAAAAGAGGAAGGAGGGGGGCAGATCAACATTTCCCAAAAGTGATTTGCCGAAAAGACGGCGTGTCAGCCTCGAAAACAGAGCTGGTCTGATGCGATCCGCTCAAGATGCCACTCTTAACTCTCACCCTTATCGCCTTATCCCTGCGTAGTCTTTTTCGAGTAGTGAGAATCGAGGGACATCAACCGAGGTGCTGCCTCACAGGTATCTCGCCTAGTATCAACACTCCGTATGACAGGGGAGCAATTGCTCTGAAATCCCCCCGGGGGCATGCTGCTCTTATTCGCCGCTCTGGTGCCGAGCGAGCGAGCAAGCGGGCGCTTCAGAGCGGCGTGGCGGGGCTTGATGCCATTTGAGATTTTCACACTGTTCCCCGGGACCGCACGCGCGGCAATCATTGATGACATTTTGCCGCGTTACCCCGAGCAGCCATCAGCTGAGGTCCCTACTGTTCTCCCAGACTGTGACAGAGCACCGAGGCGACTGCTTTTGCCGGGGGCAAGAGAAGGCTTCTGGAAGTCTTGGGAGAGACAGTGAGCGTGGTGGTGGCGGGCTATGGAAGGCAGAGGAGCAGTGACATTACCAGACAGAAATAGAAACACTGTGTTCTCTTAAGGACACATGTCCTCGTCAGGGGCAAAAGGGAGGTTTAGTAGGGGTGTACTGTAGTGTAAGTTCACACAGGAGTCAACCTGCAAAACCCGCAGTAAGGGCTCGGCTCAGGATTGAACCTGCAAAGGGGGGGGTTTGTAAGGGTGTGTGTAGTGTAAGTTAACACAGGATTCAACCAGCAAAGGGGGGCAGTTTGTGTAAGCGTCTATGCAGTGACAGTTTACAGTAAAGGCTCAGGATTCAACCTGCAAAGGAGGGATTTGCAAGGGTGTGTGCAGTTGACATTCACAGAGAGGGCTTATAATCCGACCTGCAAAGGGGCAGTTTGTAAGAGTGTGTGCGGTGGACGTTTACAGGAAGTGCTCGGGAGCCAACCTTACCTGAGGAAGAAGGAGGCCGCCGTGCTCCCAGAGTAGGTGGTGGAGGAGTAGGTGGTGGAGGAGTAGGTGGTGGAGGAGTAGTTGGTGGAGGAGGAGTAGGCAGAGGAGGAGGAGGAGGAGGAGGAGGAGGAGGACTGCACTTGGCTGGTCGGGGAGGAGATGGAGGATGGGGGACTGACACAACTGGAGCTGAGACTGTCAATGGACACACTCTCTCTGTCAGCATCAGCGGAAAGCTAGTTTGGATAGACAGACAAAGAGAGACAAGGGAGAGAGAGAGAGAGACAGACAAACAGACAGGTAGAGAGGGAGAGAGAGAGAGAGAGAGAGAGAGAGAGAGAGAGAGAGAGAGAGACAGACAGACAGACAGACATACAGAGGCACAGATAGAGAGGGAGAGAAAAATACAATATTTAATAAATATAATAAATGTATAATAATATAATAACAATATTACATGTTACACATCATACAGTACACAGCTCCTCACACAAAACAATTGCAAATACAACTGTCTAACACTGGTCATGATGACACTGTAAGACTCCTCCCTCACCACCACCCATCCATCCATCCATCAATCCCCATTGGGAGAGGCAATGCACCTCATTTACACCCCTCTCTAATTTAGGCCTGTTTATGGGGTCATTTGTGGTGGGATCAGGATGTGCATAGCCCAGGGCAAGGGAGAGATGGCCTGGGGCGACAGACAGGAGGAGCGTAGTGTGGTGTGGTGTGGTGTGGTGTGGTGTGGTGTGAGTCAGGCATATACGCCTCTCAACCCTGCACTGCGACCCACTCCACACCCCCTCCCCACAGCCCCGTAGACAGCAGGGCAGGTTGAGCTCCTTGGGGATTTGGCTGCTGCACCAGTAGCTCGCTCCGGCAGGCAGGCAGGCAGGCAGGCAGGTGGAGGAGGAGGCAGCCATCCTCACTGCCAAACTGGGACTTGTCGCTCCATTTGCACACTGCCTGTGGACCAGAGCTGAGAGGTTGTACGCCACGCATACAAATGACAGACAGCTCTCTGCTGTGTGTGTGTGCGCTTTTTTTCCCTCATAGAGGGCATTCACTGCCAGTGGCTGGTCATGTCAAATGGATAGCTATTGTAGAATAGCACACCCTGCTCAATGATCTGTCCCTGTTGCTAATGTCTGTCTGTTTGTCTGCCTGCCCATTTGTCTGCCTGTCTGTGTGTTGCATGTTATATTTATGCTGATTATTTATGGACTGCGTTACAGGATTAGACCCTACTGACAGGGTTTGCTATTTCTGTCACTAAAAGTAGAATACATTGACATAAATATTGCAACATGCACATCAATATTAGCATTATTGCTATCATATTATGTTATGTATTAGCATAGCAATATTAACATTTTTATGTTAAAAAATGCAATGTCACCCATATTTATGATGTTTTTACTGCTGTGCAGTTCACTAATTGTTTAAAATCATGTAAGAGCAAGATGGAGTCAAAGCCCCACTTCTTCCTCTCACACCTTGATAAATAAGCTTCATTTTGTGTCATGTCCTGAATTAGCAATGTAAGGATTAGTAACTGGCATGGCTAGGAATTACACATAAATATGCATTTCTAGCATTCACTGAGCTAACAGGATTAAAATAGACAGAGTATGAGAGCAGGGGCGGTTTTAGGGATTCTGAGGCCCTGGGCAAAGAACAGTTTTGAGGCCCTACCCAGCCGGCGTTTTGGGTGACCGAAAACGATACTTTTTGAGAACGGGTTCCAAAGTGAGAAAGTCTGACAACGCCGCCGTTTTGTTCTCGTGTGGACAGGCAAAACGCATCCTTTTGAAAACGATGACGTCGTCGCCCATTCACCTTGCGCTGCACATAACAACAACTTCAAACTTTTACAAACAGGTTGCTGTCGAATAAATTGTGATTTGATTAGCTTGTACTTTAGGCTGGCTGTTGTGCAATTGTCTCTATCCTTTGCCATTAAACTGTCTGTATGGCTAGTAGGCTATACAAATACTTCTTGTAGGCTTTCATTATTCTTAATTAATTAAAGAGCAACTGCCGCTGCCTTCAGCTCCCCTCAGTAACAACACGCATTGCTAAAATCAACATATGACATGTTTTAAGCGAATAATTGCGCAGTTGGCTCAAGTTTATTTGCAGCTCCTTCTATTTTTTCATGTTCTGCTCCGTATCGCTTAAATGGGTCAATTTAACGACGTGACATCTCACAACAGCGTCAAACTTTTACAAACAGGTTGTTGTGAACTTAGGGGTAAAAATCGTCTGCAGTGTAGGCTATGTGTAATGCAACTGTTTCTACCTTCTGACATTGAACTACAGGATGTTTTTTGTATACATCGCTAGTTCAGCCCAACAAACGCTTTTCACGTTATGCTTTTTAAATAGGGCAACTGTCGCTGCATCCGACCCATCTAAACTAGAACGCACATTGCTAAAATCAACATACATTACATGTTTAAAGTGAATCAGTGCGCTTCTGATCATGCCCCTCAAGCTGGGACAGAACACCTTCTGCAATGACAACGCAGACGCCAGAGCGAAGCCGGACAGTCGTGTGTGAGAGTACACGCATTGAGAATATAATATAATATGCCTGCTCTCAACCCGAATGATGCATAATATTAATATTGCTTTTATTACTATCATAGCAGTGACGACGAGGCCCCTGATTGGACGAGGCCTCGGGCAAATGCCCATGTTTGCCCAATGCAAAAACCGCCTATGATTATGAGAGAGAGAGACAGAGAGAGAGAGAGAGAGAGAGAGAGAGAGAGAGAGAGAGAGAGAGAGACAATGACAGAGACAGAGGGACAGAGAGAGGGAGAGAGAGACAGAGAGAGTCACCGAATCACCGGTGATGTCATAGTTCATGTATGCCCAAACACAAGAAAAACAACTGATGATGTTGATTAACGATCTGTCATATTTTTTATTAGCATACCATAATTATTACAGTGTGAGAAGCTACTGTGAAGTCGAGACTTTTCTGAGAGTTCTTGTAATGCAAGGCGTGAAGAAAGTGGTTGATCGATCAAAAGCAGAGAAAGTTCTGACCTCAGACAAGACAGAAAGGACTAAAGTTTGAATGTAGTTGGAGCTGTAAATGCAGGCATTTCAGCTGTCCGCCACAAAGAAAGAAAAAAAAAAAGTGTCATGGCTGTTGAATAGGCCTTCTTTTCACAAAAGAAGTATTAAAAAGGACTGCCATGTGGGACATGGCCACAAAGGACTCAGAAGACACATACCGCCATTATCTCCTAGACAGAAAAAAAAACTGCAGCAGGGGTACTAAAACGACAACAGTCACTTTGCTGAAGCACATACCATCTGTCAGCATAGGGGGCTGCCTGAGATCTATTTATACACCTCCAGAGGTGGCGTCGGGAGCACGTTCCCCACATCCTGAAACAATATCACTTCTTTCACCAGGGGAGGAAGTGACACGTTCCGAAGCCCGGGCTGTGAAGCTCAAGCTGTCGGCCAATGACGCACAGGCGAGACTTTATATAAGCGTGTCGAAAAACATATGCTGCGGCCGACGTTATCGCTGTCGCCGGTCTTGGAGGGCATTATTGTCGTTGTCAGTCACCAATGCCAGTGCTTATAGCGACTTGAAGTGGTAAACCCGGGCGTATTATTGTGTCTGATTTCCATATGTTGTGACAGAAATGAGGGCACGGGAGGTTACGGAGGGGAAATCGGGGACATTTGTGATGTTCTGCCGGCTTGATGGGCTGGTAATGAGCCACAGAGGATCACTCCCGCTTCAGACAAGACAAACAGGAGCGTTCAGTGCCCAACATGCAACTCCACCAGCATTGTGTGTGTGTGCACGTGTGTATGTGTACAGATGTGTGTATGTGTGTCTGTTTTTATGTGTGAGTATGTGTATTTCTGTGGGTCTGTGTCCTTCTGTGTATGTGTGTGTGTGCATTTCTGTCTGTCTATGTGCATGTATGTGTGTGTGTGTGTGTGTATGTTTGTGTGTGTGTGTGCATGTAGTGTGTGTGTGTGTGTGTGTGTGTGTGTGTGCGTGTGTGTGTGAGAGAGAGAGAAAGAGTGTGTGCATTTTTGTCTGTGTATGGGCATGCGTCACAATGTGTGTGTGTTCATGTGTGTCCATGTGTGTTTGTGTGTGTGTGTGTGTGTGTGTGTGTGTGTGTGTGTGTGTGTGTGTGTGTGTGTGTGTGTGTGTGTGTCTGTGTCTGTGTGTGTCTGAGTGCTAATCCACAAAGGGTCATCCTGAAAGTAATTACATCAGTGCATGTCAGCCCAAGACATTAAGACACAGCAGGAGATGCAGAGCATGTCTTCTCAAGTTTAAAAAGGAGACGAGATCTCACACACTCTTACAGGTCTGTGCTAAGGGCACCTCAGCAGTCAGGAGTGGAGCATGAAAGACCATCATACATGCTGCTCTCTGTATTCAATGCAGGCAACTTGAATTGCAATGCACTAATACAAACGGTACTCATAATATACTAATATTGAATGGATATGTACATAGAAATCGTCATTCATTTTTATTGGACGCCCCTCTTTCTTTGCTGGTCTGGCCAGACTGTGCAAAGCACATTTTTTTACTTGATTACATTATGAAGCATGAATTATGATTAGATGAGCTACCATCGAAAATAAATAACCACCAACTGGAAAAATGTCAAGACAGTAAGTAGGTACTTACAAGAATGAGATGCGGACGCACTAGAAATGACTGGCTCCTGAGAGCCATCATGCCAGGAGATTGTCTTCACTTTTGCTCTTTTTTTAAACATGTACTTCAATCAACAGTTAGGAGTTATCTCAGTATCCTGTCTTCTCCACAAGGCAGTGCAATTTCATCATTGGGTTAGGGAAATCCCCTTAATAAGAGAAATAGCTTGGTTGAGACCAGCTCACACAGAGTACCCCCTCTTTGGGAGTAATCAGTCCATTTCGAATCACTCTCCTGTTTGCAACGACTACAATTACACCACTGCCTCTGGGGTTGGTGATCTGTCCTGTCCAATGTCCTGCTATCTTTCACTGAAAGAGATTATTTTTTCCTTCTCTGCTTACTCAGAAGAATGTTTCTATCTGAAGATGGATGCAGGCTTGCTATCTGCTGTAGAATCACCTCTTTTTTCCCTAGTGTTTTTCTCTCCTGCTCGTCTTTCTCTTCTCTCTCTCTCTCTCTCTCTCTCTCTCTCTCTCTCTCTCTCTCTCTCTCTCTCTCTCTCTCTCTCTCTCTCTCTCTCTCTCTTTCTCTCTCTCTCTCTCTCGCTCATACACACATAACTCATTTTATATAAGGTACACACACACACACACACACACACACATTCCCTTACACAACCTCTCACCCACCCCATACACACACAAACAGCATAAAAAAACACATAGACACACACAAATAAACACACAAACACACACATATACACTGACCAATCTCTTGGACAATCACAGGCGATGAAATAGACAAATTCTCTTTTACACACCCAACACATATAGATGCAGTCCTTCATACAACACACACACACACACACACACATATACACTGACCACTCTCTTGGACCAATCACAGTCGATGAAATAGACAAATTCCCTTTTACACACCCAACACATATATAGATGCAGTCCTTCACACACACACACACACACACACACACACACACACAAACACACACATATAGTGACCAATCTCTTGGACAATCACAGTCGATGAAATAGACAAATTCTCTTTTACACACCCAACACATATATAGATGCAGTCCTTCACACACATACACATACACACACACACACACACACACACACACAAGGGAGAGACAAAACGCTGCATGCAGGCACATCTGTTTCAGTGAAAACCCGAGCAGCAGATGGGAACCTGGCAGTAGCATACGGGTCACACTGGGCAACAACTGAAAAACGTTTAGGGACCACTCGCCGAGAATCGCTCAAATTGACCGGCCTGGCAGTGCACTAAGCCTCACACTGGGCAGCGGCTGAAAAACGTTTATAGAACGCTCACAGAGCATCGCTTGAGTTCGCTGGCCTTTGGAAGAAGACAAAAAAACAAACGATAAGAAGGGGCGGGTGCCAAGTGAGTAAATGCCACACCCTGTGGCCCCAATCACCCACGGCTACCCAAAAACAAGACATCACAGAAGACCACACCACACGGGTCTAGAACCGGCTCTATTATGTCCTCTCTACCTAGCAACAGTAGCACAGCACGAGAAGCATTCGCCCAATTCTTTAGTCTGTCCGCTCCTGACCTGAAATAACAGACCAGGAGGGGATAATCACATTGTTCTCATATTTAATCTGGGCATGCATTTGCGTTTTCTATCCCCAGGTGGCCTTAATCTATAGTCATGTCCTTTGATCTTATAGCGTGTTCGAAAAAAGGTGACCTTTACTGGCCTCTGCAAAAATTGAGTTCTGTCCAGACCTAGATTCCATGGAGAGTGGTGAGCGAGGTGAGGTAAGCGTGACAAGACACACCTGAGCAATTACCACAACGAAAAACAAAAAAAGGAAAGAAAAATCGAGAGAAAAAAAAACACCCAGATGGACGTCAGGTGCATCAAGTTTTTTGGCCTTGTTTGCTGAGTCTGTGGGCCCATCTGTTGACGAGGGGCCAGTGTTGGACTTACTCCCCACCTGCAGACAGTCGCTGCCTGCCTGCCTGCCTGCCTGCCTTCCCTGCAGAACCCCTGAGGGCCTTGGAGAGCCTGGATGCCAACAGAGGGCCATTAGGAGGCTGCAGGTGGCATTTATAAGCCCGGGGAAAGATGAATTAGCCTGCCTCTGCAATGCAGCGAAAGAGAAGAGAACGCAGCTGAATTTTTGCTGAGGACTTTGCCTGCTGGCTGGCTCTCAGGTAAAATCAAGAAGTTTGCAATGGGAAAAAAAAAGAAAAAGAAAAAAAAAACAAGAAAAAAAAAAACATAATACAAAAAGAAAATAAAGAGGCCTGGCCTTGCGTTACACAACGAGGTGTTGCATAGAAGTTGACAGAGCTCCTGCTGTCTGTTGGCTGGGGCCTATTCTTCTTAGCCTGAGCTATGCCTGGGAGGGGGGCTTTTGGTGTACAGTGAAAAAGCTTTCACTAATTGGCAGGCAGCTGCTCTCATGGTAATATAATAGACATACAAACGCAGGTACATTCACCCACACTGATGCATATATAGATACGGCCACGAATGCCCACATGCATACAAATCCTACACAGACACAGACAAACAGAGAGAAAGAGAGAGGAGAAGAGACAGATAGAGAGAGAGAGAGAGAGAAAGAGAAAGAGAAATAGAGAGAGAGACAGAGGGAGAGAGAGAGAAATAAAGAAAGAGAGAGAGAGAGAGAAAGAGAGAGAGAGAGAGAGAGAGAGAGAGAGAGAGAGAGAGAGAGAATGCTGCCATATACACTAAGGCCCACACACACACACACACACACACACACACACACACTCCAACACACACGCACACACAAACTGGTATAGACCCATCCACCCACACAGGACACAAACAAATTAGAAACTACAGACACAAAAGCCTGTACAAATTCATTATGGCACTCCTTTCAGAAGAATCCCTCAAGAACACCAAGGCCTCTCAGGACGTGCCAAGAAGCTGTTCCTTCTTTTGTGACGTCTGAACGTGATTCATTTCTCAAGGTCTAATTGCTTTTTCAACACCTGGGTGACTTGTGGGGAAAAGCTGGGCACGTTTTCTTTCAGGGTCCCTTAGCTCGCTAAACAACTGAGCATGCCCAGTATACTTCGCCAGGACTAGATTTTTTTCTGTAATTGAGTTTTTTTTCCCAGTAACTGAGAAGCACATATGCTAAATCTTTCATTTGTGGGGTGTTGTTTTTTTTTCCCTCAGGCAGTTATTTTGTAGGAATCTTATTATTGCGAAAATAAGTTGTTAACTGTGTAGATGGCGTTCAGTGACTACAACAACACTAACTAACACTGAGCATGTGTATGGCAGTTGACAAAATGCTTATTTAACACAATGAAATGTGACTGTAGCACTGCAGAAATACACACACACACACACACACACACACACACACACACACACACACACACACACACACACACACACACACACACACACAGTACTGGGAGAAGTATGGGTGAGGTCTATGGGCCACTGGACAGTGAGAAATGTGCAGAAAAGAACTGTTAGTTTTAATGCTCTCCTTGTCCTTCTATGTCAAACTATGAAAAAAAAAAATCTCAAGCATGTCACGAGAGATGAAATAGCAGCCATGTAACCCAGGCTGAACTCTACAACTGAGCTCTTCCACCCCACTTACGTAAGATCAACTGGAAGACAGAGGCCCTCCATTTTATTTATTATTAATTCTGACAGAGGGCTCTTCTATTGTAGCCAGACTAGCGCCACTCTAGTACCTCCACTCAATAACTGTATTTTGCTACCGTACTCCTATCCTGGTAAACCAGCCCCTCGTACTTCATTTCATTTTCTACAGAGGGTCTGGACCAGACACCGTCAGAAACAATTTCTTCCTGGAGGTGTGGACACGTATGCAATTAGCCTACCTACACACTACAATTCAAATGTAGCACACAAGATCAACGTCATGGCTAACGAACACACCCTCGGTTCACTGATTGGATCGGCGTTGCTGGGGCCAACTACATGACCCTCAAGAGATTCCAGTCCAGACCCTCTGTACAAAATGAAATGAAGTACGAGGGGTGGGTTTACCAGGCTACCGTACTCCATCAGGCAACTTTACTAAGGCTCTGGCTTGGCCCTGTACAATTTTTGGGTTACCGATCAGCTGACAGAGGGAGGGCTATGTTCCATGGTGGGAGGGGTTGAAAGAGATAACTTGAACTAACGTTTAAACGTAAAAAAAGAGTATAAATACTGCATTTAGGCATTTGAGATTTGTTGAAGGCATCCCCAATAGTTTTAAGATCAAAGAAAGTGTCTGTCCACTTGGAAATACATGTGCATGGGGAGTAGTCAGACAGGGGAGTTGTAAAATGTCAAATAAGCATAATCCACCAGGCTACAGTATTTCTCTTGCACCTAAAATAAAGTCTTGGGCTGAGATTTACTTAAGGGCAAAATATGAAAACTAATATTATAAATATGACTTCACCAGCAAACACATGTACAAGCTGATCCTCTAATGGTTTGTGATGAAAATTACTTCTTTCAAATATGCAAAATGAATGTTTGCCTTCATGAAAATTTGGGGAGTTTCTACTTGCCTACAAAATACTGGGAGGGGAGAACATGGAAATGCCTTAAGTGCTGTGTTGAATGCCTTAACACAGGAATTTACTAAGCCTAACATTACATGCAGGGGTACAGCCTGTATCTTGATTAAATATGTTTGAAGAGGGGGGGGGGCATGTTGATCAGCTCAAGGCTGAACACAGATGGCTGCTGTTATTGATTTAAGGAATAGGAGTAATAAGCAAACACAGGCAAGATGAAAGGCTTCAGTGTGTATTCACATTTTTTAATAAAATTAAAGGAAATACTATTCTAATAAATCATCTCTTCAGTAACTTCTTTTTTTGGAGCTGTTGTATGAGTTAAGATCTCATCTGGAGCCAGTGTCTTACCCATTTGGATGGAACATCATTTCATTAGTTTGATTTTGAGCTTTAGGTCGGCCTGCTTCCTGTCTAGACTCTCCTTGGCAGAAATGATTAAAGCAACAATACGTAGTGTTTTCAACCTTAAATAATGTTTCCAAAATCGTTGCAGTGGTTCATCAACTTGTGAAAGGCACTTCTGAATTAGTAAGTAGTAGTAAGTTTGGAGGAGCAGACCATTTCTCCGTAGTTCGCTATGAGAGACAATTCGGTTTTTAACCTGTGGGGCGACCGAAGACGAAAACTACTTAGTATTGCTTTAAAGTATTTACAAACCTGTAACCACTGTAACCCCACAGACTCCATTATGTTTGCTTATGTTGTCATGTGCAAAGGTATTATTAGTTGATTATCTGAAAAAAATGTAATCCAACCAAAAATACAATATTTAAAAATAAACAATCGAGAGCCCTTTATATGGGATCTGCGGTAAATAAATCTGGCTCTAACACACCTTTATTACACCTGAGATAAATTATAGCACAGGGCTCCTCCATTGCACTCAAAATGAACTCTAGACAGGGTTTTCCCATTGCAGCCATGATAAACTGCAAGACAGAGCTCCTCCATTGCAGCCCTGATAAACTGTAAGACAGGGCTCTTCTACTGCACCTAGAATAGCAGTCCCATTGTGCAGCTCTGGCCCCTGTCCAACCCCCATCATGGGGAGATTGCATGGGCTTCAACTGATATCTTTGGCAGATCAATCCATTTGCATATTCAATCAGCTGCCCATTGATCCCTCTGTCCTCACACACTCGTTAAAACACCATCATAAACAAAACACTAATGCAAAATCTATAGGGTGGAGGCAGGGCTGCGATAGGGAGCCGCGCCATTACGCCGTTATCGCCCTCGCCCTCGCTATCTCCCGCCTACAAAAGGTCAAGAGGCACTCGGCGGGCGCGGGGTCATGCCCACATCATGGCGTCGTCTGAGGAGCACGGTAATCAGGACTGCTTGCACTGCTCTTGACGAATGGGCATCTCGCAGGTCGGTGAGGTCGCACTGCCCCGCCCTTATGCTAATCCAATACAGTAAGTCGGAGCGGAGATGACTTAATGCTCAATATTATGACTGGCAAGGTCAATGAGACAGCGCGGTGGAAGGCCACCGAGTAGTCTTTTCAATCTGGTTATTAATGAGCTCCCTGTGAGTTTTTCTTCGCTGTCTCTGTCTTCCTCCCATTCACATTTATCCCTTTGGCCATCATGCTAAGCTTAAGATCTCTTATCCAACACAACATCCTGATCCCCGTCCAATGACGGGCTCAAATAAATCTCTGCTTTTATGGACTCGAAACACATCTCTTGAAGGGGTGGGGAAAAAAAAACGTACAGCCAATCTGATGAATGCAGTCTTCCCTCGAGGAGCCAATGTGATCACCTGCACACACAAACAATATGGCCCTGGAGGCCAATGAGTTTCCTGTCCGCTCTGCTGAACCCAGCAGATGCATCTGGGCGCACGTACCTGAGCATCACACCTCAGGGTGTCCCTATCCTCATTTGCCTTTTGGGCATCCGAGCCAGCCCCAGTTAGATAAGCATGAAAGAAAAGACACTCTTCCAATCTGTCCCTCTGCCATCAGAATGAAATGAGATCTGAGGAGAGGATTTAAATGCTAATTTGATTTGTAAGGACATTTTATGGTGTGTGTGATAATCCGTTTTCCTCGAAATTATCTGAATGGCATTTTTTTGTTGTACAGTATGTGTTGCTCCCAAAGTGCTACTACAAGCTAATGCTTATGTCTTTTTCTCTCTCTGTCTCTCGCATGTACATTACTTCTACATTATAATTCACCATTATAATGGCTAAATACTGTGTTTTAATTTGCTAACAGTGCGTTACGACTACGGCGAGCTGCGTCGCCGGTAAGGTCAGGTCAGCACAGCCTCTGACGTCTGCCTAACGCATCTGTTACATGGCGAGAGGGTGACATCTCATTCCTGCTGCGGGGCTGAAGGTCCTTTTCGCCAGGCCCCTGATGAGCCACTTAACCCCCCCCTCGGCCCTCCATCCCCCTCCCCACCACCACCACCACCAACCCCCCCGGTCATATCGCCACGGCCTCAACCCTGAACCAGTGCCGAGCTCCCTGATAATATGATTATGGGCAATCACATAAAACCAACAGAGAGAGCGAGGGGCTGCGCGGAGGTTATGGCAAGCCAATAAATAACTCCAGGCCGGGGCCGTACCGTAAACTAAGCCTCAGAGCGATAGAGAGAGGCCCGGCATTACAGGGGGACAGGGGCACAGGGACACAAGGAGACGGATTATCGCTTTGAGATGCTGGACAATAAGAGCCTTGGGTAGAACACGGGGGAAAAAGTGGGAATGGAAAGTCACCGACGGTGGCAGAGGACTCAGAAGTTGACGGTCGGGGATTTGTGAGCTTGCCTCCCACCAAGAGACGACATGATTCAAGAGTTTGTGTTTACTAAGTCACTGCAGGGATCATGTTTACCCTGGTAAGATATGGGTGTGAGTGTTATATGGTTCAGCAGCTGAAACAGCAGGGGATATGGGCTTAAAAGCCGCTTCTTTTTTCCTCCTTGCTGGGGTCACGAGAGCAAATCTTTGGTCTTCTTTAGGGGGATGTGTAGTAGCAGAGTATCGTTCTCTATTTTTTAGGATTTATGATCAAAACTGCAAATGGAATGAAAAAAACACACAGAATCTGAATTGTAATGATTTAGGAGCGCTTCACTGGAGCCAAACTGGAGCTGAGCTGAACTGAACTACATGGCTTGGCTCCAGATTACTTGGCTCCAGACTTGGACATCCAAGGTTCAGAAAGTAAATGTCCTGCTGCATATACATTACAGCCATTGATTTCTATTCCTGGATTGAACAGATCCTAGTGGCTAGCATTGTAGGAGACATGCACATAGCGATGCCATTTTAAAGAATGCCAGTACACATGTAAACAAACAGCTGTTAATGGTGTAGGATGCAGATATTTTACTAAATAATAAATACACTACTTACTATTATTACATATCATCTAAACATGAAACTTACTTCTTTGGCATAGTTGTAGCAGCCAAAAGCAAAACACTGGATGCCTTTAGAGTGATAATTTTCCTTTGTTCTGGTGCTGCTCTGACATGCTGACAGACAAAAGTAGCACTTTTCAAAATCGGTGTGTTGTTGGCACGCCAAAAGTCATGTGACGTCCAATCCGGGAATAGAGATTAATGGTTCCAGCCTATTCACTAAACCAGCTGAACCTAAGTAGCACAACTCTTCAGTTAGGTAGATGAGCTAATGAGTGATATCACCTGTGTTAAGTGCACAGGCAGAAACAATACATGATAGGGCTTAAGCTTTCTCAAACCATTTTGTCCACCTCTGCATGTCTCACCTGGGCAAGGTGGTGATGAGATGACCGACTAACTCTCTGGACGCTCCAAACCCCCTCCAGGTAGTGCTGGGCATGGACGGGCAGCGGTGTGACCTTTGCCAGGCAGGGGAGCTGACTGCCTCCTGACCCAACACCAGACACCCACCCCTGTTCCTTCTGCTTGTCCCCCCCAGACGGAGCTCCTCCGTGGGGCTTGGCGGACGACCTGGGGCCGTGGGCGCTCTGGACGGACCATTCCCGCGACGCCTGGTGCGCCGAGGGTAACGTCACGACGCTCTGCGTGGCCGGTCGAGGCGGCAGCCCCGAGAAGGGTCCTGGCTGCGGATCGGGCATGTCTCTGGCCAGCTCGAGGGCCTTCTGCAAGGCTAGGCGTCGGAGGTGGTGCAGGGGGGTGCCGCACACCTCACAGGAGCTCCCAGCATGCCTTCCTCTCGGCGGCCATTCCAGCGCCTGGAGCTTGTCGAGCAGGAAGGTGGCGAAGCTCGGATCCTGAGGAGAGATAACAGACATCAGAAATATGCTTTTTACATTCAGTCAGGGAAAGCAAAAACAAATGGCGCTTGCTGTAGTTGGCCTGGCTGCAAAACTGTGGCACTTCTTTTTCACGTTGTGTTTACTGGATTCTGAAAGATATTGTAGGACAACCAAAGGAAAGTTTATCTTTTCGCAAAGTATGCTGTTTACTTTAAAATACAATATGTTACAGAGTGTAAAATATACCAAACAAAACACGTAAACATGCACCTGTCTGTCCATCTGCAGACATGTGCAGGCATACACACGCAGACACACCTACGGATGCACACACAAACAGACACACACATACACTCACAGACAGACACACACACAAACAGAAATCGATGTGTTTGGGGCAAAAGAGCTCCCCATGCCAGTGGAATGCGATATCAACAAGGACCCTGAGCAGAGCCTATCTGTTAGCACACTAAATGGTTCTTTTCAGTGCCCCCCTGATCTCAACAAAGCACATGCTGGGAGGAATAATGAACCTTTTTACAGCAGTGTCCATCGGTAACATTTAGAGACAAATAACACACACCTGGAGGCTAAAATTGATCTCAACCTGTTGGCAGTTTATACATCAAATGGAGGCAAGATGGAAGGAAGGATGTGGCAATTTGTTCAAATTCTTCAGGCGCACTTTGCCTTTCCTGAGAGTATTTCCTCCTTTTGGAGTGAGCAACATAACTGAGCTGTGAGTGCATTCCAAAACATGAAGGAGAAAGATCGTTTTTAGCCTCTAAAATGTGCCCGAAAATGGTTTAATGAGAGGCTGGCTCGCCTAGTGTAGACCATATAACAACTGAACTGTTTGCATGAAGATTACCTCAAAGGGTGCAATATTAGATGCACTGTCTCAGAGGTAGCAAGTAGCAGATTCTACCTCTACACTGTCTGTAGAGGTAGAATCATTTGGGGTTTAGCAAGTAATTATGGGTTATTACAGTTTACTTCTTTTAATTACTTTTAATTATGTTTTTTAAGACTGTGTGAACACATTTTTAACTTACTTTAACGTCACTCTAAAATACAAGTCCATTGTACTACACCATGTACTTGCACAATAGGAATTCTACAGTAATTATTTACTACAAGTGGAGGAAGAAAATTACATAGATATCTGTTTGACTCATAATCTCTGTGTTTGGGCATGATACTAGGTTTCACCTAACAAAGGAGAACCTGTCGAATACGCAACAAGTAGAAGTTACAGCCTCCATCTATAATTACTTCGCCTGGAGCCTGAGCTGAACCTGAGCACATGCTGACACGCCCGACATCTGCCCCCTTACCTCAGCACAATGCATCAGGCCCCGCACGCCTGCCTGGCGGCGGACATTGTATATAAAAGCTGATTTAGGGGTGCTAATAAACTCAGCTCTGGCCTTCCTCACTGATGTACCCCGTCACGCATCAGCACAGCACAGCGCACACTCACCCACCCACCGACAGACACCCCCATCGCTCCACCACCACCACCCACCCACCCATCCATCCGGCTTTACTGTCGCCCCAAGTTTATGTGTGCGGGAGTTAAGGGGGAGGTCAGGGATGGAGCTGGGGGCCCCTCGTCGGTACTGCACGGCGTGCTGATTGAGTGTTTTTGTCTGGGTCTGGAGGATCGTAAGGCAGGCAGAGAGTTCACCGGGGAGGACCCAGGGACGGCCGCGCCAGATGCCTCCAATCTGTTCACGCATCCCGGGAGTGCCGGGGTTTTTCTACGACCTGTTTGAATTTGACCTTGTTACAGTTTTTGTTTTGTGCTCTGGCTGTGGGGGTTTTTTTTGTTTGTTTTTTGGGACTCACCAGGGAGGGGTCGTGCACGCTTCCATAGAATGTGCTGGAATAAAAACACTCTTTTCCACACTCCCCATTTTTGGTGATTTTTTTCCCCCTTTGTTTATTTTCCTTTGTTTGTTTTTCCTGTGCAAGTACAGCATTTGTCAAATGTTTTATATAGAAGGACAGTGAAACATAATGGATGAGGCAAGTGAGCTACAAGTCACAATGTCTGTGGACAACACAGCTGCAATCCTTTGCTTATCCATCTGCATGTTGGGTGTCAATTTAGGCATCAAGTTCATTAAATTGTTAAAACCCTATGGATACAAACAAACAGGACTGAACTAAAGAGCTGTTTATGCTATTTGACTGTAGTTCTATCAATTCATCAATATACACTGAAGTTAATCCAAGTTTTCCAAAATAACTTTACTCTACTTGTGAATTTTCAATTGCAAATGTTTCACACAAACCCAGCCACACACTCACAACACTATCACCAGTGGCAAGTGGCAGGAACATTTTTGCATTACTTAACACCAGTCTACTTGGTGGTGGCATTTTTTTTCCTTTCATTTCTTTGCTTTTCTTTTTCTCCTCTGTAGCACAACAGGTGCACAGTGTCCCAGAAACAACATTTGTCAGGCAAAGACATGAAATCACAGAACGTGTGTTCTGTGACGGCCCTCTTTCCTCCAGGACAATGGCCGCTGTAAGGCCCCGTGGAGAGCAACAATGCCCCATCCAGAGGGCTCTCCATTGTGCTGGGGACTTAAGACGAAGCTGTCGTCTGCCGTGTCTATTGTGCCCACAGGGGTGCGGTGGCCTTTGTGGGCCGAGCACACACACACACACACACACACACAACAAACACACACACAAAAAAAGGTTAGCGACCCTTTCCTCATGAGTCAACACCCCTGAATAGGCCCTGAGCTGCTGTGGCCCCCGCCCAACGTGTGTAGTGGCCCTGTGGTCCCCAGGCATGTTTCCAGACCTGAAGTGTGTGTGTGTGTGTGTGTGTGTGTGTGTGTGCGTGTGTGTATGTGTGGTGTGGTGTGTGTATGTGTGGTGTGGTGTGTGTGTATGGTGTGTGTGTGTGTGTGTGTCTGTGTGTGGAGTGTGTGTATGTGTGGTGTGGTGTGGTGTGTGTATGTGTGGTGTGTGTGTATGTCTATGTGTGTGTATAGTCTGTGGTGGTGGGAGTTGGGGTTACACGGCACGGGCGTGCAGGCACACTTCAGGGCCTCTTCAGAGGAGAGCATTGTGGCATTGTGACGTTGGGACAAGCCCTCACAGGCCGCACCAGGGCCACCTGTGCCTCTCCTTTCACCGCCCCGCGACACAATGAGCGGGAGAGGAGAGGCGAGGCGAGGCGGCAGCCGAGGAGGAGGCCGAGGTGGTAAACATGATATACAGCGCCACATGTCTGCAAGGGCTTTACAGATGCCCTGGCCTCCATTTTCCCACAAGTATCGAATGAATGCCACTCTAAGCACATGACAACAGAGGCACAAGACATTCTCCTGGACTAGAAATGCAACGTCAGTCAGCATGTCTTTCCATGCAGACTATATTAACAGATAGATAGATAGATAGATAGATAGATAGATAGATAGATAGATAGATAGATAGATAGATAGATAGATAGATAGATAGATAGATAGATAGATAGATAGATAGATAGATAGACAGACAGACAGACAGACAGACAGACAGATAGATACATACACACACACACACACACACACACACACACACATACACACACACACACACACACATACATACATACATACATACATACATACATACATACATAGAGAGACAGAGACAGACAGACAGGCAGACAGACAGGCAGACAGACAGAGACAGCACCTACAAATGCAACTGTAGTCCTCATATTGTCTTACACAGACTGATTTAACAGATGAAGGCTAAAGATGTAAAAGAATTGGCTAGGAGGCAACAATGGTGTTTGCCAGTTGTAATGTGTACAGAGTGATTAACAAATGCACTAATGCCTTGTCAGTGAAGACAAAACCAGTGTCAACATGTGCAGGCTGATTGCATTCTCTATTGAGAAACAATTGCCTGTGAAGCAATTTTCTGTTCTGTTAGGCAGCATTGACCCAACAGGAGAAATGGGTGGATGTTGGATTTTTTTTCTCTCTGCTTTCTAACACAAAACTATAAAATGAGACATCCTTTCACAATTCTCAGCCTCGTGAGATCTTTATTCAAGAATGAATAAAAAAGACCTTGTGCTGTACAGCATGTTTCTTCTTGGATATAGTCTTTTTTTCACACACTGCTTTGACAAAGAAAAGAAAGAAAGGAATAAAGACAAAACTTCCTGCCGGGAGTGAGAGTCCTTGCCTTCTCACACAAGTGTGACTTCCTGTCAAGGATCATGGAGTCTGGCTGTGAACTTGCCGTACAATGATGCCCTGTTTTCTTAAACTTTTAACACCTCTTCATAAAAAAACGTCAGGGTCAAAGCACCCCCAGTTGGTGTCCAGTTGGTGTTTAAACAACAACAACAAAACAACAAAACTAAACTGTCCCCTCGCTTTCACTGAAAAATGTTACGACAGCCGCGAGACGCCAGAGCTTTAGAAAAGCCGGCTGGCTCCATGGGGTTGTTAAGGCCCAGTTAAAGAGTGGGTTTACAGCTGTAGCCAGTCTGACCCGTATGCAAGCTAAGACTTTCCCATTCACACACTTAAACACCCACCTCCTAAACTACATGACCACTAAATGGCACTATAGTGCATAGTATACAGACTACAGACTACAGTTTATATAAGACAGGCTAAAGAAATCCTTTAAAACACATAATAAAATTAAAACATATATAATATTCAGTGTCATACATATATATATATATATATATATATATATATATATATATATATATATATATATATATATATATATATATATATATATATATATATATATATATATATATATATATATATACATATATATACATATATGTATGTATGTATACATGTGTGTGTATATACATATACATATATATATACACATATTGACCTAAGGCAACAATACTCAAAGGCACATTGTTACCTGGCGAAAAAATATCTACATTGAGGGATTAAAAAGCAGATCAGAGTGGAACGAACAATCTTGAGTTCACAGCACCCGAACTGCTGCAGTTGATTTATTCTGTCTCATTATGTGAAGTAGGCCTTGCCGTCAAGAGAGACCTTGCGCCTACCACTAACGATTACCACACACACATACACACAGTGCAAAATAAAACACCTAACCTTGTTTCATCTCATTGTGCAATGTGCTAAATTCTGTCTTACCTCTGGAGACGAGCTGTCTGAAAGTTTGTTCCAAGAATTTTTTTTTTTTTTAGTTTCCACAGCAGGCCGGGTTTTGTCCACAGCACTGTGAAGCCCTTGGGCTCTCAGAGTCAACTGAGGAGCAGGCTAAGGGGACTAAGGGGTCTGGAGGGCCCATGGGCGGACCCTCTCTCGCAGGGGCCCTCATAAATCACCCTCTTCACCTATAAATCACCCCACTGAAATTTCAGGGACGGCCCTTCACCCCTGCAGTTGCCTGTGGACTATCTTTACTTTTCCCCTTGTTTTCTTTTTATAGCTCTGGTTACAAACCCCAAAACCCAATTCTGTAATTTAGTTGAAAGAGTAAATGCAGCTGGATAGCCTCAAAATGGCTGTTATTGTCAAGCCTTCAAAACTTTTTCTTTTTCCAAAAGATTGATCACTGGCGACATAACGAAGACAAACTGGGAAGACAATATAAAACACTCTCCCCCGAAACATCTCTGCTCAGACTAGAGGGCTTGTGAAATTAAAAACAGAATCATAATCTTATGAATCTGAAACTAATGAACTGCTATCCAGCAGCAACTGAGCTGTCGCCGTGGCTAATGAAAACTGCCTGGATACCTCAGCACTCCCCCACTGCCTGTGGTGGCAGCTTCCCTGCATTTATTTACATTGCTAAAGGCCTCAAGCTGGTCGAGGAGGAGCACGTCTGTGCAGTCTGCTGTTTTCACACGAGTGCTGGGGTCGTAAACACTGACAGCACCACAATGATGCTTTTCCCTCCACAGAGATAGCACGCTACATAAAATGGCAGAGTAAGGGGAAACAAAAACACTAGAGGAATTCAGTTTACTAGTCATGCAGAGCTCTTTGTTGAGCCAACTGATAAAAAAAACAGGCACGACATACGTTAAATGTTGAAATCTTGCTACAAATACATAGCTAAAACATGCTATCTTTGCATTCTATCTAGCATTCTAGCTATCTAGCATTCCCTCTTTGTGTAGATTGTGTATTTGAGACACACAGGTAGAAGGGTTTGTGTAAAAGTGGGGGGATCAAACCAGTGTCAACATGGATCGCCATGGCGACATTCCCTAACTCTAGCATTCCCTTAGCCTGTCTTGAGAGCAGAGAGCAGAGTTTCTTTGTTATGTTATGAGCAACTGCACTAGCCTTACTACTGTCCCCTGGCGACTGCTGAGCGGTGCATATTCATACGTCTGCAGACAGCAAACACCTAATTAAAATACCTGTGTAGCTAGCGCCTGTCGTCAGGAGACATCCCAGAATGCTAAGCAAGAGTTTACTGGCATCCCAAACACGTAAAGGCGCCATGTGATTTAGGCGACACTCATAAATGTATGCGCAGTGAACTGCAGCTCTAATCAGTACTACATTTCTGACCCACTTCGCTCTTGACTGAAGTGAGGCAGTGTTTTCAGAGGAATGCACAGGGTCTTTTTCAAAATAACTTCCCAAAATAAGTGAGGTATGTGAGAAAATCTGTTAATATTATGATCCCAAAAGGATGCTTTGATGGTCTGTTCAATCCTGGGGGTATGTACTGCTCATTAGGCTGTCTATCAGCACTATGTTGGTGTACTGTACCAGTCTTGGCACAAAAGAAGGACGTGTCTGTCATCAACCTGAAATGTAAGGTGTGAATTACCTCCAAGTGTTTTTTATGCTTTCCTTTTATTACTTTCCATATCTGGTGTTATTTAAAGCCACTGCCTTCCATTTGTGTGCTGATTAGCTTCATTTTGGGGTTTCCTCTATATGGGTCGGTCACACATTTACGTCACGAAAGTAAACAGTAACTGAATAGTGTCTTGGCATATTTATGTCAAGGAGCACAAGTTCACTTCCTCTCAAACTTCTCTGGACTCTTTAGTTTAGTCTGGACTATTAGTGTGTGAATCTTCAACATGGCTAATTCTTGGCCAACTTAGCAGACAGGAAACAGGAAGTTAGCCATATAACCACTGACAGAAAATTATCCATCCTTCTCTGTGGACCTGAACTTCTGGAAAACCTTACCACACTGCAACACATTGTATAATTCATTAGTGGTCCTTAACCAAGTGCAG
>CM050219.1:22807500-22832500 GCA_027475355.1 Coilia nasus
TTTTACAACTGAAAGGGTCTATGGTGCACTATACAATGTGTGAGGTACTGTACCTTGTTCTGTTCCCTACATAGTAAACAAGTGAACATTTCAGATTCGGCCTATTTCTTCACAGTTCTGTAAAAGAACACAGGTGTGAAATCCACCATCTTATTTCACTTCTGATTGATTCTAGAACTGACGGGAGTCACAGCCGCATTCTAATGATGGCAATGTTCCATTCTGTCAGTCTCCTGGGCTGCATCCTAGATTACCCTGTGCCAAGGGTTAATCATCAGCACTCGCTCTAATCTCTGTAAACTGTGACTTCCACACTCTTATCCTATTCTCATCCATGGGTGTGAATGAATGTGTGTGTGTGTGTGTGTGTGTGTGTGTGTGTGTGTGTTGGTGTGTGTTGGTGTGTGTGCATATGCGTGCACATGTGTGTCTGTGTGCATGCATGTGAGTGTGTGCATGCGTGTATGTGTGTAAGTGTGTGTGTGTGGAGAGTGGAAAGGGAGGGTGGGGGGTGAGGTGGGGTGGGGGCGGTGGGGGGGTGGAATGAAGCTCTGATGGGTGCACACCTTGCATTTAGACAGGCAATTAGCAGGCCCTCCTTAGCATGCGAGGACATGCTCTGCTCATGTGAACTGTGCAACTGCCAGAGTCAGAGGTCACCTGATCCCCAAGTGTGTGTCAGCACCCCCCCCACCCCCCCCACGCCATCTCCCTCTCTCTCACACACACACACACACAGACACACACACAGACACTCAGACACACACGCACGCACGCACACACACACACACACACACACACACACACACACACAACGACCCCCCCCCCCCCCCAATCTCCTTCAGCCCCACAAAGGACCTCCGTCTGTTTGCTTTGCTGAAATGAGTTTTTTTTCTCTGCCTCCTCTATCAGCTTCTTCTTCCGGTGTTGGGCCCACGGAGTGCGGATGAAACGCGCCGCTCTGAGCCTCATGGTGTTCGACGGCAGAAATCTCATTACAGACTGTTTGATTGCCACTGCGCCTCCTTCACCACTCTTAGCGAAACGCATCGAAAACACACTCATCATGGCCTCTTTTGCCAAACACACACCCACACACAATCACACACCTTCCCTCTCACTACTAGATTTAAATGAATTTCACCCAGGAACCCAAGAGTTGGATCATTTTAACAGCTAAATGATGTCCTCAATCATTTAGATGAATAGGCAGCCGACTGTCGACTGGCAGCCAGAACAGCATTTTTGTAATCAATAATCCCTCGGCTCTCCTCGCTAAAAGTGCAGCAGAGGCCTGCAGCAGGTTAAACTACACGTGGTCTTTTTTTCTCGTGTTGATGTCTCTAGGGCTATGGGTTGCTCATGGTAATGCCTACCCAATGCCCAGCGCAAATGGCAGGTAATAAAATGCAGCACCGACTCCACAACTCCTTTAATGACCATCACTTAGTATCCTCAAACAGCCTCCTTCATACTATACAAGGACGAACAGCTGACCAGGTGTCTGGATTAAAGCCTATAATTAGGTGACAAATAGAGGGTGGAATGGGAGACTATAAAAACATCTGCACTTAGCATCTTGAGTATGCCAGTTATTTCTCATGAAAAATATCACCAGGTGTGTCTTTTTTCTTCTTCGAAAACAATACCCCTGTGCCCGACTATATAAAACGCTTTTAATAAATACTGGCTACATAGTGGCCCCTTTTTTGATAAGCACCTTGTATTTACAGTCTTTGTAAGAATTTTCCCCTTTCTTTCTCTTTGACTGTTAATTGTGTATTTAAAGGGTTCCTAAAGTTGACTTGAACTATGGGTACACACGTACACACACATACACACACATACACAGAGAGATCAGAATGATCGGTTAGTAGTCTCTTAGAAGTTCTGCAAAGGTGACAAACACAGCGTATTTCCTAGTGTGAACACATGCATACATACAGCATAGAGGTGAAAGTCCAACCCATTAGTATTCTGTTCAACTAGTAACCAGGTCACCTTACAAGATGAACATAGAAACTCCATTTTCAAGATGGTATAACACACATCATGGAACTGGATTTGGAGCCACATGAATACAAAGAGATGTCTGGAGTAAACGACATCAAACTCATGAGCCTTCTTTTTTTATCACAGAATACACCCACTAATGTCTCATTAGTATTCTGCAAGTGATCCTCTAAAGCAAGAAACCACTAACAAAGCAATATGTCAGGCATTGTTGTCATTTTTTCCTGACCAGTTTGTGTTTTAGCTGATAATTAGCGGAATGTGCAATTAGTTAGAGCGCCAGCCTCTGTTGTTAAATTACAGTCATTTTCTTGGTTTATTGCAAACAAAAACCTTTTCATCACTAACACTTCGTTTTAGCTTGAAACAAACAGATCATTTGCCTCTGTCACACAGATAAAAATGACTGCAACCATCTGAGCTGTGCACAAGTGGATTTTTCAAAATATCAGTGAGCCACTGAGTGGAATAACACAAGGGAGATGTACAGAGACAACATCGCATCAACACAGACACTTTAAAGGAAAAAAGATAACCAAGCTCTGTGGCATATTTCTTAAATGAAAACCAGAAGATGAGCTTTCAGAAGCAGACAGATTATCAACTGTGATACAGGAGTGTAATCAATTTTTATTAAAGGCCAGTGCTTGTTCTTTTTTTTCCACCACTGATGTGTGCTGGGCTCAGACATAGAGGAGAGCAGAGAAATGTTAATAACAGAGAGAAAAGAAAAGTCACTCCACACCCCATGTAAACAAAACTATGAAAATATGATGTTTTATTTTCCTCTCAGCAGGATTTGACCTTCATTGACTTGTTTTCCAGCCAGGGGAGGTCAAAGAGGAGCACGCCAAACCCTAAGCCAACAACATCAGACAGGCCCGTTTTTCCAACCCTGCCCTTGCCCCCCACTGTCATTTCCTGTTTTGACAGGAAGTGGACAATATGGGTAGCTCTTTTCTTCTAACGCTCCACTAGACACACCACTTTTCAAAGTGTTTTATCTCAGCTGTCTCCACCTATTTGGACCGAAGAGCCTTCAAAGAGGAACTCCGTCTCTTCTTTTTTCGCACAACTGCTTTTCTCTAGAACCCGCAGGAATTCCGTAGGAGCTGTGCCTGACAATGCAGGTGTGGCTTAGTCACAGTAGACTGTAACAAATAGGTGGCATCTTCAGAGCAGATGGTAGTCTTTATATTACCTTCAACAGGGATGTGTCACTGCAGCGTTCCCCTGGCGAGATCGTTATGGCAGCGGACAGAGGCGAAAGAGGATTCCTTAAACGTTTTAAGAGCCTTTGCAGCTGTGAGTGCCCAGGTGTGGCTTAGGCTATAACTCCCAGCACAGCTTCACATTGTTTTATAACTCTACGGGGCCAACTCCCATCGTTCACAATAGAACTAGTTTCCCAAGTACCAAGCACTTGTTTCTTTCTGCAGCCATAACCCACCCCCCACCCACTCTCTCTTTCTCTCTCTTTCTCTCTCTCTCTCAGTATAAATTGACTTTATTAACTGGCTTGGAGGGCCAACGACTTCATTGAAGAATAGCACCAGGTCAATGCAGACTTGGAAACCTCAGGGCTTTAGAAATATGCGACGACTTCCAAGTTGTGTGGACAGCTCCAAGCTGTTTCCTGTGCAAACAAACAATGGTGGCACTCGGCCTGGCCACACAGAAGGGGGAATAACTAAAGGGGATTTTAAAGCGAAATACTGACCTGCATGCGTAATGTCTGCCTTTTAGCCGACTTCCAAGGCCGACCGAAACACTCCTTTTATTATCACTATTTTTAGGACAGTAAAGGGAGATTAAGTGCATGCGCTTGGACAAAGCAATGTGAGTGACAAGACTCTGCCATTATGTTGTGTGGACGAGACTGAGTAGGGGGAATCCTGGGACATCCTGAAAAAATATTTTGCCATCGAGGATACTGAAAGTCAGTGGGTTTCCTTCCTTAAAAACTATGTTGTGATTGCCGACAGGTCGTGTGAGGAAAAACACGCACAAGATCTTGCATGTAAATCCATATCTCCATATTGTGTGTATAATAGGGCAATTACAGATCTAATCTGTCAGACTGCGTGAGTAAACACAAGGCAGATTCTAATCCACTCCCTCAAATGAGCTCTGTGCAGCACGGCAACTGAGACAAAACCCTGCAATTGGCGTTCAAATTGCTGAAGCAATTGGTCCTACACCAATATCAGGTTGTCTATTGTTTGCAAATATGAGATCATATTCCATTATCTCGTCCTAGTGGCCAACGGTGGACAAATAAACTCCTTACCCTTGCAGGAAACAGCAGTGACGGTGGGGTAATGGGCTCCAGGTTGTTGTCGAGTGGCCGTGTCCTGTTTGGGTCCTTATCCAGGAATGAGGCTTGTCAAACAGCTTGAGCAATGGCTCCCAATGGGTACCAAGCTATAGGATTTTCATCATCCATGGCCCCGTAGGTAATCAATCACAGCTCAGAGATGTTTTTCCTAAACGTGCAACCTGCAATCATGCTCTGCATTTATTCATTTCAAGTTATTTTTGGGGGGCTTTTTCTGCCTGTAATTGGATAGGACAGTAGAATGAAATTGATTGGGAAAGAGATGGGGTAGGATTGGGAAATGATCTTGGACCGGAAACAAACTTGGATCTCCAGATTTACTCCATAAACACCTGCATTGCTATTTTTATTATATATATACATATATTTGTATAAACGGCCTTAGAGTAAAGATGCCAACGTCAACAAAAAACTGGTAACCTCAGTAAAAAATAAAAATATCACAGCAGTTTGATGATTTTATTTCATTTTTTGTGTCACTAAAGGATCAGTGTATAAAAATTCAACTGAAGACTTTATAGAAAAAAAAAAAAACATCAGTTATCTTTGGCTCACAGCTGTTGCTAGCTACTTCCAAAAAAATACCAACCTCTTAATCTCGCAGACATCACTGATGACATCTCGTCTGACAGTCCCACTGCCAGCCTGCCAGCCTGCCAGGCAGCCCTGTGCCGGCGCTAAGATAAGGAGTTTGAAAGTAACATGGCGTTCACCCATGGGCGTTTGGTGACGAGGATGATAATGTGGCAGGAAAAGGGGACACTATCAAAAGGGGTTCTGCAACCGTCTCACTCCGCCAGCAGACACACGAGTTCAAAGCGGGCAGGAAATGGCTTTTGCGGACGGTGTGGTGAGAACCTTTCTAACGCCGTTACACGCTGGGGACGCACATGAACGCTCTGCCTCTCGTGGCTATCTCTCAGTCAGGGAGCAAAAGCCTCCCTCCACTAACACCACGTACACACACCACCACACGCACACACACAAATACACACACACACACACACAGAAATATATACAAGATTCAAACGAAGACAAGCAAATACACACACAAACAAACAAAAGATGAGACTACGGTGGGATAAACACACACCTACACAAGTGAACACACACACACAAACACTCAAACACACACACACCACACACACACCTCCACCACCACCACCACCACACACACACACACTCTCTCTCGCTCACACACACACACTCAAACACACACACACCACACACACACACACCTCCACCACCACCACCACCACACACACACCCTTTCGCACACACACATACATACACTCTCTCTCTCTCACACACACACACACACACACCCAACTCCTCTCCCCCCTGTGCTCTAAGCAGTGCAGAGCTCATAAGCAGAGGGCATAAAGTGCCCATTTTACAGCCTCGGTGAGTACCCCTAGTGAGCGCAGAGGGGGCTGTAAACAGAGGTGTGAGTTTAAGTGCCATGTAAAAGGGGGAGTCTGGGGTGGGGTTGGGGGTTGGCGGGGTTAAGGGGCTTCTTAGGACGAGCCTTTTACGTAGAAAAACCACATCAGCTCGGCGAAACAGCGGTGACCTAATTCCTCCTCACTGCTAGTGTAAGCAAATACTGTAGCCACGTGTAAGCACCGGCTGACAGAGTGCTAAAAAACAAATTTAGACAAACGCGCGATGATCAATCTTCTCTCCGCCCTGTCAAGGGCTTCCGAGTAAGAGGGGTGTGTGGGGAAGGCAGGAATGCATTCCGGACATGTAAAAAAAAGGAATTAAAAAAAAAGAGGGAAGACATGGCTGTAAAAAAAAAAGGCTCCTGGCGTCATCTTGACCGTATTTCACTCTCCCCTCTGAAGGACACGAGCTATTACTCAAAGGGGTTTCTTAATCAAATATGTGTTTGTGGGCTGGAGGAGATGGAAGGATCATCCAGTGTCACGAGGCCCTGGAGTGATGGGCTTGAGGCCTGGGTGACAGGACTGAATTAAGGCCTACCAAAACCACCACATTGATCTGCTTCACAGCTCACTTACCCTGTCATTCAATCTGTTTCCAGACCTCATTCGACTGGCTTATCTTCATCATTCTCTCTTTCATTTCCTTCTTTCTCTCCTTCACTCGCTCTCTCTTACTCTTCACTCCCTTTCTCTCTCCCTCTCTCTCTCTCTCTCCCTTTGTTGTCACTCTCTCTCACTCCCTCTCTCTCTCTCTCTGTTTCACTGCCTCTTTCTTGTTCACCACTTTTTTCTGCCTCTTTCACTCATTCTTTCTTGCTCACCACTCTGTCTCTGTCTCTTTCACTCATTCTTTCTTGCTCAGCATTCTATCTCTCTCTTTTACACCCTTTCTTGCTCACCTCTCTCTCTCTCTCTCTCTCTCTCTCTGACTTTCTGCTTGTGTCTTTGTTGCTAGTGTTCTTTGTTGCTAGTTCCCTCTCTCTCATCCAAACCTTCTCTCACTCGCCCCTTTCTCTTTTTCTTTCTGCTCTTTCTTCTCTCTCTCTCTCTCATGACACACACACACACACACACATTCCCCCCTGTCTTCCTCTGACACACACACAAACAGACTCGCTCTCTCTTTCTCTGTCTCCCTCTCTCATGATACACACACATATACTCTCTCTCTCTGTCTCTGACACGCACACACACACACACACACACACACACACACATTGTCCTCTCAGGCCTGACAGGCTCCAGCAGACAGCCATTCCCTCAGGTTAATGACAGGCTGTGATGGTAGCAATTACCGACCCCTCTGTCTCCACCCTCTCCCCCTCTTCTCTTCTTCTCTCTTCTCTCCGTGGCCCCCCAATCTGTTTTTGCCATGGCTGCACCTTGGGCTACTTCTCAGCCCTCTTTTCCCTTCCTGCTGAGCTCTTCCTGCCTTCTCCGTCCCCCAAAATGCAATTCTCTTTCTCTCTCTCTTTCTGTGTATTACTCTCTCTCTCTCTCTCCCTCTCTCTCTCTCTCTCTTTCTGTATATCTTAGACCCTCTCTCTCTTTTCTCTCTCTCTCTTTCTGTATATCTTAGACCCTCTCTCTCTTTTCTCTCTCTCTTTCTCTCTCTCTCTCTCTCTATCTATCTCTCTCTCTCTCTCTCTCTCTCACTCACTCTCGATCTCTCTCCTCTCTGTTTTCCAACCCCACTCACTTAAATTGCAGTCTGCTCTTGTTTCACATCTCTCCAAGACACCATACTTTTCTTTTCTTTCTTTCTTTCTTTCTGTCTTTCCTGTGTTCTTTGTGACCTTACCCCATATAATCCCAAATAATATGCCTCTCCCACTCTCTCTGTTGCTTCCACACACCCTCTCACACACTCAAACACTCACACAACCATGCACGCACGCACACACAAATACACACATACACACACACACACACACAATTGGTCTGCTTCTCCAGGCTCTGTGATCACAGGCTATGGAAAAATCAGCTGGCATTGTTCCACCAGCCTGGCATCCTCCTCCCTCCAATCCACCCTTCCACACATGTTTACACTGATGGCATTCACCAGCCCTCGGTAAATTAGAAGCACACACACACACACACACACACACACACACACACACACACACACACCTACCGGAGCATAATGAATGCACATTCAGCAGGATCCCTCACAGATTTTTCCAATGCCATGGAGGGGGAGGGGGAGGAGGAGAAGGAGGAAGAGGAGGAGAAGGAGAAAGAGGAGGGGGAGGAGGAGGAGGTGTCTCCGTCCCTCTACCTGTGAGGACACTATTACCCTTCCTGTCTCCCAGTTTTTCACAGAACAAAAGGTTACCTTTATTAGTGTGTGTCAGAGGAAAATAAAACATTGTTGTAAAGGAGAATGACTAACATTGCACATACAGAGGCTTAATAATACCCACCTGTTTCTCTCCTTGCTCGTATTTGACTGTGTAAGGGGTTTACTGTGACCCTGCGTGCGTCCTGTGTTATATTTGTGAGACCTGCCTATTCTGAGCTTATAAGACTGCTTGTTATTGGAGTTCTTTTAGAGCAGTATTACACACAGGTTTTAATAAGGGAAATTATGCTCCATACCCTCGTAGCATTATTAACTTAAGCTATTCATGGCTCCCTTGCAACTGAATAAATTACATTTAGTCGTAGACTTAATAAAAATGTTCCTCATTGAAATGACTCAGTGAAGTACAAACACTAAATATATATCACTACTTCAGCTCCTATTGTGAATACCCATTCCTAGTCATTTTGTATTCTCTCCTGTAGTATTCTTACTTAGTTTCGGTCCGTTCATACCCTAATTTGAGTATGGATGATACCTCAAAGATTCTGCTGTATTATTTAGAATGTCACACTCATCTCAGACTGAACAACACCAAAGATTTTTTTTTTCCCTCAAGACCACATTTATCCTTCAAAATGAAATAAAAAGTACTGCATTTCCTGGTTGGCAGTCTTAAAGTAGGCCTATCTGTGTCTGTGGCATGGAACTTTGTGAAGAAAAACTCTTCTGTTTTATTTTTTTATTTTTTTCTGATGTGTTGTCATGGCAACTGCAGCTACACATCAAAGTGATGGATCGATTGCTGATGGAGTAGCTGTGACCCCTGGGGCCCACGGTATAAGCAGGGCAAATAGGTAAGACTCCAGCACACTGACAGGCAAGTTAATACTGGAGACAGGGACACCTTAGCCAAATGCGCCATGCCACCTATACCACATATTCGGGGACACAGATTCGAGTCCAGCTGGAGGTCAATTCTCGATTCTTCCCTATCTCTCTCTCTTCACTGTATCACTCTCTTTTTCACTGTCCTGTCTGATTAAAGGCTAAAAATTCAAGGCTGTCCTGTCCGATTAAAGTCTAAAGGCCAAATAATAAAAAAGATGACACTGGATACAGAGTCTCTATCCCACTCTCAGTCCTAGCATGATCCCCTTAATCTAGGCAAATAGCTTTCATTAGCATCATGTCTTCGAGCAAAATGCCACGCATAAAGAAACAGACAAAGAAGTAGGAGGTATCATAAAAGTCTCCCAAGTGCAACGCTTCATGAATTTGCTAATTAATGGATCCGTGGCGCTAGCACACTGTGTGTGCGATAAAGTCGCCGATCTGAAGTGGACGGCGCGTTCCAGCGGGAGAGATAATACATTTGCCTCCAATCTGCACGACGAGGTCGCACAATTAAGCGGTTCAGAGAGCTGTCACTCAAAACAGTTCCCACATCAATAGCCTGGTTTGAAAAGAACAAATGTACTATCACAGTAGTCGTGTCCCTTCCTCCCAGCTTAATAACCCTTGTAAATCTACCACTACCCTGCCCGCTATCGCCTCCAACTCATATAACCACATCAATGTTTACACTGCTACTACCGCCATTGTTTACCCTGCCAACGTGTTTTAAGCTGTCACTGAAAAACTAAATTCACAAACTACATACAAAGCCTGGGTATGGAGAACCATATACCACATTGACAACCATCGTTTTCACCTACCATTATCATTAGTACCACCATTATTCCCATTACCACTGTCGCACACTCATACAATATTTATAGATGGTCCACCAGCCACACTATATCTATATATGGGTTGCAATAATATCAGTTTACCCTCTTTGGCTAAAACTACAACCGTCATTATTGCTCACACACACTCTCAACCTACTGTCCCGATCCAATAGAGATATGCAGATGGATGGAGAGAGGATAAACAGACATGGCAACACAGAAATAGAGATGTGTATGAAAGCCTGTTTAATAAAAAGCGCCTGTGTGTGTGTGTGTGTGTGTGTGTGTATGAGTGTGTGTGTGTGTGTGTGTGTGTGTGTGTGTGTGTGTGTGTGTGTGTGTGTGTGTGAGAGAGAGAGAGAGAGTGTGTGTGTGTGTGTGTGTCATGAATGCTGCACACACAAACAGAAGATGCATCATCTCACGGGTTTCAGAGAGCTGCAGACATAAATGTGCATGGCGATGATGATCCCCCAGATGAAGGCTCATCAGCAGAGGCATCGGCAGCGAAGGGGAACAGAGGCTCCCCAGGGAGACCCCCCCCACCCCCCCTTCTATTCCACTACCCATAAACCCCCACGTCACGCTTGCTGGCTACCATGCTGAGGCAGCACACATAGGTAGTTTAAATTCTCATCACTGTTTTTAGCACCAATCTCTCTCCTCCTCCTCTTCTCTCTCTCTCTCTTTCTCAGTCTTCCATGTGACATGGGGAGGAACAAGACCGTGTGTGTGTGTGTTGGGCTGATATCACCTGATCCTAATAAAAAAAAAACGGGTAATGGAATGGCATTCTGGCGATGTTCTCGCCATCTCAAATCAACTTAAGCTCTTCGTCAGCAGGAGAGGGGAGGACGACGATTCATGGCCGCCAAAAACAGGCCACATTGTTCAAGCACCGACACACAACACAAGTGCCATCCACTACAACAACATGCTGAAGCCATGCACAGTGTTCATTCATGGGCAAGGGCAAACACCCCTAAACAAAAGATGCCCAAGGACTGACCGCCTGACTGGAAGCGGGCCAACAAAAGGGGACAGCACTTAGACGGAGCCAGCGTGCCCTGGGACACTGCACAGGACAATCCTATAAAATGGTGGATGACTGAGGAAAATAAAGAACTGAGACCACTCAAATCCCTGCACAGCCCCGGGCACATACGGCACTTGCCGTGCATGGTTGCAATGGCGTCTTGAGAGCAGTGCTTTCACAGTGCCTGCCTCCCGGGCATCAGGCTTCATCATTTGTATCTGTGGTGTCCTTAGACTTCAAATGCAAATACTTGCATACGTGCAAGTAAACAGATAAACCATCACATAACAACTGACTGAATAGACTTTACTCTCTTTATTTTGAGCAAATAACGTGTTTTACATGTAGCGTCATCAGTGACCAAAGCATGTTCACACATCACAAAACATGTTCAATCAAAAATGTGAAGCAATCAATGAAAAAAGACTATGTCAGTATACAGTGGTTCACGTTTTACTGTTCCTGCGACCTACAGGAACCTGTGCATGATTTTTTACCCATATTTTACTTGCATATGTACCTTCAAACAAGTGGGAAGGGTCTTGCAATCCAAGAGCCCCTCCTTATCCCATTGAGAGTGAATGGAATGTATTGAGTGTGCTGTATGGATCGATAGCCCTGTGCATCAATGATGCCAGGCCTATTCTGTCAGCGCACCCTGGGAATAGAAAACTCAAAGGAAATCTAAGCACTGCCTGCAGCCGAAAAAGGTCAAAGGCCAATTGTGAGGTAACGAGTGGCTGTCACTGAAAGCATAATATTCCTGTTAAGTGATATGACGTTGTACTTGCCTTGCATCTTGGAGAAGACCTGTGAATAATTGTGGTCTTCGTCATGACTAAACACTGTCAGTTAACTGTCCCTTTTCTTCATTCCCTTAGAAATACATTTACAAATTCCCTTTGAAATACTCCCATTGATGTCCAAACAGTACACAGATTCCACCATTTTTAGGCAGTCAGCCCATGAATAATGACCGATGAATGTTTTCATCATGGCTGCATGCTGTCAGTTGACTGTTCATTCCTCTGTACATTCCCTTTATAAATAAAGGTTATTGTCCTCCCACTGGTGCTCTTAACCGTACACAGAGTCCACCATTTTTAGTCAGTCGCCCTCTTTTCTCCGTGGCTTTAATTATCTGATCTGTTGATGGTGTTGCATAATGCATAGCCCATCTTAAGACCTATCCATCAACGGCACTCCAATGGGTTCCCATTGCCAAAGATATATGGCACGGCCTACAGTAAACATCCAGAGGAAATAATGGTCATGTTTCATCCTGGACCGGGGCCTTGGGGATGAAAGAGGAACGCGGGCCGGCAGGCAGGCGGGCGGGCGGTGGTCTGGGCTGCAGTGCAGTGGGTAACCACAAAAACTGTGTAATCACGCAGCCGCTAATGTAGCCAAGACAAACAGCTTGTCCATCATTTCGAAGACCTGTCCTGTGTGCAAAATCCTCCTGGCTCAAGAGTGATTATTTCAGACCAGATGACGCTGTGGCATCTGAAGCCATTTTGCATGCTGCATTATACTGCATTTACAGCTGGGGACTTATATGAACACGTATCTCTGATGTTATTTGCAATACCCGCTCCATACCGCTCATGATGTGCTGGTCGAGGCCTGGCAGCCATACAACATCATTGTGTGAGTTTGTGTGTGAATGTGTGTAAATGGGTGAATGCGAGGCTTAAGACTGTAAAGTGATTTGGGTACTCTGTCCAAGTGGAAAAGTGTTATAAAATTGCATTTTACCATTTACCCTTTGCTTTTTACTTATGTAACTTTGAACACTGCTATGTGATTAGTAGAAAAGTTAAAATTGCAAGGGTGGAGTAAGCATCGCCTAAATAAATGTCTCCTTTGCTTCCTTTTAACAAGTTAAAAGGACGTTGTGCTCCTATTTTAGTGGTGCTCTGCCCGCCTACCCAACCCATTTCATACTGTCTTATCTCAGGCCAGGCAAAGGGATAAATGGCTTGTTTTTGATGTGACATAGCAGCCGACAGGGCAAACGAGGACACCTTTTCAGTCTCGCGTGTGTGATTTCAGCTTTCGTTTGCTCAGTCTGGCTGCATTGTGATATGCTGTGAGGAGAATGCATTAAGAGAAAGACTTTTAAGGTTGGATTTTTAGGCTGCTGGGGTGGTGTTTTTTGACAATGCACAGGGAGGTGTGCAGTGGATGAAATACTTTGGATATAAAAGTACCCTAAAAAGCCTGGCATCATTTCAAAAGCTGGTCTGGTAAAACCAGACAGTTACTGTACATCATCGTCTGCAACTGCTTTCATGTTTGTAACTGTTTGTTCATTCATTTATTCATTCAAGTGACACATTTATACAAACTTATATAAGACAGAAGAAGCTGTAACAGAAAAGCACGTGCTAACATCAAGGACTTGGGAAACACATGCAAGATGAACCTGCACATTCATTTAAGCATACCCTTGAATGTTAATTGACAATGACGAATGCAATTATGCTTACAAAGCATGGCATGTCATGCATGCCGTACCTTTAAAATCCAGCACAGAATGAAAAAGGTCAAAATGGACTTCAGTGGAATGCTTGCAGAAATGTATTGGTATGACTGATAGAATCAAGAGAAGTCTCTATCTCTTTTTTTTTTCTCTTTCTCTCTCTCTCCGTCTCACTTTCTCCATCCTTCCTTTCCTTCTCTCTCTCTCTCTCTCTCTCTCTCTCTCTCTTTCTCCCTCTCTCTCCATCCCTCCCTCCCTCCTTCTCTCTCTCTCTGTCTTTGAACTTGATTGCCTCAGCTCTCCAGGCCATTAAGGAGCAATCATATGATGTGTGATGTTGTTAGTGATCGTCACCTCCCGTGTGTCATCGTCACAGCTAGGAGCTCTCTTGCCCACAGCGGCCACTTCCTTCTGCACGTGGCATTTTTTTTTGCCACCTTCCAGAGAACTTATTCCACTTGCCAGTTGTATCAGACAGGTTGTCGGGGCGCCATCAGCATGTCAAGTAAAAGGTGATGTTTAATGTGCATTCTGATTTGGCTGAGATTTGTCTCTAGTGGGGGGATAGTGGTGTTCTTTGTAGGTCGACGATGAGTGTTGTTTGTTAACTAGCACTGACATAAAAGCTCTCATCTTTCCTTTGGTTTTGAACATAACGATAGGAAAAAAGCCGACTTTAAGTAGCTTTCTTGCTTCCTGTAAAAAGGGACTGTTTGTCAGACTTGACAGCCAATTTAGCCATGTTCTGGGTTGTTACCATACAGAGAGAGAGCGAGAGAGAGAGAGAGAGAGAGAGAGAGAGAGAGAGAGAGCAAAAAAACAGACAAATACATTCAGACAGCTTCACACTCAAATGTAAAAGCGTCTATAACATATTTGTTTAGAGAAAGATGGAGAGGGCAAGCTTTTCTCATTCTGTGTGGTCAGTGGGATCCCAGAGTTAAGGATCACACATTTCCCATGATCTAATGGACAGTGATTGTGCACTGTGCAGCCATATAAAAAAAAAGAGTGGCAATTTAAGATGATGTATGCCCACAAAGCTTACAGCTTTCAAACAGCCATTACCCCCATCAGCAAATGCAATAATGTGCCATCTATCAGAGTGACGGATGCGTCAGCGATCCCCACCCCTTAACATTTAGACAAATAATTGTCATAAATGCTGCTCTTGGCTGACAGCCTTTTTAAATTATTGGCAGCAGAGTTGAGACGGAGAAAACACATGTTAAAGCTCAATCAAAACAGCCTACGTTAAAGCAAAACATTAGTGAAAGGATCAACAGTTGCACCTGTCCCCTGAAGCTGACTTGTATGTGAACGGAAAAGGGCTGACATTAACAAAGGCAAAGACAACGTGCGGAGAGGCACTGGTCGAGACGAGGCTGTGGTTAAGGGCTATGTTGCTTGGCCAACAGGAACTGATTTTTATTGAGCTGCAAAACTTTAACTGAGGTCAACTTCCTACTTGGATGCCACGACTGGCAGACATCCCGATATCCACATTGTTTCCAGGACAATGAGTTAAGTGCTGCCGTATAGCTGCGTGGTACACTGAATGTCACACTTGTGCACATGCAAAACACACCACGGCAATGAAAAGACACAACACACACACACACACACACATACACTCTCACACACACAGTAAAACAGACAGACACACACACACACCTACAAACAAGCACAGACACACAAAGACACACAGAAACGCACGCACACGTACACGTACACACACACACGCACACGTACACACAAACACACACACACACACACGCACGCACACGTACACACAAACACACACACACCTACCGGATGCAATACATACACACCCACACAATGGCAAAAATAGATGCAGAGAATGTGAGAGACAGGCAACCCTCTGAACAAAGGAAAAGAGTAATGTGGGAACTTCTATATGGGTCACCTATCCATCACCTGAGAAAGCACTTGTCCCCTGACATCTGATCCTTCGCTAAGCTCAGCCTATGCAAGTCAGCCTATGCAACTCTGATCTACCGAGGACCCTCCCATGACTATATCATCCACAGGATTTATAGACAAAGTCATGAAAACATATATGTACACAACAACAGATACAGTAAATTCAAGGAGAACACCCCTTAACTCTTTCAGAGACACCCCTTATTATAACTTTGTTGTTACCAGAATGGCAATGTCCAAGTTATAATGTGTTATTAAAGACTTTCTGTAATGTCGTAGTAATGTTGTCATGTTGTAGTTACGTTTTTTTTATTCAAAGTGAGTCATTCCAACGGCGGTATGGTGACTGCTAAAGGGCTACATGATAGTGTCATTTAAATTCAATTATTTACTCATTAGGGTGTGCATACATATTAGAAAACACTACTGAACATAGATAAACCTTGAATACACAGCATTAACAACACCAAGTGCTTCAACTACCAATGTATTTCCTGATGCAATCACTGCTGAGTGGAATGATCAAGTGCATACACAGCTTAAAGGTGTACTTCCATCGTGTTTTCATTAATTTTGTGGTGGTCTCTAGTATTAATGAATGCCCTGTGAGCCGGTTTTGGTGAAAAAAATGCTTTAGTGCTTCTGTTTCAGGCTGTTCTAGTTTGGTGGAGGAGATGGAGCAGGGAGAATGACAGGTTCTTGGCTATGCTAGTCGCAGGCTACAATCATTCGAAGCCCATTCGGTCATAACCAACCAAATAGAAGATCTAAACGTTCTACACAAACACACATACTTACCTATACTTTGCTAAGTGAATGTGTGCTGCAACAAAACTTCTCCAGTAATCACAACCACTTCGGGTGTGCCACTTCGGGGAAGACCATCATTCTTTCCTCAAGTTTTTGTTGAGTAAACCTCCACCCTCCCACCCTCCACAAATACATCCCTGCAATTAGTAACCAAGTAAACTAGCCCTTGCCAACTGCTGGATGGATTGGATCAAAGAGCCTGCTTGATACCTGGAGGAAACTCTTGGTTCTGTAAGAGATCAGCTTTGGTTTCACCAAAGGTTGAGGAGTGTGGGAAGTGTAACTCTTCAGGAGGTTTCTCCACTAAACAAAGCAGCCTGACACCACAGGAAAAGGGTGATTCTAGGGGCCCAGTATTGACAGGGGGCCCTTGGAGGACAATATCAACATTATTACTAATAATTAACCTAAAAGGTGTTCTTTCATAGCGCCTGGCAAAATTCCAGTAGCGCCCCTTAATTGCAGCCCTCAGTTCCTCAGTTTCCAACTAAACCTGCAAATCCTTTGCTCAAACAAGTTTATGTGTTCGTATCACTAACGCCATGTTCTATAAACACACACAGACCACGAGCCAATCCAAGGCCCATCCCCTCTAATACCGCATGCAGTCCACATGCATGCAGTAGTATGGTATGTACTCTATTCCTGTCATCTATATGTGCCTGCCTGTACCGAAATGACAGGCATGGATGACTCCTGTTTTAAACCTCAGCAAATCTCTTATTGAATATAGCCATTAAAAATAAGCCATCGCTTGTGATTAATAGGACCATAAAAAAAACCTGCTGAGTGGGTCACCTTTGTGTGCTTAACTTCTGGAAACATGTCTGCATGCTACAGTACATGTGATGTATGCAGTGTACTGATATAGCCATAAAACGCTTTAGCAGGAACACTTGACACTGTGTGACTTTTTTTTTTTCTTTCTTTTTCAAGCTGAGCGAGGGCTGATTGATCTTACTTTGCAACTTACTTTGTATTCTTAACTTGTCTCCACTGCTTTTACCCTGCAATCTCTTACATTGCCTAAGCGTAATTGTTTTTCTCCATTGTAAGTTGCTTTGGATAAAAGTGTTTGCTAAGCGAAATGTAATGCAATGTGAATGTAAAAATGCAACTTTACAAAGTTTCCTGTTTCACAGTTTCTGGAGTGTTAAAACAATTCAAATCACTGCCCATAGCAGGTTACATCCAGTGCATAATTTCTGGCCCTCCATATATTCACAGCAGTGCAAGCAAGAGTGTGCTGGACATGACTGGAGTAGACAAGCTCTGCTTCTGTAGATGAGGAGATAGGGGAAGAGGGCTGTCAGTGTGGGCAAGGAATCGTCCAGCAACGCGAACATGAGTGCTCTTTGAGCATTAAACTCGGTTATAACAAAACCTGTCCAATCATGTTGCCATCAAACCCTGTTTCTGTTCTCCAGGTTCGTGGATGCGCTTTAACAGTAGCAAACTGAATACCTCTATACTCTCTTAGCATGGTGCATTTGAAAGGACAATATATAGTAATATCTTGCACTATTTGCGGGAGAGGGGGGGGGGGGGGGGCTTTTAGGGGCATCCCAACAGAAGGTGCAACAAGACAGTAAACAGAATAGTGGATGGTGGGGGTAGCTACTGGAGCAGCTAGGATACAAAAGAAAATCTTTTTTTAAGTGTTGTGGAGACGGGTGCCAACCTTCAATGATCCAGGGTCCGCCAGAGTGACCGCCTGTCTGTTCAGTTCGGACGCAATGATCTGACATCGCTGGCAAAGGGTCTCTCCGTCGTCTTTACTCTCCGACTGACTTATCTCTGGCACGGGCACTGAGCCCGCACCCTCCGGGTTTGGCCGGCTGCCGCATTTGACTTCCTCCGCCGAGTGAAGCCTCTTCCTGGGGTTAAGACCCGAGGAGAGTGGGGTCTCTCTGCCTGAATAGCCCTCAACAACCTTATATAAGACAAGAAAGCAAGCAAGGTAGAACAGAAAATGAGTTAGTTTATAGCATCTAGAGTGATTATTTTTCACTTTAGCAGTCTGGGAGACATATCCAGCTCTCTGTGTGTATTTTTAGATGTAATGACACTTAAACAAATGCTTAAAGCAATGCGCCTCCATCTGTCTTAGATCAATTGAAGCGGAACAAGTGTATGCGCACTATGTTTTGTTTCCGTCCACCTGTAACGTCATGCTTCCATGCGTCAAAGAATCAATATCATGCAATGCTCACCGTAAACCTCCTGAAATCAGGATTGCGACCTTGATTTGCGTTCCAGTAAAATGAGTACATGCTTCATGCGTCTGATAAATCCCACAATGTCAGCTAAATCTAACTTCTATCTCCAAGTATGGGCTCTTCATTTATAATGAATTAGTTGCTGCTTGGTAAACCCTGCAAATTTCCTTTTCTCGCGTAGTCCTCTCAACCAAGATTAAAAGTCATCCTCATTGTAGTGCTAATGCACTTGCTCTCTCATACTGACATTGACACCGTGGGGATTTAAGTTATAGGTTCCAACTTTGTCCGCTGCCCCGTTCAGACCCAGTCACAGAGAGGGGTGGAGCTCTGATTTAGCCTAGATCTTAATAGTGCCTGCCCGCTTCATACAGTCAAATACAGCTGAACAGTGCATGGCCGTGAGTCTGTCTGGAAGTAAAACACGTGCCAAGAACATACTGTTATGCTACATTTTTGTTTTTGTCGTGGCCATGAGCTACAAACCACAAACCAGCTATAGGTTAGGCTAACCCAGATTACGCGCGCATCTGTTTGGTTGAGGAATGCCGATCCAAAGTCTCATTTGAACGAGTCATGTTACACCAAGTTTGGGTAACTTTGGATGCCGAGCATTGCATGCTAAATATGGCAGAATAATGGCAACTATTGAGGTGGTCCGGATACAGCTGTGCATCGATTACACACCTTAATAAGTTTTTTTTTAACTCTACCTTTCTCCTGCTCGCACACTCATCTTCTCTCGCGCAGCTCATAGAGGATAAAGGATATGTCTGCATATTAGGTAATTTTGTAAAAGTGCTTTAAAAAGAGCTACCTGGCGTCGTTGTCCTCTAATGTGGCCTGTAATGTGGTTACTTAATTCTAAGCGTGGGTTAACTCTTTCAAGTCCAAGGAAAATACATAATGATACAAGGTCTTTTTGATACAGCGTAATCCATGCACTTTGTTAGTAAGCCGCTGTCATAGTGGCACTTGTTACAGCAAGACCAGACATGTTCCGCTATTTATTTTCCCCGCTACATTGGCGCCGCCACACGACTATTATGAAAATCGCAGTTATATTATTTAGGGAGGATGTTCAAACTCGCTGTACCAATTGTTGAAAGCTGTGTAGAAAAAGAAGAAATTAAATAGTTTCCGTGAGTAACATCTCAAAATGAGAAAGAATTGGGGTGATATAGTCGGGGTTGTAGACTGTCAGGAACAGCAACAGTATTTGTGAAAAGGGATTTTCGGCACATTCTAGTACAGCGTTAAAATAAAGTTTAACATTTAACCACCAATTTAAACGCAGAAAACCCTTTTCAGTCGTGAAACGGTAAACGATGCTATTTTACAAACCAAGAAGGCGAGGGCGAGGCAGTTTTTGTGATAGCCATAAAACTTTCTGAGTTCATACGTCAATTAGCCTAAGCTTTTTATTGCTTAGTGACCATGCACCTCAACACGTCTGTTCCTATTGTTTTTGTAAGCTGTCTTAAAAAACTGTTATTTTTTCAGAAAGCTCACAATTATCTATTTTAGTCCATTGTAAGTGCCCCTCGTGGCGCACCGCAGCATCCAGTGCTGAATCTTACACGCTGTTCCTGGTGCTGAAAGTAGCTTTCGTATGCCAAACACAAGAATAAACTACTACAAAGTGGCTGTCGGATGCAAAAGCAACATACCTTTGCTTTTCGTCTCTCAAAATGGCTCGTATATCCAAATATTACATCTGTATCCAAATTAAGTGCAAACAGTTCCACAGATATGGGGTCTGTGGTATCATCCCCTTTAATTCCCGGTGAAGCCATATGAGTATGTAATAATCCCTGGTGTGCTGTCAGATTATCTTCTCATATTCTCTCTTGGGTATCCTCAAAGACGACATATGTTTCCCAAAAACTTGTGCAGAGCCCTGGCGGTAAACCTTAAATTCCATTCGGCTATCTGGGAACCGAGTGCAAGTCAGTGCCGTTGAAGGTTGCCTGTGGCACTTCCAAATATGACACCATTCCAAGTGCCCTGCAAAGGAACCTCATCAACTCCTCAGCCCTCCCTCTACTGCTTTCTATTTATCCGTCTCTGGGCTGTAGTGAATTGCGCGTCCACGATGCCCCTTTGAATTACTCACTAGTCTGCCGATCCAGCGCAGCTTGAGTGGATACGACCATGTGTAAAATGAGAACCTTAAAATCTTACGCGACCACCCAGAAGCATGCTTTCTGAAGGATTCATAGTAACAAATAGCTCCAACGAAGTGTCAGCTTCTGTGGTTGAAAGGCAACGCAACAAGTACGGTGGCGCTTAACTGAGCTTGCATCTGATGAATCGACAAGAACCTTCCGTTTTCTTTTCTCTCATCTCGCTGCTGTTCTCTTCTGAGTCTTTGAAATTATTTTATCAATTATTCATAAACTGTCGATAATGACTAATAGTCGCCCTCATGACATCTCTACTCGTTCGTCTACGTGTCACATTCCTCTTTCATTGAGCTGAGGAATAGGTTTTCCTCTGTCGTTTTTCTTTCTTTCTTCTTTTTGTCTTTCTTAACAAATATCATAGACTGTGCAGTGTAATCGTCTTTCAGTTATCCTTTGTGTGAAAACCATCATGCAGGGGTTGACCACGCTCATTTGGGGTTCTTTTGTTTAATGGCTTATGCACTAAAGGCACTCATGAGATAAAGGGGAAACCTGTAATCTAACATAATCACTGCGGGTTTTTGTTCTCGGTGTGAGAAGTCTATCTGAGAGTCAATTGAAAACAATAGTTAATTGAGGTGATACTCTATTTTTCTTTATGTTCGCCTTAGTGCAGAAATGTGGACATTAACCTCGTAAGTCGCAATAATAATCTTATCACGAGAACACAGGAGGTGTCGTTTCAGATAACCAGACAGCAATAACCACCAAAATAAAAGCCATTAATGTCCAGGTTGTTATATGGCTGTGTCTAACTCGGTCTAAGCGCCTGCTGCAGTTGATTGCTGGAGTCGGTAACCATTGTAATTCCAATAGCTTGCCAGCTTTGTTAAATCAAACACAGTGATAGCAAAATAAAGTCGTGAAAAAACGGAGAACAAAAGAGTGATTTGTTATTTATTTTCAAAAACGTTGGCTATACGTCCGATAGCTCATCCCAATTTGAAACTTTCTCATTTGGTTGTCCAGTTTACCTCTTTTGATCAAATAACTCAATTCCTTACGGAGGTGAGGTGGAATGTGTCATGATCTCTCACGCAGGGGGGACAAACAATTATATCAGGAAATAGGATTGCCACAGAGGAGAGTATGCTGTCAGCGATGGGGGCGAGCGTCCCCAGGGAAATTGACGCTTGGCAACATGACGGAATCCGTGGGGTATAATAAACGGGCAAAATATCACGCCCGCAACATAAATCAAAATTAAACGGACTTTAGGGGTCACTTTTGCCTGCCTACATACATTGGTATGAGAAATGCCTTATTTTCGATAAAGTTGAAATGCACATTATGACAATTTGCGCCACAGTATAGGTAAAAAACACTGCCGCGATGTACGGCATCCTTTTCATCTTGTAGGAGCGCAGGTCGATTAGTAGTAATTTACATGGAGGGACTGTCAGGGGTCCTGAAGCAATCATCATTTCACGTTGTAAAAAATGGATTTACCACGTCCAGTGCCCCTCTGTTGTAAACTAGATCTGCCCCCTAATCCCGAGGAGCGCGTCCCTGGGGACTCCTCAGCTGTTTTCTGGTCCGTGTAATCGCGGTGGGCAGGTTTTCCATTAGCGAGGAGAAGGGTGGTCTGGTCTGGCGTCCTCTAGTTCGTATGGTTCAACACAACTTTAATGCATTTTCCTGTTGGACATTTTAGCTTACTGGGCAGGGCCCACTGGATTGGACATGACATGGCCCTTGAATGAGACACAGATAAAGAGTATTCTCACAAAACATTGGTTGGCCGTTTTGTATGGAGTTGTATTTTTGTGTTGGGGCGTTTTTTATATTTCTTTGTGATTTTGTCCTTTCATTTGTTAATCATTATTCACTTCATAGGGAATGCAAAACTGCATGGACTTCGGAAGGAGATATATCATGGCCAAAGTAAAGATGATTACTATTCAAACGATCAACAGTGATCTCTTTTCCTTCTGAACTGGTTATGAAAATTGATTGACGGGTACAGAAGACTAATCAAGGGCCAGCTAGACCGTGCAAAAAGCAGGGAGACCATGGCATGGTCCCTGTTCAGTTTACACCTTCAGTTTACCCCTTTTCAGAACTACTGAAATCCATTAGAGGCTATAGTCTTCAAGACTTGGTTTAATGGAGGCTCTGCTTCACTTAGGCCAAACATTTCAAGTAGTGTGTTATGGATACCCTCAGTAAAAATGATTTTCTGCTTCAACAAGGACCCAGGAATAGTCACCCGAAAGCCACAAATAAAAATTAACATTCACAATGAAGCCATGTAGCAATGCTGCATGTAACTCAATGTAGATAACATATATCCCTTTCACACGTTTGTCTGCCCCAGCCTCAGTCCTTCATTACTGTGTGTTGGTAAAGGGTAGCCCTTCTGCCACTGGTTAACCTTGTAAATGAACATCGTGCAAAGCATTATACAGGTGTATGTGTTTATTGGTTAATTAAAAAGATAATGTCAGAATGCAATACATTTATATACAGACAAAGGCATGACACGTTCATTCAAAACAAAAGAATAGTCAGTCAATTAGTCAAACTTTTAAAAACCTGAATCCTCAGTTTAGTCCTAAACAACAAGGCATTAAGCATGATGTATAAATAACAAGGCCTTCCATGCAAGTTTGAAATATGAGGGGAAAAAAAACACCAATTCACACCTGTGCCCTACTTATCTGTTTGAGTCCTCACCGAGCTCCTGTCAACAAGTCGCTTCTTGTCGAAGTAAACCTCACCTGATCAAGTGGTCCTAAACATTTCACAATTTTGGCAAAGCACTGTTGAACTGTTAAGAACCACTCGACCAAATAAGCATTACAGGTGTCTCCCAAAGTCAATCTGTTGGTAGAACTGTTTGCTTTTTTTTTGTTCTGTCGTCAAAGGTCTGGTATCCTGATGAAGACTTTGCTTAGAGAGGAGCCTTCCATGTCCCAGGTGGAAGTTGTTCTGAATAGTAGGAGCCCAAAAGCTCAACTGTGTTCTCCTACACCTACAGACGACTTTATATAGTAAACTCACTGGGTGGTAACCTACACGCACCCGACATTCTCCACGAGTATGTTTATTCCGGTCGGACCAGCCAAACTGGGTATTTTTTTACGGAACGCGGAGGCGTAGCGAGGTGGTTCGGTTCTTCCCTAACCTGACGGACTGGCTCCAGGCAAGAAGGTGTGCCTTAGGCCTACCACCACACCACTTCCATGAAGTCTCAGACATGAAGTTTCATTCTATAAACTAATTTATATCAGAAACAAGCCTATTGTACACCTATGCTATGCCACATGTCACTGGTCTACAGTATGCTCCATACGCAAGCTGTGTGTCAGTTTTGATTGCCGTGATAATTAACAGAACAACTAAAAATGTGGATCTATTAAACAATATTCTGATAACTTTGCATATGCTACATGTTAAGATAAAGGAGAGACCTATAGAAAAGGACTAATACGTTTCAGTATAGAGTTACATACTACAAATAAGACAATGTCACCTATCTGATACACAGAGGCACTTTGTTATCATGTGTATTTCACTTGTATCTGCTCAGATGAAAACATTTAAGTTTAAGCCAGCGGAGGTAAATGTTTGTGGTGCCAGTTACACTTAAGTATGATGTTTCTTACAGTCTTTAAGCAGCGCATTATGTTTCTCTCAGTTCAGGTCAATCAGTGACACTCAAAGATTATATTACAAGCTAACACTTCCAGCATTGAACAGGTTGGGTTTTTTTTTTCTTTTTCCTTTTTCTTTTCAGTAATGCTGTTGTTGTCTTAGGCAGACAATGTTCATACATTATTCACAGTCACAGATGGGTTGCAATGTGTAGCTATATTGTGCATTGTTTGATTATACCAAAGCAGCAAAAGAAATAATTAAATTTAAAATGTCAGCTATGCCCTTGAATAATAATATTAAAACAGATGTCAATATATGAAGGGGTAATGGTGAAAAGTAAGTTTGACATACTCACACTGATACAAATTCACAATCACACAATCACACACACACACACACACACACACACACACACACACACACACATGGGGACATGTGCACACGCATTAACACACACACACACACACACATGTGGACACGCACACACACATTCACACACACACACACACACACACACACACACACACACACACACACACACACACACACACACACACACACACACACACACACACACACACACACACACACACACACAGAGTTACTGTGGTGATTCCTGAGAGAAATTAGGACACACTATTTCACTGATCCATACATTCGGATAAGAAAAGTATGTATAAACAAAGTCCGCAAATACTAGCAAGGACAGTGATTCAGTACCTCAACCTCAATGACATGAAGTCTATGTTGACACATGGTATGCTTAGAGGTGTGTGTGTGTGCTGTGCATTCTAATTCAGGAACAAGAAAACAGCATGCATTTAGAGTTCATATATTAGAGTTCATTCGTATTATAAAGGCATTGGTCCAGAGGAAGTCCCATTAG